>JAOTON010001249.1:0-732500 GCA_034440635.1 Lepas anatifera
AACGGACAAATGTGGTAGACGGCAGTAGACGGTACCTCGGCGTATGGTAAACGGACAAATGCGGTAGACGGCAGCAGACGGTACCTCGGCGTATGGTATATGGACAAATGTGGTAGACGGCAGCAGACGGTACCTCGGCGTATAGTAAACGGACAAATGCGGTAGACGGCAGCAGACAGTACCTCGGCGTATGGTAAACGGACAAATGCGGTAGACGGCAGCAGACAGTACCTCGGCGTATGGTAAACGGACAAATGCGGTAGACGGCAGCAGACGGTACCTCGGCGTATGGTATATGGACAAATGTGGTAGACGGCAGCAAATGGTACCTCGGCGTATGGTTAACGGACAAATGCGGTAGACGGCGGCAGACAGTACCTCGGCGTATGGTAAACGGATAAATGCGATAGACGGGCTTAACGGATGCGTAGACGGTACCTCGGCGTATGGTAAACGGACAAATGCGGTAGACGGCAGCAGATGGTACCTCGGCGTATGGTAAACGGACAAATGCGGTAGACGGCAGCAGACATTACCTCGGCGTATGGTATATGGACAAATGTGGTAGACGGCAGCAGACGGTACCTCGGCGTATGGTATATGGACAAATGTGGTAGACAGCAGTAGACGGTACCTCGGCGTATGGTAAACGGACAAATGCGGTAGACGACAGCAGACAGTACCTCGGCGTATGGTAAACGGACAAATGTGGTAGACGGCAGCAGACGGTACCTCGGCGTATGGTAAACGGACAAATGCGGTAGACGGCAGCAGACAGTACCTCGGCGTATGGTAAACGGACAAATGTGATAGACGGCAGCAGACGGTACCTCGGCGTATGGTATATGGACAAATGTGGTAGACGGCAGCAGACGGTACCTCGGCGTATGGTATATGGACAAATGTGGTAGACGGGGAGCAGACGGTACCTCGGCGTATGGTAAACGGACAAATGCGGTAGACGGCAGCAGACAGTACCTCGGCGTATGGTATATGGACAAATGTGGTAGACGGCAGCAGACGGTACCTCGGCGTATGGTAAACGGACAAATGTGGTAGATGGCAGCAGACGGTACCTCGGCGTATGGTAAACGGACAAATGTGGTAGACGGCAGCAGACGGTACCTCGGCGTATGGTAAACGGACAAATGTGGTAGACGGCAGCAGACGGTACCTCGGCGTATGGTATATGGACAAATGTGGTAGACGGCAGCAGACGGTACCTCGGCGTATGGTATATGGACAAATGTGGTAGACGGCAGCAGACAGTACCTCGGCGTATGGTATATGGACAAATGTGGTAGACGGCAGCAGACGGTACCTCGGCGTATGGTAAACGGACAAATGTGGTAGACGGCAGCAGACGGTACCTCGGCGTATGGTAAACGGACAAATGTGGTAGACGGCAGCAGACGGTACCTCGGCGTATGGTAAACAGACAAATGCGGTAGACGGCAGCAGACGGTACCTCGGCGTATGGTAAACGGACAAATGCGGTAGACGGCAGCAGACGGTACCTCGGCGTATGGTAAACGGACAAATGCGGTAGACGGCAGCAGACGGTACCTCGGCGTATGGTAAACGGACAAATGCGGTAGACAGCAGCAGACGGTACCTCGGCGTATGGTAAACGGACAAATGCGGTAGACGGCAGCAGACGGTACCTCGGTGTATGGTAAACGGACAAATGCGGTAGACGGCAGATCTGCGTATGGTAAACAGACAAATTTGGTAGACGGCAACACATTGTACCCCGGCAGATAATAAACGCAGAGTAGAAGGTAGCTCACTGCACTAATCACATTTCGCAAGCCGGCAAGACCTTGACATTTTTAGTGCTACACGCTACGAAACCTAAACTCATTTTGGAATAGGATATAAGAGACGTTGCAAAAATGAAACCAATGAGATGAAACTAATAATTCATTTTCTCCAGTGTGCTATTCTTTGCAAGAATGAACAGTTCTTGCAAAACATGTTCTTATGACTAGCTTCTTTCATTTTATAAACACTTCTTCAGATACATAATTGGGCTCTAATAACTATCAACTAAGATAGAGTAGATACTTCTAAAAATACCATAATCATTTGAATGTGATGATAGAAGATACAAAACAAAGATAGAATGGTACTTCCATTAACAGTCCTCAGTGCTTTATAAGGCACTCTGACGCCCAACTGAGCTGAGGAGCTATCCATTTAAGGCATTCGACACCTGATGATGGATGGGACCCTCCAGGCAGCGACTGATGGCTTGTACAACACCGAAAGCGCCTCTTCTCAGCTGAAGACTGCTGCAGGGGAGGTGTCAGCCCTGTTGGTCTGTCGGCACGTGCCGCTGGATCATTTCACGCCCGGACGCCGCTGCTGGGATGCGGTGAGCATCGTCGTCGTTACAGCGTCGCACGTGCCAGGCGACCGCGCCCCACCGCGCCCGGGGCCGCCGCGACAGCAGCGCTACCGGAGAGAGAGAGAAACGCGCCTGGGAAAAGCCGGGTATAAAACGTGGCACGAACACACCGTCAGCACTCAGTCATCGCCATGGCTCATCACGGCGCTGTAAGACCACCGCGCTCTCACCGGGATCGCTCGTTTTCGGCAGTGTGCTTGTGCGGCTTCGAAGTGTCAAGTGTACAAAGAAGGTGGTGTTGGTAATTTCGTGGTGGATGAAGAGTGATGGAAGCTGCTCCCGAAAAATATGAAAAATAGGCCATTTGCTTAATGTAATGTTCATCTTTTGGATTTTGGTGGCAACTTGGGGAAAAATTTGCTGCAAATTTTGTTCTATGATGAAAAATTGTGGTGTCCACTTTGAGATCTGGAATCCCAGAGGGACAACTCGAAAACATTAATGCATAAGGTTTTACGTATAAGTTGCTCTTGTGCCAAAAACCAATTTTTGGAAATGACTTGACATTAAAAATTAATTTTTGATTTTGATGATAGTAAGTTCCATGGTACTCGAAAATTTCACTTAGCTAATTGATATGAAGCAATATAATTAAGCATTAGCATTGACGTAGATATTTTCAACGTAAACTGCTTCAAACATAAGAGACGGACATGCTCTTTAGAATGCCACATAAACATATGACATTTATCTTTGCCAGCGCTGCCTACTTAAATACGAAATAAAAATTTGTCTTAGATTCTTCCTGGGAACTATTGAGAACGTTTTGGAGGTTCCATTTCAAAAATATCTAGATTTAGGAGTGACTCAAAGCTATTTTAAGTTCAACACTAAAACACTGTAACACTAACACACTTCACTCCAGATGGGGCCTCATTAATATATTTTTTAAACTATTGGTCCATCATCTATCTACCAGCGACGCATTGTTTATCTCCAGACCCGGGCAAATTATGTCTCTTTGAAATGCTTAAACATGGAGTTTACTATGTCATTCATCAATGCAGTTCAGTTCACCTTAGTATAGCCTGCAAAGCTCTCTCACTTCTTGTAACCCATAGGTACAGACTACAACGGAAGAAATAGCGGACCCTGGCTCGACAGCCAAATCTTTGAAACGCTCCTTGATAGCTAAACCTATAACATATAATCCTGCCTCATATCTGGTATATACGTGACATAAAATACGGCATGGAGTTTGGCTAGTGTAAATATAGCCGTTACGAGACCTTGTTATGATAAAGTGTTAGCTGTCGAGCCGAGGCGCGCCATTACTTTCGTCGTTAGTAGACTGTACCGCAGCTCGCCTGACCGGTGCGTCGTCGTTCCAGATGTTGTGTCTGCTCGCGCTGGTGGCGTGTGTCGCCGCCCAGGGCGGAGGCGGCGGCGGCTCCTACGGCAAGGAGCCCGAGGGCTACTTCCAGTACGTCAACGTACCCGGACACAAGGAGTACGAGTTTGGCTGGAACCGCGGCAACCCGCACCACTACGTCAGCCGCTACGAGCAGGCCAAGGACCACCGCTTCCGCACCCGCGTAAGCATCGGCTCGGCATCCGACAGCTTCGGAGACTAACAATATGGCCGGGGAAATCTCGAGAAATTAAGATTTTTTTTGAAATTGAGATAGGTGCTTGTAGAGTTGCAAATTACTTCTCAGATATAGTATGGTATCGTAATATCGAACCTACCCTGCTCCTTCTGTGCGTTGGAGATAATCATTTTCTACCTCATGGAACTCAAAAAGCCCTTTTCGTTTCGGAAAGGCTTACTTACCTCGGGGAAATTTTCTCCCTTTGAGGAAAATAATTCTACGGCTCGTAAAGCTGTGTAGAATGACCAAGACTCAATGTATTTCTCTGATCTTAAATTCAACTCCCTAGCTTTGCCATACTACATCGTCACTGCGGTGCATTAGAGTCCAGACGTACATTGCCTCTGTCAATTAGTTCTAAGACAAAACACACATCTTATGCCTAGGAAAGCTCGGGTCCAAGCAAACAATCCCCAATTGGCCCATGTCCTCTCTTCTGCGGTGAAGAGTGGGGTCTTTTGCGCTGTGTCCGCCGCATCCGGTCATTCATATTTAATGTCGGAGAATAGCTTGAGCCGAAAACTTTAACTTGAAATATATATTGGAAACTTGTGATTTTGATGTGCATGCTTACGCACCATTTTTTAGGCCAAAGCCTTTTAGAGTGCTGCCAGCTCCATTTTCTCGAATATAAGCTGATATAAATCATCTTCCTTGCATAAGTTTTCGAGTACATTTGAGATGGAAGAAAACAATTGATGCTTGTAAAACATGTTTTTTTAAATGTCCCACAATTCACCATTAAAATGACCGTTTTTATGACTTTCAAGGACTTTTAGCTCTTTACTAAACGTTTAGAAATATCATTCCTTCTGAAACACCCTGTATATTGCTTACACTTATGTGACAACTTTTCACAAGTTTGAAAATGAGACACTTTTTTATTGACCCGTTACATGGAACGTTTGTTTTTACTCTCACCATGGTTGTGGACAATTTTGATTTCAAAACTATATTGGTTATTTGTTCTGTTTCGGGGATAATTCATTTTCCACTCTTAGAAAGATTGAGGCATCAAATTTGATCACTAATATTCCATTGCATAATAAGAAATACTATTTTACAGGGCTTATGAATTTGATCCGCGAGATAGTTATCAACGCATGGGAACAACTTTTTAAAAATACAGATTTACTCCATATATCCTGCTGTACATTTTCGATTTAACACTCTTAAAGGCTAAGTTAGCTCTATGCCTGTCTTTGGCTTAGGCACCGCAGAAAATAATAGTTTTCTTATCTGCCAGCTAGTTATGATTTATATGGCACTAAGCTGCTCTGTGTGAATTATTGATTTTTCCTAGTTTTTATCAAATACTCCATGCACGCTTAAAACCTTAAAATTCTAAATTAAGACTTAGCATAAACATATAAATATGTGCATTTTATTCATATATCTTTTATAGTTAATATACCCCATCATATATACTTCATCATCATACCATACTTAATTTACCCCATCAGAGAATATCAAGGGGACCTATTTTAGAGGTGCTTTCAGAAAACGAAATAAAAGGACTTGAGATTCTACGCAATGCATTTTTTTATTAATTAAGAAACTATTCATACGATCCTTTGTGTTTTTCGAGCACTTTTACTGCATGCCACTAGCCTAGAATGAGCTCCTGTCGTTATGCAGCGGCGCCAGGGAGCTACATTAAACTTCCACGGCGCTGACTCGGGTTCAAATTCTGGGTGGGTATTCTGCGTAATTCTTCCTATCCCCCATAACACCCTCCCAGTAGGGTGATAGTTGCCGACACCATTTAACATGAGTGGTTGGTGTACTGTGAAGCCACAAAGCTGTGTTTTTACTAATAACAAGTGAATAGTTCTTGTCCTGCGTCGAACAGCGATTGAGAAAGCATGATGCTTGACCATCTTCCAACATTGTTCTACAGGTCAAGTGGGAGACACCAAGGGAGGCTACGGTGAGCACTACTACGAATACAACCACGGCCCCAAGTACCCGGAGGAGAAGGGATACAAGGCACCCGAGCCGGCCTATGCACCTCCGCCCCCGCCTACCCTCCCGCGCCCACCTACTCGTAAAGTGTCTACCCAGGACACCATATCGGGTCATGAGGGTAGGGGCGTTGTATGAGTGCAATAGAGATGAAAATCTCATCACATGATTAATATTGAATAACCATTTCACTTGTTTCTGCATAATTTTGCATTTTGCTGAGGTCAACTATGCATTGTTTTCCGGATTTCAATATTCTCATTCTTCAGAGAGTGATTGAGCTGGTGCACAATTGGTCGGCACGTGAAAAGTGGTTTTCTAGTCGGGTGTGATTGATTTCCTGTCACGAAAGAACGCATGAGCTTACGAGGTGAATGTTCAGCCTGTTATTTGTTAATGCTGCTCATCTAAATCACTGAAACCCATTCAATAAAACTGGTGCAAACTTTACCCGCTTTGTCTGGCAATGATGTGAGAACGACATTCAATACGGGGTGCGCGCTGGTGACGTGGTTGGCACGTCTGCATTCCACGTAGCTGACCAGGATTGAGAGCTCAGCGGATTTTCGCTGCAGACCGTAAAAATTATGAAGTTTTGATTTTTTCATGAAATCATGGTTTTGATTTTTTCATGATACCTCTGTGATTTTTCCAAATCATGAGGATCAAGGAAAGGAGGAGGACGTAAGAAATATATGTACCGCAGTGGCATAGGTGCAGAAACGGGGGAGTAGGAACGGCTGTCCCCCTCCCCCAACTTTCGGACTGGGAGGCAGTGCCCGCTCAACTTTGAGCCGATTCGGGACCTTTCCCGTCAACAAATCAAGCGATAGGCCGAATCATATTTGACCCCACCATCAGTGACGACTTTTGCCTCCAACTTAGAAAGAGTTCCAGCGCCTATGCGCAGTGGCGGCACCACGGGGGACAGGGGGCGAGCTACCCCCTGAGACTTGGAAGGGGAGAAAATGTATGGTTTTTATCCCACTAAAATTCCAGGGCAAAGAAAACACAACGCTCCATACGTTTCAGGGAATTTTATTGAAAACCTTCCATGCCATGCAAATTCGTTTCTTGAATGTGTGTAAGATTCAATAGCTTTCATTTAAGCTCGACGGCTTAGGATGGTTTTCTCGCAACCTACAGTCCCTCTAGCTTTACAAACTGGTTCTTCGTGTGTAATTTTTCAAGAGTTTTCCAGTGGTTATCATTATGTCTTAATCTTACATCTGGGTGAGAAAATATTACACAATTATGGGCGCAGCAATGGGGGCACAGGGGGCACGTGCCCCCCCATCGGTGCCGGGGTGCCCTTTTGATTGCCAGGTGGTGTACCCTCTTTGGGCCGTGCCGCTCGAAATTTAGTTCCCTACGCCGTTGAGCCTAGATGAAACTAGACTGCATTTAGCGATTTAAACTATTGTTTGGCAATAAGGTGCCTTTTTTGTCAGTTAGGGCATTCTGTCGCCTTTCCCAGCACCCGGGAAGAGTATAGGCACGTAATCCGTTTCCAGATAATGCCTCATCGTCGCCAATAATCGTATGGGCAGAGCTAATCTGGTGCCCCTTGAGCTCATCTGGTGCCCCCTGAGCGCTGGTCTTGAACCCTGGAGCTGATCATGTGCCCTCTGAGCTGATCTGATGCCCTCGTAGTCAATCTGGTGCCTCCCCCTGAGAAAATAATTGTGCCTTCTGAATCTATATAATGCTCTGAGTTAGTCTGATGCCTCCGAGCTTGCCTGGTGCCCTATTAGTTGTCTTAGTGCCCCTTGAGCTGATCCGGGCCCCCTGAACTTATTTAATGCCTCCCGTAGTTTATCTACTGTCCAGGGCCGCAGCGAGGGGGCAAAGGGGACACGTGCCCCCATCGGTGCCGGGTGCCCTTTTGATTGCCAGGTGGTGTACCCCCTTTGGGCCCGTGCCGCTCGAAATTTAGTGCTCTACGCTGTTGAACCTAGATGGAACTAGACCGCATTTAGTGATTTCAACTTTTGTTTGACAATTAACCCTCGCCCCACCGGGGCCATCGATGGCCCCTCCTAAGGTTTTTCCGGGATAGCAAGAAAACGACGAGGCGCAGCACCGCGATTGAGGGCTCTACCTCTCACTGCATCATTTTCCCATCATCCCTGAAATTTTTTACCCCGGGTCACCCAAGCTCAGGTCACCAGACCAGGTCAACCAAGGTCACCTCACTTCAACTTTAGAGCTCTGTAAGAGCTACATTTCAAAGTCGATAAATTTGAAACTTTTCACACAATTCATGACCCCTCTAGGGTCTACAAGGTGTATATCCGGGATTTTTCGATTTCGTGCCATGAGGACAGGTCACGAGGCGACCTCTCCTATTGGAAAAGCATGGGAAAACCTGTTTCATGATATAAAAACCACAAAAATGATTGCAAGTACTGAGACTGCTCAGAACAGCGTTTTTGGACACCCTTTCACGGATCCCAGGGGTCATATTTGCCCTTTGACTTTTCCAAGGTCATCCAAGTTCACCAGAGGTCAAAAACAGTATTTCGACAATAACTTTTGACCTAATTAAGCTAGAGCGGTGAAACAAACACCATCGTGTTTGTCTGGTCACTGGCTTTCATTTGATATACGGCAAGGTCACTTTTTACCTTTCGTGACCTCAGGTCATATTAGGTTACGAGGTGACCTTTGGAGGTCAAACCACTGGCGGGAGGTCTTTACGTTCCACATAGCGGAAAAGTATTGGCAATTTCCGATCAAATGTACTTTACCAGGCCTCAATAGCTCTAATGACATAAGAGTAATGCCCAGTTTGCTTAATCATTGCATATTTGAGTGAAAATAGCCGATCTTGACCTAATTTGACCTCTGGAGGTCAAACCTGAGCACTAAAACATGTGAAGTAATTTCTTACTGAATTTACGCGAGCTTTCTATTGCACTTTGCAGATTTGCGCTAACGCTCATATTTTCGGAGTTAGAGGGGGCCATCGATGGCCCCCGGTGGGGCGAAGGTGGCGCCGGACCCCCGGTGGGGCGCGGGTTAAGTGCCTTTTTGGTCAGCTAGAGCAGTCTGTCGTCTTTCCAAGCACACGGGAAGATTATAGGCACGTAATCCGTTTCCAGATAATGCCTCATCGTCGCAAATAATCGTACGGGTGGAGCTCATCTGGTGCCCCCTGGAGGTGATCATGTGCCTTCTGAGCTGATCTGATGCCCTCGTAGTCAATCTGGTGCCCCCCTCCCCTGAATACATAGTTGTGCCTTCTGAACCTATATAATACTCTCTAAGTTAGTCTGATGCCTCCGAGCCTGCCTGCTGCCCTATTAGCTGTTTTAGTGCCCCTTGAGCTGATCCGGGCCCCTGAACTTATTTAATGCCTCCCGGAGTTTAGCTACTGTCCAGGGGGGCACAGGGGCACGTGCACCCATCGGTGCCGGGTGCCCTTTGATTGCCAGGTGGTGTACCCTCTTTGGGCTGTGCCGCTCCAAATTTAGTGCCCTATGCCGTTGAACCTAGATGTAACTAGACTGCATTTAGCGATTTCAACTATTGTTTGACAATTAAGTGCCTTTTTGGTCAGCTAGGGCATTCTATCGTCTTTCCAAGCACCCGGGAAGAGTATAGGCACGTAATCCGTTTCCAGATAATGCCTCATCGTCGCTAATAATCGTACGGGCGGAGCTCATCTGGTGCCCCTTGGAGTTGATCGTGTGCCCTCTGAGCTGATCTGGTGCCCTCGTAGTCAATCTGGTGCCCTCCTGAGAAAATAAGTGTGCCTTCTGAGCCTATAAAATACTCTCTGAGTTAGTTTGATGCCTCCGGGCTTGTCTGGTGTCCTTTTAGCTGTTTTAGTGCCCCTTGAGCTGATCCGGGCCCCTGAGCTTATTTAATGCCCCCCGGAGTTGATCTACTGTCCAGGGGTGCAGCTAGGAAGGCACAGGGGGCACGTGCCCCCTTCACTGTCGGGGTGCCCTTTTGATTGCCAGGTGGTGTACCCAATTTGGGTCGTGCCACTCGAAATTTAGTGCCCTACACCGTTGAACCTAGATGTAACTGGACCGCATGTAGCGATTGAAACTATTGTTGGACAACTTAATCCCCTTTTCGGTCAGCTAGGGCATTCTGTCGCCTTTCCAAGCACCCGGGAAGAGTATGGGTGGCTAGTATGTGTCCACCTAATGCCTCATCGTCGCCAATAATCATACGGGTGAAGCCAATCTGGTGCTCCTTGAGCTCATCTCGTGGCCTCCCAGCTGGTCTTGGCAACTTGAGCTGATTACTTGCCCTCTAAGCTGATCTGGTGCCCCTGAGTCAATCGAGTGCCCCACTGAGCAAATGATTGTGCCTCCTGAACCTATATAATGCCCTCTGAGTTAGTCTAATGCTTCCGAGCTTGTTTGGTGCCCTAATAGCTTATTAAGTGCCCCTTGAGCTGATTCGGACCCCCGAGCAGATCTCATACCTCCCCAAGTTGATTCTGTCTCCTAAGTCCATATGGTGCCTCTTCAGCTGATTAGGTGCCCCCTCAACTGATTATTGATGTCTCCTTAGATGGTCTGGTCCCTCCCCCTGAGATGGTTTGGTGGGCCCTGAGCCCATCTTGTGTCCCCTGAGCTGTTATGTTGCTCCCTGAGCTGATTTAGGCTCCTGCCATAGTCTGGGGGAGGGGTGGGAGCTGATCTGGACCACGAGCGGATCGATCTGGTGCCACCTGAGCCCATCTGATGCCCTCTGAGCTAGTCTGGTGCCCCCTGAGTAATCTGGTGCCATTTAAGCTGATCTGGGCCTCCTAACGTGATTTCATGAGCAGCTCTAAAGCCCTGAGCTGAGCTGGGCCCACAGAGGCTGATGAGGGCCCCTGAGATGGTATGGGGCTCCTGAGCTGATTAAGTGCCTCCTGACTTGATCTGCTATTCCCGAGCTGGTCGGGGACCACTGATCTGATTGTTTGTCCCCGAAGCTGATCTGGTGCCCTATGGGCATCTGGTGTCTCCTGAGCAGCTCTGGGGCTTTTGAACTGATTGGGCCCCGAGCTGGTGAGGGATCTTTGAGCTGATTTAGTGCCTCTGACTTGAACATGCCCCCTGTGCTGATCGATCTGGTGCACCCTGAGCAGATATACTGCCTCCTGAACTTAACTAATGCCCACTGAGTCGATCTGGTGCCTGCTGAGTGATCAGTGTGTCTCCTGAGCCCATCTTATTCCCTCTGAGCAAGTCTGGTGCCCCATGGCTAATATGGTGCCCTTTAAGCTGACCGGGCCTCCTGGGTTAATTACGTGATTTCCTGAGCAGCTCCCAGGCCCTGAGCTGAGCTGGGCCCACAGGGGTTGGCGAGGGCCGCTCACTGATTTGATTGTTTGTCCCCGAGGCTGATCTGGTGCCCTATGGGGCGATCTGGTGTCCCCTGAGCAGCTCTGGGGCTTTTGAACTGCTTGGGCCCCGAGCTGGTGAGGGATTCCTGAGCTGAATTAGTTCCCCTGACTTGATTTTGCCCCTGACCTGACTTGAGGCCCCTAAACTGATCTGGGGCCCCAAGAGCTGATCTGGCGCCCAAGAACGGATCTAGGTTCTGAGGGTACCCTGAGCTGGTCTGGGCGCTGAGCTTGTGAGAGCCCCTTAAGTTGGCTTGAGGTCCCCTGAGGTGATATGGCGCCTTAAACTGTTCTGGGGATTCTTGAGCTGGTTTAAGGCCCTATGAGCCTATCTGTGGTCAATTGAGCTAGTCTGATGACCTCATATCTGGGACCAATGAGCTAGTCTAATCCCTGGGTGACGCATGAGCTGCCCTGTGACCCTGATCTACATCAGGGCCCCTGAGGTGGTCTTGAATAGATAGATAATAAGAACACAAGGCCAACTCCCATCATCTTGGGGCGGGGTCACTGAGCATGAGCATATTCCCTGGAGGCACAACTGGGAGGATGGGGGAAGCTGCTCTGGAGGCCTCTGATCCACACTTGGGGGCCCCAGAGCTGGTCTTGAATAGATGGGGAATGAGAACACAATGGAAACTCCCTTGTAAAACGGAGCTAACGAGGAATGAGGAATCTCTAAAACGGCTTGTGATAGGCACCCCTGGTTATATAAATTGCTTATTATACTGGTGGATTCTGGGAGGGGATGATAAAAAGGCATGTGCCCCTGAGCTCAGAGCACAGTCCCCTAAACCAGGATTTCTATTAATTAGTTTAAATGAAGAAAAAGTTTTCATAATTTTCAGCCCTGTCACACCATCCCCATCCAAACCACCGGCCTGTTCACCTTTTATTTACTCTTAACTGGGACTGAGCCTTGAGAATATGGAACTTAATAAACGCGTTCAAAAGGTATCTCCCAAATTTTTCCGGCAGCAAAAATGTGTTCTTTCAAAGACACTATGCTACTCCTCGTCCCACCGTGATTGTGGGAGGCAAGGAACTTAATTCGCATTCAGCCAGGGCTCACTCGTCCCGACAAAACCAGTGGGCATAACAAATGAATTTTCGACTCCAATATGCCTTAACCTGCCCATTGTAACAGATATCACATGCTCCGCTGATTTCTCTGATGTTAAGTACTTGCATGAGTTGGCTGTCCTTAAATCTATAAAAAAAGTAGTGTTTTGGCTACTTCCATGGCATTTTGGTATATTTGTTTTCCTTTTTCGGTTTTAATCGAGTTTTTCTTCTCCGTCGATTATTTATTTGCATTTTTATTGAACCAAAGATGCCCAAAAAATCATATAAACAAAGATATAGTAAGTTTTTTAGGTTACGTTAAAAGGTGCCCTATTTTCCCCGGGGTGCCCCTCAAAGTTGGTGTGCCCCCCATACGAAAGCTCTGGCTGCGCCCCTGTACACAATAATTGATTTTGCTGCATTCTAACGGGGTAGTCTTCGGCTGACTTACTACCGCCCCTGATAATCCCCGATCCTTCGGTTAACTTGCATGCATACCTGGGTCACGTGATTACTACGTGTTTACAACGACAGGTGCAAGATCATACGTAGTAAGTAGTGTGTGGCACGCAGGGGGCAGTGTTTTGAACCGAGGGGATCAGTACTGTCTGGCAGGTGCCTAGCCCCAGGCGGTCCGTCCCGTAACCGAGGCGCCAAAGCACGGGAGTTGCGAGACTGGGTATGTCTGAGTTATGGCTTCAAACAATGTTTCCAGCTTCATAAAGCTCACAGGCTTACTCTTGAAATATGTATTCGGCTGGATTAGAATTAATGGTTTTTAAAAACCACCCTGTGCCGGCTTTGTGATATTTAACATCCGCCCCGGTGGGTCTCCGAGCCACCTTCTCCTTGGTAGGTAATAGGTTTAAACACCTCCCCGAACTCGGGTCCTATACAAGGCAGAGAAAAAGAAACGCGAACACTGTTGGGTAGCCTATAAAAATGGATTAAGAAACTACATTAAACACTTTTTGTCTCGGGTTAATACTGAGGTCATGACAGGTCGAAGAAGGTGAAAGGGTATAGAAGAGTTTCATGGCCCTATTATCGTCTAACAGATTTAAGTTAGAATCGATTATAAGGCACCACTCGCCTCACCTTTTTACGGAAAATTGAGCCATATTTAATGTGGCTATTCTAGATCAAAACATAAAAGTGACGTGACCTAAGGTCAGGTCAAGGTAATCATCTGATCTAGCATAATCAATATACATATCAATCGGCTTGCAATAACAATCCAAACGTAATAGTATCAAAATAAAAGTTTTATCATTTCCCGCGAAATTATTGACCTAAGTCTACCTGCTTACCGCGCCCCGGTGGGCCTCCGAGTCACCTTGGCCCTGGTGGGCAATGTTTGAACACCCCCTCGAACTCTGCCCCTATGCGGGATAGCAAAAACACGCAAACGCTGGTGGAAAGCTCATACAAATTCATGAAGAAACTAAGTAACTTCTAGGCTCGGGTCAATATGGAGGTCATGGCAGGTCAAAGAAGTTGTCATTTTGTGCAAATTTGTTGGGCTCTGGCATCTGAGAGTTGAGTTAGAATCATTTTGTAGGCACCATTCGCTTTCTCTCGTCACTGCAAATCGAATGATGTATAATATGACTATACTATAATATATATAGCTCAAAACACAAAAATGATCTGACCTCAGGTCAGGTCAAAGTCACTTTTTACTTAGCATAATCAATATGCAGATCAATCGACTTGCAATAGCGATCTGAACGCAATGGTATAAAAATAAAAGCTGCATCATCATTCCATGCAAAGTCATTGACCTCAGTCTGAAAACTGCTTAAGTAGCTCCAGATGACCTCTTCGAGGTCACAGGTCAAAAATTGCAACTTAAGCCTGAAAAGGAGCCCAGGATAATTATATTTGAATAATATGAAGGTATTACCAGCTTTATCTACACAAATTTGTTTTTCCCATCTATTTCCAATGGAGAGGTCATGGTCCGTACTTGACCTTAGGTCACCGATATGAAACATTCCGAAACATGTGTTTTATAACTCTGTGAGGCCATTATGTGTTATAAGTTTCAATTCGATAGATTCATCCATTTCTCACTTATGCCACCTTAAACATTCTTTTAGATGAGGTCACTTGACCTGCACTGGTGACCTGACCTGTGTGACCCAAGCTTAAAATTTTGGGGAAAGTTGCGGAATCAATCAAGGATAAGGTGTGCCAAGTATGGCGGCGCTTTGCGCCGCCGTTTTTTCGTGCCGCCAGAAAAACCCGAGGGGGTTGTTCAAACACCACGCCCCCACCGGGGCGAGGGTTAAGCAATCCAAGATGACCACTCAGAAATCACCGGCCCAAACCTGCAACATGAGCCTGGAGAGGAGTCTAGGCTACTACGATTTTGAGACTGCGAAGATATGCTGTATCAACAGAAATAGAGGCATTTTTTCTCAATTTTTCCCATGTACTTCCAATGAAGAACTTATTTGCACCTGACCCTAGGCCACCGATATATATATATATATATATATATATATATATATATATATATGTGTGTGTGTGTGTGTGTGTGTGTGTGTGTGTGTGTGTGTGTGTGTGTGTGTGTGTGTGTGTGTGTGTGTGTGTGTGTGTGTGTGTGTGTGTGTGTGTGTGTGTGTGTGTGTGTGTGTGTTTCATTGAACTTGACGGCGTACTTCGCTTTGATAAGCTTTTTGTATAGCTTTGATAAGCTTTTTGTATAAATGCTAAGGATCGGATTGTTTTCTTCTCTTCATGATTGACTTGACCAACGATATTCTAATAATAATTGTTGGGATTTAACGACGCACCAACTGCCAGGGTCATACGGCGTCGCCAACTCTCACCCTGTTGGAAGGGATTTTGGGGATCAGATCGACTTATTCAGAGGCTCCGCCGGGCGATATTCTTGACATTTCATGTTTATATTATTTAAGCTTTCGAACACTCCAAGTATTCATGATCACAAAGTTTCGATACATGTGCCTATCTAAACGTTTTAGTTTCTGAGAGTTAAAATTCACTCTACAAAATTGAAATACTAATTCATTGTGCACAGTCTGGCGATATACTCCCAGTATGGAGACCATTAAAATTAAAAGCAAATCATCCTCCGACTTTCCTGAAAATGTAATGTTAGGGAAACTTAGAAAACGCACAGGACATCAAATATCACATTTTACAATTAAATAATTTTTACATTTAGTCACATTTAGGACCACAGCGCTAGGGTGACTGGTGACTGAACCTGCTTGTTGATGTGAGGAGAAAATTCTCGTATGTAGAGGGCCTCAGTCACCCAGATCCTTCTATGGTCATCACAGGTCTCTATGATGTGGGTATTGTTGACCAGGTCTTTCCGTGACACGTTCCGTCAATGTTCTTGTTGGACGTGCTTCTTAATGGCTCCTTCTTGAAGGTGCATTGTTAGCCTTCTTGACAACGTAGTGGTTGTTGCGCCAATGTATTTCCAAGTGTTGAGGCGTCTGCAACCGTCCTCGGGGCAATCATACTGGTAGATGACATTGGTGCGTTGGAGATGGCTATTTTCTTTCTTCCTTAGTTGCTTGTTATGCATGTTGTTAACCATAACGAGGCTGGATGTCTTCGCTGTTTTATAATATATTATAATGTTCAGTTTCTTGTTGGGGTCGACGCACTTAACGCGAGAATGGACGATGTTTTGGATGGTTTTTTCTTCTACTCTGTAGGCGGTGTTCATTTGGGATCTGTAGTATAGGGTGGTGTCTTGTCTTTCATTTTTTTCTTCTTTGTTCTTGTGTAGGTTGTCGAGCTGGTTCATTATTTCTGCATCCACTTGTCGGTTACCATATCCGCTCTTGACGAGTATTTGTCTAGATCGGTCGAGTTCTGCATGTACCTTTTCCCACGATGAGCAGTGGGAGAGGGCGCGGCAGACGAATGCTCTTATAACGCTAGCCTTGTATCGGTCCGGGCACTCGCTGCGGGCGCTTAGACAGTTTCCGTCATCCGTTTTCTTCCGGTAGACTGATGTTAGGCATTTTCCACCGGTGACTTCGATCCAAACATCCAGGAATGATATCCGATTTTCTTCACTTAATTCATAAGTGAAGTTTAGGACGGACGTCTCTTCGAACTTCTGTTTCAGGGCAATGAGATGTTCTTCATCTGTGACGCTGATGATGACGTCATCAACATATCGCATGTACAGTTCCGGTGGGTTTTCTTCGTTACCAAGAACTGCGTTTTCAATGTGACACATGTAGAACTCCGCAAAGAGCGGACCAAGGGGAGAACCCATGGCCACATCCTCTTTCTGGCAATAGAGGGCACCATCCGGTCCTTTGAATGGGGACTCTGTGGTGCACACCGTTAAAAGCTTCTCCAGAATGGTCTTCGGTAGCTTTAGCCGGGGAAGCTTGGCTCCACTGTACACATTGTCGATTATGATTTGGATGGTTTCATGCACAGGTATGTACATACGTTTCTTTCTCTAGATTTGCCCTCACTGAAGCTAGAGCAAATCTTTATGCAGCATTGGATTCCTCACATCATGGCAAATCGAATGATGTATAATATGACCTTGCTAGGTCACATAGTGAAAATGACCTGACCTCGAGCTAGGTCAAGGTCACAGAGTGAGCTGGTATAATCATGTTGCATATCAATTGACTCCCGGTGACAATACAAGTACAATGCAAGCAAAATGGGAGCTTTGTCTCAATTCAGTGAGAAGTTATTGGCAAAACAATCACTCTATGCTCCTGTGACCTGACATGACTTTTGAGAGGTCAGATGCTCAAAAACCCAACTTTATGGTCAAGATCGTGGTAAGAATAGACGGTTTGAGGATTTTCAGCTTTACCTATCAGGTATTTACTTAAAACGAGCACATTCTATTTTTCACCATAGACTTATAATGAAGTGACCGAAAAATTGACCACACTCTAGGTCATAAATATCGAAATTCCAAGATAGCAGATTTGCAGACCCTAATGAATTAATCATATTGTGAAAGTTTCAAACTGATCGGTTTTTTGTTCCCTGGGCGTCAGTTCAAGCTCGTGATTTTAAGTTTTCAGGTTGGGTCACTTGACCTTGAATAGCTCCTTAACACGCGCACTGGAGGGGGCCTCGGAGGCCCCCACCTGTTTTTCTAAGGTGGCCAGAGAACCACTTGTAGCCGAATAACGACACGTGACCACTTTTAACAGAATTTAATAGCGCGTCGATTGGTGAAGACTTTTTTGAAAATCTGCCGAAAATTTTTTGACTTATAGGCTTTCAAAGTCAGACCTGCATTTTGAGATCGCCGTAAACGCGCGGTCGGACCAGTTAGCTTACATTGAAGACCGAGTGGTGACGTCATAACGTCATATAAGCGGGCTATATGTCAAGGTCACTTCACATGAAAGTCAAGGTCAAGGTCAAAGGTCACAGGTCAAGGTCATATCTGCACTTTCAAGGTCACTGACCATAGTGCGTCCGGCCAAATGACGTTACCCGGTCTGACATATATTATGCTATAACGTCATCAGGTAGGGTACCCCAATACAAAGGTCAAGGTCAAAGGTCAAGGTCAAATGTCATTGGGAAAGGTCAATCCTTATTTCCCGCCAAACAGTGGCTACAGTGTTAGTCAAAGTGTAAATGATAAGTAGTAGGGGAGAGTGGGGTAAGATGCCCAGGGTTTAGGGAAATCCGGATTACAGAATAACCGCGGTACCAACAGAACTGCTTTAGATGCCAAGTCGTAGTATGATCATTTATCTTCCTTATAGAGTCGATGAAATTGCTGATAATTATCATATGTTCCAACTATTATGATTTTACTAGATACTTACAAAGGGGCGTCTTACCCCATCGGGTGGGTAAGACGCCCCTGAAGCTTGGTAAGATGCCCCACCCCTGGGCATCTTACCCCATTTTGGTATATCGTTGATTAAGTAGCTTTTTTTGTAGTTCTTAGCTTCATTGGTAATCATTTAAGTATTATTCAGAAGTCAGAATTTATTTAGAAGCATACACAAACATTAATAAAACGTGTAGCAAAGTGGTGTTTCATGTTTCCACGTCAAATAATAAAACAAAGTTACGTAAAACTAACGATAAAAACCAAGGATAAAAGCATACCATAAAAGTAATATAAAATCACACACACTCACAAACAACGAAGTACGAAACGAAGTAGGTAAACTCGTACGAGGTTTCTGAGAACCTCCCCTAAATCGCCTACCTTGTCTTTTCTGTGTTCCCTTTGTTTCAAGTCCCCATTTTATATGAAATATGGACCAAAAGCTGTTAAGTACAAAAACATTCACTTCAGACAGCAAAAGTCCCCATTTTATATGAAATATGGACCAGAAGCTGTTAAGTACAAAAACATTCACTTCAGACAGCAAAAATGGCTTGTGGCGACTCGAAGCTTCCTCCCACTAACCATCACAGGCTCCCAGTCTATCATTCATAGCGCACAGCCACCTTAGCATTCTCGTCAAGGCACACACGTGTCGGCGTGGACGGCTGTGGTTATGACGTCACCATCGCTTATTTTGTATTGGTTGCGAGAGGTGCCTTGTTATATGCCCTCAGGGCATTTGCGCCAATCGCGTGATTTTTGTTTTGTTTACATGTGTGCATTATCGGATACAAATTTCAACAACAACAACAACAACAACACAGGCCCAGCCTTCCCAGGCAGTACACTCGATCTATTCTTTGCACGAGAGAACAAAACTCACTCCGCAGATGAGGTATCTGGTATCGTCATGCCCACTGTTTTTCTTTCCTTATGCCACTTTTGCTTGCCTCGTCCACGTCTTTTTAGATACATTTGCTTTCGCAACCCCTTTAACTATCTTACAGAGCCTTTTTTAAATGCATGTTGTTGCAAGTTCGGCTTTTGGAGTCGGAGCCTCACTAAAGTCATCAATGGTCTTGTCGCGGAGACCCTAGCCCTACCATTGGAGCGAGCAACTCCTGTAAGGAAGATTTAATTTAAGTCAAAGTTAAACATCCCACAAACCACAGGGATGGCCGCCCCCGCTCAGGTCACCCTCTCACCAGTCAGTTGCCAGCTGACCTACGTCGGGTTAACTATTGAGCGCCGGAGCGTCTCAGGGGAATCGATCCCAAGCCTGGACATGCACTGCCACTGCACGTTCCTGAGCAGCGGGCCAGAGCCCAAAGCTCTACCAACTGGGCTACCGGGATGGCAAATGTAGGGACGACATAAGAGATCAGGTACGGAGCTTTGCACGATTAACCATGTGGAATATTTCAGATCTAGCTCATTCATAGGCGAATCCAGGGTAAACAGTTCAGCCATAGCCCCTTCCTAATTGGCCAAAATTGACAAATTGTGGCCAATTTTGGTTTGCAGTATGTTTTACGGTTTCGTCCATTTTAATTTTTTTAATTTTGCGCCTCCGCCACACCAGTTTGATCTGAACCCGCCATGAGGTCATCTCCGGTTGGGGCACATCAGGCCAGGCCCGGTGAACTCCCAAACGATTATCTCAAGGTTTTAATGATTGAGCTGGGATTCGCTTTATCGAATGAAAGCACAAACCACAAAATTTGGCTGTTATGGGATTCTTTGCGGTAGTAGCCTGGGTTCAGGTGCGAGGCCTTCAATTGAAAAGGTTTGTCACAAAGCGACAGATTGAAGTGTGCTCTTATTTAACACGTGCGGTCATGCGCGTCGAAAGCATAGGACAGGAACGGGAGGACGGATCCCCTAACTCGTCAATCTGTGAGGACGTCTCCCGACAAGTTTTGGGAATCGACCTAGGTTTTTATTGTTTCTCTATTACCTACCTGCTTTGACCTACGTAAATTTGTTCATGAGCTTCATGGTTCTTAGTTTTTCAAGGACGGTCAATTTAAAGTTCACATCCCCCCTGCCATCACCAGTCCAGGGTCCGTAGCCCCCCAGTAACAATTCCGTGGCGCTGCCCGTGGGTAAGGTTTGGACTAACCCCAAGTTTAACACACAGTTGTTTACTCTAACAAATGACGTTATATTGCTCTGGGTAAAGACGCCACCTTTCCACCGGGAAAGTTGCCCATGGGGCATCTTTCCCCATTCGTTGAGGGGGCATCTTTTCCATCAGTACCCAAATTAGATAAAACCTAAGGGGCAAAAATCCTACAATTAATACACTCAAGGGAAATGCTCAGTTAATGAGTTGAATGTGCCATCATCCGTAATGGAAAATCAAACAAAGCACGCATCCAATACTGTTCGAGATATCTGCAACCTATGTGGGCAATTTTTTCTTAGAAAAGCATCGAAATAAAGAATTACCCACCAACTTCAAGGAAATCAAAGGAGGGAACTGAATTTTTGCGCAAGAAACAATCAAAGCCTCTGCTTTCGACCAAGAACAATATTATTTACCAGTGGTGGCTCGGATTGCCAAAAGAGGGGATGGGGCGTCTTACCCAATGGGGCATCTTACCCCACTCTCCCCTATACCACATGGTGACCTTAAAGGTCAATGACCTTGAGTGACCTTGACCCCAAAAGTTGTGGGAAGCCTCTTTGAGACCTCTTCTCTATGAACCTTGTCCGCCTTTAGCTTATTCCCGCCATTTTCCCGCATAATCACAGCATTTACCAATCGATCCCCAGCATGGCCAATATTTGACCTTTATGACCTCGTTTGGCCTTGAAGATATTGACCTAGGTCAATGAAAATTTGTCATTATGTAGATCACCATAGCCCCCACCCACCTACCAAGTAGCATTTTTTAACCCTCTTAGTTTCCGAGATCTTAGGGGGGCCTGGTAGGCCCCTCCAGTGCGCGTTAGTGCCAGACCCCCTCCAGTGCGGGTGTTAACTTGACATGACCTTACCTTAAAAATTTGATCAGATATGTAATATTAATCAGGGATAAGGTGTTGTAAGTTTCGTTGTTCTGCGTCTCTTCGTTTTGCGTTATCTGGGGAAAACCAGGAGGGGGCGAATTTGCCCCCCAACGGGGCGCGTGTTAAGCCTCAAAAATGATGACGATGCGCATATGCTATCTAGGGAGACACCTACGGTCTAAAAAAGATACTTTTGCACACCATCATTTTTTCAAGGTGTGCAACTGCACACCCTGCCCCCCGGAATGCACCGTCGCTGCCACCGTTGCTCTCCGGGGGACGTCTTTGCTTTCCAGGAGGCACCTCTGCTTTCCAGGGGCGCCTTTCCTATCCAAGGGCGCCTATGCTGTCCGAAGGCGGTGTCTTTTCTCTGCAGGGGCGCCTTTTGCTGTCCAGGGGTGCCTGTGCTAACCAGAGGGCTCATATGATATCCAGAGGCGCCGTTGCTCTTCTTCGGAGGCACCTATGCTGTCCAGGAGGCGCCAACGCTATCCAAGAGCGCTTATGTTATCCAGGGGCGCCTTTACTCAGGGGAATGGGCACCTTTTGCTGTCCAGCGGGCGGCTTTGATGTCCGGGGCGCCATTCATTTCTTAAAATTACTTTATTTCTCACTGAGGATCCTTCCTCTTCAGGTAGGCGGGGATCAGGCTTGATTTTTTTGACTGGCTGGGGCGCCTCCCTGGACCAAGCCAAAACAAGGGATGCAAAAGATACCTTTGCATCCCTTGAAAAAAATCCCAAAAAGGGGCGCAACTGCACCCCTTGACCCCTGGAATCCACCGTCCCTGAACTTAACTCTGTTCGATGTTAGAGCCCAAAAACTCTACTCAAAATACCACCTTCTTTGACACCTCAATATTGACCTGAGCCAAAGAGTGACTGATATATTTTCTTCATTAAATTGTATGAGCTTTCCACCATCGTTCGCTTTTTTCGTTATCCTGCATAGGGGCCGAGTTCGAAAGGGGGTGGGTACTCGCCCCTATAAGAGCTCAATAACCACGCTGGATAGCAAAAACGGTAAGCGGCGTTGGGTAGCGCATTCAAATCTCTATAGAAAATATATTTATCTTTTTGTCAGGTCACATTTAAGGTCACCAGACACCAAGTCATGCCACTATCGATATAAAATGTAGACGAAGGTTTCGAGCCATTGCAACTGAACAGTAAAGATAGACCAAAACAATCTAGACGATAGGAATTCTCTCAGCATACCGTATCTAATGATATATAATATGACCTTACTAGGTCAAACAGGTCAAATCTAAGATTTGACCTTACCTGAGGTCAGATCAAGGTTAAATCATACCACAATGCGTATCATTAGAACCGCAGGGATGAGCGAAACTTAACATCCTTAAAATAAACGCTCTACAACCATCCATTTCGGAGTTATTCCGTTTAAACCAGTTTTCACACGTAATTTTCGAATGGAGAGTTCACGAATCGTACTTGACCTTAGGTCATCGATATACAAATACCAAATATATTTTTTTAGAATTCGGTGGGCCCGTTGAGTGATGAGCTTCAATCGGATAGGCTTACCCTGTTCAGACTTAGGCTATCTTAACCTGTGCCCTACCGGGGTTCTGGCGCCACCTTTGCCCCACCGGGGGGCTTTCGATGCCCCCGCTCCTAACTCCGACAATATGGGGGTTAGTGAAAATCTGCAAAATGCATTAGAAAGCCCGTGTGAGTTCAGTAAGGTTTTACATAACATGTTTAAGCGCTAAGGTTAATGGTTTGACCTCCAGAGGTCAAATTAGGTCACGATAGGCTATTTCCACTAATATATGCAATGCTTAACACGCGCATTGACGAGGGGCGGGTACCCGCCCCCTCCCCTCGGATTTTTCGGAGACAGCATAAAAGCGGCGGCGCGTAGCGCCGCCGTACTTGGCATAACTTTCTCTCTTCATTTTTACAACTTTTAGGAAAATTTTAAGGTTAGATCATCTCAGGTCAGGTCACCAGTACAGTTCAAGTGACCTGACCTCAAAAAAAGTTTAAGATAGCATAAGTCGGAGCAGGGTGAACTTATCCGATTGAAACTCATATCACATAATGGGCCCACCAAGTTCTCTAAAATATGTTCCGGTATTTTTGATAGCGGTGACCTAAGGTCAGGTACGAGGCATGACCTCTCCATTGGAAATACATGGGAAAATGGTTTTTACTGTATAACTCAGTAACGGAGAGCGATAAAGCGTTTATTTTAGCTTCATTAGACTCGCCTTGGATTTGCAGTTCTAATGATATGCATTTTATATAATTTGACCCTGACCTGACCTCAGGTTAGGTCAAATCCTTGATTTGTCCTAACAAGGTCAAATTATATATCATTCGATTCGGCTTTCTGCGAGGATTCATATAGTTCAAGTCGTTTTGCTCTATCTTTATTTGTTCAGATGTAATGCCCGAAAAAACTAATTTACATGTTATCCCTATTACGGCAGGTTTTGACCCCTGGTGGCCTCAAATGTGACCTGACAAAAAATGGTTCAAATATTTTCGATGGAGAAGTGGATGGGCAGCCCAACGCCGTTTACCGTTTTTCGCTACCTGCCGTGGTTCTCGAGATCTTAGGGGGCGGGTACCCGCCCCCCCCTCGTCAAAGCGAAGGTGGCTCAGACCCCCGTAAATGCGCGTGTTAACACGTGCCCCGCTGAGGTGGGCGAAACTCGCCCCCCCTCCTGGTTTTCCCCAGATAACTCAAAAACGAAGGAAAGCAGAACAACGAAACTTACAGTACCTTATTCCTGATCAATTTTACACATCTCACGAAATTTTTGAGTTAAGGTCATGTCAGGTCAAGGCGATATTCAGGGTCAAGTGACCCGACCTCAAAAGCTAAAACTGCGAGTTTGAAGCAGCGCCCAGGGAACATTAGCAAACCAATCACTTTGAAACTTCCACAATATGATAAGGTCATTACGGTCTAAAAATCTGCTATCTCGGAATTTTAATATTGTTGACCTAAGGTCGGTAAAGTTTTTGGTCACCCCATTATAAGTCTATGGTGAAAAATAGAATGGGCTCGTTTTCAGTAAATACTGGATAGATAAAGCTGAAATCCTCAAACCGTCTATTACCACTATCTGGACCATAAACTTGAGTTTTTGAGCATCTGACCTTTCAAAGGCCATATCAGGTCACGGGAGCAGAGAGTGATGGTTTTGCCAATAACTTCTCACTGAATTGAGATAAAGCCCCCATTTTGCTTGCATTGTGCTCATTGTAATGGGCCCGTTCTTTTTCAAGGAGCCCACACAACAAACAAATATTTATAGTGAGAGCAGAGGTCGTCCCGGCGATGTTAGATCGGCCTGCTCTCTATGAGGCGGGGCAGTTCTGGGTCATCATATAGGTGGTGGGTCTAGCCTCCGCGTGGATGACCAAATTTTTTGCTTTCATCCCCCTCTGCAATGTCAGCATTTCTCTTTTAATTTTTCGGCCGGTTATAGTATGATCTAAGCATTTGAGCAGTTTTTCTCGTGAAAAAACCCACTGGACCTTAAAGCTACCCTCGTCACTTGAGTCATAAACAGAACAGTCGAAAATTCGTTGCATAAAAAAGTCACATGTCCCCCTTGAAATCTACTTGAAAAAATCACGAGACCCTCCCGTTTAGACTAGCCCTCCCTCCTATGTTGTTCAACTGACTAGAAAACGCTACGTACCGGGTAAGTCCAAGAAAATAACGCACCAAATTACAATTACCACCACCCCCCGCCTGTTTTAGGCCAGATAACTTAAAAAAAGAAAGTAGGGGATTCGAGCACCCGCCACTATCAGCCAATTTTGCCCCATCCCTCCAATAAGCGCAATGTATCATGCGCGATAAGATCATTGGCTGGGTTTTAGGTCGTCAATAAGCTGGGCGGAGACGGTTAGATCGGTTTCTTAGAAATCAGTGCCTCTGCTCCAGGCCATTTTTTAACATGTTAACTGGGGGCCATTTGTCCCCCCCAGTCCGAAATGCCCTCCAGTGCCCGGAAATTGGCCCCCAGTGAAATAGAGAGATGACTTAAAATTTACCAAATGCAGACTCGCCTAACGAAAATAAGACAGAAAACCACCCAATAATTATAACTTTGTTCTATTTCTGGTCCCAAATTGGCAATCCAAAAAAATTGTGTCAAAAAATTTTCATCCGCGGCTGTCTACTCCATCGTGCAAAGACGAAATAAAGCGCGTAGCTACGGGAAATTCTGGCAAACTAATCTGCAAAGTATGGCAGCAGGCCAGACAAGTCGCACCAGCCATCTAAAATTCTTGCCCCGCCAGGCACCAAAAATTCACATCAATCTGCTATATACCAGGGAGAAGAACACACCCATTCCTACCTACACGATGCAATGCTACCTCTCTTATTAGTTAGTTAGTTGAGGACTTTTTATAAGGCCCCTCCTGTGCCTTTATAACCAATTGGCAAAGCAGCCTCAGCATCAACTAATCACAACGCTGGAGAAGAAGGCTGGCCTACAACCAATCAAATATCCTGTTCTATCCGACCGGAAACTCACATCCCAGCCAGTACCGTGACATTGCATGATGCTCTCATTTCACACTCAGTCAGTTGTCAGCGCTAAGAGCTCGTTCGTGGATTAGACGGAACAAGGTGTAGTCAAAGTGCGTAAGACTGGTTGCTGGTGTGGCGGTATGAAGTGCTTAGCCTTTTTATTTATTATCGTGGTGGTAGCGTACATAAGCGTCACCACCAGCAAAACAGTGAGGTAGCCAGCCCAACATCAACCTGATGCTGAAAGCAAACTTTCCACGTTAGTACCAAAAACTTTTCGAATTTGGGCTCCTCATTACCTTCTGCAGCGGCTGGTTATACAAATTTCCGGTTTACTCCCCATTTTGACTGAGATCAGGAAATTGTTGGTCAAGAAGTGGGGGAGGGGTGATTGATGATCCCAAGAAATGTTCTGGTTATGTAGATAAAATCATTCGATGGCCACGCGGGGCTAGAAGGGCACCCCTGGCTTCCTATTAGATGGGTAGTGTGCTAAAAATATTGGGTCAAGTCAATATCAAACTGTCAACAATTAGTTTTAAACAGTGATACAGGTCACATTTTCTGTGGTTTTATGACTACCGCTAGGGGTCGTTTGAGCCTCAAATCTGGCTTTTGTGGTGTTTATTTGACTATTTTAGTGAAAATTAAATTTTTGCCCCCTTTGGCCTTTTTTCTAACTCGGTTTGACCTTTTCCGCTGAAAAAAAACCTAGCAGCCCTGGGCAGCATCCATAATCTCTAGACTTGGAATAGCTAGAAAATTGAGAAATGTTTTCAACACTAACGCGTCTAAGTTGTATTAACCCTCGCCCCACCGGGGGCCATCGATGGCCCCCCTAAGGTTTTTCCGGGATAGCAGAAAAACGACGAGGCGCAGCACCACGGTTGAGAGCTCTACCTCTCACTGCATCATTTTCCCATCATCCCTGAAATTTTTTACCCCGGGTCACCCAAGGTCAGGTCACCAGACGAGGTCAACCAAGGTCACCTCACTTCACTTTAGAGCTCTGTAAGAGCTACATTTCAAAGTCGATCGATTTGAAACTTCCTACACTTCATGACCCCTCCAAGGTCTACAAGGTGTATATCCGGGATTTTTTGATTTCGTGCCCTGAGGTCAGGTCACGAGTAGACCTCTCCCATTGGAAAAGCATGGGGAAAAGCTATTTCAAGATATAAAAGCCACAAAAATGATTGCAAATACTCAGACTGCTCAGAACAACGTTTTTGGACACCCTTCAACGGATCCCAGGGGTTATATTTGCCCTTTGACTTTTCCAAGGTCATCCAAGGTCACCAGAGGTCAAAAACAGTATTTTGACAATAACTTTTGACCTAATTGAGCTAGAGCGGTGAAATAAACACCATCGTGTTTGTCTTGTCACTGGCTTTCATTTGATATACGGCAAGGTCACTTTTTGACCTTTTGTGACCTCAGGTCATATAAGGTCACGACGTGACCTCTGGCGGTCAAACCACTGGCGGGAGGTCTTTACGTTCCCATAGCGGAAAAAGTACTGGCAATTTGCTATCAAATTTACTTTACCAGGTCTCAATAGGTCTAATGGCATAAGAGTTATGCCCAGTTTGCTTAATCATTGCATATTTGAGTGAAAATAGCCGATCTTGACCTAATTTGACCTCTGGAGGTCAAACCATTGACCTGAGCACTAAAACATGCGAAGTAATTTCTTACTGAATTCACGCGAGCTTTCTATTGCACTTTGCAGATTTGCGCTAACGCCCATATTTTCGGAGTTAGAGGGGGGCCATCGATGGCCCCCCGGTGGGGCGAAGGTGGCGCCGGACCCCCGGTGGGGCGCGGGTTAAAGGGAGATACGCGAAAAAATTTTATTGGCTATATGAAAAGGTTACAAAAAGCTGTTTCAGAAGTCCTATTCTCATTTTTGCGAATTCGGCCTGCAAATGCCCTAAAATTGCTCTCAAAGTCAACATTTCTAGACGACTTTACCGGTACACCTCATATCGATGTATATGACGTACACACGGCTAAGGCTATCAATTTCTCTAAGAATTAGGTCATATCTATCCTAAATAGTGATTTAGAACTTTGGACTACTACAGAAAAAATTACCTTAGAAAAACAACATTCCAAAACTCTTTTGAACCAGAAATATAGGACTTAAAAGAAATCCCAATTAACCAATCAGAAGCCTAGGAATTCTCAAACCGGGGTCACGTGACCTATCTGACGCAAAAGTTTTGTCATCCTGGGGCCGAAGCAGAAAATGACTCAAGACCCGCGGTACGAAACCGCTGAAGACTTGAGTAATTATGTTTTTTCCGTTTTTAGGGCAATTTAATTCATTTTGTAGTTTTTAAAAGCTTTTTAAAATTAATTCAAATACAAATACAGAAGAACAGACATTTGTAATATAAAAAACATTACTGTTTAACTTTAAATAGTTTTCGAAAAGTAAGTGATGGGTATGAGCATGGGTAAGTGATAGGCATTTTATCGAAACTGTTAATCTATCTCGATAATAAGTGAGTGGCCTCCCAAAATTTTGCCGAAGATACAAAAATAATTGATAGTTTCATTATCAAGATTTTTCAAATAGCAAGAAATCACAATAATAATTTTTCGCGTATCTCCCTTTAAGCCCCCTCAAAATGGGGTCTCGATCCCTTGAATACATATAACAGCTGTCTAGAATATTTTTCAGTGATCTGCGAGTGGAAAGTATTGTTCTCTGTTCCAATAGTTGAAAAGTGAGGCATTTTAGAATGGTCAATCCAGGTCCAGGTAAGTAGGTATGTGGTTACTTCAGACATGCATGCCATATTGGTATTAAGGCTCATATTTTCGTGTCAAACGAGCACAGACTATTTGATCATATGGCTTAGGTACCTGCAGTGGGTAGAACCTAATTGTGTTTGCCTTATGGGCCCGTTTGAAAAATAGGGTGAGTTGAGTTCCAATATGATATTTTTGGTGTCTTTAGATGGGTCGGCGCCTGATGAGTGATGCTGTGTTTTACCGATATGGGTAAGACAACGTGCGGGTTCTTTTCTTGCTTGAGAGGTGGCTCAATGTTTACCCTTTTTCTACCGATGGTCCTCCGGTTGCATTTGGGGCCAGAAACGCTGTAGCTTTCGCATAGAGACTGAAAAGTTCCTTTTGAAGCAGAGGTAGATACAAGGGGAGGGGCTAAGAGGGCTCAAGCCCCCTTCCACACCATGAAATGTCAGAGTGCCTAAAGTAAATGCGTAGTCGGATGCTGTCCAGACACTATGGCGGGGAGGCGCGAGCGCCCAAGCTTTCCCCCGAAATGAAGTCCTGGACCTGCCACTATTGTAAAGACGTAATCCAAGTCTCGTTTTACCCTTGTAAGAAGCATTGCAACACTCTTGTTCCCTCCCCGTTACGCACTGGTAAAGCGGTTGTGTAAGCAAGGTTCTAATCTCGTCACGCTCTTGTAGGAAGGCTGCGATTGCGTACAAGGTGGACACAAGGCTTTGTTCTACCCTTGTTGTGGGGTTATCATGACCTAGTAGAGGGCTTGTGGGGCCGTTGTCAGCCATTGTCTTTGCCATGTAGGTTAACCATAGTTAAGTTACAAGGTTTGTACAACGTCTTCTAGCAACCATTGTCGTACCATGGTTCTACCATTGTTCTACATGGCTTTTCCTTGTATTTCCCTTGTTTTCGTGGCACGGATTTTGAACGTACAAGCTTTGCGTTTTACCCTAGTAATTTTCCATGTAAACAAGGGTCTGACAAGGTTTGCCCTTGTAAACATTTCTTTCCGTGCACTATAATGGCCAGCACAAGAAATGCCCCACCCCCCACTGACTTTTCCTTAAAAATGCCCTGATCTGCCCTCCCTGCGACTCTCGCCTTACGGGATCTGGGCGATCGCTCAAACTAATGAGGTTCTCCTCGGGTGCACCTCTGGCCTTATCCCGGTATCTTTCCAACTACTCTACTTGAGGCACTAGGCAGGCATAACCCACCCACTTTCAGAACCATATCAACCGCCTCTGCTGAGCAGGGACGCCCTAGAGCCCAGCCCGCGCCTCGGGCTGATTCGGAGTCGGGTGATTAACATTGGAAAAAAACGCGTTTGCGTCCCTTCCTAAGATGACCCATTCACCGTTGCCCACAGACACGCTGTACACAAGGGTACGGCTAGCAGAACGTCACTCCTCATTTTCCCCTCTTCGTCTCGATCTGGGTCTCTACTCGTTTGCTGGTGCAGTCTATTCGGTCA
Organism: Lepas anatifera; assembly: GCA_034440635.1. Lineage (NCBI taxonomy): Eukaryota > Metazoa > Arthropoda > Thecostraca > Lepadidae > Lepas > Lepas anatifera. The sequence goes on from JAOTON010001249.1 coordinate 29,995, forward strand.
TTCATTGTCTTAAAGGGAATGTGGCACCTTCACAACGTGATTTTAACCCTCGCCCCACCGGGGGGCCATCGATGACCCCCCTAAGGTTTTTCCGGGATAGCAGAAAAACGACGAGGCGCAGCACCGCGGTTGAGGGCTCTACCTCTCACTGCATCATTTTCCCATCATCCCTGAATTTTTTTACCCCGGGTCACCCAAGGTCAGGTCACCAGACGAGGTCAACCAAGGTCACCTCACTTCACCTTTAGAGCTCTGTAAGAGCTACATTTCAAAGTCGATCGATTTGAAACTTCCCACACTTCATGACCCCTTCAGGGTCTATAAGGTGTATATCCGGGATTTTTCGATTTCGTGCCCTGAGGTCAGGTCACGAGGCGACCTCTCCCATTGGAAAAGCATGGGAAAAGCTATTTCATGATATAAAAGCCACAAAAATGATTGCAAATACTCAAACTGCTCAGAACAACGTTTTTGGACACTCTTTCACGGATCCCAGGGGTCATATTTGCCCTTTGACTTTTCCAAGGTCATCCAAGATCACCAGAGGTCAAAAACAGTATTTTGACAATAACTTTTGACCTAAGTGAGCTAGAGCGGTGAAACAAACACCATCGTGTTTGTCTTGTCACTGGCTTTCATTTGATATACGGCAAGGTCACTTTTTTACCTTTCGTGACCTCAGGTCATATTAGGTCACGAGGTGACCTCTGGTGGTCAAACCACTGGCGGGAGGTCTTTACGTTCCACATAGCGGAAAAAGTACTGGCAATTTTCTATCAAATGTGATTTACCAGACCTCAATAGCTCTAATGGCATAAGAGTTATACCCAGTTTGCTTAAGCATTGCATATTTGAGTGAAAATAGCCCATCTTGACCTAATTTGACCTCTGGAGGTCAAACCATTGACCTGAGCACTAAAACATGCGAAGTAATTTCTTACTGAATTCACGCGAGCTTTCTATTGCACTTTGCAGATTTGCGCTAACGCCCATATTTTCGGAGTTAGAGGGGGCCATCGATGGCCCCCGGTGGGGCGAAGGTGGCGCCGGACCCCCGGTGGGGCGCGGGTTAACTGAGATAGCCAAGTTGTACAGCAGGTCGGAAAACCCGGTACTCCATATTTCATTTGGCTTGGAACTCGATATTTCCGTAGAAAAAAAACTAAAACCTACCTGACACCAGCCCCCCTCAGCCCCCCGTCGCCGGCGGCCATTGTTGTGAGCTACTGGTGTGACGACATATGCTGACGTCACGATGAGCATCAGCAAATCGAAGCCCTTGAAGCGTTTCAAGTATGGTAGTGGTTGCCAGATCGTGACATCATCCACAGTCTGATATTTATTTTTTTCTAGAGGAGGATTTTTAAAAACCAAATATTTGGACATTTTTCAGAGAAATCATGAGTGGTTTCATTATTTTTGACTAAAAGTACGCCTAATTACACTAAATTCCAGGATTCGACCAAGGTGCCACATTCCCTTTAATAGGCGAGGTATACGAACGAATCATATTTTACGCAAACTCGGAGGGGCCTAACAAAAGGTAGAGAAAAGTGTGTTTACGTTGGCTGACCCCTCCGGTTGAAAACTGTATCGTATAAAAATAAGTAGAGTGCCAGGGGATACAATTCCTCAGAAACCTGGCTGCTCTGAGGTTGGATGACTTCCGCCACGTCCTGCTATCATTCTGGTGCGCACATGGTCTCGGAGTCATAGAGTCACAGTCACAGAGTCCACATGCAATTATATTTTCCATCAAAACGGGGCGTTACGATTTAAGGTTTCGTGACATGCAGATTGACGCTAGCTCGCCCCCAAAAAAATTACCTGGAAGCTCAACGAAATTCTCTCCCCCTCGTTACTCCTGCATCTGTTCCTCTATACATGACACACACACACACACACACACACACACACACACACACACACACACACACACACACACACACACACACACACACACACACACACACACACACACACACACACACACACACACACACACACACACACACACACACACACACACACACACACACACACACACACACACACACACACACACACACACACACACACACACACACACACACACACACACACACACACACACACACACACACACACACACACACACACACACACACACACACACACACACACACACACACACACACACACACACACACACACACACACACACACACACACACACACACACACACACACACACACACACACACACACACACACACACACACACACACACACACACACACACACACACACACACACACACACACACACACACACACACACACACACACACACACACACACACACACACACACACACACACACACACACACACACACACACACACACACACACACACACACACACACACACACACACACACACACACACACACACACACACACACACACACACACACACACACACACACACACACACACACACACACACACACACACACACACACACACACACACACACACACACACACACACACACACACACACACACACACACACACACACACACACACACACACACACACACACACACACACACACACACACACACACACACACACACACACACACACACACACACACACACACACACACACACACACACACACACACACACACACACACACACACACACACACACACACACACACACACACACACACACACACACACACACACACACACACACACACACACACACACACACACACACACACACACACACACACACACACACACACACACACACACACACACACACACACACACACACACACACACACACACACACACACACACACACACACACACACACACACACACACACACACACACACACACACACACACACACACACACACACACACACACACACACACACACACACACACACACACACACACACACACACACACACACACACACACACACACACACACACACACACACACACACACACACACACACACACACACACACACACACACACACGTGCCATCGATACGCACTCACATACACACGCAAAACAATACAAAAAAAAGAAAAGAAAAAACGTCGGCGCTATACTGTAAACGATTTGAGGGGATTCAAAAAGGGCAAGAGCGATTAAGGCTAGATTTTTCGGGCGTAGGGGTTCCGCGCTTATATTTAAACTTTTGCCTACCATGTTTTTGGTTTTACGCGTTTTCGGGTCACATTTTTATTTAAGTCCATCGCCCTGGGAAGGTGTCGGCTTTTTTTTTTAAAGGCATTCGTTTTTGGTCCGGGGAGGGATTGATCAGGAGGGATTCCTCCAGGAGCTGCTTTCCGACTTAGCTTTTTCTGCATTGATGGCCTTCCCGACCGGCCTCCCGCTCACTTCCATCTCGAAATCTTGTTTCCCCCGTTCCTTCTGCCTTTTCCTGGATCTCAAGTTCTTTAGTTCCGAATTTTCACTCCCGAAGTAATTTATCTCTCTTCCCATCTGAATTTTCCATCCACTTCATCCTTTGTTCTTTTTTGCCTCTTGATTTCTTCCGCCTCTGCTGTCTTTATTTCCAACCGCTTCCGGAATTTCCAATCCTCTTCACCCGATTGTCTCTTCTTTTACCCTGCTCCTTCTGTTCCGAAATTCATCCTCTTCCTGACTTGACTCACTTCCGACCTATCCGCCACTTCCAGCGTGACTGTCCGTCCTGCTTTTCTCGAGGGTACCCCCTCCTGCCTTCCGCTCACGTGATTTTCAGTCACGGGATGGCCAAGCGCGTGGCCCGTCTCTGGAGGCCTGGCTCATATCAGGCCACAGCGCATGTGGTCCGTTTCCGGCTGGCTCAGCCTGGTGGTGCGGAAGGACCGGTCTGCATGTTCCAAAGGGATAGATATGATAGGGAATTGGACTAGGGGCGATATATACTTTTGAACGAGGTTTCCAACCCTCTCCAGAACAGCCGGACGAAAAAGAAAAATGTAACCCATTACATTATATTGTCACAGGGAGTCAATTGATATACAGCATGACCATACCACACAGAAGAAAATTTTACAAGGGCAAACCTTGTCAGACCCTTGTTTACATGGAAAATTACTAGGGTAAAACGCAAAGCTTGTACGTTCAAAATCCGTGCCACGAAAACAAGGGAAATACAAGGAAAAGCCATGTAGAACAATGGTAGAACCATAGTACGACAAGGGTTGCTAAAAGACGTTGTAAAAACCTTGTAACTTAACTATGGTTAACCTACATGGCAAAGACAATGGCTGACAACGTCCCCACAAGCCCTCTACTAGGTCATGATTACCCCACAACAAGGGTAGAACAAAGCCTTGTGTCCGCCTTGTACGCAACCGCAGCCTTCCTACAAGAGTGTGACGAGATTAGAACCTTGCTTACACAACCGCTTTAACAGTGCGTAACGGGGAGGGAACAAGGGTGTTGCAAGGCTTCTTAAAAGGGTAAAACGAGACTCGGATTACGTCTTTACAATACCGGCAGATCCAGGACTTCATTTCGGGGAAGCTTGGGCGCTCGCGCCTCCCCGCCATAGTGTCTGGACAGCATCCGACTACGCATTTACTTTAGGCACTCTGACATTTCATGGTGTGGAAGGGGGCTTGAGCCCTCTTAGCCCCTCCCCTTGTACCTACCTCTGCTTCAAAAGGAACTTTTCAGTCTCTATGCGAAAGCTACAGCGTTTCTGGCCCCAAATGCAACCGGAAGACCATCGGTAGAAAAGGGTAAGCATTGAGCCACCTCTCAAGCAAGAAAATAGCCCGCACGTTGTCTTACCCATATCGGTAAAACACAGCATAACTCATCAGGCGCCGATCCATCTGACGACACCAACAAGATCATATTGGAACTCAACTCACCCTATTTTTCAAACAGGCCCATAAGGCAAACACAATTAGGTTCTACCCACTGCAGGTACCTAAGCCATATGATCAAATAGTCTGTGCTCGTTTGACACGAAAATATGAGCCTTAATACCAATATGGCATACATGCCTGAAGTAACCACATACCTACTTACCTGGACCTGGATTGACCATTCCAAATTGCCTCACTTTTCAACTATTGGAACAGAGAACAATACTTTCCACTCGCAGATCACTGACAAATATTCCAGACAGCTTCCAAAGCTCCACGATTGATTAAAACAAGTCACATTTATTCTAACCTACACGGCATGCGTGCCAGGCCACTGTGTATTGCCACGGGTAAACAGAAAGCAAGATGGCGACCGTAACCCGAGCAGGTATTTGAAACCATAGTCAAACGACAATGGCCGAGCAAGGGTGCAACAACGCCCTAGCTTTACCTACCAGCTACTTACAATGCCACTACAACGCCTAGTATTCAGTTAGTGCAGAGCTGGTGCGCAAGCAAGTGATGAACCAGGTATAACGAGGCGCGCACTATTGTGGCACAAGGCAAGGTTGTCATTCCGTAGTAATTGCATTGCTTTTATATGCTAGTGACGTAACTAGGGTTGTTTTTACTTCGGTAATTGAACTACGGTGCAACTATTGTTCTGCAATGGTAAACCTTGTAGAAACACAATTTTAAGCTTGTACCTTGTAATAAATTCTTTCTGTGCAGGTCACTCTGTGACCCTGACCTAGCTCGAGGTCAGGTTATTTGAACCATTTGAGCTGAAAAGGTCATAATATACATCATTCGGTTCGCCGCGATGAGAGGAATGTAACGATGCATAAATATTTGCTCTAGCCGCCCTGAAGACAGATCTAGAGAGGGAAACGTACACTGCTGTGTTGTAAGTCTATGGAGCCCTCTTGGACCTATGCTGACCTTGATATTGACCTGACAAAAATTATTCGTATAAAATCTTTTCGTCTTGTCAAGAGCTTTCGAACGCCGCCCATAATTTTCCTTTACTTTTCGTGGGGAACGAGATACGGAGGGGCATAAACGCCCCCATCGGGGCGCGTCATGCAAGGGACCCCAGCGGAGCGTGTGTTAATTAGGGTCAAAACCTATCGTCAATAAACTGTTTTTGACTGCTGGTGACCTGTGTTGACCTTATAGAGATCAAAGTGTAAGTATCGCCCCTGGGACCCGTGAAAAGATGTCAAGAACGCGTTTATGAGCAGCCTGAGCTTTTGCAATCATTTTTGTGACTTTAAGATAATGGAAAGCTTTTTCCATATGTTTTTAAATGGGAGAGGTCACCTCGTGACGTGAACTCCGGCTACGAAATCGAAAAGTCCCGGATATGCATTTTGTAGACCCTGGGTCATGAAGTGTCGAAAGTTTTTAATCGATCGGCTTGAAATGTAGCTCTTATAGAGCTCAAAAGTTGAAGTGAGGTGACCTTAGTTGGCCTCGCCTGGTGATCTGACATCGATTTATTCGGTGGTCATCGGTTTGGCGAGGGTTAACATTTTTAGGCGATGTCACTTTGCCTGTACTGGTCACCTGACCTGAGATGACCCCATAGGCGAATCCAGGGGGGACAATGGGGGCAAGTGCCCCCGATCGACCCTCGGCGCCCCCTGAAAGGTCGATGGCGCCCCCTGATATGTCACTTCCACACCCCCTCCAGGATACGAAAGTCGGCGCCCACCGACAGGATTTGGCGCCCACCTGATAAGTTTTGCCGGTCATAAGTGGCGCCCCTGATCCGGATGGCGCCCCCGGAGGTGCCCCCCACCCCCATCGGCAATCCTGGATCCGCCTATGGATGACCCAACCCTAAAATTTTGACAATCGTAAAAATAATCAGGGATAAGGTTTGCCAATTATGATGGCACTATGTACTGCCGTTTTATTTGATCTACGAAAAACCCGAGAGGGTGGGTACCCCCCCCTCCCCGACAGTCGATGCACGTGTTAACAATTTCGCCAACGTTTTGGAGAGAACGCAGTCTTCGCACACTTGAAGAGTTTCTAGAGTATTAAATACCCACCCATCACCTCTCTCTTGCTTTCGGCCATGATCATTTGCGACGAGATTGACGATAGTGCGGCAAAAGTGAGCGGAATAACAACAGCGTGGTAGCATGGATAAGAGACACCTATCTCTTATCATGGTGGTAGCAAGGCAATAGAGTAATAGAGAATAGAGTGCGTGGTAGTGGAGTGGTGGAGTACCCGCTTGAAAGAAGTTGTCCTTTTTATTTAGTACGGGAGGTACGAGAGGTGGATATATTGTGGTACGAAGCGGTACGAAGTACGGTTGCAAGGAAGGGTAAGTACGAAGAAAGTCTTTTTGGAAGTAAGGTGGCATGAGAACATTGATGTTTGTGGATATTGTTCAAATAGAGTGTGGGATTGAAGAAGGGTTCTGGGCACGCGAGAATATTTTGAGAAAATCTTAAACTTTTTTCGTGCAGGTTATGTCGTGAGAAAAGTGCGCAGTACCTGCATAGTTAAGCAACGTAATTCCCCCAACCCCCTGCGCGGAGGCAATATTGAAGGAAGTCAAAGTGTCAAAATGCTGTGTAGGAACCTGCCATTTCTCTCTTAACATGGGTTTTTGTATGAGCTCATTGTGACATCATCTTTTTGGCAGGTGTTTTAAGATTTTAGGGGCACATCAGTCACTGACAGTGAGCGAATGGGCGCACCTACATATAACTGTCCGTAAAGACCTTATATTACTTCAATGATAATGCAAGAAATACAGGTGATAGCTCTAATATTCTGTCATGATAATGTTGAGATTTTTTATTATAAAAATGTATAGATGAGTAGAATTCAATAGTAAAGTGCATTTTAAATCATTTCTGATTTCTAGGTCTGCCTGGCATCAGCACAGTCAGAAATTATAGTGATTGCTGCTGTGGCTTTTTGCACTGGGCTTCTCTTTGATGTTTGCATAAACTCCACTGGTTTCTTTTATAGCTCCTGTGTTGTATGTGCCTACAACCCTGGTACATCAACATTGTCATGGGAAAATGTCACACTTTCTTGTTGATTGAACATGATCAACAACAATTATAGCACCCAATTAAATCTGAGGTTATAAGGATAAAACTTTTTTCAAGACAAAGCAGAAATTTATTGGTTGATTCAAAGAAAATATGGGGCATTTTAATGGGTTTGAAACTCATGGAGTAGGGCTATTTTTGAAGAACACAGGTCAGTTCAATAAATACAGATGATAATATATGAATGCAGATGATAGTCAAACTCTGTCATACTAATCCTTATACTTTTTTTTAAATAATGAATAAATCAAAGGGAAATTCAAGCATAAAATCAGTGATGAGATTGTGGCCAGATTTTCCAGTAATAGCTCTGTTCCCAATAGTGGGAACATCATGAGCTATTTTTATTATTTTCCATATCCTCTTGAGACTTTTTGTATACTGTGGTATACATTGGTTGGAAGGCAAATATAGAAATATCTCGATGGTAAAATGTGCGTTTTAACAACTAGAGTACATTGCAATTGTTGGACGTTTTGATCTGTGGGCAGTTTTTTCACTCAGCTTATTTTGTTTTTGGCGTTTTGATCCTTCACAATGGCGGCACCGCTGAAATCACAATGCGCAGGTACGTCCTCTAACCTTTTTATCAATTTTTAAACTTTTATCCAAGCTTACGGCATACAAACTCAGAAACTGATTGAAAATATCCTCAAGACTATTATGACAAAAATTTTGTACGAACTATAGCCCCACCCCTTACCTAAAGCAGTCCAAAATTGATGCATACTGGAGTATACAAAAGGCTTCCAGAAGAAAAGAGATGAGGGATTACAATGTCTAATTTCTACCATTGCCATCTATGGAAACGAACTAAATACTTGATCAAACATGTCTACAAATGACTTCGAAAATAAGTTATCTTATTTTGCGTGATAACCTTCCATTTTCCCCATGATGTATACTGGAGTATACCGTGGGAACCCAGGAGATCAACATTTTGTGTATTGGAGTATACATTGGGCTCCTGCCGCACCGAGGAATGTACACTCCAGTATACATCGACCATCCAACAAATTGAGATGTACAATTACCCAAATGTTCCCTTATCACACTTTCCAGTGCTGCACTCATTGACGGACGCAGAAGGGGGGGCTTTCCGGCCATGCCCCCAAAGGGCTGAATGGGGGCCAAACTATCTTTTGCCCCCCAAAGGCCAGATAATTTTTTGAAAAAAAGGTTTACACTAGGTCTGTAGATCTTTAGAGCAAAAATATTTCGCCCCCCCCCCAGGAGAGCGATCATGTACTTGGAGGGGTAGCTTATACTAGGTCTGTCGACCACCCCAATTGCACCCCTCCCACCCCAGGAGGAGAGGCAGACATGGGTTTGCCCCCCTCCAAACTTGTGTCTGCGTCTGCCCGTGGCTGCACCTGTCCTCAAATCCGGCCCTAAAGTCCTACAAGTCATCGAACAGTTAAGGAACTCGGACCTCGGCCTGTCAATTGACTCATCCGAGGAAGAGTTTGTCCCAAATCAGAGGGAAGAAGGCGGCCTGGCGGGAAGTGATACTGACGTAGAATGCGATGAAGGAATACAGGCGCTAGGGGAGACCAGACATCCCCTTCCAGAACCCTGTTCTTCTGTCAGGGTGGCAGTTTCTGTCCACGTGCACTACCTACTTGGATACGCATGTGCTGGTCCTCAAAAACCAGGATAGCTGCCATCGCTGATGCCATCAGAAGGAATCGATACCACCAAATCAGGACAAAACGGAAGGCAGTGTGCGATCAGGAGATCTCTCAAAAAGAGAGGGCACAATATCGCCTATGGAAAGTGAGACCAGTGCTGAAATTTGTCCGCACTGGATGCCTGGCTGTTCCTAGACCATCCGAAGTCGGCATCGATGAGTAGATGATTCGTTTCACGGGAAAGACCAGCCTGAAACATTATATACCCTAAAAGCCTAACCCGGAAGGCATCAGGGACTTCGTTTAGGCGTCACCAGATGGTCAGGTGCTTGACTTCGAGCCATATCAGGGACAGAAGCTGTGCGAAGGGGGACCCACCTCAGGGAAAACCATGGACTTTGGCTGAGTCCGTGGTCACCCGACTTACAAAGTCCCTGCCACTAGGGACAAGCATCTGCTTCGACCGCTACTTCACCACCATCAGGCTACTGGACCATCTCTGCGCCACCAAGTCCATGAATGGGACTGGCACAATCCGAAAACTCAGCATCCCAAGGGAGGCAAAGCTTCCCTCTGAGAAGGAACTGAAGAAGAAAGAACGAGGCACAAGCGTAATGTTGGTAAGGAGTGACGGTGGTGTGGCTGTGTGCGTCTGGCAAGATAACAAGACGGTGTACCTGGCGCCCAACAAGCACGGAAGAGAGCCAGAAGACCAGGCGAGACGGTACAGCCGGAAGGACAGGCGGTACATCAACATCAAGCGCCCTGATGTCATCCGGGCCTACAACTCGTACCTCAACGACAGAATGGTGGCTCACTATCGCTCCTGCGCCAGGACCAGCAAGTGGGCAGTGAATGTGATGCTTCATTTCTGGATTTGGCAGCAGTCAACGCTTGGATTGAGTACAAAAGGGACTGTGCCCCGCTCGAAACGCCGGACTCGGATATTATAAAGATGCTGGAGTTTAAGTACCAGCTTGCAGAACAACTGCTGGAAGGTAACATCACCAGCGACTCCAGCACCACCAGCACCAGCTGCAGCGAAAGCGAATCGGACCAGGACGTGGGCAAAAAGTCCCGCAAACGAATGAGGCTGCTTCCATCGCCAAGCACTAGGATAAACGGATAGCATCTCCCGAAGGCCCACACAAGATCGGGCTTCAAGAGATGTCGTCTTACGGGCTGCCACAAGCTGACAGGCACCGAGCATCGCAGGTGTAAAATACACCTATGCTGCCTCCCGGAGCGTGATTGCTTCTTCCTATACCACACCAAAACGAACAGGTCATCGGAGCGCCGTTGAAGACAGGAAGGAGAGAGTCAACTGCTCAACCCATCACACTGTAGTAAAGGTTGCGCAGGGGCGTAGCGTTAAAGGGGGCGGCAGGGACAGCCGCCCCTCCCTGAGGGGCCCGAAGGGCCCCTCTAAGGACACGAGCCGCGCGAAGCGCTGCTCGCCCGCGCTATGCTCTGTGGCCAAATTTGGCATTTTATACCAGACAGGGCCCTCTTGAGCCCTCTTCAGCACTCTATTATGTAACAAGGAGGGCCCTTCTTACCCATCAGGGCCCTTTTGGTGCTGTTGCTGGGGCCCTTTTCGTGGTGCCGCCCCTCCCTGAGCGAAATCCTGGCTACGCCCCTGAGGTAGCGGGTCGCATTAGGTGGCCATAAGATAATGTGCCATTGGGCGTCTCAGCGCATTAAGCATCCGTGTCTCAATAAACATGTCTCAAGCTCTCATGACCTGAATAAATAAACGAAATGTGACGTTTTCTCTACCTGGTTCATGGTCGGATTCCAGAGTTTTCTATATGCTTTGGGACTTTTTTATACTGCAGTATACATGCTACTACGCATGCGCAACAAATGATTCGACAGAAATTTTTGCAAAAATGCATTTTTTGGGAACGCATAAGGCACATATAAGATTTTCACCACTTTTCGTTCGGTAAATTTTTCTCGGGTCTCAAGAGGATATGATCAACATCTGAAGCAGAATAAGACAGGTAAGAACACAAGATTGAGAACTCTAAAATGTCTTGTAATATTTTTGGAAATCCAAATATGCTTAGTCTTAAGAGAGGGCATATGGCAGCCCCAGCTCAAACCCCAAAAATCTTGTTCAGCTAGATGAAGCACCATATTCAATGACCCTTGGGGTTTGTTCCAGCACCTCCTTAGAAAAAGATGAGAATAGCTTAGATGAAGTCAGAGCCGGTGCAAAAACCGGTGTCTGCTGGACCAATTTGGGAGCAGATATCAGCTGATTGTGCCTGATCCGCGCCAATATGGCGGGCGTGACACAGCTAAGAAACTAATTAAATTTGATTAAGGCCTCTGATACTCATTTAATGTATTTTAGTGAAAGTGGAATACAGAAAAACAACATAATCAAAACCTTTAGCTGCCCACACATCATTTCTCACTGTAAAATAATTTATTTTAGTTTCTCAATTGAAATTTGTGTGCACCACAATTGAGCTCCTCCAACCTCCCTCTGAATAACCACCTTTCGTTTGAGAGGAGGTTGGATTAGATTTGAGATGAGCTTTGGCGAGCTTGGAGGAAGTTTAAGGAGGCGCTGGATCAGGCGAGAGGAAGTTGGAGAAGCTTTGAGGAGGTTGGAGCAGGTTTGAGGAGACGCTGGAACAAGCCCATAGTTGGAATCCCTCTAATTCCAAAGATGGACTTTTGCTCCAAAAATGAAAATGCATGGGGCAGGACTCCCATCTGATGATGAGATAGGAATACAGAGCACATCACACCGATGCAATAACTTGCTTTGGGTGTGCCATTTTAGTATGCCAGAGTTCCCAAGCTGTTTTTGCTTTACTTCAAGGTAAAAACAAAGTATAAGTTTTTGTCAGATTGAGACAAAGTTGATTTTATGTGTCAGTGTTAAGGCAGTTTACATACAGTACTGCTTCTTAGCATTATTTCAGCTGATAATCCACTGAATCAAGTTTTTGTTGCATTATTCCCTACTGGTATTAGTCCTGGAAGTACTTTTTGTGAAAAATATATGTTGTCAATAAACAATAAATGCATAAATAAAACAACAAGGAAAAAGTTTGATATCTGAATTTAAAGCTGAATTCCTCTCAAATTTCATGTTGGGTTTGAATTGACGAGGTAGAAGGCCTCTTATACTATTTTCTGCTGACCTGCATGGCTTTCTGAAAAAAATGGTCTCAAGCTTTCCCATTTTTTGGAGTGCTTGTTTCCAATTTTGGAAGCTGTGTTTTCGATTATGGATCATTTTTTCCATTATTGGGAATGTTTTTCCATTATGAGAATTCCACATTTAGAACTCAGCCACAGTTTCCCTCACTGAAATACATTTTAAACCACCCATTTCTTAGTCCCTGGTGACTGGACCCGCCCTTCATCAGCCTGGTCAGCAAATTCTGAGCCTTCTGTGTGTGTGGTACCTACTAGTCTGGTACTAACATCCGTTTTCTGGTACTACCAACAAGCATTTGAAGCTTCGAGATCATGATTATTCTTAATCTCCTGTGGTGTCAGCTGATCGCCGATTACCGGGCCTGCTGGAGGAGGCCGGTCGTCCGGATGAATCCCACGGCCGCCTCGGGGTCCTCCTGGAGGATGCCTATGTCTGGGACGGGACCCAGGTGTCTGGTGCGTGCAGTTTGGTATCTGATGCAGTTCACAAGGAAATGTGTCATGTCCTCCGCCTTATTGCAGTGAACGCACCTGCCGTGGTGCCCCGGCCTCCTCCACTTTCGGAGAGTGTCGATAGGAGGGGGCATCTGTTGACACGGAGCTGGTGTAGCACCACCTGTTCCCGTCGCGTTCAGTTCTTGTTCACTTTCGGCGGCTGGCCGTGCGATGTGCGGCGATGCACGTGGTCCGGCGGGACCCCCTCGTGGTGCGTCCCCGCCTATCGGCGGCGACACGTCTCCAGACGGCCGTCCTGGCCGTCATGAAGTCAATCGGGAGTGGCGACTGGTCCTACTGATGGTTCTGGGTACGTCCCTCATTTGCGGCACTGTCTGCCTCCTCGTTCTCCTCCACACCCGCGTGCCCAGGAACCCACACTAACTGGAAGCTTCTTCTCTCGATCGGTGAGGTCTTTGATTATGGCTATGGCTCAGTTTTGGGGCTCCATGGGACATCCTACAGCTTCTGCAGCAGGAATAGGGAGTCTGTGCAGATTCGCTAGCTGTGGATGTTTCCCGGTGCCTGGTTTATATCATGTGAGGCTTCCTACAGCACCACCATCTCGCTACGGAAGTAGCTGGTGATTGTTCCCGACGGGGTAGCCTAGGTGCGAGGGTTGCGGCCCTCCGCCTCCGATGTCGTTATCTGCCTCCCCACAGTGTTCCCAATTCCAGGGTGCTGGTGCAGAGTGACACCCGGACAAGCCGAGTTATCCACTCATTTCTGTGTCATGATTGCTCAATTTTCCACCCGCTTTTCAAGTAGAGCCTTTTTAGCACAGTTCAATAATATTGGTGCATGAAGGTATGGCAGTAAAGGAATTCGGATGGATCTTCCTAAACATTAAAGTCAGGTTTGAATAAGGGTTTGAATGTTTTTTAACATATTGCAGCTTTTTCATTTTCCACTCATGGAGTGTATTTTCCTATATGAATTTACACCCAGCATCCTGGCGCAAAACCAGTTTTGGGACACCGCTTCCCCGTCGCCGAAACCTCCCTCCAGTTGAACCGTCAGTGAAGTATATCGACTGTATCGGGGGAGACCTGAGGACACATGCTCGAATGCCTCTCTGCGGACGTCCGGTGGGGCCGAACGTCCCTGCTAGGTTAGAAAAAACCTGAGCGACAACACCCATGCTGCGGTAGTTCGACGTCCAGTTTGTAAGGTGCTAAAGACGTGGGAATATTGTGTCCGATGCAATTTTGAAGTTTGGAGAATTGATTGGTGATGTCCATTGGAACGAAATATTGAAATTTGGTTTTGGTGATTGCATAATTTCTATAGAAAATGTGTAGGTTTAGTGACCTGCGTGCTTTAAAATAACCGGAGAAGTGAGCATCTCTAGAGCTCTGTGCTGATCCCACTATCCCGGAAGCATTACATCAGTTTTTCAGGACGTTTCATGACAGTGGCCTTGTCATTGGCTGATGAGCGGTAGACAATTCGATTGGCCAACTTCCACCATTTTAACGTTTTTTTCTGTAAAAGCTAAATTTTAAAACAACTGAAAGCCATGGAATTCTGACATTCTCTACAAGCTATCTAAGCTCAAATCCAATTGAAGCGGCAAAACCCTTTAACGAGGAAAAGGGCTCTTCAGCTTGTCCTGAAATTGTGTGGTTGCTGAACTTTGTCTTTCAACTCATCTAACGCCTGATGCTTTGGTTCCAGTTCTGCCAGTTTTTAATCCATAAAGGGTGGTTGTCTTGATTTTCTTGAACACCCTGCAAGATGATAATGTAAGAAGACAAGATACTGAGGTTGAACTATTCCCGAGTCGCATCGACGGAAAATATACCTGCCTATCAACACCAGGCAGTCGACAAACTCAAATTCATATGTGACAAGAAAACAACCAGCACAGCAGTTTTATAGTCGATTACGAGTACCGGCTGGAGCGCTGGACGCCTGTCCTCTCATGTTCTCACTGTGAGCTGTTATCGCTGCCACCGCTGCCCCTGCTGAGGTGCGATGGCCTCACCGTGGCACATGTTCTCCCGCTCGGCCACGCCGGCCGGTCGCCGCTCGACCGGCAGTCGCTCTCCCGATCAGGCCGGTCTGCCCACCCAGGACGAGCTCGACTGGAAGATGCCGGCCTTCTACCGTCAGGGCCGCCACCTGGGCCGCATCGAGGGACAGCTGGTACAGCGCGAGTGCTGGCGCATGAAGGAGCGGGTGAGTCACGCCCAGGGGACGCTGCTTGCTGGGCCTGTGCCGATGTCTGCCCTTTGGTATTTAATGGTGGCTTAGTGTCTTTGTTGTATGCAATCAGTGCAGCCTGGATTGGCGTGATGTTCCTTGTTTCAAGCAAGTCTCGTCATTTAGGAATCGGGATGGTCAGGACCTGTTTGTAGTGTTTTTTTAGCCACTGAAATCGGTGTCCAGACGACTTGCAACGTAAGGAGACTGTTTAACGAGAGCACCTTGTAAATTCGTGCGAGACCTCACAAGCGGATTTCCGGTTGCTATCATGTGCCCTGTTTACCACACTGTTGTCGTTTCCGGATACGCGGATGCCGCCGCTAACGCTGGCGTCGACGCTGCCCGCAGATGAAGACGGTCAGTGTAGCGCTGGTGCTGTGCCTCAACATTGACGTGGATCCTCCGGACGTGCTCAAAACCAGCCCCTGTGCGCGCATGGAGACCTGGATCGGTGAGTTGAGCACGCAGCGCTGTTGATGCTGTGGCTGTCACCCAGTGAATCCAGTGCTCGTCTGCCCGGCCGGTGCTATATATATCTTGTCTAGTTGATAGATCGTGCTGTAAGCAAAATGCATCGGGTTTTAGGCGTAGCAGAGTAAAACGGCCATCTGGCTCCTTGTTCTAGTTTGGCCGGAACCGATCATTGTGGAGGTGATCTCTTACTCTGCAACAGTGACGAGCTCTTGCCGAAGAAGGGTGAGGGGGAGATTGTCGGCCCAGCTATAGGACGTACCTATCAGATACTGAAAGCGGTGACTGCGGCCAGCTCCTTGCTCGTGCTCACCACTTTGTCAGACTGCCCGCCAACCAGTCAGTGGTGACATTGGCTGACGGTGCTGCCGTCTGTCGGCAGACCCGCGTACCACCACCAAACCGCTGGAGCTGATCGCGGCTAACCTGCAGCAGCAGTATCAGCGCTGGCAGCCCAAGGCCAGGTGAGCGCTGCCCTCGGGGCCTGGCGTCACATACTGGAGGCAGGGCATGGTCTGCTGCTGGAGAAACTCTGGGGTGTGTGTGTAAGCCTCCACCATGGAACATGGCATGCTTCCATATTCTGCTTCGCTTGCTTCCAAAAGTAACTCTAAAGTTACTTTTTTAACAAATTTCGTGCAAAACCTAGGGGGCAAGAAAGGTTGGTTTATTCTGCTTGTGTCTCTTATTTCATTTCATTACGACGTCTCCTCGACTGTCATATGCAACAGTACGGACTTATATTCCCATTCCTAGCAATCTCATCTCACCAGCCACCCTGGATTCTGGGTGGATTCTGTCCAAAACGACTTTAACCTGCTTCCACCGGCTGGGTAGGTACAAACACGCCCTGGACCCCACCACTGACGAGGTGAAGAAGCTGTGTACCTCCCTGAGGCGCAACGCCAAGGAGGAGCGCATTCTCTTCCACTACAATGGCCACGGCGTGCCTCGGCCCACGCAGAACGGAGAGATCTGGGTGTTCAACAGGGTGAGCCACGACTGGCGACGCCCCACTTACAAACTAGACTCTGTTTGTCTGATCATGTCAGCCATGTTCATGTGATTTGGGTTCTGAATACCGTCATTTCCTGCAGTCAATAGCCGTTGCATTGTCGGTGAAAGCGCTTGGCATGGAGCCCTAATAGTCGAAATGTATAATAATCGGCTAGAATTTTAATCACTATGTGTTAAACAGTGACAGTGTGACTCTTCCTTTATGCCTTACTGGGATTATTACATGTATGTGGATGATGGGCAATCAACCATACAGCCGAACCAGGTGCAATGAGTCGGACTGACGGCGCCCCTGGCGGCTGTGCGCAGAACTACTCGCAGTACATTCCGCTGTCGGTGTACGAGCTGCAGACATGGATGGGCGCGCCCTCGATCTACGTGTACGACTGTTCCAGTGCAGGGCAGATCGTGGACTCCTTCAACATGTTCGCAAGTCAACGCCAGGTCTGTGGTCGGCGCGGCCGCGCCATCTGGGAGGTGGTGGCGGTGCAGCGTGGTGGGTGGGGTGTTCAAATATTTGTTCAGACCAGGGGTGGATTGATACGGGCTGTCGGAAAAATTAGCATTATTAGATCCGGGCACTGGCGGAGGTTTGTAGGGCCAATTTTCTGTGTTTTCCGTTATAAAGTTTGTAGGGCCAATAACAATTTCCATGTGAGTAATGTAATACATGTCGATGTTTATTGGGCTTCGTAATGCATTCAGAGAGTATTGGATAAAATCCAGCTAACAATATAGAGGGAGGTTCGGACACGGATTGAATCTGAATTGATAATCGTGCTTTCCAAATGGATTAGCCCAGGCGGACCGGGGAAATTCTAGGCCTCAGAAGTGAAAACCTTAAAACGATGAATATGAAGAGGAACAGCCCCTGTCGCCCATCGCGTAGGCCCGTGTCTGGAATTTATTTCACCTGTTCAGTTTTTTTTTCTGTGGGAACCTCCAATAAGTTTGTATTATAAGCTGTGCATGCTGAGAGTCAACAGCTTGAACCGTTGCACTTGTTTTTGTCGATGCTCTTATGCCTATTTTCTCTCTTCAAATCATAACCAGTAAGTTTAGTGAAATGAGGACCCATGAAATAAAGTAGCCTTATACCAAGAGCTCCGAATGTGACGTTTGTTGACAAACCTGTCGGAAAGTTGTCGATGAAATGTTTAGCGGTTTATGGTACCAACGCCATGATTGCAGCTTTGTCCTCATGGTAGGTTGTGGTGCAGGGAATGGATGAATAGGTGATTGGATGGAGTGATCGATTACGGTCTCCTAGTGTCCAATTGCGGTGTAACCCGTGAGCACAAACCAATGCAGTGCTGCTCGGAGTGAATGCCCGTCATGCCATTGTGGCTTGCCTTCCCGGTGGATTTTAGAGAACGCTGAGTTTCTTCCTTTTCGCAATGACAAGCTAGCGTGAGCGATTCTGATTTTTTTTCACGTAACCAGTCTAACCGTTCGCAGTAACTTTGGGGCGTTTAGTTTGATTTCCGTTTGCGCTCTAATGCTTAGCCGGTTGCCTGAATGGTGCACATGTTCACGTATCTACACCAATCTGCTGGAGAACTTGTTCAGTCTCAAACTCCTTATTGATACCGTCAGCACAGCTGTGAGACTCCCGGTCCCGCTGTGGCGTGGGACTCCAGTGCTGCTGTGGCGTGGGACTCTGGCTTGGGACTCAGTGCCGCTGTGGCGTGGACTCCAGTGCCGCTGTGGCGTGAGACTCCGTCCGCTGTGGCGTGGACCAGTGCGCTGGGGGGACTGTGCCGTTGGGTGGACATGCCTGGCGTGGACGTGCGCTGTGGCGTGGACTCAGTGCCGCTGTGGCTGGACGCCCTTGGCGTGGGACCGGCCGCTGTGGCGTGGGACCGTGCCGCTGGCTGGGACTCAGTGCCGCTGTGGCATGGGACTCCGATCCATCTGTGACGTCCCTGCTGGCGTGAGACTCCGGTCTCTCTGTGACGCCCCGGCCGGCGTGGGACGCTGTTGCCGCCGTGGCACCAGGCCTGTTTAAACGCTCGTGGAGTACCATACTGTGACGGAGGGAAGCACCACCTCCTTTCCGCCGTGGCACCAGGCCTGTTTAACCGCAGGCGGAGTACCACACTGTGACAGAGGGTGGCACCACCTCCTTTCCATCGTGACACCAGGCCTGTTTAACCGCAGGCGGAGTACCACACTGTGACAGAGGGTGGCACCACCTCCTTTTCGCCGTGACACCAGGCCTGTTTAACCGCAGGCGGAGTACCACACTGTGACGGAGGGTGGCACCGCCTCCCTCAGCAGCTGTATCCAGCTGGCCGCCTGCGGCCCCAAGGAGATTCTGCCGCAGCACCCGTCGTTGCCGGCCGACCTCTTCACCTGCTGCCTCACCACACCCATCCGCACCGCGCTCAGGTCGGTTCCGCCGCGCACGCCTGCTCTCAGATCGCCCTCAGGTTAGTCGGGGAGGGAGGGGACGCCAGAGGAGACTAACTGGGAGAATGCGGGGTCGGTAAAGGTAAATGCGTCGTCAGATTATTGTCGATAGGTAGTTGATTATCAATATTCTTTTTAACAACTTTAGTATTAAGATCTCGTACAGCATCCACGCCCTTTCTGGTGCCGTTTGCGAATAACTCTTTACGACAGTAAACGGTGATAAAAAGCCCTGAGGGGGTGCGGTAGTGGAGTGGTCAGCTTAGCTGGCCTTCACGCAGCCGGCCCGGATTCAAGGCCCGGTGGATTCCCTGAACAAGGAGCAAGCTGGCTCCCGAGAAACCCTTCCAACAGGGCAAGAGTTGGCGACGCCATATGACCCTGGCAGTTGGTGCGTCGATAAGCCCCAAAAATCATCATATAAAGCCCTGAAGTGATTCTGCGGCTCTAATTTCACGTTGATGTTGGTTAAAGCTCATTGTGAGATATAAAATGAGCCGCAAAATAAATGCATTTGCGGCCCAATTTGCACATTTTAGAACTGCGCTCTACAAAATGCTGTATATGTATATATCCCTCCTCTACTGGTAGATTTTGCCGTCACAGTAGATAGGTCAAATTACATACTAACATGCTCTTGCTTTCCCTTTCAAGTAGGCCAAATGATGCCCTGTTGATGCTGTGTCATCAACTTAAGTTTGCTCTTCTGTGCTCTTTGTTTCACGCGGGCGATGACGAAACAATATTTTATTGTTGGTGCTCGTCAATGTTTTCCTTTTATTTGTCACGCTAAAATGTCGCACTAGGCTGAGTTTTACAGATATTCTAGATATGATTTAAGATATTCGGAACATATCCAGTGAATAAGAGTGCAGGTTCACTGTGAGCACCTGGTGTGCCGATGGCGCAGGTGGTTCGTCATCAGCAACCACTCCCAGCTGGTAACGGGCATCAGCCTGGACGACCTGGACAAGATCCCCGGCCAGCTCACCGACCGGAGGACGATGCTGGGCGAGCTCAACTGGATCTTCACCGCCATCACGGACACCATCGCCTGGAACACGCTGCCTCGCGGTAGCATCCACGATTTCTGATCGGGGGGAGGGGCACGTGCTCGGAAGGGGGCACCAAAATCGGGTGGGCGCCAACTCCTATCGCAGGGGTGCCAGTGCTCAACTCCAGAAGGAGGGGGGTGGGGGTGGAACGCGACATTTCAAGGGTTGCCGTGGGTCGATAGGTGGGAGGGGGTGGGAGCCAAATGCCCTCGACTGCACCTGCCCCGTGGATCCGCCTATGCTCTATTTATATTGCAGCTGAAACATTTTGATGACTGAAGCTATTTCCATATGTTTTGCGGAATAATATCGATAATTATTGGCAGTGAGTGAGGGAGTAAACTAGTGCTCCTGTAAAACAGCAGCTATGCGAGTTAGGCTTGTTTAAGTTTCAAGGAAACTGGTCAATGGCTTCAATGTTAACAGGGTCAAAGGCTGCGAACAGTGGTGGTTCAAACTGACCGTCTGTGGGCTAAAATTGTGCCCTCTTACTTATCAGAGTCCTTGCTTACTTTATCAAGGAAGATCCTAATTTATATTCCGCAGCATATGCTTTTAATTTGTACGGAGACTTGGAGAGCGGCATAGCTCCAACATCTTTTTTTGTATATATTTGATAAGAATATAAGTGCTAATCAGTTTTTACCTTCCATCCACTGCGTGCATATAACTAAAATTTATCATAGTGTCAGGTGTTCACTGCAATATGTGTCGGCGTGTGTCAGTGTGCTGTCCTCTCTGATATGTTTTTCTGTGTCTGAACAGACGTGTTCCAGCGGCTGTTTCGTCAGGACCTGCTGGTTGCCAGTCTCTTCCGCAACTTTCTGCTGGCCGAACGCATCATGAAGTCTTACGACTGCAGCCCCGTATCTCACCCCTTCCTGCCCAGCACACACAAGGTAGTTCTCACCAGCGCCTTCCCAATACGGCACATACATGGGTCATTAATCGGAGCTTGTAATGGTCGACGCAGGGTATACGTAAGGGTTTGTTTCACAGCTTAAAGGGAATGTGGTATCTTCATAACGTGATTTTAACTGAGATAGCCAAGTTGTAAAGCAAGTCGGAAAACCCGGTACTCAATATATCATTTGTCTTGGAACTCGAGATTTCCGTAGAAAAAAACTAAAACCTACCTGCAACGTACCCCTCATGTATCCCTAGCAGCAGGCCACAGTTGTCATGGCTGTTGGTGTGACGACATATGCTGACGTCACGATGAGCATCGGCCAATCGAAACCCTTGAAGCTTTTTGAGTATGGTAGTGGTTGCCAGATCATGACATCATCCACAGATAGATATTTCTTTCTTTTCCTAGAGGAGCATTTTAAAAATCTAAATATTGAGCTTATGGTACATTTTTCAGATAAATAATGGAGGGTTCCATGATTTTCGGCTAAAAGTACCCCTAATTACACTAAATTCCAGGATTCGACCAAGGTGCCACATTCCCGTTGAGGTTGATGTCCCACTCGGCACGCCTCACGCTTAACTATGATGCGAATCACGTCTGTGAACCGCCGCTCTTTGATACCATTACTTGTCTCCTTCTGATAACGTTACCAACCACTGCACGACACCACTGCTGCTCGTGTTTGGTCCTGTCCCTGTCGGGTAAGTTTAGCCAGTCTGTTGGCCACCCCGCCCCGCCCGCTGTGACCGCGCTGACCCAGTTTGACCCGGCTTCCGGCAGCACTGCATGTGGAGCTCGTGGGACCTGGCGGTGGACGCGTGCCTGCTGCAGCTGCCGGCCGTCGTGCGCGAGAGCCGACACTCTTACACACACTCGCGCTTCTTCGAGGAGGAGCTGACTGCCTTCCAGGCGAGTCCGCGGTCCTTCCAGGTGTGGCCAGAGCCAGATTATCGAACCACCATGTTTTAAAGTGTCCACTGCTGTGATGAGGTTCAGGTATGCATTGGTCGTACATGTCAGATGGGTTCAGGAGGCTGACCTCGTCGCGTTAGAGTGCGGCGCGGCTGTGGCTCTGACTGTACCGCTGCATGGACAGGTCTGGCTGAGGTTCGGAGTGGATGTGAAGAGGCCGCCTGAGCAGCTGCCCATTGTACTACAGGTGAGACCAGCATCGCCCGGAATTAGCGGCGCGTCTAGTGCTGAGGTCACTTCTGTTGAATTTAGACTGAAGTAATTACTTGTGTTGGCGTTTCCTTTTAGTGACAGATGCACACTGACTCCCCGAGCTCACAGTTGTTACCACTTAACGTACCGCGATGTGCACTTGCGAGGGACGCCGAAAAAAACTAAAAAAACTAACGGGACGCCAATAACTGTGTCGGCTATGCTCACGTATCGCTTGTGTTTCCGCTTTTGTGAGAGGACGACACCCTTCTGGCGTTGTGGCCGTGCTGACAACTGGTGCGCCCGGCCAGGTGCTGCTAAGCCAGGTCCACCGAGTGCGCGCTCTGGACTTGCTGTCCCGCTTTCTGGACCTTGGTACATGGGCAGTGAACCAGGCGCTGTCCGTCGGCATCTTCCCCTATGTGCTGAAGCTGCTGCAGGCCTCGGCCCGAGAGCTGCGGCCCCTGCTCGTCATCATCTGGGCCAAAATCATGGCGCTCGACCCGGTGAGGATGCTGAATCACACTGCTGCCGACGGCGTGGTCTTTCAGGCACACCTGAAACTGCTGCTGCACAGTTAACTACGTAAAAGTTAACGTACCTAACCGGATATTTTTGTTCGGTACCTTGTCGTATCGTTGTGTTAACCACTTTGCTCCTCCCCAAAATTCCACAAAACTCCTCCCCACTCAAATAACACGAAACAGTCTGGCCAAACAAGCTTCCTAGGAAAAACCGACATCCACGGGGTGTGCGTCAATCTTGGACGCTATCCAGCTAAGGCGGAGCGTGCTGGCTGTTGAGACCGGCGGGTTGTGCAGGCCTGCCAGGTGGACCTGGTCCGTGACAGCGGACACCGCTACTTCCTCGACGTGCTGGCCGACCCACACATGCCGGCCGAACACCGCACCATGGCTGCCTTCGTGCTGGCCACTATGGTGCGCAACTACCGCGCTGGCCAGAAGGCCGCACTCCAGGGCAGCCTCATCCCCTACTGCGTGGAACAGATGGACGATCCCAGCGCCCCGCTCAGGTCAGCGCTGCCCCCGCTGTCCGGGATCGGCGAGATTAAGTCTGATTGGGGGCTGTGTCTGGTGTTGATAATGTTTTTAGCATTTGCAGAGTTTTCATTTTCTTTCCATACGTCTACTGCTTCACCGACGACACAACTCAGCTGAGGTTGAAGAACACCAAACGAAAACTGTACATTTCTTTGCTTGTCAGGTCATGTTGGTGTCTAATTATGCGAAGTCTGGTGTTTGCATCATCTGATCGCTTTCTAAGAGTGTGGTGTTTGACTCCCTCCCTTTTTTATGTATCTAGCATTACTTCCATGTGTATCTAGTATATCTTCTCCCTCCTGTTCCTACATTACATCTGTTGCTCACTTCCTCCCCCTCCCCGTTAGGCTGTATTTGTTTATCCACCCCGTCGTTTAACCGAGCAGGAGCTGGCTTGCCATCACACTGGGCCATTTGTGGCTACACAACGACCAGGCCCGCTGGTCCGGAGTCCGAGACCTGGCCCACGAGCGGCTGCTGGGCCTCCTCGAGGACGAGGTGCCTGAGGTAGGTGGCGCTACCCGTGCTCCTCCGGGGGCCGCTCGTTGGCCGCTGTGAGACGTGGATATAAGGTTGGCTCCTCGTTGAGAGATCATAGACTGTTTTTGGCTTAATCAGCAGTTAAGTTTGATGGTGACCTCGCATGTGTATCGCAAAAGATTCAGTAGACTGCGCATGTCAAGTTAATTCCTCCGTGAAATGGAGCTCTTCGTCCGAACACACTATGCCAATTTCTATTTAAGATAGATCTGTGTGTTTTTGACCCGTCCCACTGACGTGCCGCTACGCGTGTCTGACCCGTCCCATGTTTGTGTCTGGCCCGTCCCATGTTTGCGTCCGATCCATCCTCGATGTTTGTCTGGTTCGTCCCGACCCGTACCACTATGCGCGTCTATTATATCTCCTGTTTTTATTTGACCCGTCTCGCCACCGTG
Organism: Lepas anatifera; assembly: GCA_034440635.1. Lineage (NCBI taxonomy): Eukaryota > Metazoa > Arthropoda > Thecostraca > Lepadidae > Lepas > Lepas anatifera. Next base: position 54,524 of record JAOTON010001249.1, read on the forward strand.
CCCTTGCTTGCGTGTCTGACTATCCCGCCTGTCCTTATGTGCGTGTCTGACCGCCCTGTGTACCCCTGTTTGCGTGTCTGACCGCCCTGTGTACCCCTATTTGCGTGTCTGACCGCCCTGTGTATCCCTATTTGCGTGTCTGACCGCCCTGTATACCCGTGTGCGCGTGTCTGACCGCCCCGCCTACCCCTGTATGCGTGTGTGACCGTGCCCGCGTGCACAGGTGCGGACGTCGGCGGTGTACGCTCTGGGAACGTTCATGAACGCAGTGGTGGAACGGACGGAGCACGCCAACACGGTGGACCACTCGGTGGCCATGGCGCTGCTGAAGCACTCGCTGCGAGACGCCAGTCCCATGGTCCGCCGGGTAAGCACCGCTGCCCCGCTGAGGCAAGCCGGGCCTCTCTGTAGCCTGATGGGCGGCAGGGAGAAGAGTCTACGAAACAGCGGAGAATGCAATATATGGGGTTTTGATAACAGCAATGCTGGGTTTTCATGTGGATTAGTGCTAATATTTTGTGCTGCACAGGCAGATAATGTGAGATCTGTGTATTGCGTAAGTGTTCGCCTCTAAGTGTGGGCTCTTAGATCGGTCATCTGGCATTTGCGTAAACTCTCCAGTGGCCGGCCATTATTTACATCGTTTTTACTGATGTAAGTGCGCCGGCTGTACATGTGTCGCTCCCTCTCTGACACTCCTGTCTGCTCTCTCAGGAGCTGGTCTCCGCTCTCAGCAGCTTTGTACAACAGTTCGAGAGCAAGTTTGTCTCGCTGGCGGCGCAGGAAGAGGAGGAGCAGGCAGCCCAGCGCGAGGTAGGCGGCTAGTTCTGCGGAGGGCGGGAAGTGGGCGTTAATGATGCGCGGAGGGCGGGCAGGTTAAATTTGGCGGGAAGGGGCGCTTATGATGCGCGGGAGGAGCAGGCCGCCCAGGGTCTCCAGCTCCGTGTGAGGGAAGTGCTATTAATGTCCAGTCTTGGCAGCTTCGCCTGGCAGGAGTATGTAAAACCGTGTCTGAGACGGTAGCTGACAGATATGCTGAGAAGAGCCCTTGGTGGAAGGTATCATCAAATATTTTCACCGCGTGTTTGGCTGTTTTTTCTCTCCAGTGGAATGTCTGAGCCAGCCTTGTTGTACTGAACCTCATCCCCATTGGAGTGTGTGTGTCTGTGTTGCACTGAATCTCCTCACCACTGGAGTGCCTGAACCGATCGTGCCTTGCTGCGACCCAGAGCGGCTACCTGACCGTGTCGGGTACCGGTGATCTGACCCGGTCACCGCAGCCCTTCAAGCGGGTCTCCTCCGCCAGCTCGCTCAACAACCTCAACTCGCCCGGCAACAAGGCCCGCGCCAGTCAGTACCCAGCCGGCCGCGCTGAAACTAACTAAATTCTACCGTTTTCTAAAGTGTAAAAACATATTGAGTGTGATGAGAGGATACTTGTATTGATTGATATGTTTAGGAATGCCTGTTATGACACAAAGGCTTGACTTGATGTGCCCGAGTGTGCGCCTGTCTGAGTTGGCAGCGACCGGTGCGTTTCGTCCGTGACCGTTGGCTGCGGCATCCGCAGGCATTTCGACACACATGAGCCTGTCGTTCGGCAGCGTCTACTGGAAGGTGTGGCACGCGCTGGGGGTGCTGGGCCGCGACCCCGACCACCAGGTGGCCGACATGGTGCTGCAGCTGACGCACCAGATCAGACAGAAGGCAGGTGCCCCCGCCCCCGCGCAGTGCCTGACACTGATAAGGCCAACTAGGCGATGTGGACATGGTTGATGGGATACGACGATAGTGGAACCGGTCTTTGTTAGCCACAACTCTACGTATACCAGTCTAAAGTTGAGTATATGTCCTCAGTCTATACACACGGGAGGATTGATCAGTGAGCGCGAGCTGCCCCCGCCGGCAGGTGGGACAGTCTAAGCTGGGATCGTCGACGGCAGCGGCGCTGGTGGACGGCTCTCTGTACTCACTGGTCTCGCCTCAGCGCAGTGCCTTCCAGCCGCGCTCTCCACCCTTCTCGCCGCTGCTGCGCCAGACCTCGCGCTCCTCTGCCGACGGCAGCCTTTCAGAGATCCTGCCTGCCGGCCACAGGTCAGAACAACACACTGGACACAGGTCAGGGGGGGGCACTCTCCCGTTCAGGCGATCTCACCACGAATGCCTTGATTATAAAGACAATCCTAAAGTAAGGTTTAATCTTGTCCCTCAACAACTTGTCATTTCCCCTCCCCGAGCTGAGAATAATTCGGAGGTCCCTAGCGGTAGTTAATGTCGTTCAGGACACGTCTTTCGATGTTGTGATTTCGGTTGCGACTCCAGTGAATGCGGGGTGTAACACCCACACTTCCGACTTGACTGGCTGCGTCGGTGGGGCGCCGTGAACAGCCGGTTGGCCGGCTCTGTGCTGAAGGCCTGGTGCTGACTGCCCGTCCCGGCAGCGATATCCCGGTGCGGACCTGTTTCGTAGAGTGGATGGACGGGTCGTACGCGCGGCCGCTGAACCTGTTCACGGAGTACCCGGAGTCGCCGGAGGACGACGACGAGACCTACAACAAGGAGTGCAGGTGAGCGCCCCTGCTGGCGGCAGCCGCGGCCGGCACCGGGCTGAGCAGGCCAGCAGGAAAAGGTGGAAATAAAACAAACAGCTCTGGTATAGCTCTGCTGCCCAATGCTTATGCGCAATAGACTTCATAAGTCATAGTTCAAATCCATAAGCATCTGCCGTCTCTCGCCGCGCCCTGACTGTGCGACCCCTGCTGTCTGCCCTGCCCTGACCTTGCGACCCCTGCTGTCTCTCGCCCGCCCTGGCTTCGACCCCTGCTGTCTTTCGCCGCGCCCTGACCTTCCGACCCCTGCTGTCCCTCGCCCTGCCCTGACCTTGCGACCACCGCTGTCTCGCCGCGCCCTGACTTTGCGACCCCTGCTGTCTTGCCTGCCCTGACCTTGCGACCACGGTCTCGCCGCGCCCTGACTGCGCCTCTGCCGCCACTGCGCCAGGTTCGCTGAGAACAGTCGGGCGCGCCGGGAGGCGGAGCGGGAGGTGGCGCGCCTACACCAGGAGCGGCTGGAGCATCAGCTGATGCTCTGTAAGCACGGCGTGCCGCCGGCGCTGCTGTGCTTCAGTCCGCTCACCAACCACCTGGTGGTGGCTGACAAGAACCACTTCAGGTCAGTGCTCTGCCCTCCCCACTGCCTGAGGTGCCTGCTGGCACGGGGCCCACTGAAAACCTGGATGAATTGCTTGGTTCTCGTACTAGGCAATACGGCAATCTCGGGTAATGTTAGGAAGAGATCGTCGAAATATCGCTTAATGTTCTAATGTCGAAAGGGCTGCCCTTGCTCGTAGTGTATACGTGTTTGTAATGCGCCCGGTTAGGCAGGGCTGACGCCGCTGCGTGTGTGTTGCTGGCAGTGATTGTGTGTGCTTTGAGTCCGGTGGGGCAGTATTTACACCACTGTCTGTGTGTTGAGTCCAGTGGGGCAGTGCTAACACCACTGAGTGTGTGCTGAGTCCGGTGGGGCAGTGCTAACACCACTGCGTCTGTGCTGAGTCCGGTGGGCGGGGGTTAACACCACTGCGTGTGTGCTGAGTCCAGTGGGGCAGTGCTAACACCACTGTGTGTGTTGAGCCGCTGGGGCAGTGTTAACGCCGCTGCGTCTATGTTGAGCCGGTGGGGCAGTGTTAACGCCACTGTGTACATCAGCGTGCTGGACTGCACGCGCGGCCAGCAGCTGACCCACCACGCCAGCCATCTACCGGACAAGGGCAGCACCACGCGCATCACAGGCCTGGAGTTCGTCAACCCGCAGTACCAGACGCTGCTGCTGGTGGCCGCTGATGACGGCTCCATACGGTAGGACAGAGCGAACCGCTCAGAGTGCTGGGCATAAGGGGCCAGTCATAAATTACGCAACGCATATTTGGAGTAGTGAATATACCCGCTCCGCTGCCCCGGGTAACACTTTTTAACGGTCATGCGTAACGTTTATTGACGCTGTGACTGACTCCCCCCGCCCCACCCATTTACGTTACGTAGTATATGGACTGCCCCTAATGCACTTGGATGGGGGCGAAATATGCTTGATATCGGTCTCAAAATTGGAAATGCATGTGTCGCAATGGTGTTACGATGCGTAGGGGCAGGGCTGGGCCACCCCTAATGCAAAGTGCGAGCAAACAAGTAAAGATATATCATCATTCCACTAGGTAACATAGACGGTCCCTGTCTGAAGGGGTTTATTTTAAAATGATGATTTCCGTATAGTACCGTGGTGTTTGACGGCTGCATCTGCCAGCTTTGCTCTCTGTATCTTCCGCCTCGACACTGCAGGGTGTGGCCTGTCGTTTAAAGCCGCCTCTGCCCAGCAGGGCGTGGCCTGTCTTGTAACACCTCCCCGGCCCGACTCTGCAGGGTGTGGCCTGTCTTGTAACACCTCCCCGGCCCGGCTCTGCAGGGTGTGGCCTGTCTTGTAACGCCACCCCGGCCCGGCTCTGCAGGGTGTGACCTGTCTTGTAACGCCGCCCCGGCCCGGCTCTGCAGGGTGTGACCTGTCTTGTAACGCCGCCCCGGCCCGGCTCTGCAGGGTGTGGCCTGTCTTGTAACGCCGCCCCGGCCCGGCTCTGCAGGGTGTGACCTGTCTTGTAACGCCGCCCCGGCCCGGCTCTGCAGGGTGTGGCCTGTCTTGTAACGCCGCCCCGGCCCGGCTCTGCAGGGTGTGACCTGTCTTGTAACGCCGCCCCGGCCCGGCTCTGCAGGGTGTGGCCTGTCTTGTAACGCCGCCCCGGCCCGGCTCTGCAGGGTGTGGCCTGTGGTGTAGCTCCGGCCCGGCTCTGCAGGGCGTAGCCTGTCTTGTAACGCCGCCCCGGTCCGGCCCGGCAGGGTGTGGTCCGAGTTCGCGGACCCTGCGGTGAAGTCGCCGCACTGCGTCAGCTCGTGGTCAGTACTGGAGGAGCCGCGGCCGGGCGCCCTCTGCGTCGCCTGGCAGCAGAGCACCGGAAAACTGACGGCCGGCGGCCACCAGCGCGCCCTCCACGTATGGGACCTACAGCGCGAGCGGCGGGTGGCTGAACTCAACTGCGCCGGAGATGCTGCCGTCACCGCTCTCTCCTGCGCCGAGGCCGGTGGGTGGTGCCGTCAGAGGGGGGACCTGTCCCGGGGCTTGCAGCAGCTACTGTCGAAGGCTGCGTACTGATATGGGTGGGGTGCATTCAAACTGTTCCTGCCGCCTGTCGTATACACTTTTTTGTAAGCCTGTTGGAAGTTGAGGCCAGTGAATATTTGATTTAGGATGAAGCTTCTTTTTGCAATCGCTACAAAAAGGATGTTATCCCACCCACTGTTTCTCCAATCACTTGTTTTGCTTTAAGCATGTTTAAGGTGTTCTGCATCGCGAGTGGTTCATGGATGTTTGGAACTCGCACATATGCCCCACCGTTTGTAAACTTCCTCCGTGGCCAAGGTCCGACCCCACCACTGCCGCCTCTCTGGTGCTGACTACCCGCGCCCCTGCAGAGCCGCACCTGGTGGTGTCGGGCAGCAGCGGCGGTGCAGTGGCGCTGTACGACTCCCGGCTGCCGGCCGCGCAGGCCTGCGTGGGCACCTGGCGCGAACACCAGGCCTATGTGGTGACGGCGCAGATGCGCGCCGCCTCCCACACCCTGGCCGTCACCGGCGAGTGAGTGCTGCTGCCCGGCAGGTGCTGCTATGTAGAGACTCCAAACAATATCGAGGCTTCTGGAAGAGATGAATGTGAACCGGTTGTGATATTGTTACGATACGAGAATCGTAGCTCACTGTCAGGTACAGAAGGCCTGTCCTAGTAATCAGTGGTTAAACCTCTCTGAGGATGGGAGTCGGTGTAATGTGCTTCAGTAAAGGATGCTTTGCTTATCTATATATCACGGGGCATTCTCAGCATGTCCCGTTGGGGAAGATTGGAAGCTCCCCGATTAGACTGGTAACTCACAACTTCACTGTATTTTTCAACTACTCCAAGGATATCAACACGTGGCAAGAAAAGTTTCCCCGCAGTTAATCGTCCAGTTGAGATATGACGTCTGACTCTGCCGTGTCGTCCGGCAGTCAGAAGGGCGAGGTGAAGATGTGGGACGCTCGGCGACCCTCCTCGGTGCGCTCCTTCCACACGGTGACTGACGTCATGACCATGGCCGTGCACCCGTGCGCCGACCTTGTCGCCTGGTGAGCGGCTCCCCCTCGCCTGCAGGCGGCCCACACCACCGGTGGAGGGCGTGGGCTAGACTCATGGCGAGCATCATTCCGACACATTTTTTACCTGCCTGTCTGAGCTGATATGAAAAAGTCGGGGCCTTGTATAGTTAGCACCACCAAACGGGCCCGAAGAGGCCTCAGAGCGTCTGCGGATCTTCCATTTGATCTTAGCCATTATAGTCTGAGGCGATACCTCCGCATCTTCCCGAGCGCTGTAATCGCCATATTATGCGTGTACATTTCATGTTGTGATCCGGTCCTTCATTATATCAACTCCCGTCACCGGCCCGTTCCATCTGTTCCCCGTCTCTTATCTTGTGTTCTTTGGCACCCTTTGACAGAGTTCTCATCTTGCCTGGTAATCCCCCCGTCCTGTCCGGTGCGTTTCCGGCCCCCATTCTGTCCGGTGCGTTCCCGGCTCCCATTCTGTCCGGTGCGTTTCCGGCCCCCATTCTGTCCGGTGCGTTCCCGGCTCCCATTCTGTCCGGTGCGTTCCCGGCTGCCGTCCTGTCCGGTGCGTTCCCGGCTGCCGTCCTGTCCGGTGTGTTCCCGGCTGCCGTCCTGTCCGGTGTGTTCCCGGCTTCCATTCTGTCCGGTGCGTTCCCGGCTCCCATTCTGTCCGGTGTGTTCCCGGCTTCCATTCTGTCCGGTGTGTTCCCGGCTCCCATTCTGTCCGGTGCGTTCCCGGCTGCCGTCCTGTCCGGTGCGTTCCCGGCTCCCATTCTGTCCGGTGCGTTCCCGGCTGCCGTCCTGTCCGGTGTGTTCCCGGCTTCCATTCTGTCCGGTGTGTTCCCGGCTCCCATTCTGTCCGGTGCGTTCCCGGCTGTCGCCATTCTGTCCGGTGCGTTCCCGGCTCCCATTCTGTCCGGTGCGTTCCCGGCTGCAGTCCTGTCCTTTAAGTATGACCGCCGCTGACGTGCTGTCTGTCCGGCAGCGGTTCCGTGAACCAGTTTATCTCGCTCTTCACGCTGACGGGGGAGATTCTCAACACAATTCGCTACCACGACGGCTTCATGGGACAGCGCATCGGTGAGTGACCGGATTCCCCGCCCCAACCTTTCGGCGACACTCCTACAATCAGTTATCCCACTTCCTTATCACTAATTGAACGATAAGTTTGCTCTTACTTGTTAAGGTACGACAACTTACACACCGCGCTTCCGAACGATAGGTAGCGCTGGCAAGCATCGTGTGCCTGACTTGGGTCAGGTGGGGATCGATTGAGAGGTTCTGCCGGGCGATGTCTGTACGTTCGTTTCTGAGCACCTCTACAACTAGGACTGTGTGCCGACAGGCCCGCTCCAATGTCAGAGTGTGTGTGCGTGGGTATATATATATGTATATATATATATATATATATATATATATATATATATATATATACATACATACATACATACATACATACATACATACATACATACATACATGCATACATACATATATACACCGACAGGTCCGGTGTCATGACAGGTTATGTGTGGCGACAGGCCCGGTGTTGAGTGTGCGGGTGCGCGTGCCGGCAGGCCCGGTCTCGTGTCTGGCGTTCCACCCCAGCCGGGTGGCGCTGGGGGCCGGCAGCACGGACTCGCTGGTCTCCGTGTACGGCCTGCCGCGCAGCTGATCCGTCCCCGCCGCCTGCCGGCACAGACGGCTGCCCCAGCTAACTCAGGCACAGAGACAAACGAGAGCGAACAGTGAAGGAGTGTGTGGAGTCGGACTGAGCGAAGGTGCCGTCTTGGAGCTTTTGAGCTTTGTGGACAGAAACGGAGCTACCGCTGTGTGTAGCTTTATAAACGGTCTCACGTGCATATGTTGTGAATCAACTTGCCGAGCCCTCAGGAACAGTGGTCTCTCCCCGTACTCGGCACAAGTGCCATATCCGGACTTGCCAAGGAGCTTGGACGCTATACGGAAATCACAGGGACCTTAGCTGTGTGGCAGGGCTGCAATACCTTGGGTGACTGCTCAGTCTCCTGAGAGAGCACTGAGACGGTTGTCAATGGATCTCCATTAGTGTGGATGACAATGAACGCCAAGTAATGCCGGAAATGAGGAGCAGTGACGGCTTATCCTACCAATCGTGCAATCCGTGAGTGCTGATTTTGCTACAGTGTATTTCAATCGTGGTGGGATTTACGTCTTTCCCAGCCAGCAGTGGAGGATCGGCTAATTGAATCGTTCTTTCGAGCGTGCGGCTTTTGCTCGCGCTTTAGTGCTTTCCGTGTGGGCGGACGCGCCTCAAGGGTTACTGGGGAGACCGTTTAGATGCTGCGACTTGTACACAGGTCATTAGTGGGCGCCATGGATGCATTTAGAGACTGGAATGTCGTGTGTGTAGCAGCTGCTAGTGAGCGCCATTGCCTATGTTGGAAAACGCATCAGCAGCTTGTTCTGTATGTTTTGTGCCAGTACACGTAATTGCGCAACACATGTGTTCATCACTGTACTTACTTTGCGTCGCGTCGCCGGTGCATCGGTTACCCATGCTTGTACTAGGGGCTGTGTGCGAGTCTGCTGTGTTACCCACCCTTGCTCATTGCTGCGTATCAGCAGGTACGGTTCCGCCAGTGGCGCCCTGGCAGGGACTCGCGCCCGTGTGCTTCCACGGCCTATGCCGGCGGCATCACGCTCGCTGATGGCGCTGTGGGACTCGCCTTCTGTACTCCCAATAGCTCGGAAATGGCTGCAAGGCCGCCATCCGGTGTGCTCTCTTCGTTGCTTCGTCAATGCAGAAGACATGTCTGCTTTCCCTGTCACGGTCCAGCTCCCATGTGTGTTGTGTGCGTCGAGCGCGGCAGCTGAATTGACGGGACTCCTCAACATAGGCCTTACCTCGAAATTATCGTTTTAAAAGAAGAAACTGGTTTCGTTAGCTGCATAATATCTCCCACACTGACGCTTGTACCCCAGCAGAAAACCACGAGACGGCGCTCCTGGACAGGGTTCCAGGCGGCGGCAGCTGTCCGCCGATTGTGCTCCTCATGACAGTGTGGTGTTGAGTACCATCCACCACCAGCTGTGCTTCCGCTGCGGCACTGGTGGTTGCGGGTTGTGTTCTACATCTCCCTGCCACCGTTCCAGCGCTGAGAGGTTCCTGATCAGTCTCCTTATTCGGTATCCAGTATCCTGACCGGCTGTCTTCAAGGACCTTATTCACGTGGAAGTGGCTCAGATTAGCACGGTAAAGGGTCTAACTCAGGAGGGCTTGCGGGGACCGTGGGACGCGAAGGACCACGGCTTGGAGCTGCGGGAGGGTTGTTTGTCTCATGGTCGGGGTGAGCCGTTACCAGGTCTGAGTTGTCTGCTGGGGCGGTGGTGCTGCGTTACCCGTTCGGAAGTGTGACGCGGGGCGCGTGAGAGCTTCAAGTGCCTGTGGACGTGGCTCGCATTGTGAATCGAATGTGTGAATAAACGACTTGTGTGAATACATGATGAAATGATGAGGTCTGCTCTTTGAACAAGAAAGGATCCGCAAATATTGCATTAATTCTCCCGACCGTTTCATATTTTATTATTGTGTCCAACGGGTTGCTGTCGGCAGACGCGCACTATGTGAGACAGGCTTCCATTTACGCTGCCGAAGTGCATCTTCGTGAGCAGTGCCAGAGGTCGGCAGCTGGCACAACACGGTCAAAAATCATAAAATGTTTTATAGAAAATTGCAAAACCAGGGAGGGATTCCCAGGGAGCAAATGTGTTTATTTCCCCATGGATCCAGGGTCATGGATCTGCCCATGTACCTTGGAAACGTCTGGTTTGAAAGCATGTCAACCATTTCCAAATGGAAAATTTTGACGTTCCCTCGTCCACTCTCCAAAAGTTGGAATGTGGTGTTCCCAAGCGGGACCGCCGTCCAATGTTTGCAATATCCACGAACTTTCGTTGATCGGAGAGGTGTTAGCGGCATTCTGGGGGAGGTTTCTAGTTTGTCCATCTGGTATAAATGAAAAGTCTTCAGCAGCAATGCCAAATTCAGTCATCCTTCAAGTTGGGTCATTTGTGTGGGTGTCGTTCATATGTTCCACAAAACATAGGCACGGACGTGACATAGGTTCAATTCATCCCAACGATAAAATTTTTTCCCACGATCAAAAATGCCTCCAACCTTCCTATAACGTTATACAACTGCCCTGCCTAAAACCTTTCATTTCTTTACAGATCACAAACTTGAACTAGGTACCTATCTGATCTATTCACCTTTTTCTGCTATATCATTCTAGGTAGTCCACCAAAGCTGAATGCATGATTTGCATTTGTCTGTTCATACTCCTCATGTGACACCGAAATACATGCTGATTGCTGAGTGGTGGGCTGTGCGGGGGGCTGCGCATGTGATCAACAGCATTGAGTGGGTATTTGAGTTACAATACAGAACCATTGTCACCCCAGTTTTGTTCTATAATTATGTAGTTTTTGTTCCTAATTGATTGTTAATAATTCTTCAAGTCATGGCAGGTGGTTTTATGAACCAGGGGCCAGTGTGCAAAGTATGGCATTTTGGACGAGATCTCGTCAGTGCGAGTAAAGGTATCGGGTGCGAGCGCCCTTGGAGACAGGAATGAGTGGTGCGAATTTTATCAACCTGGTGCGAATTTGTGAGGCTGGTGTGAGGAAGATGATACCAAAAACCAAACATATAAGGACTGAATGGTTATAAAGACACAGGAGGGTGCCTTATACAAAGTCCTTAACTAACTAACTAACTAACTTAACCAACTAAACTAACTAACTAGAGAGGTAGCATTGCACCGTGTGGGTAGGAATGGATGCGTTTTTCTCACTGGTATTTGGCAGATTGGTGCAAATTTTTGTGGCTGGCGGTGTGAGAATTTTAGATGGCTGGTGCGACTTCGTCTGGCTTGCTGCCATACTTTGCAGACTAGATCAGGGGAGATTTATATTTGGCTTTGTATGAGCCCAACATTTTTTATGATTGACAAAATTTTATCTTAAATAAGACAAATGTTTTCAATAACTGCACCTTACTTTACACTACATTGACATTTTCATGTATCTGCAGCAGAGTAACTGTCTACAGAAGTCATGAAATGAACCTGTTTCAAATATCAGAGAAGTTGCTGCAGACCATGCAGTGCACCTAATGATCTCCCAGCTAACTCACCATGTTTTAAAGACTTGTCCTTGATTTTTGGCTCAATACAACTCTGCCTGTGGAAAAGTGTGTAGTGTACGGCTGTTGTGTGTGACCATTGGTCTGCCACTTTATTATCTCAGGCACAAATAAGAGCAAATGAACAAAGATAGCAAGAATTTCATTAACTTGTGTATTTTTACAATGTGTAGCAAGTTGCATGTACATTTAGATTATTTTATCAGTGCTTTGACACCTATGGATGTGCTGAACTTATTTGAAATGTCAAAATATGCACATTATTTTGAATATTAATTGCTTCAATTTTTGTCTCAAATTGAATGAAGATGTACAACAATTGGATAAAACATTAAAAAAATGTTATCTTTTTCAGGACTGCAAGTCAATGCAACACAGCTCTACAACATGAGAAACATTTGGCTAGAAAATGACATCTGATGTTTAGGTGTCTCAAATTATCAGACAGAAGCCTTGAAGTTAGTTTTGTAAGATGTTACAAATTCAAATACTCAAGATAAGAATGTTGATATGTTAAAATTTGTACCCCCAATACTTTGAGTGTTGCCTTCTGTCAGTTTAGGGCAGGAGCCTAACCAATGACTGTTGGTTTATTCAGGATGCCCAGATTAAATGACTGGACCTAGCTCACAAGTTGACCCATTGAAGACTTCAGGATTCGAGCCTGCTCGTTTGTACATCAGCTATGGAGATGTCACTACCAGTGTACACGCTGAAGGATTTGCCTGTGGACTCTGTGACGTTCGCAGCGGAGCTGCCGCTGTCTGGCCCGCTGCCGGGGCTCTCGCCGCCGGCGGAGGGTCCGCTGCCGCCGCCTCCGGCCTCCGCAGCTCAGGTGGTGACATCACACGCCGTCTGCGCTCTGGCAGACGTGGCTCCGCCGGCTGCAGCCTTCCCGGAGCCGCCTGCTCACCAGGGCCCTCCGGAGACGGCTCAGCAGCGCCAGCAGCAGCAGATCATGCTGGAGGAACAGCCGCAGCAGCTGCAGCAGCCAGAGCTGGAGCACTCGGAACGGCGGGAGGTGTCGGCGGAACCAGCTGAAGCCAGTGAGGTGCGCAGTCGGGGGAGACGGGAGGAGGTCGGGTCGCAGCCTGTGGACGGCGTAGACGCTGACGACCCGGAGGAGGGCGCGGAGTGGGAGCGTCCTCGGAAGCGGCCGCGCATCGACATCACAGTGGAGCAGAAGCGCCAGATCTGCATGTACCACAACGAGCACAGCAAGGCCACCGCCCGTCAGATGGTTGAATACTTCTACAAGGAGTGGGGCGTGACAGTCGGCCGCTCCACCATCGCTGCCGTTATCGGCAACAAGAAGAAGTGGCTCTCCATGTCAGAGCAGAAGGCCAAGAGTAAGCGAGCGCGCGCCGGTAAGCACGAGCTGATGGAGCAGCGGCTGTATAACTGGTACATGGAACAGCGTGCCGCCGGTGCCTACATCCCGCGGGAGCAACTCTTCAACAAAGCCAGGGAGATCGGCAGCATCGTGGGCATTCCCGAATCCTTTGCATATTCCAAGGGCTGGCTGCAGAAGTTCCAGGCGCGCTACAGCTTCCGCGTCACCTCGGAGAAGTCCAAGACGGACGCGGCGTCGAAGCGCTTCGTGCTGTTCAAACGGAAGCAGCTGGACCGCGACCTGGAGCTAGCCCCGCCAGCGGATGTGTTCTGCTTTGCTGAGTTTCCACTTCTCTACCAGCTGGTGCCTCGCGTCTCGGTAGTACGCTCGCCGGCCACCATGCGGGAGCACAATCGCAGCGTGTCCGTGTGCCTGTGTCCCAATATGACGGGCAGCACGCGGCTGCCTCCTCTGGTGCTGGGCCGTACGGTCACCTGCGGCTTCAGCAGCAAGTTCTCGCTGGACAAGCTGCTGCAGTACCGGTACAGCGCGCGTGGACAGCTGACCGAGAACCTGTTCTCCGAGTGGCTCTACCGCGTGGACGAGCAGTTGCGAAAGGAGCGCCGAGTGGCGTTGATCCTGGTCGGCGCTACAAGCTGCAACGTCGAGCGCACCTACAAGCTGACCAACGTCAAGCTGCGCTTCCTGTCCACCATCGGCGCGCGCAGTCCGCTGGAGCTTGGAATCAAACTGGCCTTCAAGATTGGCTACCGGCGGCTGCAGTGTCAGTACCTGCTGGACGAGGCCCATGAGGAGGCGCTGTCCGGACCGGAGCTGCGCAGCGCCATCTACCTGATCCGAGAGAGCTGGCGACAGCTGCCGGACAAGGTGATTGTGGGCGCGTGGGCGGCGGCCGGCGTGGTGCCTGAGAGCAGACTGAATGAGGCCTTAGCTGGAGTTGGGGAGGTAAAGACTGACGTTACTGACCCGGCAGAGACGGTGGCAGCGGAGGCTGAGCCCGCGGCTCCCGCTCCGCAACCGGAGCCGACACCGCTGCCTGTAGTCAGCGAGGTGGTCAGCTATTACTGCCAGCATCAGCCGCAGCAGCAGGGGCACCCGCAGCACGAACATAATCATCATGCTACTCTTCAGCAGCCCCAGCCTGACCAGCAGCAGCAGCACCATCACGAGCACCACCCACATCTACATCAGCACCAGCAGGAGCAACACCATTGTCATCAACATCAGCAACAGGAGCCGCATCACCAACAGGAACAGCAGCATCATCATCCACAGGAGCAAAATCATCACCATCAGCAGGAGCAACACCATCACCAACATCAACAGCAGCCGGAACATCATCATCACCAACATCAGCAGCAACAGGGGCAGCACAACCACCACCCTCCTCATTCGCACGCGCAGCACTACCAGCCGGCCGCCGTGCCGCAGCAGCAGCAGTTCTTCCACGCCCTGCCGGCGGACCAGGGCGCCAGCCTGCAGCCGCTGACGGTGGTCAGCTCCTATGACGCCAGCCTCGGACAACACTTCCTGGCACCGTTCGGTGTGTCGGCGCACTCTGGCGGCGGCGGCGCCTTCCTGCTGCCAGATGAAACGGCTGATCAGCTGAGGATCACCTCACCGCCCAAGCCTCCGCCTGCGCCTGCGCCTCCGCCTCCGCCGCTGCCGGACGCCGGGCAGCTGAACCAGGCGGCCATGCAGCGACTGCAGACCGAGTTGACGCGGCTGCCGGTGCCTGCCAGCGACCTGCTAACCGTGGAGTGGCTGCTGCGAGCCGACGACCTGCCGGAGCCCAAGTCGGAGCCGGAGCCGGCCGAGCCGGCGCAGGGGGCGCTGGTGTCGGCGCCGGAGCCGGTGACGCAGTCGGTGGCGCTGTGGGCGGCGGACACGCTGCTGGTGTACCTGGAGCAGCGCGACGCCGACACCGCCGCCATCGACAGCCTGCTGCTGCTGCGCCGGCGCTGGCTCACCCGGCTGTCCGCCTCCGACAAGCGGGAGCACCCGCCCACGTGACCGCAGTCGCCGCCGGCCGTTCAGGCTCGCCCAGGTACTGCCAGTGTCTAGAGCAGGTGGTGTAAGTGAAAGATTGTTTTTCAAGGTATTTTTTACCGATGGATCTGATCTGCATTGTAGCGTTTCTGCCACTTTCGCGTGGTTTTTTATCGAGGCAAGTTGCGGTGCTATCTTGTGCCATACAAGGACCATGGTGGCATCTCATTGCGACTGTTGCCTGATAGTCAAGCTCGCTGCCAGGTTGGGAAATCGGTGCTCGACGGAACCAATAACCGTGTAAAGATCTCTGGGACAGTTAAATGTAGGTTCTTTTAAGCACTCATTGTGATATGTGGTTCTGTGTGCGTAAGGGTGGCCGAAGTTTTTTATACGACTATAATGTACTTTTAGGGAAATTTCAGGTTTTTCCACGACGTGCGTTGCCCATCATTGCAGCAGTGAACATATCATAGTTTCTTTAAAATACACATATGCACGAAGCCCCGCGTTTTGTTGAATGTGACAATATTTTTCCGCACGATTCGATTACTGCCAAAAATGCTACGAAGTTGACGTCCCCTAGCCGAAGCGTGATTCTGACGAAACTGTGGTCTTCTTCTCCGAAGACAATGTCAGATGATAATCAGGACCAACTTGCATCAATTTATTACCAAAACTCAACACACAACACTACCGTGATCTGCCCAGCGACGTGGCAATGAGCGTCGGACTCTGCCGCCGCCAGAGGGACAGTGCCGCTGTCCGCGCAGGGTTATATACACCAGCCAGTCAGCCGAGAGGCGCTGCAGGCTGTCAAAACGCCGCGAAGGCGCCCGGTCGGCTGGAGGCGGCCCTCTCCGGCGCCGCCGGGTCTCTGGAGACCGAGAGGCGCCGGACCGTCACTGGTCACCTGGGTCCAAGGGGCGCTGCAGGCTGCACAACGCCGCACAGGCGCACACAGGCGCCCGGTCAGCCGGAGGCAGCCTTTCCGGCGCCGCCATCGCTGGAGCCCGAGAGGAGTTGACCCTCACTGGTCACGTGAGCCCGAGAGGAGCCGGGCTGTCACTGGTCACGTGAGCCCGGGAAGCGCCGGGCTGTCACGTGACCACCTGACCAGTGAGCCCGAGAGGAGTTGGCCCTCACTGGTCAGGTGAGCCCGAGAGGCGCCGGGCCGTCACTGGTGCGGTCTACCGTCTCGGGACAGTCTGACTTGTTATGCGGGAAATCACTGGGTTTATTGCTCCGACCAATCTGGGTGGTGGCGGCGGCTCGTATAACAGTCATCCCCGGGCTGACGGTACCAAACATTCGCACCACTTCTGAGGACAGCTGGCGGCTGGGTCGGTGTCGACGCCGTGATAATCTGCCGCCGTCGGCGCACCGCTCACGCCACAGGTAACCTCTCCTTCCACTGGTTTGGCCTCGCTTAGGTAACACCCCGTGCCCCATTACCCGTTCTGGCCACCGCTACACGACACTGCCCTCCCCGGCGCTCCAACCCCGCAAGCTTGAGTACTATAACACACACCCCGCCGGTACTATCCCAACTTCTCTACCGTCCCCCGACCTGCCTCAGGCCGGCCTCTGGGCGCGCAACGTCTTCATAAAGCCGGTGAGGTCGTACTCCTGTTCGTACTGTTCGCCCTCCCAGAGCTCGGGCAGAGACTCCAGCATGGCGCGGATGCCGCGGGCCTCGGCAGCCGCGCCGCCGCGGCCGCCTTCCTTCTCCGCAGCCTCCAGGGTGAACAGGTCGAACAACTGCCCACAGCAAGGACAAAATCAACGTCCGGCACTGGAACACCAGCAGATTCAGCACGGCCAAGGTGGTCATGATCACCCCCCCTCCCATTTGCCTCCCATCCCCTGCTTCCCCTCGAAACAGGTCGACCACATATGGATAACAGCTGAAAACAGCGAAAGCCTATTGCGGATCAAACCGCATCCTCCCAAGCGTCAGGTAAAAATGAAATATGTAAGATAGGGTGAAAACCACATTTTATCGCCCACAGTGATAGTTAACACTCCCGCGGTCTTTCCCGCCAAAGGAAAGTATATCGCGCTCCAACCATCTGCCTTTCCCCCTCCCGCCCGCCAAAATTTGGGCCTAGTTGCACCTTCTCCCTCCAAATCACGGAACCTGGACCCGCCGTTGCACAAAACCGTTTCAGCTCATGATACCGAGGCAACGTCAGTTAGCTGTTCGAAAGTGTGAGCGCTTAGTACGGACGGAGTGAGTTTAAGAAATATAACGTGTTTTTATATGTATATATATATATTATATATGTTATTATATATATGTTATTATATATATATATATATATATATATATATATTATTATGTTATATATATATATATATATATATATATATATATATATATATATATATAACAAATATAAGCACGACACAAAAACGTCATCGTTCACAGCACAGATACTGCATACATTCATTCACATTAACAAAACGGAATAACTTCACGGAATAGAAACGACACATTTACAGTCACGAGACTGAATAAGTCACGGAACAGCACAGCCAATCACGACACATAGGGACAGAAGGTATATAATTAATAATAATACTCGTTGGGTTCTACAGACGCACTCACTGCCAGGCTTATACGGCGTGGCCGACTCCACCCTGTTCGGACGGTTTTAACGATGCTGTACATTCAGATAACCCGACGGGCTTTGAAGCCGGGACCTGTGGCCCAGAAGGCAGATGACCTGCCTTTTGTGTGGCCGTTGGCGAAACTGCCCCGTTAAAAACCTGAAGCCCACAAAACTTATCCGAGCCCAGAATAACTTCCATCGCAAGAAATAGGGTCTGCTCAGGTTCCCGTGAGATATTCCACATTAGTATTTGATTTAGTGTAGGTTTCACAGGTTACCTAAACTTCCTCGACTCCACCTCCAACATCTCCGGGCACAGTTAACGTGGCGTGCTAACGCTCGCCTCGGCACGCTTCTACAGCTGGCTGTGCCGGCGGCCGTACCTGATCGGTGCCCATGGTGAGCAGGCTGCTGTTCTCGGCCGTGATGACCGTGTTGGCCGTCATCAGCTTGAACTTCTGCAGGCCCATGATCTTCTGCTCAAGCGTGCCGCGCGTGATGAGCCGGTACACGTTGACGACGCGCCGCTGGCCGATCCGGTGGGCACGGTCCATCGCCTGCAGGTCCTTCATCGGGTTCCAGTCGTGCTCGACGAAGATGACGGTGTCGGCACCCACCAGGTTCAGACCCAGGCCGCCTACCTGTCCGCCGGGCAGGGCAACAGGGCAGTCAGACACGGCTGGAAGGGCTCCAACGTATCGTAGTGAATCAAAGGAGGCAAGTCTTACGTCTGAGACTGACTTGAATAGAAACGATTGTACGGTAGCGGCCAAATGTTGGAGCCTAGTACCGAGATCTGATATAACATGACAAAAACTACTACAACCCAACAAAAACAGAATCCAGCATGCAGAGAAAGCAAAGGGCAACGAGGAGGCCAGGGCCAACACCCGAGCTGTCAATGGTTGGGCTCTGGCTCTCCAGTTCTGCCCTGTCCCACGCCCCGTCTGCGCGGCTGACCTGCGTGGTGAGCAGCAGGCAGTCGATGCTGGGGTCGCTGTTGAAGCGGTGCACCAGGCCCTGGCGCTCTCCGGCCGGCACGGAGCCGTCCAGACGCAGGTACGTCACGCCAGGCAGCTGGCGGCGCAGCAGGTCTCGCTCCACCATGTCTAGCATCGACTTCAGCTGGCAGAAGATGAGCGCGCGATGCGGGTGCACCAGTTCCTCCTCGGCGCCGATGCCGAGGTCCAGCAGCAGCTGGCGCAGGGCCACTAGCTTGGCCGAGTGCTCGATCTGGTCCAGACTGCTGCTCTGCGCCGCCAGCGCTGCCTGCACCGTCGCGTAGCTCGGGTGCTGCTCCGTCAGCACCAGCTTCGGGTGGTTGCACACCTTGCGCAGGTACTGCAGCGCCTGGAACACGTGCTGCGGCGCGCGCTCCACGCGGCCCGTCTCCGCACCGTCCAGGCCCTCCACCAGTCCTATCTGCGCCTGCGAGCGTGCGAAGTCCTCGTAAAGCCGCTTCTGCACCTCGGACAGCTCGCAGTAGTAGTCCTGCGTGATCTTGGGCGGCAGGTCGTCCAGCACGTCCTCCTTGAGCCGGCGCAGCAGGAACGGCAGCACCTGGCGATGCAGCGCCTCCATCGCCAGCGCGCCGGCCTCCTGCTCGCGGGAGTTGGCCTTGGCGTCCCGGCTCAGCAGGATGGGTCGGCTGTAGCGCGCGGTGAACTGGCGCTCCGTGCCCAGGAAGCCCGGCATAAGGAAGTCAAACAGCGACCACAGCTCCAGCACGGAGTTCTGCAGCGGCGTGCCCGTCAAGATGAGCCGGTGCAGCGCGTCCAGCTGCTTGATGGCGCGCGCCACCTTCGTCTTGCCGTTCTTGATCATGTGGCCCTCGTCGAGGATGCAGTAGTTCCACTTGATGCCGGCGAAGAAGTCGAGGTCGTTGCGCACGATGTCGTAGGAGGCGATGACCAGGTTGTGGCGCGGCAGCCGCGTCTGCAGTCGCACGCGTTCCGCCGGCAGGCCGAAGTAGTGCAGCGGGTTCAGCTCGGCCGGGTCCACGAACTTCTCCACCTCGTACATCCAGTGCCCGGTCAGAGTGGGCGGACAGACGATCAGCGAGGGCAGCGGCGCGAACTCCACCGAGCCGGTGCGCTGGAAGCTGTGGTGGCGCGCCCGCTGGTCGGCCGCCAGCATGCACAGCGACTGCAGCGACTTGCCCAGACCCATGTCGTCACACAGCACCCCGTGCAGCTGGTAGCGGTTGAGGAAGGCGAGCCAGCTGACGCCGCGGCGCTGGTAGGGTCGCAGCTGGGCACGCACGCACGACGGCACCGCCACCTGGCGGAGACACCGGCAACACATGACCAGGTGGGCGGCTCATGTATCAGGCGCGAGCGAGAACACCAGTCATGCATGGGGAGGGATGGGGGGTGGGCGAGTGTGGCCCAGCCAAGAATAAACAAATCCATTCCTGTCCACCATATCCCAAGTTTATCCGGCAAATCCAATCCCACGGTCTGCAAACCACAATCATCAATCCAAACCCCATTTTTATCCAACACATTACTAAATCGAAAAACCCGGCATCCAAATTCGTATCCAGATCCGAACTGCCCGAATTCTGCAGCCAATCCAATCCGCCAACGAATTGTATTCTTATTCAGACTCACTCCCGACTCGAAGGCATTCCAAGGCCCAGCCTTCGAACTTGCACCTACATTCCTGCGGGGCTCCGCTGAGCCCTACACGGTCCACGAATGGACTGAAGCGTCGCTGCGATGTTGGACAATGGGTCAGCACTATCACCAGCCGGGCACCGGACATGGGTGAGCGTCTACCGCTGTGCCAATACGGCCCGTTTCAACCTGCTAATAGAACATTTCTTCCCTTCCCTCTATGGGCAGCTAGCCGTCTCTGCTGTGTAACGTGAGGCTGGCACCCCTGGTACTCCAGAAGATTTGGCGCAACTGGCAAAATAGGATAGGCAATCCGGTAACGAAACCACAAAAAAGAGGGTCGGTTGCTTAACACGTAACATTCCCACCTCTACAACACGGTACCGCAGCAAAGTGTGTCGCTTCGTTACGTTGCTAACACCAATTTTTACGGCGCACTTCAAAGTGTTGTGTGGGGGACTCTCCTACAATTAGTTCAAACACTAAATTGTTATTTTTCCGTGAGATAAAGTACTCCGTAACCCCCCACTTCTTTCACACTAAATCCAATGAGAAGTAGCCTGGACTTTGGAGTTTCCCGCCCGCGCCAGCGTCTGACTGATCTCAGTCCTCGGTCACGCGGGACCAGCCGCCGGCGCGTACGGGCTTAGCCCGCGGCGCGGGCACACACAACGGCGCCGCGCGCTGCCGTGTTTACGTTACGTGGTCCCGCGCCGATCCCGTCCCAACTGTCCAATCACAGAGGCGGCCCGGCGGCGGCGCCGGCACCAGTCGAGCGGGAAGGCCGGGACGCGACAGTGCATGTTAGCGCGCGGTACTGGCACCGGGCTAGCAAGGACAGCCGGGTCGCGACAGTGCACGTTACCGCGTGGTACCAAGGCTGCGTCTGCGTCTGAAGCGGTGTTTATCGCGCGAGTAAATCCTCACGTGACGGAAAAGGTAAATTCGCGAAAAGTCTTCGGGCGGCTTGTACCAGATCCTCTGCATTCTTCCCCCACGGGCAGTCCAGAGGCACCATCGTGTCGACAGTGAACGCGTGAGGGCTCAAAAGCACCATGCACATATTGCCTACGGCCGTACCGCGGCGAACTACGGCCGCCCTGCTGATGATGATGACGTGGTCAGCAGTCAACACCACTCTCCCCGCCCAGATGTCGGACATGATGACGGAGATGATGGAGGTGCCACCGCAGGAGATGGCGGACATGATGAAGGCCGCCGGCAGCGGCAGCGGCAGCGGCGCTGCGGTGGAGTGGCGTGGTGCCTGCACCATCTCCGACTTCCAGGCGGTGGCCGAGCTGGTGGCCTCCTGTCAGTGTCAGCCCCGCGCCAGTCTGGTGCCGGTGCAGGCGGCCGGGGCGGCTGTCCTGCCGCTGCCCTGGCTGGTGGTAACTCGCCGCTGCTCCGGCTGGTGCGTGGAGACGCGCACCTCCTGCATGCCCACCAGCAGCCGGCTGACGCGGCTGCCGGTGTTCCAGCACGGCTTCGACTCCAGTGGCCAGCTGAGGTGCGGCGACGCTGTGGTGGAGGAACACCTGAGCTGCGGCTGCAGCTGCGCCGTCACCGCCGCCGACTGCCAGCCCGCGCTGCACGAGTACGACCGGGCGCGGTGTCGGTGCGAGTGTCGGCAGCGACAGCAGTGTGGCGGAAGGCGCAGCTGGGACGAGACCGGCTGCCGCTGCGTCTGCCCCCGCCGCCGACACTGCAGCTCCGGCTACGGCTGGAGCGAGGAGAGCTGCAGCTGCATGATGCTGATGCCGGGCACGGAGCAGCCGCCGGACCCAGCCGACAACGAGATCGGGGACCAGTGAGGGAGCTCGGACAACGGACACGCGCGTGTCCTTCCGTGTTGCCACGACACTGGTGTATGCCTGTAATATACATCTACAAGCTACAGAGCAATAAAACAACACGTAGGATCACAATGACGATGTATCAACACATTTTGCATCGGACCAGCCCCAGTTAACTAGCAGTCAGGAACAGCTTATCGTCTTGCCATGTCTCGCAAAACTTATACGATGCGTTGTAACCACTATTCGTAGATTCGGCCAGAAATCATATTATTTGTCCAAGGTAGCCTTCAAGTGATTGTAGCTGCTCTACAACTACACATAGAATGCTTTCTCCCAGAGCATCATCACGCTACAAAACTCAAATATCACACAAGGCAAAAACCGTCAGATGGGGGCCAGCTTTTCCTGACGATGGCAATTGGGAAATTTATTCCGCTTAATACGAAAACTGCGCAGAAATGGAACAAAGTAGGTCGTTATGAAAGCTAGAACCCCAGGTGTACCTACCGGCCTTCGAAACAAAATACTGATACAAGCACTGAAGATAATGATTTTAACTAGTTTATACAAGAAACACTCTCAGGTATGTTTATTGATGAAGAAAAATCACGTAAGCCCGAAAGAAGGCACGAAAACCGGCCTTCCAACCTGCGAAGGCCGGTTTTTGTTCGTGGGATTGAGCTAGAGAATGACGTGTTGGAATACGAGAAAGACTGGCCTGGTGAGCGCGCCTTCATAATTTTGAAACAATGCACTTCCTTTTTTAAACAAACTTTTACGAGATAAAAACAATTACGAAAAGCGGCGAATGCCATCAGCATGTCCACGATATCACACTTATAGCTGGCAGATGATATTTTGCCAGAAGCTCTGTCCGCCGAAAGTTATTGCCTCGACAATATTAAAACGTTCATTGTTTTCCGGTGGGATGGGATTTGCCCAATAATTGCCCGCCCTCTGCTGTATATACATCCCCAGAATTGCTCCCGTGATGTATATAATATATATGTACATGTATTGGCACTACATTACTGATTGGAGGTGTTTTCCGTTCATTACGTAAATTAATAATTATAATGATTGCATACATTTAAGTACAAATAATTGACATGCAAGGAGTAGCGACAGAAAAAAATTAGACGAATATGAGCCCAATTTATTTATGCTTGTCCTTTGCAATCACCAAGGTCGTGAAGTGGTTCGCAGCGCCTTACATGACGCAGTATCTGCCGTCTGAATCATCTGTAAGCATCAGTCAGATGAATCATCTGTAAACACTAGCCCTGGCAGGCTCTAGGGGAGGCTGACGTACCTCCTCGATGGAGGCGGGGTCCATTAGCTGGTCCAGGAAGCGGCGCTCGGCACGTTTGCGCTGTCGCAGGTGGGCGGGCACCTCGTCAGCGCCGCGGCAGCCCGGCTCCAGCGGCATCAGCTGGATCACCGCCCCGAACGCACGCGACGCCGCCAGCCGTACCGGCGAGTCCCGGTCCGACATACGCCCTGTCACGCACCGTCAAATACCCTCACACACCGTCACTGAACACACGAGACGCCGCCAGCCGCACCGGCGAGTCCCGGTCCGACATACGCCCTGTCACGCACCGTCAAATACCCTCACACACCGTCACTGAACACACGAGACGCCGCCAGCCGCACCGGCGAGTCCCGGTCCGACATACGCCCTGTCACGCACCGTCAAATACCCTCACACACCGTCACTGAACACACGAGACGCCGCCAGCCGCACCGGCGAGTCCCGGTCCGACATACGCCCTGTCACACACCATCAAATACCCTCACACACCGTCACTGAACACACGAGACGCCGCCAGCCGCACCGGCGAGTTCCGGTCCGACATACGCCCTGTCACACACCGTCAAATACCATCACACGCCGTCACTGAACGCACGCGACGCCGCCAGCCGCACCAGCGAGTCCCGGTCCGACATACGCCCTGTCACACACCATCAAATACCCTCACACACCGTCACTGAACACACGAGACGCCGCCAGCCGCACCAGCGAGTCCCGGTCCGACATACGCCCTGTCACACACCATCAAATACCCTCACACACCGTCACTGAACACACGAGACGCCGCCAGCCGCACCGGCGAGTCCCGGTCCGACATACGCCCTGTCACACACCATCAAATACCCTCACACACCGTCACTGAACACACGAGACGCCGCCAGCCGCACCGGCGAGTCCCGGTCCGACATACGCCCTGTCACACACCATCAAATACCCTCACACACCGTCACTGAACACACGAGACGCCGCCAGCCGCACCGGCGAGTTCCGGTCCGACATACGCCCTGTCACACACCGTCAAATACCATCACACGCCGTCACTGAACGCACGCGACGCCGCCAGCCGCACCAGCGAGTTCCGGTCCGACATACGCCCTGTCACACACCGTCAAATACCATCACACGCCGTCACTGAACGCACGCGACGCCGCCAGCCGCACCAGCGAGTCCCGGTCCGACATACGCCCTGTCACACACCATCAAATACCCTCACACACCGTCACTGAACACACGAGACGCCGCCAGCCGCACCAGCGAGTCCCGGTCCGACATACGCCCTGTCACACACCATCAAATACCATCACACGCCGTCACTGAACACACGAGACGCCGCCAGCCGCACCAGCGAGTTCCGGTCCGACATACGCCCTGTCACACACCGTCAAATACCATCACACGCCGTCACTGAACGCACGCGACGCCGCCAGCCGCACCAGCGAGTCCCGGTCCGACATACGCCCTGTCACACACCATCAAATACCCTCACACACCGTCACTGAACACACGAGACGCCGCCAGCCGCACCAGCGAGTTCCGGTCCGACATACGCCCTGTCACACACCGTCAAATACCATCACACGCCGTCACTGAACGCACGCGACGCCGCCAGCCGCACCAGCGAGTTCCGGTCCGACATACGCCCTGTCACACACCGTCAAATACCATCACACGCCGTCACTGAACGCACGCGACGCCGCCAGCCGCACCAGCGAGTCCCGGTCCGACATACGCCCTGTCACACACCATCAAATACCCTCACACACCGTCACTGAACGCACGCGACGCCGCCAGCCGCACCAGCGAGTCCCGGTCCGACATACGCCCTGTCACACACCGTCAAATACCCTCACACACCGTCACTGAACACACGAGACGCCGCCAGCCGCACCAGCGAGTCCCGGTCCGACATACGCCCTGTCACACACCGTCAAATACCATCACACGCCGTCACTGAACACACGAGACGCCGCCAGCCGCACCAGCGAGTTCCGGTCCGACATACGCCCTGTCACACACCGTCAAATACCATCACACGCCGTCACTGAACGCACGCGACGCCGCCAGCCGCACCAGCGAGTCCCGGTCCGACATACGCCCTGTCACACACCGTCAAATACCATCACACGCCGTCACTGAACGCACGCGACGCCGCCAGCCGCACCGGCGAGTCCCGGTCCGACATACGCCCTGTCACACACCGTCAAATACCATCACACGCCGTCACTGAACCCACGAGACGCCGCCAGCCGCACCAGCGAGTTCCGGTCCGACATACGCCCTGTCACACACCGTCAAATACCATCACACGCCGTCACTGAACGCACGCGACGCCGCCAGCCGCACCGGCGAGTCCCGGTCCGACATACGCCCTGTCACACATCGTCACACTGTCATACACGTCACACACCGTCACTGAACACACGAGACGCCGCCAGCCGCACCAGCGAGTTCCGGTCCGACATACGCCCTGTCACACACCGTCAAATACCATCACACGCCGTCACTGAACCCACGAGACGCCGCCAGCCGCACCAGCGAGTTCCGGTCCGACATACGCCCTGTCACACACCGTCAAATACCATCACACGCCGTCACTGAACGCACGCGACGCCGCCAGCCGCACCGGCGAGTCCCGGTCCGACATACGCCCTGTCACACACCGTCAAATACCATCACACGCCGTCACTGAACCCACGAGACGCCGCCAGCCGCACCAGCGAGTTCCGGTCCGACATACGCCCTGTCACACACCGTCAAATACCATCACACGCCGTCACTGAACCCACGAGACGCCGCCAGCCGCACCAGCGAGTTCCGGTCCGACATACGCCCTGTCACACACCATCAAATACCCTCACACACCGTCACTGAACACACGAGACGCCGCCAGCCGCACCGGCGAGTTCCGGTCCGACATACGCCCTGTCACACACCATCAAATACCCTCACACACCGTCACTGAACACACGAGACGCCGCCAGCCGCACCGGCGAGTCCCGGTCCGACATACGCCCTGTCACACACCATCAAATACCCTCACACACCGTCACTGAACACACGAGACGCCGCCAGCCGCACCAGCGAGATCCGGTCCGACATACGCCCTGTCACACACCGTCAAATACCATCACACGCCGTCACTGAACGCACGCGACGCCGCCAGCCGCACCAGCGAGTCCCGGTCCGACATACGCCCTGTCACACACCGTCAAATACCATCACACGCCGTCACTGAACACACGAGACGCCGCCAGCCGCACCAGCGAGTTCCGGTCCGACATACGCCCTGTCACACACCGTCAAATACCATCATACGCCGTCACTGAACGCACGCGACGCCGCCAGCCGCACCAGCGAGTTCCGGTCCGACATACGCCCTGTCACACACCGTCAAATACCCTCACACACGGTCACTGAACTCACGAGACGCCGCCAGCCGCACCGCCGAGTCCCGGTCCGACATACGCCCTGTCACACACCGTCAAATACCCTCACACACCGTCACTGAACACACGAGACGCCGCCAGCCGCACCGGCGAGTCCCGGTCCGACATACGCCCTGTCACACACCATCAAATACCCTCACACACCGTCACTGAACACACGAGACGCCGCCAGCCGCACCAGCGAGTTCCGGTCCGACATACGCCCTGTCACACACCGTCAAATACCATCACACGCCGTCACTGAACGCATGCGACGCCGCCAGCCGCACCAGCGAGTTCCGGTCCGACATACGCCCTGTCACACACCGTCAAATACCCTCACACACGGTCACTGAACACACGAGACGCCGCCAGCCGCACCGGCGAGTCCCGGTCCGACATACGCCCTGTCACACACCATCAAATACCCTCACACACCGTCACTGAACACACGAGACGCCGCCAGCCGCACCGGCGAGTCCCGGTCCGACATACGCCCTGTCACACACCATCAAATACCCTCACACACCGTCACTGAACGCACGCGACGCCGCCAGCCGCACCAGCGAGTCCCGGTCCGACATACGGCCTGTCACACACCCCGTCACAGTACGCCATAAACTGGCACACGCCGTCACAGACCGTCACACACTTACATACCGTTATCTTAGTATCGTCACACCGCCAACGCACTCACACGCCGTCACAGACCGTTACACGCATACAAACCGTCGCACACTCACACGAGAATACGTATCTCAAGAACACCGATAATTAACGTTGACATGGGTTTGCAATTGCCTACAGGGTGCATACAGCTTCCACAGACTTTTAAATGATCTCACGGATCCCTGTGGCCGTTTATAGGGAGTCTGCACACGCAGTGGCAGACCGCGGCGAACCACGGACACACGTGATGGCACAGGCGTACTGTACAGTGTACAGGCGTAGTACCTAGCACGACACACGTGATGCCACAGGCGTACTGTACAGTGTACAGGCGTAGTACCTAGCACACAACGCATACCGCTGCAGCACAAGCGTACCCACAGCCGCACTGCAAGAAAAATACGCCGGGTCACATCCGAAGTCGGAATGCAATCGGAAGCGTCCACACACATTGATAAAACAAGCAGGTGGACTTTCAATGGACTTTCATCAAACAAGAGTACAAGGAATGCAAACGCACATGCTTAGCAGACATACGTTGTATATGAATTTCTGCTCTGCTACAAACCGACTGCAGAGATCATTCGGCGAATCACGAGAAGCACCTCAGGAGTGCCTTTCCCATTTAGAGCTCTACTATTCATCACACCGATGAAAAACAGAAACGGGGCGCATTAACAATAGTGGAGGCGCAAACCCGTAACAGCAGGCAAGGTACGGTTGATTCAGGCGGCCTTTGACAATGCCACAGACAATCGTGCACACAGAAGAAGGTGAACCACACGACGGTGCATTGCGGAGAACGCGTCTCGGTGTCGCACCGCGGTCGTCTGCCCACGCCTGTTACCAGGCCGTGCCCGGCGGAACTCACCCAGCACGGGCACCACCAGCAGCACGATGTAGGGCAGCGCCTCCATCCAGAGTGACTCCAGCAGGCAGCTGACCGCCTCCACCGCACCCTGCCGCGTCGCCGAGCACGAGGCGTCTCCTGTCGGCGTCACCACCGTCACCTTCACTGCCCCACACACCATTATCAACGTGGGGGGGGGGCAGGTTTTCAGATGTGGTGACGGCCTAATTTTCAACAGTCACTACCAGCAGCGAGATTCCTTCATTCCAGCAAACTCCTCGAAAATCTAAGTTTGGGATTGGCGTGGTAACCGTTGCAGATTACGTTCGACCACAATTTTGGCGAGAGGTATCGAACATTCTGCTTCAATGTTTCCGTGCGGCACATGCCTTTGGAACACCATGGCTTCGTTTACACTTTAAAGTGAGCCAAATCAGGTCAAAATCTCAAGACAAAATAATCCACGCAAAATCACTTCCGTCTGTATCGGAACACCCCGCAATAAAGCAAACCAGTCAACAAAACCCCCACGCCTTCAGACCATGCGTCGGATTCGCACCGCCCGGCTAAGGCCAGCATGCAGCGCCGGACCTGTCCACCCTGACCACCTGCTCACCCAGCAGCGGCAGCACGTGGTCCACCAGGTAGGCCATGGTGCGGTGCAGGTCCAGCCGAGCCAGCGCCGCCAGACAGCGCGCCGCCATGTGGCGCACCGCCTTGTAGCGGTGGGTCAGACACCGGCGCACCCGCGGCAGACGCGTCAACGCCTGTCGGCCGCGCGCAGGCTACACGTGAGGGGACAGAGCCGCAGCGCGAGTGAACACTATTCGGTTTCTTTACAGTGCATTACTTCATAACATAAAATGCATGTTTCTGGCTGTGTTACAGATAAATCCTGTCTAATAATTAACCGTGTTCCGAGGCGTTTGTCGTAAAAAAATCAGGAAAAGAAAATGACTTGACGAAAGTGAAGATAGCGAAACACCAAGTATTGCGGGCAATGTATTTCAATTTCCGATGGATATTGCGCAATTTGCTTAATTTCGGGAGAAACCCCGCCCGGTGTCGCCCAGCCCGTCCAGTGCGGACGGCGCCCGGCAGCGCCGCCACTGACCAGGTGCTGCACGCTGCAGTGTAGCGCCGGCGCCACCACCTCCGTCACCTGCAGAGCGTTCACCAGCGCCTGCACCTGCTGCAGCGGCGGCGCCGGCGCCGGCTCGGCGTCCAGCGCCAGCAGGAGAGCTCCAGCAGCCGCGCCGGCGGCGCCGACCCCGAGCGCTGGCACAGCGCGGCCAGCGCGCCGCAGGCGCCCCGCCGCTGTACCTCCCGCTGCGCCTGTCACCACCGGACCAGGTGAAACACGCGCCGTGGTGGAACATCAGAGCGGGGAACTGACGCAGGGTCAGGGGTCGCGGGAAAACACCGGCGCGCTTTAGAACATGAACCATTCGCAATAGAATACTGTTCAGAGTCAAAGTTTAGCGTGGTCAAACAGCTCCAATGCACACATACATAGACATCCACACCCACAACCCCACACACTGGCGTGTTCTAGGAAAGCTGCGTGAAATTCTCAGTGTAAGTAACCACTCAGAATTGAATGTTTCTGTGAGTGCACGTGTCAAGTATTTTTCAAGCGTATGAATGGATTGCCTTTAAAAGGAATGCAAGTGTGCACGATGTCGCTCCGAAGCTCATCAGGCAACCCCTATCTGACAGAGACGACCTTCCCTGCTATCGTCAACCGCGTCTCCCCCCACCGCGCAGTCGCACACATGACAGACCAGGCAGCGGGTGGCAGTATCTGCCCACCTGTAACTCAGCGGCAGCGGCCGAGTCCTCAGCGGCGGCAGGTGTGCCGACAGCGGTGGCTGTGCCAGTGGTCGTGGTACCGGAGCCTGCCGCCGGCCGCGGCGCCGGGCCCCTCCGCCCCGTCCGGTCCTCCACCGCCTGACAACGCACCGGACCCCGCTGCAGCTCCTCCGGCGCACACTCCCAGACGAGCGCCGACAGCGACAGACGCCGAGAGCGACAGCGAGAGACGCCGACAGCGACAGACGCCGAGAGCGACAGCAAGAGACGTCGACAGCAACAGACGCCGATAGTGACAGACAACGACAGCGACAGAGCGGGGCCGAGAGCGACACACGCCGACAGCGACAGACGCCTAGAGCGACAGCGAGAGACGTCGACAGCAAAAGACGCCGATAGTGACAGACAACGACAGCAACAGAGGCCGAGAGCGACAGCGAGAGACGCCGACAAATGCCGACAGTGACAGACGCTGACAGCAGCAGTCGTCGAAAGTGCTAGAGGCCGACAGCGACAGACATGGACGGCGACAGACGTGGACAGCGACAGACGCCGACAGCGACAGACGTCTAAAGTGACAGACGCCAACAGCGAGCCAGCTAAAGCATGTCACAGTTATTACAGTGGTTACGGTGGTCACAGTGAAATTAAACAGAAATTATCCAGACAGGGAATGTGCTACCTTTACGCTGTGTTTTGCGCCGATATAGCGTCGAACGTGCCGAAACAAACTCACGGTTTAATGCCTTGCGTGTCACACAGCTCTCTGTTTGAGCAGAAGTAAACGCGCGTTTGGCGCGGCACAGGCTCTCTGGGCCTCACTCCATGTCCACCCGCGCCAGCACAGCTCCGCAAGTAGGTTCCATAGGCTTATTACTGGGCAGGGTACGTCTCCTCCCTTTAGATATTTACTCAGTGGAGCTAGAGCAAATATTTATGCATCATTGGATTCCTCTCATCGTGGCGAATCGAATGATGTATGATATGACCTTGTTAGGTCAAATTGTGAAAATGACCTGACATCAAGCTAGGTCAAGGTCACAGGGTGACCTGGCATGGTCATGTTGCATATCAATCGAGTCCCCGTGACAATATAAACACAATGAAAGCAAAATAGGAGCTTTATCTCAACTTAAGTTATTGACAAAACAATCACTGTATACTCCTGTGACCTGGCATGAGCTTTGAGAGGTCTTATGGTCAAAAACTCAACTTTAAGGTCAAGATCGTGGTAAGAATACAGGGTTTGAGGATTTTCAGGTTTATCTGTCCAGTATTTACTGAAAACGAGCCATTTCAATTTTTCACCATATACTTATAATGGGGTGACGAAAAAAATTGACCCCACCTTAGGTGAACAATATCAAAATTCCGAGATACCAGATTTGTACACCCTAATGACCTAATATCGGAAAAGTTTGAAACTGATCGGTTGGTAGATGTTCCTTAGGCACCGCTTCAAACTCGTGATTTTAGGTTTCGATGTCGGGTCGTTTGACCTTGGATAGCTCCTTGACCTGATATGATGCGTCAGATGCGTAAAATTGATCAGGGATAAGGTACTGCAAGTTTCGTTGCTCTGCAAGTTTCGTTGCTCTGCATCTCTTCGTTTCTGCCTGATCTGGGGAAAGCCAGGAGGGGGCGAATTTCGCCCCCCAGCGGGGCGCGTGTTAAATGTGACACTGTTCAATACGTGGATATCCGCCTAGTCTAATACCCGCCATCTCCCCAGAGCGTCTTTTCTTCCTGCTCTTGGTGGTACCCTTGACTATCTTCAACTGCCATCCCTTCCGCAGGAGGTTGGACGAGACCAAGGCCGCTGGGTCTTCGCGCAATATTGAAATGTGGGGCAGGGGGTCTTTGTATCAGGAATATCAAAACTCCGGGGAACTTCCTCCCACATTGCCTCTCAAACATCAAAATATCCTCAAGCGACCGGTACGTACCCGATGGACAGCTCCCCTGGCGGTCGGTCCGTACCTGTCGGACAGCTCCCCTGGAGGCCGGTCCGTACCTGTCGGACAGCTCCCTGGCGGTCGGTCCGTACCTGTCGGACAGCTCCCCTGGCGGTCGGTCCGTACCTGTCGGACAGCTCCCCTGGCGGTCGGTCCGTACCTGTCGGACAGCTCCCTGGCGGCCGGTTCGTACCTGTTGGATGCGTTCCAGGCTGATGATGCCGTGCAGCAGTTCGTTCTGCAGCGGCGCCGACAGGGGCGAGGCTGGCGCGCAGTCGGGGGTGCCGGGAGTGACGGGCGTACTCGGTCGGCTGTCGGAGCGCAGCTCCTGCGCCGGAGACGGAGACAGGTCAGCACACACACAGCTACCCGGTCTGCGTTTACCGACTCCCCACCATTCCACTCACGGACGCTTGAAACCCAACACCACAGCCGCTGCAAATAAAGTAATCCAAAGCCATGGCCCGTGCCCAAAAACCTTTCCAACTAGTCCTGTTTGCAGTTGCAGACTTCTATCATGCGCTACCAGTCGGCCTGTCCCTACAAGCCGGAGTTGAAGGCGCGTGTCCTGCTGGCGGTGTCGCACCGTCACTCACGCAGACGGCCGGCGTGTTGAGGGGTCGCAGCAGCTGAAGCTGCAGAGGTTGGTAATGATTTTGGCGACCGGGCCCGTCTCTCGGCCGCGGTGCAGCTCCAGCAGTCGCACCACGCTGTCTGAAGCCAGCCCCTGCCGGCCGCCACACACACCTCACGTCAGCTGCCGGCTCAGCGCCCTTCCAGTTCGCAGCGATGTCCCAGACAGTGGTGTTGGTCGGGTTCTCAGTGTGGCGGGTGACGTTACCTGTAGGCGTGTGTCGGCCTCGCGTTTGATGCCCTCCATCAGCGGCCGCACCACCGGGTTCAGCTTCTCCGTCAGCCGCTGCATCAGCACCGCCGCCCGCGCCAGCGCCATCTGGGTCCTGCCCCGCACACGGACACGTCAGACAGTGCAGGCGCTCTTCTGGCCGTTCATGCTCGCTCCACGGCTGAGACCAACAGACTGGATTATAACGGGTGTAACGCTTTTGTTTGAAGGATAAAATCGCCCCTTCCTTTCTTAAATTCCAGTAAATCTAAATGTGTGATGCATACGGATATTTATCAGAACTAGTGCATGCGCATCACGGAAAAGAAATGGAAACAAAACCAGCACACTTTTACCTGACACACCAGGTAAAAACGGGCGACATCATGTTAACATCAGGTTAAATGGGCGACATGATGTTCGAAACTCATCTGACTGGTCAAATGGCCTGTCCTCTAACTGATAGAACAGATAGTCTAACCCCACCGATAACCACATTGCATGAGCGCCTGAAAAACTTGGCCAAAGACTGTGCTCCTCACCTGACGGACCAGGTACTCTGCCCCACCCGACGGACCAGGTGGTTTTTCCCTCACCTGACGGACCAAGTGGTCTGCTCCTCGCAGACCTGGGCGCCGGTGCGGCGGACGCTGTGGCGCCGGTCCTGCAGCTTCTCCAGCACCTTGGCCTGCAGCCGACTGCGCTCCAGCAGCGCCTCGGACACGGGGCCGGACAGCTGCCGGATCTGCTCGAAGCTCAGCACGCGCGCCGTCTGCCGGCGGCGGCGCCCGCAGTCACGGCTCTGACTCGCACCAAGCACGGCCCGTCAGTGCGCAGACGGTGACCAGCCCGGGCACCTGCGTACGTCAACGGCAGCTCAAGAGAACGACACCATCGGGAGCTAAAACGCTCGGTGTTTACTGGCACCATCCAACACCCCATATTCTGAGTTCGCAGAACAGCATCCTAACCGCATTGTGTATATCGCTAGACTTCGCCAGGTTCTTTACCAATCACAATGAAGCCTCCAACTGCGTCCACCAATCCCGCGCCCAGACGCCTGAGACTGACGTCCAACCACACACAGCCACGTCGTCTCCACCTGCTCCGTCTGACCGGCCAGCGCGACGGCGGTACCTGGAAGCTGTCGTCGACGCTGAAGCTGTAGTGTTTGAGCAGGGCGATGTAGTCGCGGCAGTCCTGCTGCAGCCGAGTAAACGCCACCGCCGTCTCGTCGTAGCACACCGACTCGGCCAGGCAGGCGTGCACCCGACTCACCAGCGGCTCAGGGAACGCGAACCCGGGCGCCGCCTGCCGGTCACGCGTCGGACCAGGTCACAGGAGGGAGGCAGAGGCGGCTACAGGGAAGAGCGGGCACGGCTGTTGTCTGGTGGCGGGTACTGACGATTCGGCTACAACGCAACGTTAAGACGCCGCGTCTGAAACTGATGCATTGATGTATGAAGAGACCGGGTGCCTCAAACACAAAAGCCTGAAATCAGTACGAAAAACAGTACGCACCAAATGATAAGGGTTCACACAAAAGGTGACCCTAGTCTGACCTTGACCATGCGCCGAACTACCTTAAACTGTGGGACATGCGTTGAGCAGCCTGACCTGTAACCCCCCTTCCACAACGGCGCAGGGGCTACCTGGACCCACTCGGAGATGATGTGGCCGACGACAGTAGAGGGGGGACTCACCTGGACCCACTCGGAGATGATGTGGCCGACGACAGTAGAGGGGGGCTCACCTGGACCCACTCGGAGATGATGTGGCCGACGACAGTAGAGGGGGCTCACCTGGACCCACGCGGAGATGATGTGGCCGACGACAGTAGAGGGGAGGAGACTCACCTGGACCCACTCGGAGATGATGTGGCCGACGACAGTAGAGGGGGAGGGAACTCACCCGGACCCACGCGGAGATGATGTGGCCGACGACGGCAGTAGAAGGGGGGCTCACCTGCACCCACTCGGAGATGATGTGGCCGACGACGGCGCGCTGCAGCGCCGACAGCGAGCTCAGGTGGGTTCCGAGGAGCGAGACGAAGGTGTCCAGCGGGGACTCGTCCGTGTACACGGCGCCTGCCACCAGCCAGCAGCGTCACCACACGGCCAAACCGGAACTAGCGTGTTGGACGAAACCAAAAATAGACGCTGGTGTACGCAGCGGCTCACTTTAGGGTAGAATAGAACCAACTAATAAGGATCCTATGCAAAAAAAAGTTCACGGCTGGTACTCTACCCATCATTTTGTCATGCACTCACTAAGCACATTTACAAACAGCTTACACTGTCATCTACAAATGTTAGTGCGTTGTACAACGGATGACACGTAACTATCTCTCACTAGCCCCACCCACGTTCACACTCCACGCTGACGTACCTCCGGTCGCCCGACCTTACCCGGCATCGGCTGCACGATGTAGGGACTGAGCGCGCCCAGCAGGGAGGCGCCCGTCAGTCGGGCTCGCGTGGCAGCCCGCTCCCGGTCGGCACCACCAGCCGCCGCCGCCGCCGGGCCGCCCAGGTACTGCGGCACCGGCGCGCCGCCCCCGCCCCCGCCCCCGCCCGAGCCGCCGCCGGAGTCTCGCCGTGTCTGCTGACGCAGGTGAGACGTAAGCCAGCCGCGAGACGGACTGGAGGTCACGGCTGAGAGCACTTGTCCGACAGTGCGAGAGTCACACACGGGGAGACGAGCTAAAAATATAAACTAATTGGCAAACAAGTTTATGATCACAATCTTGCCTTAATATGTATTGCCTTAATATCTATTGCGTTCTCATGAATACTCGAGCATGGTACACAGACCGACTCGACTTAATCAAACTCTCAACTTGTGTGCATGCAACATTTTAGACTTGCTATATACTAGAATTCTAGATTTGATTTGAACAGGCTCAGAATGGCTGTCAGTCTCGCATGTCGGAGCGGGCGGAGCTGTAGGGACTGACCGGACAGGAGTGTAGGGACTGAGCGGGCGGAGCTGTAGGGACTGACCGGGCAGGGTTGTGGGGACTGAGCGGGCAGAGCTGTAGGGACTGACCGGACAGGAGTGTAGGGACTGAGCGGGCGGAGCTGTAGGGACTGACCGGACAGGAGTGTAGGGACTGAGCGGGCGGAGCTGTAGGGACTGACCGGGCAGGGTTGTGGGAACTGAGCGGGCAGAGCTGTAGGGACTGACCGGACAGGAGTGTAGGGACTGAGCGGGCGGAGCTGTAGGGACTGACCGGGCAGGGTTGTGGGGACTGAGCGGGCAGAGCTGTAGGGACTGACCGGACAGGAGTGTAGGGACTGAGCGGGCGGAGCTGTAGGGACTGACCGGACAGGGTTGTGGGGACTGACCGAGCAGGAGCGTGGGGACTGAGAGGGCGGAGCTGTAGGGACTGACCGGACAGGAGTGTAGGGACTGAGCGGGCGGAGCTGTAGGGACTGACCGGGCAGGAGTGTGGGGACTGGGCGGGCCGAGCTGTAGGGACTGACCGGACAGGAGTGTAGGGACTGAGCGGGCGGAGCTGTAGGGACTGACCGGGCAGGGTTGTGGGGACTGAGCGGGCAGAGCTGGAGGGACTGACCTGACAGGAGTGTGGGGACTGAGCGGGCCGAGCTGTAGGGACTGACCGGACAGGAGCGTAGGGACTGACCCGACAGGAGTGTGGGGACTGAGCGGGCCGAGCTGTAGGGACTGACCTGATAGGAGTGTGGGGATTGAGCGGGCGGAGCTGTAGGGACTGACGGGGCAGGGTTGTGGGGGACTGGCCGGGCAGAACTGTGGGGGACTGGCCGGGCAGAACGGTGGGGGACTGGCCGGGCAGAACAGTGGGGGACTGGCCGGGCAGAACTGTGGGGGACTGACCGGGCGCGGGACGGTGATAAGCAGCGCCGGGTTGATGGCCATCCTGGTGGGCTGCATCAGCAGGCAGAGCCAGCCGGAGATGTGTGGACAGGTGGCCGTCAGCAGAGTGGCCAGCGGGGTCCGGCTCACCAGGCTCCTCCAAACCTGACGGCAGACACGGTCAGACCGACTCCTCCACACTTGACGCCAGACACGGTCAGGCAGGCTCCTCCACACCTGACGCCAGACACGGTCAGACAGGTTCCTCCACACCTGACGCCAGACACGGTCAGACAGGCTCCTCCGCAACTGACGCCAGACACGGCCAGACAAGTCCTTCCACATCTGACGTTCAGACATGGTCAGACAAGGGCGCCCCTGAACACCTGATATTCAGAAGCGAAAAGACCGCAGGGATCGGGATGGTAGGCGCACCAGGCATAATCAATAGGCACCAGCCCACGGAGATCCTGAAAAACAACATGCAACAGTGCTTATGAGACTAAATTTTTACTTAGCTTCGGATACCCTGAAATCTATCAAAAACATTTCCGAAAAGCCAAATTTACACATTTATTTTAACATAACAGTGATATTTCGTAACAAACCGGATATCCGAAGACGATGATTGTGCTTGACGGAGACGGCAGCCGGAAAGGCGTATGCCCACCTTGACTAGCAGCTGGAGCACGGAGTCCTGGTCCTCCAGCAGGGCGCGCTGGAAGGTTAGCCGCAGCGCCGCCTGGACCACATCCGCCGACCACTCGCTCAGTTCCTGCCGGCGTCACACGGTGGCAGCCAATAGGAAGCGACGTCAGAGCGGACAGGCCAATCAGCCGCCGGAGACAGCACCCAGTCAGCCGCGACTCCACAGAGACAGCCAATCAGCGAGGCGCCACAGAGCAAGTCCGATCTGTAGTCCACCTCCACGTCAGCCGAAGCGATACATCCTTAATTGAGTGAAGGTAAGGGCGGTGGGCGCATCTATAAGTTGACCAGTGTTTGTAGTTGACAAGACCGGCGACTACGGGTGCATCTAGCCAGGAAAAGTACACGTTTTATTTCAATAAGAGACAAACGATTCTACCAGAACAAAACGCGTCAGAAATCATAATCGACTTTGTTATGCGGTGGGCATATATTTTAGCTTTCGAAGCGCATGAAAGACAACGCGGAATCAGTCTTACCTGCGTGCTGGTGGGGAGATCAGTGCAGGAGCTGCCTTTACCTGCGTGCTGGTAGTAGGTCAGTGCGGTAGCTGCCTTACCTGCGTGCTGGTGGCGAGGTCAGTGCGGGAGCTGCCTTACCTGCGTGCTGACCAGCTGGCAGAGGGTGAGGGCGGCTGAGCGGCGCACACTGGAGGAGGTGTGGCCCAGAAACGGCCAAAGTCGCGGCACCAGCGACGACAGCGAAGACCTGGCCAACACGCAGCACGGCGTCAGAGGCGGGTTTACTAATGCAGGAGCCTAAATGACTGACGTCAGGGCTTTACGACGCACCGACTGCTGGGGTAATATGGTGCCGCTAACTCCCATCCTGTTGGGAGGGTATCATGGAGATCGAAAAGACTTAGGCAGAATACCCGCCCAGGGATTAAAACCCGGGTCAGCGGCGTAGAATTCGAGTACTCTTTCCCCGAGCCACTGCATTCCTAACGCAAGAGCCTTTACACACGGTGAATTCAACCTAATCCACTGTGCCCTACAAACACACACAACGCCCCTCTCCATCAGACCATGCGCCACGCACCGGCCGGCGGAGACGTCTCGGTTGCTGAGCGTGGCCAGCAGCTCCATAACAGCCGGCGTGGAGGTGGTCAGCTCGTCCAGCTGCGGCAGCGAGTCCCAGAGGGTGGCCAGCGTGCCGGCCACTGTGTCGGCCGGCAGCAGACGCACCACCGCGTCGGCGTTGGACACCAGACAGCTGGCCGCCACCGCCGACACGTCGTCGCACGGGTCGTGCAGACCTGGCTCACACACCCCGGCAAGCTACTGTCAGAGACCGTGTGCACCGCCATCTTATCTAATAACTGGTGTCTAACGCGGTTTGTCGCGTCGTGTTCCAGTGCTAACATCTCAAGAAAAGAGAAAACCCGGAGCAGAAGTGAAGCAGCTCTCCTCCCATACAATGTCCTGGCTGTGAGAATCAGCCGGCGTACTGACCCCGCAGCGCCGCCTCCAGCAGCAGCGTCAGCGTCGGCGCCGGCAGCTGGTCCGCCCGCACCGCCAGCAGGTAGCGCAGCGCCAGCTGGCCGCCGTGCCGCACCTCCCACTCGGGCCGCTGCAGCAGCGCCAGCACCACCACGCCCAGCTGGGCGGCCGAGGCCGGCGCCGCCAGGTGCAGCACGGCGCCCAGCGCCTGCGCCGCCGTCTCCCGCACCGGCGCCACCACCTGCACACGGACACAACACACTGCCTGTCACTGTCATTAAGTAAGGACGGCACACACGGCCTCTCACTGCCATTGAGGACCGCACACACTGCCTGTCACTGTCACTAAAGGGCGGAACACACGGCCTGTAACTGACATTAAGTAAGGACGGCACACACGGTCTGTCACTGCCACTACAGGACGCCACACACTGCCTGTCACTTCCATAAAGGACGGAACACACTGCCTGTCACTGCCATACAGGACGCCAACACTGAACACACTGCTTATCACTGCCATCAAGGACAGAACACACTGCCTTGTCACTGCCATCAAGGACGAACTACACTGCCTGTCACTACCATCAAGGACGAAACACACTATCTGTCACTGCCATCAAGGACAGAACACACTGCCTGTCAACTACCACCAAGGACGGAACACACTGCCTGTCACTACCATAAAGGACAGAACACACTGCCTGCCACTGCCCTAAAGGACAGAACACACGGCCTGTCACTTACATCAAGGACGGAACACACTGCCTCTCACTACCATCAAGGACAGAACACACTGCCTGTCACTGCCATCAAGGACGGAACACACTGCCTGTCACTACCATCAAGGACGAAACACACTGCCTGTCACTGCCATTAAGGACAGAACACACTGCCTGTCAATGCCATCAAGGACGGAACACATTGCCTGTCCCTGCCATCAAGGACGGAACACACTGCCTGTCACTG
This sequence comes from Lepas anatifera, assembly GCA_034440635.1. Taxonomy (NCBI): domain Eukaryota; kingdom Metazoa; phylum Arthropoda; class Thecostraca; family Lepadidae; genus Lepas; species Lepas anatifera. The sequence continues at coordinate 94,086 of JAOTON010001249.1, forward strand.
CCCTAAAGGACAGAACACACGGCCTGTCACTACCATCAACGACAGAACACACTGCCTCTCACTGCCATCAAGGACAGAACACACTGCCTGTCACTGCCATAAAGGACGGAACACACTGCCTGTCACTGCACTAAAGGACGGAACACACGGCCTGCCACTACCATCAAGGACGGAACACACTGTCTCTCACTACCATCAAGGACGGAACACGCTGCCTGTCACTGCCATAAAGGACGGAACACACTGCCTGTCACTGCCATCAAGGACGGAATCACCCTGTCACTCCATCAATCCCTGTTATGGCCACAAACAAGCCAACAACCGGGACACATCCGAAAACGATCCACTGCCAGTCTTTACTTTCATCGATGCCAAAAACAAAATTAAGACATGGACAATTTCAGCATTTGAAAACAATCTTCTTAATGCTGGAAATCTTTCTGGTAACTAAATTTCAGTCAGACGTATCAAAAACGCATGTCCACACCCACCCACACCAACGATCAGCCGCTGATATCAATAAAAACAACTCAAACTTTGATTGTAAAATTTTAAAAACATTAAACAAATTGTATATTTCATGCAATTGCCCTTTTCACAACTCAATCAACCACAAGGCACTGAGATTTCTGTGTGTCAGGTGAATATCTGCACATAAAACAAAAAACTCCGGACTCTACACAGTGGAAATAAGGTAACACAGGGAAAGAAAAGGGGCAAGTCATGTACTAGCACCAAAACCTGCCCGGGGACGGGAAACAGTGGTGATACTGTCAGAGTGGTACGGAACACAGATGGGTTACTGTCACAGAGAGGTGAGACGGGAGAGAGCTTGTTCTAACGCCACCACCTGTGCACAAGAAGGCGAGAGAATGTGACGGGTAGGCAGGACACGTTCCCAGCCCAGACGCAATCACAGCGGTAGGCGGAGGTTGAGGGTTTGATCAAGCACGGCGGTAGCAGAAAACGTGGCGTGGGGATACATGTTTCGCTATCACACAAGGCCTACACTGGGCACAAGACACCTCCTAGAGAAGCGTCAGCGGTATTTGGCGCGACTGCCGGCAGCGCCGCTACTAACCTGGTCGCTGACATAGTCGCCCAGACGGTCCAGGGCCAGCACACGCAGCAGTCGGAGCGCCAGGTCCTCCAGCCGCCGGCGCCGCCACTCCACCGTCTGCCGCCACAGCCCACCGTCAGCTGACTGTCCTACCTCCAGTCCAGTCAGCTGACTGTCCTTCCTCCAGTAATCCGTCAGCTGACTGTCCTCCCTCTAGTCCACTGCCAGCTGACTGTCCTACCTCCAGTCCAGTCAGCTGACTGTCCTACCTCCAGTCCAGTCACCTGACTGTCCTACCTCCAGTCCACCGTCAGCTGACTGTCCTACCTCCAGTAATCCGTCAGCTGACTGTCCTCCCTCTAGTCCACCGTCAGCTGACTGTCCTACCTCCAGTTCACCGTCAGCTGACTGTCCTACCTCCAATCCAGTCAGCTGACTGTCCTACCTCCAGTCCAGTCAGCTGACTGTCCTTCCTCCAGTAATCCGTCAGCTGACTGTCCTCCCTCTAGTCCACTGCCAGCTGACTGTCCTACCTCCAGTCCAGTCAGCTGACTGTTCTACCTCCAGTCCTCCGTCAGCTGACTTTCCTACCTCCAGTCCACCGTCAGCTGACTGTCCTACCTCCAGTTCACCGTCAGCTGACTGTCCTACCTCCAATCCAGAGTAAACTGACTGCGACACCTGCAGTCCAGAATCAGTTGACTGTCCTACTTCCAGTCCAGAGTAACCTGACTGTCCTACTTCCAGTCCAGAGTATCCTGACTGTCCTACTTGCCGTTCAGAGATTACCTGTCACATCAGCAATTTATTTGAACATCCTATATATCTGTTCACAGAGTCAACTGGCTGTCTTGGTCACAGTCCAAAATCGCCCGAAGCAAATCAAGTCTCAAAACAAGCTATAACAGTGTTTGGTAAGCTCATAGACCGAAAAATGAAATTCAAGCACTGGCCCCCGCTCTAGTTCTTTCGACTGGAGCAGCGATGAAGCGATTCTAGGTTCACACCACATAAAAACCTCCCGGGTGTACCGACTTTTCAGCGGGCGGGTTTGACACAATCTAAAAAAGGCAGTATGTCAGCGCACAAGTCCAGGTCTCCATGCACCGGATGACCCCGCCCTGACTGACCTGAGTCTCGGAGAGCCCCTGCCGCCGGCCGGCGCCGCAGCCGTGCGCCTTCAGCGTCTCACGGAGCGCCGTGACAGAGCCGTGACGCACCTCCCACTGCGGCGCCAGCAGGTCGTCGCACAACAGCTCACACCAGCCCTCCAGCGGCCACTCCTCACCCTGAGCAGACGCAAGGTCAGAGGTCACTCCCCATCTTAGGAAGCAGATAATTATGCAACGACACCACCATCATATTCCGACCTACACGACCCTAATTCTATAAAAACGTAAGAAGTGCGATTGAAATCAGCACTAAATTCAAAATATATTTTATGCACATCGATCCTGTACAACAACGAAAGTTTTAAGCTCACGGAATATACTCCGCGAGACTATCCCACCACACAGAGCTGTTCCGCCCGCCCAGTTAGTGCCACGGTCGGCGCGGGGGCGCGCCTCACCTCCTCCCAGCGCTCGGCGGTGACGTAGGTGGCCAGACGCCTCCGCTGCGGGGTCACCGTCGACGACTCAGTGCGGGCCAGTTTACAGGGGGCTCTCCGGGGCCCGGTGCAGAGCCTGTCAGCAAAGGGAGGCTCAGGCACGATACAGACGCCTCAGTGGGGGTCAGTTTACAGTGGGCTCTCCGGGGCCCGGTGCAGAGCCTGTCGGCAGAGGGGCTCAGACACGATACAGACGCCTCAGTGCGGGCCACTTTACAGGGGGCTCTCCGGGGCCCGGTGCAGAGCCTGTCGGCAAAGGGAGGCTCAGGCACGATACAGACGCCTCAGTGGGGTTCAGTTTACAGGGGGCTCTCCGGGGCCCGGTGCAGAGCCTGTCGGCAGAGGGAGGCTCAGGCACGATACAAACGCCTCAGTGGGGGCCAGTTTACAGGGGGGCTCTCCGGGGCCCGGTGCAGAGCCTGTCGGCAGAGGGAGGCTCAGGCACGCTACAAACGCCTCAGTGCGGGCCCGTTTACAGGGGGCTCTCCGGGGCCCGGTGCAGAGCCTGTCGGCAGAGGGAGGCTCAGACACGATACAGACGCCTCAGTGCGGGCCAGTTTACAGGGGGCTCTCCGGGGCCCGGTGCAGAGCCTGTCGGCAGAGGGAGGCTCAGGCACGCTGCAGACGCCTCAGTGGGGGTCAGTTTACAGGGGGCTCTCCGGGGCCCGGTGCAGAGCCTGTCGGCAGAGGGAGGCTCAGGCACGATACAGACGCCTCAGTGGGGGTCAGTTTACAGGGGACTCTCCGGGGCCCGGTGCAGAGCCTGTCGGCAGAGGGGCTCAGACACGATACAGACGCCTCAGTGGGGGTCGTTTAGGGGACTCTCCGGGGCCCGGTGGGCCTGTCGGCAGAGGGGCTCAGACACGATACGACGCCTCAGTGCGGGCCAGTTTACAGGGGGCTCTCCGGGGCCCGGTGCAGAGCCTGTCGGCAGAGGGAGGCTCAGGCACGCTGCAGACGCCTCAGTGCGGGCCAGTTTACAGGGGGGCTCTCCGGGGCCCGGTGCAGAGCCTGCCGGCAGAGGGAGGCTCAGGCACGATACAGACGCCTCAGTGGGGGTCAGTTTACAGGGGGCTCTCCGGGGCCCGGTGCAGAGCCTGTCGGCAGAGGGAGGCTCAGGCACGCTGCAGACGCCTCAGTGCGGGCCAGTTTACAGGGGGCTCTCCGGGGCCCGGTGGAGCCTGCCGGCAGAGGGAGGCTCAGGCACGCTGCAGACGCCTCAGTGGGGGCCAGTTTACAGGGGGCTCTCTGGGACCCGATTTCAATTTCGTAATTGAACAAATACGAACAATTCCGTAATTTTTCAGGAACAACAGTTCCTGAACAGTTTCGAACAAAAACTAGAAATATAGTGAAGACTTCAAGAAAACTCATAAACACGAAAGCTGCCTTGTCATTCAAACAAATATGTTTAGACGATAGGTTACTTCCCAAATACTCTTGGAATATACATCAACCGATATCTCTAATATCGGTTGATTCGTTTAAGCTTTAGTTACCAACCATAGAAAACAGGTCAGTCACGACTGATATGTTCACAAAAGAAACAAAACCATAGAAAATAATTATCTCGTACGTTGGAGCGTACCCGACGATACCCAATCAGGGAAAGGCAAACGCGTTGTCAAAGAACATGGCGTCAGGGTACAGAATACAATTGACCGCACAGAGGAAACACTATTCCCCAGAGCATTCTACGTTTGAGAGTTCCGGACCCAGGCCTAAAGGCTGTGCACCAGATGAGCGCGCACCTCCCCGGTTGCCAGTGAAAAACGCCGGCGTGGTGGGGTCACTCCCTCACCGGGGACGGAGCCCAGATCACTACAAAACACGGCAACGCCGTACTGCAGTCTTATACTGGAAACAAACTTATTCTTAATACAAAGGAAGCCGGGCGATTAATAGTTGGAGATTATCGAAGCACCAACTACTGAGGTTCTATAGCGTCGCCAAACTCCGTCATGTTGGGGTCTGTAATGTGATCCGGTTAAACTTATTCAGTGAAGCAGTCGAACGTTGACCTGGGGACTTGTGGCTCAGGAGGCAGACACTCTACCACTGAATGGACGCCCCGGAATGAGTCGATAACGATACAAAATGTTATTTTTTAGAAAATGCTCGTGCAAGTACTGCATTATTTTCGTGGTGGGCGGAAGTGTCTGCATTCCCCATACTTCCGCTCCGCTGTCACTGCGCGGGCGGACAAGGAACATGAATTCTCCACATGTACACCAGCACGCCGTGCCATCACCATCACGTCACATTCGACAGACAACAACGGCGGCGTGTCGCAGGGTACGGATCGGACAGAGCGACGGCGTGTCGCAGGGTACGGATCGGACAGAGCGGCGGCGTGTCGCAGGGTACGGATCGGACAGAGCGGCGGCGTGTCGCAGGGTACGGAACGGACAGAGCGGACGGCGTGTCGCAGGGTACGGATCGGACAGGGCGGTGGCGTGTCGCAGGGTACAGATCGGACAGGGCAGCGGCATATGTTGGGGTACGGATCTGTCAGGGTGCCCGTCTTTTCGGGGTACGTGGGCGCCGGTCTGTATCGGGGTACGTGGGCAGCGGTCTGTCTCGGGGTAAGTGGGAAGCGGTAAGTCTCGGGGTACGTGGACAGCGGTCTGTCTCGGAGTACGTACCTGACTAAGCGCCGTATCTCATGGTACGAACCTGACTAGGGGGAGTATCTCAGCGTACCGTACCTGACTAGGCGCCGTATCTCAGGGTACGTAGCTGACTGGGCGGCGGTCTGTCTCGGGGTACGTACCTGACTGGGCGGCGGTCTGCCTCGGGGTACGTACCTGACCAGGCGCCGTATCTCGGGGTACGTACCTGACTGGGCGGCTGCCGCCGCGGCCGCGGCTGCCTGGCTGCGCTGCCGCTGCAGCTCCCGCTGTCGCCGCCGCTGCAGGTTTGCCTCTCTGGAGGAGGCCGTCGTTCCCAGCGCAGCCTGCCGGACCCGGCCAACGTCAGCGCCGCTCCGACGCTGATCGAGCGATGCTTCGTCTTAGACTCCTGGCCATTTTTAATGTCATAGAAATATACCCTGGAGACAATCATATCAACGAAACATACTGCAACGATATCAGCAAGACTAGTATCGACTTATTCCAGAAGTTGTTGCCTAGGGCATTCTTCCGTAGTTCTGTGGGTATTCGCAGCAGGAGAATGTACTTCATACCACTTGGAAGAGCTTGTAATGCTTTTGTCAGGGCATGCAAAGTCAAACTTCACCACTACGCGCACAAAGCCTCCGATCTCTTTCAATGTACCAATACCAATGGGACACCAGGAAAAATATTTTTGTGCTAATTGTACCGTATTAGTTTGCAAGTAAAAGCTGGAAAACCAGGGCTCTATTTCATCTGTCAACCAAGGTGGCTTCAGAATATCAGCAATAACCGTGCGGGAAAGTAGTTTGGAAACTAACCGCCGAGGTGGCCAGGCATTGCCGATGATTTGTGGTCTTCTAAGAGGCTCAGACAGTGCACGGAGCAAGTTGCGCCTAGCTTTGTCATTTCAGATTTATGAGTCTGCCGGAGCTTCAGGGACGCGGGGTGAAATATGCGGCGTGGGCGTGTCAGGTACCGTACGATGTATTACCGTGTGCCACATGTGCTCGCAACATTGGGCCACCGGAAGCTCACACCACTGCAATCCAGCACAAAGGCCGGTGATACAGATGGCGGAACACTCAGTTAGGGGCGGGGAGCGAAACCCCACCTGTGATAGCTTTGTCAGAGCATGCCTGACAAGCCTGCCTGCAAAGCCAATGCATTTGGCGGGCGGACAGAATATTCGGGACCTGCTGCAAAAGGGTTCATGCGAGGGCGACATGATGTGCAACGGCTGGTAGTAACGTTAACTCATATAGGAGAACACTCCTGATCACTCCCTTTACAAGCTTACTCCCGTTTCCAAGCTTGATTACACCTTTTGCGGGACGACGGTCTCCTAAAATGCTGTCGGTGGCAGTAGCAGATTTGAGTTATTTTGAATCCGCTACTGCGTTAAGTTCTGGTTAAAGGAACCCCTACCATTTGAAGAGTCGGCGAGTAGCGGAGTAGCGGCCTTATGTAGCGGGCCGCCCGGACCCGCATGTTAGCTGATTATTGGAGCTTTCGGGCACACAAACCTCCAAAGGCTCTGGGCAGAAAGGAGTTTGGATCACGAGGTCTTCCTTTACAGGGATTGCAATATTTACAGCCCTTAGGAATTCGAGGATCTGACTGATCATATCAGCATTCTTGCCCATCAAATCAGTCAAAACCAGTTCTTGTTGTTGCGGGCCAAAGTCGATGTGTTTTTTCTATGTCGCAATCAGAGCACAACACCAATCCGTGGCGGGCTGAGAGCGGTACCAGATAGCGTCAGCAGAGTGGTCTCGCCTCCCGCCAAGAAGATATGGGTGTGTCGCCAGGGTGTGACCAGAACGCTACCTCCTCGCGCCGGCATCGTCGTGGTGAACATAAGACTACGGACTGACTTTATCTCTGGCAATTTGTTGTGAGCCTGCGTCCTCCACTGGCGATGCCACGAGCTTTTGAGGTGCACAGAAAGATGAGGGAATAGGTACTTCTCGGGCCGGGATACGGGTGCAGCCGCGATTTGAGACACGTTTTGCGGCTGCGCCCGCAGATAAGGATGCTTTCTCTACATGGTAATATGCGTATTACCTTAACCTTCGCCCGGGTAGGGGTCTTTTTAGACCCCCTCGGGTTTTTCAGAAGTGGCCAAAAAACGGCGGCGCGCAGCGCCGGCAAACTTAATCTAGGAGTTATTTCATCATTCTTAAATATTTCCTGAAACATTTAGCTCAAGGTCATATCAGGTCAGGTCACCAGGCCAGGTGAAGTGATCTCACCTAAAAAATGCTTAGGACTGCATAACTAAAAGGAGGGTTAATCAATCAAGTTGAAACTCATACTACATATTGGGCCCACCATGAGCTACAACATATATTCCGGGATTTTTATATTGGTGACCTACGGTCATGTGCAGAGCATGACTTCCCCATTGTAAATACATGGGGAAAATTACGAAATGAGCTTTTCCCAGTAAGTATGGATGGAATCAACTTCAAATATCGGTTAAGACTTGCTCTTAGCCCATTTCTGAAGTTGATGCCAAAATTTTGACTTTTGACCTTTCAAAGGTCACCTTAGGTCAAATAAGCATTTTTGTTGTTTTACTCTATAAATTTTGAATAAACAAAGATAGAACTTTTATTTTGTCACCACAGTCTTTGTATAGTCACTGCAAGTCAAATGACATACATCATGACTATGCAGGTCAAGTTGGGTCAGACCATTGACCTGGGTCAGTTCAATTTTTAATTTGACCTGGCATAGCAATATTATACATCATTCGATTCGTATTGACGAGAGGATTGCAATGGTGCATCAACTATGGCTGCATCTTGCTTGGTTTGGGAAGTTATTAGCAAAAAAGTAATCGCCCTTATGCCTGCGTGGCTATGGACATTCCCAAGAACATTCCCAATATTCAGCGAGCTGTAGCTCCCTTGGCTTTGACCTGTCCCGAAAATCATTGCTACTGTAGAGAAAGAGCAACTCAAGAGCTTTCGAATGGCGTTGAAAAAAATGTTTCTAACTATCATAGTTTTTTTTAAATATGTAAGGTTTTCTTAGTACACCTCATATTAGCGATTTTGACCTATTTTGACCTCTGGTGACCTTGATATTGACCTGACGAGAAAAATGACCTGAATTATTTTCGATATCATTTTTGAAGAGCTTTCGAATGCCGTTTTGCGCTTTTTCCTAGCTCTCTTAGTTTTTTGAGATCGTGGGGTGGGGATCTTTTTAGCCCCCCCCCCGACTAGGGCGAAGGTGGCTCGTACCCGCCACCGGGGCAAGGGTTAAGAGCAAAATAGATCAGAGCCGAGTAACACAGTCATTCTACACGGGAAATATTATCTATTGGGGCTACTTGATGGTTTATCTATTCCGTTATTCATTCCCAGCCGTATCACCACCAAATACAGAGTACATACAATAAACGCAGTTTTGACTCCTAACGCCAAACATAAAAATTCGGCGCAATCATTTGATGTTATCTAGCATTCTGAGCCGCATGACAGCACATAGATAAGGTGCGCTAGTCGTACCAGACGGTAAATATACCACATCGAAGTTTTCGCTCTACAAAAAAACGGCATCTCACATTCCCAATCAGAGACTCCCATGCATTTTCAATCAGACTCCCATATACTCCCAATCACAGACTTTCATCATTCTCAATTAAGAACTCTCATGCATTCTCAATCAGACATCCTTTGCTCCCTTGCACGGTAGATTTATGTAAAGTGATAAGGACAAATGGCATTTAGAACAGTACCACCAGAAGTCATCAAGCACGGGTTCAGGCATTCAGCGGAACACGTCTCACCGGAGAGCTGGGAGGTGACGAGGTCAGGTCTTCATTAGAGAAGATGGAGCTGGTGTCCAGGCCCAGCTTCTCGGCTATGTCCATGCCCAGTCGCTTGTTGAGCAGCTTGCGCTGGGTGGTGAGGTCGGCCTCCGCTGAAGAGAGGACGAGAACTGGTCATGTGAGGAAGCAGCACTGGCCATACATTGCATCCGCAGACATTCACTCCGCTCGCGGAGAATGCACTCGTTGGATCGCGGATTATGTTCAACGAAACTTCAACAAAACACAGACAGCTGCTTCGGTGAACACCGCCAGTGTCATAATCAGAGCCAAGGGAAGTATATCAGTTTCAGGATTGACACAGGTTGGTCTCGTCTGTCCCACGCACCTTCAGCAGCATCGGCATCCGCGGTTTCCACAGATGTCAGGATTGGACCTGTCTCCAGAACGTCAGCCACCGAAAACGACTCCAGCCGCAGCTCCAGGTGAGGCTGCGCCAGCTCCAGCCCTGGGGGACAGAAGCAGTGTCAGCGGGACCGGGAGCCTCTCCACCAGACAGCTCCAGGTGAGGCTGCGCCAGCTTCAGCCCTGGGGGACAGGAGGGGTGTCAGTGGGACAGGGAACCTCTCCACCGGAGACAGCTCCAGGTAGGCTGCCTCCCCCTGGGGACAGAAGGGGTGTACGGGACCGCTACCACCGGAGACGGCTCCAGGAGAGGCTGCGCCAGCTTCAGCCCTGGTCGACAGAAGGGGTGTCAGTGCGACCGGGAACCTCTCCACCGGGGACAGCTCCAGCCCAAACCCCGCAGGCCGGGTCAGTGGGCACAGGGAACGTCTCTTCACCCGAAGCGGCTCAGATTCCAGTCTACGCAGACGGGGGGGGGTGGTATAAGGTACAGAGCGCGTCTCCAACTGCAGTCAGCAGGACAGGGAAGCCTCCTTCCGAGGCCGCTCCAACACCATCTGAGCTCTTAAAGGCGATAAACGGGAACATCCGACGGTACCGAGCAGTCAAGTGGTTAGCTGGCTGAGTGTACGTCTAAGACCTCCTCAGCGGCGAATATAGGTAGCTCAGCTTACCGGGGCACAAGTTTAACACGGGGCGCACTCGCCACGGGCCCGGCTCACCAGGCTCGTCGCAGGGCTGGGGCCTCCAGAGCGGCACGGCGGCGACGATGGCTTCCACGGCCTGGGCGGCGGCGATCCGGCAGTCCCAGGAGGCGTTGTGGAGGTAGGGATGCACCTGCCGCAGCGACGACCGTGCATGACCAGGACTCATTGACTCACATGACGATCACCATAGCACACAGCTCATCGCATCGACGCGAGGAGTTCCGAGATACGACTGCAACATGTAGGAAGAGGGGCTCATGTTTCTTCACATACCTATAGCAGTGCATTCAGTAAAGAATCCGACACCAGACATCAACCTTTCATTTTCCAGAAATGAGCGAGCGTGTTGCAAACTGAAATTATGTCGGTAAATGTCAGAAGATAATAAGATCCCAGTTATAAAACGCAAGCATCTCGCCCAAATCAGCTCAAGAGCACCATCTGATCAAAATAATCAGCAGCGGTGTGCTGCAGCTTCCCGCGCTCTCACCCTGTCCAGCAGACTGTAGAGCTCGTGAGGGTGCATCTTCTGGACGTCGCCCAGCTGTTGGGCGGCGGCGCGCCGCGTCAGCGCCGAGGAACCGTTCTCCAGCAGCACAAACAACCGGTCCAGTCTGAGGGTGAGACGGCACGCACCTCACAGCGGGGGGACGGCAGCAAGCACCTCACAGGGGAACGACAGGGCGCACCTCACAGCGGGGGAACGACAACACACCCATCACACACAAGATTGAGGAGATCTTTGGCTCTCCCTGTTCCGCGACTTAGGAACTCATGCATAATCGGCGGGCTTTCATACGATTTGCGATTTCATCACAATACAAGGCTGTCATATCGTCAGAGTTATATCACAGCTTACCAAAACTATCCTGGTTCACACTAACACAGGTGGCAATATGCAATTTTGGACCATTTATCTCATTTTGGTGCAGTGCAAATTACCTTTTTAATGAGTTTAAATATGAATAACATGCACTGATCCTTAACACGCGCATTGACGGGGGGCGGGTACCCACCCCCTCGGGTCTTTCGTAGATAACATAAAAACGGCGGCGCGTAGCGCCGCCGTAATTGGCATACCTTTTCCCTCATCATTTTTACAACTTTTGTCAAAATTTAAAGGTTAGGTCATCATAGGCCAGGTCACCAGTACAGGTCAAGTGACCGGACCTCAAAAAAAGTTTAAGATAGCAGAAGTCGGAACAGGGTAAACTTATCCGATTGAAACTCATATCACATAATAGCGAAGTCTGCGAAGTCGGAACAGGGTAAACTTATCCGATTGAAACTCATATCACATAATAGCCCCACCGAGTTCTCTAAAGTATGTTCCAGTATTTTTGATATCGATGACCTAAGGCCAGGCACGAGCTATGACCTCTCCATTGGAGATACATGGGAAAAATGGTTTTAACTGAATAGCTTAGTAATGAATAGAGATATAGCGTTTATTTTAACTGCATTAGATTTGCCTCGTCATTGCAGTTCTAATGATATGCATTTTTCCCAATTTGACCTTGACCTGACCTGAGGTCAGGTCAAATCCTTGATTTGGCCTGGCAAGGTCATATTATATATTATTTGATTCGGCTTGCTGCGAGGATTCATATAGTTCAAATATTTTTCTCTATCTTTATTTGTTCAGATGTAATGGCCGAAAAACTTCATTTACATGCTATCCCTATTACGGCATGTTTTGACCTCTGGTGACCTTAAACGTGACCTAAAAAATTGTTTCAAATATTTTCGATGGAGAAGTGGATGGGCTATCCAACGCCATTTACCGTTTTTCGCTATCTAGCGCGGTTCTCGAGATCTTAGGGGGCGGGTACCCGCCCCCCGTCAATGCGCGTGTTAATGTCACCCTACGGGTCCTCGGCCCTCTAGGATGGACGCCTATAAGTCCGAAAGTGTACAACAGGTTTATCACCAGCGTGTACCTGAGATAACTTTGACTCGCCAAAAGTTCGAAGTACCACAGAGCCGAATGGTCCGTAACGACAACCATAAGCAGCAACATACATGCAGCCCTAAGATAAACAGCACCATCACATTTGAGAGTCATTAGCCCTAGCACTAGCGGCACTCAGATTTACACGTTCCGCTGACATAAAGTCATATATAACGTCATAACATCCGTATAACAGGCCATTATCTTCCATTTCCTGATGTAGAATCGTCTTTGCAACATTTCAAAAGAACATAAATTGTTCTCTGCTGTATATATATTTTGCACGGACCTCGCGGTGAGAGGACCTTTCCCAGCCCCATGAAATACACCCCACAGGTGTTCGGAGACAACATTACTCAGAGTCCGTCGGGAGTTCCGCTGCCTCCGGGTGGCGGTGTACGGCCTCTGACATTGGTCCGCTGAGCCATCGAGCCTCGCGGCCTGAATACGCGAATCGGAAACCGACTGCCAGAGGGTGTGCGGCCGACGCGCCGGATATCAGAGTTCCTCAGTCGCAGCAACGCACGCCCACCAAACACCGCTTGCCTTAGGCTTGCTTAGGTCAATAGTTGGAAGTGTATCGACTGTTTGACATTATCGAGAATACGAGAAGGAGCATCTACCCCGATTATTACCTTACAGAAAACCCATTTGCAACCGATTTTCGTACCAGATTCACTACAGGATGACTAAATCAGGGTTTAAAGGGTAATCGAAAGTATTCATCATAAAAAACCCGATGTGCACACGTGGTTTATGATACCACGAGCACTTGTGCTGTCAGACACCGTCATGAAACGTCAATGCACCGACACCCGCCGCAGCTGTTTAAACTCGCCCGTCCGAGCGGCAGTCACATCGGCCTGACGCGACAACTACCACAAAACGTCCAGCACGCCCATCTGCAGCACGAAAACGTCAGTGGTAGCTCAATCCCACATCACAGAACCGAGTCCGGCGACGGAGGCATGGACGAGGAGACCGCCTCCTCGGCACAGATGAAGAGCAGACGTGACCGGGAATGGCGGGGGAGAGCCCCAAGGCACGGAATCAACACGGGGGAGGGCACTGATACCACACCTGGAGGACTTCCAGCGAGAAGATGAGTGCAAACACGGCCACCGCCCGAATAGGCAAACCAGCTCCGTCAATCGGCGACCCGTGCTTCCACGGCTGCTGACCGCTAACACAATCCCGCTGCAGGCAAATCTCGGACGGTCCCACACCACTGTATAGGTCAAACCTTTTACACAAGAAAAAGGACACCCCTAAACGATCAATGTAAACATCTCAAATCATGCATAAACAAAACCCTATGCAAAGCATACTCAACACCCTTGATTTCATACTTTGTTTGTGTCAAAACTCATCATTGGCCAAAAATGAGCGGTTTCAGAGCGGAGTCCTGCCTTACCTTGCCCCGTTCCTCGCTAGATGTGAGAATATTAGCAATATATAAGGGGAAAGACACGGAGCAGACTAACTTCAGCTTCGGGAAAACTGATTTGTCCTCAAAGATGTTTTGGGCAAACAAAGTGTGTTTGATATATTTTCTGCAAAATCCATACATCATTTCAAGTTCCACGTACGTACGTCATTCCCTCTAATGAATGCAGGGGTCGAGGCCTAGTTAGCATCACTTACGTGGCGGCCTGCACGAACATCAGGAAGGCATTGCAAATACAAACGGGCGCAAAAGGTTAAACAAAGCCTTACACATAGCATGGACGGTGCTTTACCTGGTGGTCATGATGCGGGGACGATGCTGGTCTCCGGTGATAGTCGAGTGCCGATGCCTGCTCTGACGCTGGCCGGCATCACAGCCGCTGCCTGAAACCCAGCAAGGCACACCAGTCAGCGACTGTGGTAAAAAATCCCACAGGACACAGCCTCGCCCAGACCAGGGCCCTGTTCGACCTGTCAGCGCAGGTTTGTCAGCACCGATGAGATTTTATTTTGTCTACGTCACGAAGGTGTAGCCCCGATAACTGGGCCACACCATTGTGAATTGAATTGACGGTCCGCTGTTAAGCTGCTGGGAAAAGCGCAACAGGAGAGCAGCAGACACACATCGTTCTGTTGGGAAGGGGGTTTCTTCGTCTGGTATGCTCCCAATATACCAGAGACGCCAGTTGCGCTGATTTGACGTTAGTGTAAAACTAGTGTCACATTCATTAATTAGCACGCATATTTTTCCGCTGACAGCTGGTAACACAGACCAACACTGATAAGACAGCCTGCTGGCAAAACCACGCAGACACATCGAACGGGACCAGACATCCTGCACCGACATAGTTCAAGGAGACTTAGCATCAAACACCGACAACGTTCACAGAGACTAAACATCAAACACCAACAACGTTCACAGAGACTAAACATCAAACACCAACATCATTTAGAGACTAAACATCAAACACCAACAACATTCACAGAGACTAAACATCAAACATCGACATCGTTCACAGAGACTAAACATCAAACGCCGACATCGTTCACAGAGACTAAACATCAAACACCGACAACGTTCACAAAGACTAAACATCAAACACCAACAACGTTCACAGAGACTAAACATCAAACACCGACATCGTTCACAGAGACTAAACATCAAACACCAACAACGTTCACAGAGACTAAACATCAAACACCGACATCGTTCACAGAGACTAAACATCAAACACCGACATCGTTAACAGAGACTAAACCTCAAACACCAACATTATTTAGAGACTAAACATCAAACGCCGACAACGTTCAGAGAGACTAAACATCAAACGCCGACAACGTTCACAGAGACTAAACATCAAACGCCGACGACGTTCACAGAGACTAAACATCAAACACCGACATTGTTCACAGAGACTAAACATCAAACACCAACATCATTTAGAGACTAAACATCAAACGCCGACAACGTTCATAGAGACTAAACATCAAACACCGACATCGTTCACAGAGACTAAACATCAAACACCAACAACGTTCACAGACACTAAACATCAAACACCAACATCATTTAGAGACTAAATAACAAACACCAACAACGTTCACAAAGACTAAACATCAAACGCCAACATCATTTAGAGACTAAACATCAAACGCCGACATCGTTCATAGAGACTAAACATCAAACACCGACATCATCTAGAGACTAAATACATCAAACACCAACAACGTTCACAGAGACTAAACATCAAACACCAACATCATTTAGAGACTAAACATCAAACGCAGACATCGTTCACAGAGACTAAACATCAAACGCCGACATCGTTCACAGAGACTAAACATCAACCGGCGACATCGTTCACAGAGACTAAACATCAAACGGCAGCATCATCCACAGAGAACAAACATCAAGCATCGACATCGCTCACAGACTATACATCCAACACGGACATCGCTACAGATATATCCAGTGGCTCCCTCCACATTTCAACAGCCCCAGAACGAAGTGGTCGACCGCCTCGCTAGGGAAGTCTCAGCCATGCCGAGAAGAGTGTGCCAGTCCACGTGAGGACCGTCGAACGTACAGCGGCCAAAGCAGCACGGAGGCGCACCGGGGCCGAACATCTGTCGGACCGGCAGGCAGGCTCCCACCTGCCGTCCCCGCCGTCGGGAGTACCAAGACGGCCGTCGATGGCTCGTGCACTGCGGGCCGGACTATGGCCAAGCTCCGCATCATACCTTCACCGAAGGGGGGATGCCTGGCTCAGTGGTAGAGCACCTGCCTTTTGAGTCACAGGTCCCATGTTCATGTCCCAGCAGAGCCTCTGAATAAGTTGATCTGATCCCCCAAATTCCTCCTGACAGTGTGAGAAAGGCGAAACCGTATAACCCTGGCAGTTGGTGCGTCATTAAACCCCAATGATTATCATTACATTCACCGAATCAGACACAACCCTCCCGGCAGTGCGCCCCGTGCGAGGGTACCACTGTCGAGGTGGCTGCTGCATTGCTTATTGGGAAGAAGAGTCACACAAGCCGACCATCATCACCTGAAGTGCAGTGCTAATACCGTCCCAGAGGGGGCACGACGCTATGACGTCGTCGCGGCCCAGGCCACTCAAAGGTTTATCCACTGTCGCCTGGGCACTCCTGCACCAGGAAGCAGGAGATACTAACAAACAAGCACGCAAGCCACACATCTAGCAGTTACATGTCTGATGTGTATACAATTCCCATCCCCATACCTTTCCCATGCATGCTGTAGGTACATACGTATGCAGGTTGAGTGTGCTGGGATCAGTTAAGAAAACCTGCGAGGGTTGAGACAAAACAAAAACATGAAGCACTTATTTGGTTCTAGGACATACCATGTCCAAAATCTGGCACCGAATAAAAATCGATGGAATTTTGTGTATTTTACAGTGGAAAAAGCGTATTGGATGATATAGGCTTCTTGCAGAGTAAGAACTTCATTAAATGTGTCAATGCCAAATAAGATCAAGCTCATCATCACACTCCCAATGAGATTACTTAACACGCGCATTGACGGGGGTCTGAGCCACCTTCGCATTGACGGGGGGCGGGTACCCGCCCCCTAAGATCTCGAGAACCACGGTAGGTAGCGTAAAACGGTAAACGGCGTTGGGCTACCCATCCACTTCTCCATCGAAAACATTTGAACCATTTTTTGTCAGGTCACATTTAAGGTCACGAGAGGTCAAAACATGCCCGTCATAGGGATAACATGTAAAATTCAGTTTTTCGGCCATTACATCTGAACAAGTAAAAATAGAGCAAAACGACTTGAACTATATGAATCCTCTTAGCAAGCCGAATCGAATGATATATAATTTGACCTCGCTAGGTCAAATCAAGGATTTGACCTGACCTGAGGTCAGGTCAGGGTCAAATTATATAAAATGCATATCATTAGAACCGCAAAGCCCAGGCGAGTCTAATGCAGCTAAAATAAATGCTCTATCACCATCCGTTACTGAGTTATTCCGTAAAAACCATTTTTCCCATGTATTTCCAACGGAGAGGTCATGCCTCGTACCTGACCTTAGGTCATCGATATCAAAAATACCGGAACATATGTTAGAGAACTCGGTGGGGCTATTATGTGTTATGAGTTTTAATCGGATAAGTTCACCCTGCTCCGACTTATGCTATCTTAAACTTTTTTGAGGTCGGGTCACTTGACCTGTACTGGTGACCTGACCTGAGATGACCTAACCTTAAAATTTTCACAGAAGTTGTAAAAATGATGAGGGAAAAGGTATACCAAGTACGGCGGCGCTACGCGCCGCCGTTTTTCTACTGTCTCCGAAAAACCCGAGGGGGGCGGGTACCCGCCCCCGTCAATGCGCGTGTTAAAAGATCAGCTTACAAGGTAAGGTGCACTTCCCAATGAGCACATAGCCACACTAACCAAAGCTCAAGTATGGGGGAAGTCTGCCAATTTTGTCATGGCAGGGGGAGGGCAAATGGCCAAAATGGTGAAAACATGCCCAGTATACTGAAACCGTTTTGACGCAAATCTGTCAGTGCGATAGATCTTTCCTCGGACTGCAAGTGCTGGACTTTTGTTCCGTCAACATCTAAAATTACTAAAATGCCTTTTTGGAGCTTGTGACACCTACACACATTTTGGAGGTCAGCTGAATTCATAAACATATACTGCAGCATCCTACAACACCAAGGTCCCGCATCCGTGACCGCCCTATAGCGCAGGATCCCTGAAATAACCCCAAGGCGGGCACGGACGCAGGAGCGACACATTAAAAGGCAAAACAATATAACATTCCCAAACACCATGGCAAGCAGAACCATATAAGTTTCAGGTGCGACTATAAAACAAGTTATCAGCATTAATTATCAGAGTTTTAATTCAGAGGGTCTCAAAATGTCCCAATGCATTAAAAAGTCTCTCCGCTGGGCGACTCAATAACTCAATAACGGCCCATGGGAGCCATGGAGCCCTGCTGCTTGAGTTCTGGCGGGATGTCACCCGGGGCCGGGGCGGTGATTCTCCGGGAACCCTGCTGCTGCCAGACTTCGGGGAGCAGAGTCAAGGGTGGCGTTCGGCTGTTGAGCCGCTCTGCCGTCGATCAGACAGGACGTCGTCCTGGAGAGGTGTCCGCGGATCGACGGGTAAGCGCGCGGCTGCTGCTGCCCAGGCGGTCCACTGAGGAGCCGCGAGGCGTCACAGTTGATGGGTGGCTCGTCCGTCACCCGGGGCTGCGTCGATACTGTGCTGCCCTTGGCTGAATTTTCACGCTGTGGGGCCGCCTCCATATTTAATTACCTCTTGTCCGTGTTGAAACTGTATGCATTTTTTCCGCTCAAGCATTTATTAGTATAGTGATGTTTGTCCACGCAACCGGCCGGTTGACGCCTGCTGGGCTCCGGGCCAGTATCCGTCTGGGTGTAATTCGGAGCGCTCGCGCCGTCGTCACGGGTCCGGGGCCAGATGTCCTCATGTGTAAATTTGTCCACACCAGTTGGCCTGCGCTTGTTTTAGGTTCCTGTATGCTTTATGTTCTGCCTTTAGTGTCAATATACATGCATGGTTTGAATGAAAATTAAATGTGACACATAAAGTAAGAGCTTCAAAATTGGGAATCCCACCTATCTGAACTGGCCAGTTTGTGCATGGAAGCAATGGAGAAGTGGTCACCTGGAGCTGTTATTGCAGAGACACATGAAGAAGGAATAAAATAAGGCATCATTTGGGCAAATGTCCCATTTCCACTAAAGACATAACAGTGGGTGACTACACTTTTCTCAATCTGCAAGTATGGCAGCAGGCCAGACGAGTGCCCAGCCATCCAAAATTATCGCACCACCAGCCTAAAAATCGCACCAATCTGCCATACACCAGGGAGAAAACGCCACATTCCTACCCACACGATGCAATACTACCTCTCTTATTAGTTTGTTAAGGACTTTTATAAGGCCTCTCCGTGTCTTCTAACTATTCAGTATTTTTTTTTAGTTTTCAGTGTCACTTCCTCGCACCAGTCTTGCAAATTGCACCAGGCTGATAAAATTCGCACCACTGCTCCTGTCTCCAGGGCACTCCACAGGCGAGATCTCGTCGAAATGCCTCTTTGATGACTTTTCTTACACCTATTACTGGCATCTACTTGACATCTACTTCCCACATCTAATCCTTCAGGTCCAGTGCACAAAATTTAAAAGGGAAAGTTTAGGTTGGAAGACAATAAACTGGATGTCACAAAACATGTGCTCTCAACAGCATTTTATAGCATCGTTTCATGTATTAGTGTCTGAGGAAGTTTCACACATTTTCTTTGTTAGCATGCACCAAGGATTGGACTTCAAGACTGGCAAATGAAACTATGCACAACATGAATAAACTTATCATACCTCACTGAACCTACCCCTGCTACTTAAATCTACTCCATATGCCTACAAATAAGCCCAAACATACTACTTATCCTTGTTACCAAACCAATGTCTTCCTGAATCATTGCAAGCTCATCTAGCAGCATAGCAGGCTCAATGGAGCTTGTTGAGGCATTTTTTTGCTTTGTGTACTGTATGAATATATGTGCATGGTTCCATATCTATGTGAAGCCAGTTGAGATATTAGAATAGCTTTCTTGTATAAAACTAGTTATATTAACATGCCACAAAAATGAGGCCTGTTCATTAAGCCTGATGTGAAGTCAGAATTTTCATGCAATAATACAAACATTAAAAAAATGGTGTGAGTGGGTAGCCCTAAAACTATTGCTATTGGAGGTATTGTGGAAATATATTTGATAACTGCAGATCAATCACAAATGTGATTCAGTTCTGGCCTATCTATTTTACTTGTTCACTTATCCTTTTCCGCATTAGCTTTTCAGTGTGAGACTTACCAATCTAAACTTCAGGCCAAAGTAAGCGAGCTAACGTTATCTGTACCCCATTCTATCATTTTGAGAAACAGGAAAACAGCAATATACTCAAGGCCTACATAGCAATACACCAAGTTTTTCCAACAATGGTGAGATCATTGTGGCTAGTTTCACCAAAAATTCTAAATACATCTCTCATACTATTTCTAGTGGTATGACTGACAATTTGTGTGCCCTCTTACAACACGGTATTCGAAATATTTTAGCAGAAATGGCTTTGCCATATGACTTTCTGCGTCAACCACTGCATCAGAACTCCAGTTTCTATACCTCCTACCACTTTTGCAGTGGAGCCTAGTCATGATACATTGACAAAATCGGAAGATCTACATAGCTTTTGAGGTGAAAAGTTCGTAAAAACGGTAAATTTTCCCTTACCTTTATTATAAATAGCATTGAGAAGACCCCTCAGATCCCCCGTCATTTATATACTGTGAGACTTGCACCTGCTATTGCCAGTTTTCTGTTTCTATCTATCCTCTGATTGGTCGAGACTTGACCAATGGGAATGCAGCCAAACAACTTTGGCTTATCTTTCTCATGATGTTTCTCGGAATGAAGATAATAAAAATGGATTAATACAAAATGATAAATAGATTTTGTCTATGAAATATTTTTTAAAATGCAATTGTCCTTTTATTTCTATATGTTGTCTCTAAAATAAAGATAAACAACGCCTTTCTTACAAAAGCAGGATAAATCACGTGGTAAAAAACACAAATATTGACCTTCACATTTTATACGATAATGCTGCGCTTGAGACTTTTGCACTGGGACTACAAACTTGTTATTTGTCGTTATTTGTTGAGTGTCCTTTTTATTCGTGAGAATGCTAGTAGTGCTGCTGTTGCCCTATACCACCGTGGTTGTCACGTTTGTTATCGTGTGTTGATGTGATCTTTTCCTCTATTTATTTGGTAAATATTTGTGTTGTCTGTTGGCTGCTTTCAGTACTGAGTAGTAGCATTGTGCATAGTAATGTTGATGTATGCTAGTGTATAGTCGTGATTGTTTACATACACTTTCCTATTTACCAACTGCACATTATATAAAGGTCGTACAAGTACCTAAGTAAAAAGCACTACAGCAGTAAAGCAAACAGAACAACAGGTGCACACCTTAAAATCCTAAAGCCTGATGGCATGAATGTATTAAACATTAATAAAAGAGGTATAGGTATGCGAGCAGGATAAAAACACTGATAGCAAAACACGCTTGCTGAGCCACTGCCAAAATTTTGTATTGTGTCACAATATATGTAATTGCAGGAGCATGATGGTGATATAACCAAAATTGTGGTTTATTCTTATTATTTCATTGCAGAGTTTGTGAGCTCAATGCTTTATGTGACTGTTCCATTGCATCCCGCCATGGGCACCAAAAACGGGGGACGAGGGATGCATCCCCCTGTGGGCCAACCAGGGGGGACATTCCCCCAAAATTTTGGGTCAATCATCATTGATGCTGTTAGGTACTGAATATGCCCCAAATTTTCCTCCCCGGTCAGCACCAGTCCGGGTCTCCCCCTGTGGAAATTATGTGGCGGCGCCCCTGCATCCCACCACATACTCCATTGGGTGGTGGCTGCTATTTCTTCTGGCAAAAAGAGCTAAATTAACTGTGGCTTAGTTTCCATAGAAGACTGTGGCCTAGTCTCCATGGACAAATTACAATCTGTATTGGACTGCTTATCTTCTCCACCAAGGGCTATTTTCCCAGTACTATAGTGTGGCCTGTGCTGAAGTGTTGGTGAAATAGCCCTTTAAGAACTAAATGAATCCATTATTATCCTGATAGGCAGTTCAATCCAGTACCTATTTTTTCATGGAAACCTAAGTCAGTGATCTTGATTGTACTGCTGATCAGGATCTACTGTGGAGTCCACCAACTGTTATTTCCTGAGCACTACCTACCTGGTGCTTTACCCCATTCTTACCAAAGTACATATGAGTATAAGTTATTGGTCAAGGAAATAGAGTGTACTGGACACTTTAAAAGGATCCAGAAAAAGGATGAAAATTACCACCCAAGTCTATCTTGTGTTCAACAACAATAAGCAATTTTAAAGTGAGGTGGCAAGTTCCTTAGCAAAATTGGAAAATAAGTATAGATTTTGAGGTTATAAGTTCATAAAAACAGTAAATTTTCTCCCACCTTTATTATAAATAGCATTGAGAAGACCCCTCAGATTCCCTGTCATTTATATACTGTGAGACTTGCACCTGCTATTACCAGTTTTCTGTTTTTATCTTTTGTCTGATTGGTCGAGACTTTACCAATTCCTGTGCCTGGAAACTCATCATTATTCTCAAAATCTCAATGTGGACACCAAATAGCATGTGCTGAACCTTTTCCATGGATTTCAGAAATTGAGGGCCATGATGTTCTGTCCTGCTGGCTCTGTTCACTAACAAGCTTAGCTAGGGGCCTGTGCAGCTGATCTGTAAGCCCAGAATGATGGAGTCTGCAGTCATCTCTGTGATTTTGGGGATAAATTCATATTTTTGTATATACTTACTGTATTGTATTATGTATGAACCTAACTGTTTACTTGACAGCCAACCTGACTTTCACCTGTGATCGTCCACAGACGCCGAAAGATGCCGTCCGGTGACCCGCAGTGGTGGGGCGCGCAGCCACCCTGTGTGGCGCCGCTGTACCGGCCGCCGCCGCCCGTCGACTGCGATCAGCATGGACAGTTCCTCGATGTCGACGACGACGCTGAGGAGGAGGATGAGGGCGGCGCCTGCTCACTGCAGACAGTGGTGGCAGCAGGCCGACCGGCCGTGCCACGACTGGCCCTGGACTCAATGCTAGCGCCGCCGCAGCCGCTATCGTGCACTGACACGCCTTTTGGACAAGAATCGACTCAGGGAGACAACAATACTTGGGCATCGGCGTCTGGCGGGCGTGGGGGGCATGGCGATCGTCCACCTGCTGCTGCGGATAGCAGCGAGGGGGATGGGTGGCACGGCACGGCTGGCAGTGGAGGCTGTGCGCCGGTCATCGCTGCAGCGTCGTCGGACGCCGCTGCTGTCAGCTCCGCCGCTGCCGATCTGCCGGCCAGGCTGTCCTGGCTGGGCCTGGGTGGCGCTGGCGGGGACCGGCAGTCACGGCCGTCGCCTCCCTCCCTGGAGACCAGCCCGCGCTCCGTGCCCGACACGGCCAGCGTCTCACTGCGCAGCTACCTGGACTGTGCTGACGTCACGGCCGACGTCACCGAGTGTGAGACGCTGGACCCTCTGCCGGCGCTGGTGGACACTAGCCGGGCCGGCACGGACCCTGACGGCACCTCCACTGCTCGCACCGAGGCAGCCGAGCAGCCGCCGGACATCCTCCCTGAGGACCGGGCGGTGGCAGGGCTGGCGGGAGCGACTGCTGCCGGATCTGCAGCGCCGGTGTCGGAGGCCTCTGGTCAGGGAAGGACGGAGCCAATGGCGTCGCCACTAAGTACTGGCCGCAAGGCAAGCACGGTAACTTCGCTGGTGGACAGCGGCCGAGGTGAGACTGTGACGTCACTACTAGACAGCGGCCGAGGAGAAACAATGACGTCACTGCAGGATAGCGAGCGACAGCAGAGTGTGACCTCGCTGATGAAATTCGATTTCCCGGAAACGTTGACGTCAGTGACGGGAAATGAGCACTGGAGGAGTGAGACGGCACCACCGGACGCTGGACGCCGGGAGGGTGTGCTGTCAAACGGAGACGCCGAGAGGAATGATAGTGTGGTGTCAGGAGTCATTAGTGATGTACGTGATGATATTGCTGATAACATTGCAGACATAATTGAGAAGATTAGGTTGGAGACTGGCCGGGCGCTGTTGGATAGTGGTGTGGACCCGACATCATTGCCGGCGCTTCTCACCAGGACAAATGGCGTCTCATCCGCCCCACCGGACGCTGATACTGATGAGACGGCTCCTGCCCCGGCCCCGGCGCGGCAGAAGTGGTCTCTGGACCTGCCGCTCAGTGTGGCAGAAGAGGGCCTGTTCGCTGACTTTGACGGTATCTCTGATCTGGGCGAGCCCACCGACCCGCGCCTCACGCATCGCCGCAACGGCACGAATGTCCCGACCTCAGCGGCGGGAGAGTTGGCACCGTCCACAGTGCCGGAGGGGGGCCGGCGTCCAACAGCCGCCACAGCCGTGCCGAAGGCACGTCCGCGGCGCTCGCCGGCGCGGCGGCTCTCCTTCACCCTGGAGTCGCCCAGTCCGCTACTGGTGGAGTACTACCTCCGGCACCCACAGGAGCGCCAGCAGGTGCTGGAGAGTGCTGCTGCCACCGTCACCTCGCCCGCTCCCGCTCCCTCCCCTGTCGAGGTGCCTCACCAACAGGCGGCAGTACGGTCG
Source organism: Lepas anatifera (assembly GCA_034440635.1). NCBI lineage: Eukaryota > Metazoa > Arthropoda > Thecostraca > Lepadidae > Lepas > Lepas anatifera. Next base: position 118,443 of record JAOTON010001249.1, read on the forward strand.
TCTCCGTGTCCGGACCGGCTGCAGCCGCCGGCTCCGCCGGTCTCGGGTGGCAGCTCGCCGTCTCCGTCATCGTGGCCGGAGCGGCCGCGGCGCCGCTGGCGGGACGAGCGTCCATCGCCGGCAGAGCTGCGTGCCGCGCTGGTAAGACAGACCTCCGACTCCAGCTCTGCCACCGTCACCTCCCCGGCCGCGAGCTGGTGCCTGCTGGCGACGACGCCTCGGCTCCTCCACTGCTGCCGCCGAGTCCTGGCGCCGGAGGAGACGTGCCGCCGCCGCTGGAGGAGCGGGAGCTGCCTCGTCTGACCTCAGACCTGCCAGTGGCCTGGCAGAGCGCGCTGCACCACCTGTCGGAGGGCGGCGCCGTGCTGAGCGATGCGCCAGAGCAGGAGCCGCCGGCGCCGGCGGTGAGGCCGTCCCCGCACCGACGCTCTGCACCCGCAGCACCGCCTCCGCCCGCCACTCTGGAGTTGTCTCCGGCCACCGCAGGTGGGCCTCCGCCAGCTGCCGGAGCGTGCGTCTCCGCTACGATCCAAGTACACTGGTCACTTTAGTTTTACGGATATTTATTAACGATATCTCTGCTTTCGTAATAGTTTAAATAAATATAATTTTTGGGGAGCAGGGTCGTTAACGCAACGCTGGGTTCTACGCAGGAGCTGGTCGGAGGCGGAAGCGACGCAGCGGAGGCGGAGGTGGCGCACGTGGCACGCCCCCGCGCTACAGGCAATCGCCGCGGCGCCGACCCACGCCCAACTTCGACTCCCACCACATTCATGTGAGCAGACGCGCTGGCTGGCTAATCTCGTGTTCTGTGCCGCTGAATTGTGCTAGCATTTGTATATAAACGGAGACTATGCATTCCTACTGGCCTCACTTCGCGGAGCCGCATGTTTAGTGACGTGCCCGGTATCGTCCACAGGAGATAGTCCAGGGAGGACGCTCAGCGAGCCCTGGCGTGCCAGGGCCGCTGGCCTGGACGCCGTCCGCCTCGCCGGGCGCCTCCCCGCAGCGGCCGCCGGTGGCGCCCTCTCAGCCGTACCGGGACGGAGCGCAGCAGCCCAGTCCTGGGACCCGGCACCAACTCACCGGCGAAGAACTGTGAGTCAGCGCGGTCTCTGCTGTGTTGTGGCTGCCACCGCCCCGTTTTTAGGCGATGCTGGATGTCTCTAATTGCATTCTTGCCGTTTTCAGTACGACTCTCGTGGCACGAGCATCTCGCACAATGCTACCTCCCTACCCAACAGTGACTTTGAGTTGCCTGTGTGATTCTTTTTAGCCTGTGTATTTCGTTATGTACTGTTGGCTATAGGGGCTAAAGTTTAAGTTTTCTGTAAAATTGTATCCAGGGCGGACTCAGCGATGACGCCGTGGCCGGTGCCGCAGGCCGGGACAGGTCTCAGCTGTGACCGGGGCAGACTCACTAATGACGCTGTGCCTGGTGCCGCAGGCCGGGCCTGCAGGAGCTGCGGGACCTGCTGACGCTGCACCACCACCAGATGACCTCGCTGGTGGAGCAGCAGCGGCAGCAGCGGCGCGCCCTGGAGGCTTCCTTCCGGCGGCTGGAGGAGGCGCTGCTGCTGAGGCTGCGCCGCCAGATGGCAGTGCCGGAGGCGCTGGCCGCCGTGTTGCGGGCTGCCAGTCCGGACCGGCAGTCAGTGGCGGCCAGTCCTCCGGCGCCGCTGCCGGCGCGGCCGAGTAACGGCGCGCCGGCGCCGTCGCTGAGGGGCGTGGAGGTGCGGCCGCCGCCGGACCTCGCAGAGGTGAGAGGACCGGGCCACGGCCGCTGCCTGCACGGTTCTTCTAATAATATTGCTTTATGTTCACGTCCTGCTATGTGATTTTATCTCTTTTAACAGCGTTTTGCGCTATTTGTGACACGGTCTCGACCTGAGAACTGCAATAGAAGGTGTTTGAAAGTTAGGCCGTAGGGCTGTAGTGGCTAACGCCATGACCGCTCCTCTGATTAGCCCATGTAGTACACTGCCACGAACTCGCCCACATACATTCCATGAACTTTCTCAGCTAGCACAATCATTATCCCCTGCTCGTGATCTCGCTGACTTATCCCTGCCTTCTGTCCTCCAGCCTCAGGTGCCGCTCTCTGCTCATCAGCGCTATGACGCTCGCGCTCCGCGGCCGCCGCCCCCTCAGTCGCCGATGGTGTCGCCTTCTGGCCGTGCGGCGGTGCTGCCAGCCGGACGGTCGTCAGTGCTGCCCCCTGCGGCGGTGGGGGACGCGGTACCAACTCCGGTGGCGCGGCGGCAGGCCAGCTCGCCGCCGCCGCAGCAACTGCCCGTCGTCGTGCCCAGCGAGGTAACAGCGCCTTCCCACAGGCGGGGTACCTGATCACGGCTGTGGCGTGATGGCACTGTAATTGTAACGGCTCAAAAATCCAAACGGGTGGTGCTGTTGAGTTTCCTGAGCTGCAGGCTGCCGGAGACACGAGCGCGGGTGCTGTTGCTGTGGCGTTGACACTGCTGTGCAGCTGTATTGACGCTGCTGTGCTGCTGTGTTGACGCTGCTGTGCTACTGTATTGACGCTGCTGTGTTGACGCTGCTGTGCTGTGTTGTGGACTCTGTGGCGCTGTGTTGTGGACTCTGTTGTGCTGTTTTGTTGACGCTGCTGTGCTTTTTGTTGACGCTACTATGCAGCTGTATTGACGGGCTGCTGTGTTGACGCTGCTGTGCTGTGTCGTGGACTCTGTGGCGCTGTGTTGTGGACTCTGTTGTGCTTTGTTGTTATTGACGCTACTGTACTGTGTTGTTCACGCTGCAGCTATGCTGGGTTGTTGACGCTTCTGTATTGTTGACGCTGCTGTACTGTGTTGTTGACGCTGTTTGTTGTTGTGACACTGTTGTTGTTGATGCTGCTGTGGTGTGTTTTTGACGCTGCTTTTGCTGTGTTGTTGACGCTGCTGTGCTGTGTTGTTGACGCTGCTATGCTGTGTTGTTGACGCTGCTGTGCTGCGTTGTTGACGCTGCTGTGTTGTTGCTGTGCCGTGTTGTTGACGCTGCTGTTACTGCGTTGTTGACGATGCTGTGCTGCGTTGTTGACGCTGCTTTTCTGTGTTGTTGTTGACGCTACTGTACTGTGTTGTTCACGCTGCAGCTATGCTGGGTTGTTGACGCTTCTGTATTGTTGACGCTGCTGTACTGTGTTGTTGACGTTGCTTTGCTTTTGTCGACACTGCTTTGATGCTGCTGTGGTGTGTTTTTGACGCTGCTTTTGCTGTATTGTTGACGCTGCTGTGGTTTTATGTTGACGCTACTATGCAGCTGTTGTTGACGCTGCTGTGCTGCGTTGTTGACGCTGCTTTCTGTGTTGCTGTGCCTGTTGACGCTGCTGTGCTGTGTTGTTGACGCTGATGTTCTGCGTTTGTTGACGATGCTGTGCTGTGTTGTTGACGCTGCGGTGCTGCGTTGTGGACCTGTTTTCTGTGTTGCTGTGTGTTGACGCTACTGTACTGTGTTGTTCACGCTGCAGCTATGCTGGGTTGTTGACGCTTCTGTATTGTTGACGCTGCTGTGCTGTGTTGTTGACGCTGCTTTGCTGTGTTGTCGACACTGCTGTGCTGTGTTGATGCTGCTGTGCTGTGTTTTTGACGCTGCTTTTGCTGTGTTGTTGACGCTGCTGTGCTGTGATGTTGACGCTGCTGTGCTGCGTTATTGACGCTGCTTTTCTGTGTTGCTGTGCCGTGTTGACGCTGCTGTGCCGTGTTGTTGACGCTGCTGTTACTGCGTTGTTGACGCTGCTGTGCTGTGTTGTTGACGCTGCTGTGCTGCGTTGTTGACGCTGCTTTTCTGTGTTGCTGTGCCGTGTTGACGCTGCTGTGCTGTGTTGTTCACGCTGAGTATGCTGTTGTTGACGCTTCTGTATTGTTGACGCTGCTGTGCTGCGTTGTTGACGCTGCTTTCTGTGTTGTCGACACTGCTGTGCCGTGTTGATGCTGCTGTGCTGTGTTGTTGACGCTGATGTTGCTGTGTTGTTGACGCTGCTGTCCTGCGTCGTTGACGCTGCTGTGCTGTGTTATTGACGCTGATGTTGCTGTCGTGTTGACGCTGCTGTGCTGTGTTGTTGACGCTGATGTTGCTGTGTTGTGGACGCTGCTGTGCTGTGTTGTTTGGCGCTGATGTGCTGTGTTGTACGCTGACGCTGCTGTGTTGTTGACGCTGCTGTGCTGTGTTGTTGATGCTGCTGTGTTGTTGACGTTGCTGTGTTGTGTTGTTTGCTCTGATGTATTGCTGTGTTGCTGACGCTGCTGTGTCATTCACGCTGTTGTGTTGTTGACGCTGCTGTGCTGTGTTGTTGACGCTGCTGTGTTGTGTTGACGTTGCTAGGCTGCCGTGTTGTTGACGCTGATGTGCTGTGTTGTTGACGCTGCCGTTCGCCTCAGGCGCTGCGGCCGGAGATGCGGGCGCGGTACGCTCGGGTGACGGCGACAGTGCGCGGCTACCTCACCCGCCGGCTGATGCGCACTGAGAAGGTGAGGCCGAGTGGCCGGTACTGTTGTATAGTGGGGCTGAGTGTATAGTGTGCCAGGTAGTGTACACAACTTCTCAGCTCGGCTGTTATTCCGCCAGTTTTGTATCGTGGCGAAGTGGTTTGCAGACACATGCTGTATTGCGTTTTATCCCGATGCGGTGTCTGAAATATTTTGGTTTTGCATTTCTGTACAAATATTTTACGGCTTAAGCTGTCAGTAGGGCACTCGGGCTGGTGATTTCAATCTTAATGAATACCTGTCATGCCAAATAAGCCCATATTTGTGAATGGATAGCCCATGTTCTAGCGCAGGTGACTAAGCACGGCTTGCGTTACCCCTTTGCCGTCTGCGCAGGTGCAGAGTATGGTGGCGGCGGCCAAAGAGTCGATGGCGTGCGCCCTGCGGCTGCAGCGGGAGGTGGACCTGACCAAGCGGGTGACGCGCCAGGACGTGGAGCTGCACGAGCGACTGGTGAACCAGGTGAGGGGCCCTGCACTGCCGGCACTGCTCTCAACGCGGGGCCTGGTCTGTGCTGGTTTCATGTCACACTCTAGCATAGATGTAGAGTTTGGTCGAGCGTAAATCATAGTATTACGGCAGTTAGTGTAATTTTGAGGCTTTATACGTCTAGTTCCAACACAGGAATGTATAGTCTTTTATGTTGGCTATCTCGTGCAACATCGTTAGCATTGCCAGTGACCTCGCGTGCACGCGTCGTCTAACTCCGCGATCGGTGGACGTTTGAGTCGGTTCAGCTGGCCCCTGACTGCGCTGGTTCCGTCTGTCGCCGCCAGGTGCGCGGCGCCTGCTACTCGCTGCACCAGCTGTTCGTGGCCGGCCCCATGTGGCACCGGCTGGCGGTGATCGCGGCTGACCGCGCTGCGCGACTGCACGCGGCCGAGCGGCGCCGCAGCGGTGACCGGGCCCACCTATCCCGCGCCACCCTGGCCGCCCTCGAACGCAAACGCCAACGGTGAGTGGGCCGCAACGAACGGAACAGGTTCTGCGGCAGGCGCAGGCAGAGGCCTGGGTTTCGACCCGGTGGTACATGCTGCGACACGAGTGTGTGTTCACGCTATGTATGAACGCTCACAGCGCTGGTTCTCTATTTTTCCAACACTACTGCACCATGCAGATATCGTTTTGAATGTTTCGTTATGTTTCTGTAATTGTGGCAGGAATGTAGGATATAAAGCCGTCCTTGTGTTTTCTGTCTTTTTCGGTCTCCTGCTTATCATCTAACGCGGCTGTGGTTCTGCAGAGAATGGGGCGCTCCAGCGCGCTCAGGTACCGCCAGTCCGCGGGGCCGGGCGCGGCCGGCGGCCTGCTCTCCTCGGCCGCGCTCCTCGCCGCAGGGCTCCTCCCGGCCCCGCCGCGTGGTGGCGCACTCGCCGCGTGTCCCCGGTCGGACCGGCCCCAGCTCAGACCGAACAGGTAGGTCTGGGACCGCCTGACGGATGGCGGGGGTTGTCGGCGCTGGAGCGGGATATCTGGGACCGTCTGACGGAGGGCGGGGGTGTCGGCGCTGGAGCGTGATATCTGGGACCGTCTGACGAATGGCGGGTGTCGGCGCTGGAGCGGGATATCTGGGACCGTCTGACGGAGGGCGGTTTGTCGGCGCTGGAGCGGGATATCTGGGACCTCTGACGGAGGGCGGGGGTGTCAGCTGGAGCGGGATATCTGGGACCGTCTGACGGATGGCGGGGTGTCGGCGCTGGAACGGGATATCTGGGACCGTCTGACGGATGGCGGGGTGTCGGCGCTGGAGCGGGATATCTGGGACCGTCTGACGGAGGGCGGGGTTTGTCGGCGCTGGAGCGGGATATCTGGGACCGTCTGACGGAGGGCGGGGTGTCGGAGCTGGAGCGGGATATCTGGGACCGTCTGACGGATGGCGGGGGTGTCGGCGCTGGAGCGGGATATCTGGGACCGTCTGACGAGGGCGGGGGTGTCGGCGCTGGAGCGGGATATCTGGGACCGTTGACGGATGGCGGGGTGTCGGCGCTGGAGCGGGATATCTGGGACCGTCTGACGGAGGGCGGGTTTGTCGGCGCTGGAGCGGGATATCTGGGACCGTCTGACGGAGGGCGGGGGTGTCGGCGCTGAGCGGGATATCTGGGACCGCCTGACGGATGGCGGGGTGTCGGCGCTGGAGCGGGATATCTGGGACCGTCTGACGGAGGGAGGGTTTGTCGCGCTGGAGCGGGATATCTGGGACCGTCTGACGGAGGGCGGGGTGTCGGCGCTGGAGCGGGATATCTGGGACCGCCTGACGGAGGGCGGGGTTTGTCGGCGCTGGAGCGGGATATCTGGGACCGTCTGATGGAGGGCGGGAGGTGTCGGCCCTTGAGCGGGATATCTGGGACCGTCTGATGGAGGGCGGGGGTGTCGACGCTGGAGCGGGATGTGGGTGGGTCGGTCGGTGTCCGTCAGGGGGCAATGGCTGCGATAAGGGTCTCTGCTGAAGAGTACATACCCAATGGCGGATCTGCACTGGTTGTTTTGAGGTCAGGCGGAGAGACAGCGAGACCAAAAATGGTAAAAACGTGCGTTTTTTAAGACAGTCCCGGAAGATCGAGGGGCGCTTGGGGTGTATGCTTACCGCCTGGATCCACTAGTGTATATACCTGTCCATAAAACTAGTACGCGTCTCACTTTTCTGTTGACAGTATAGTGCAGGTTCAGTCCAACAAACAACAGACTGTTGTTTGTTTATGACCGGTTTCATGATGTCTTCTCGGTGAGCTTCTGAGTGTCCGCGGTCCCCGGGGCAGGTAGCTCCAGCGGTCGCAGCAGTCGCGCCTCGCGCAGCCTCCTCCAGCTGACCAACATTTACGCACCCAGCGGGCCGGTGCGGCGCGCCAAATCCAGCCAATCACAGCTCAACTCCAGCGCGCCACCGCCGTCGGCAGTCCCAGTCTCGCAGCCTAAACGGCGTCAGACGGCAGCTCCGTCCCGTGCCTGGCGCTGACCGGCTGTATCGGCGGTGCTGATTGGCTATCCGGCTATATCAGTGGCGCCGATTGGCTGCCCCGCTGGATAGGTGGTTCTGTAATCTTCAGCTAGATCTGACTACAGCCGTGTAGTGAATCCTACCTTCTGCCACACAGCAAAGCTATCCTTTCCTGTCGTCGACTCGGTACTTACCTCATCTCACGGGTGGCTGTGTTCTTTCAGTCCTTCATATGCTCTCATTTCTTGTTTTCATGTGTGTCATTTAATCTACCAAAAGATGTCGAGCCTCTCTTCCGAACGCAGCACGTGATTGGCGTCCCTCCCTCCGCTCAGAAGCTGTAGGTCGCGACGGGTGAATGAGGCGATGAGCCCGCCTGTCCCGCCCCTCGCCTCTCGTGATGCCACTGCCTGCTGGGTGTGGAGACTTCCGAGAAATCACTGTACCACTGGTACGCCACTATCCCGCGTACATCGATGGCACTGTAGTCGCCATGTGGACCTGCCTTGTTACTAAGTGCCCCGCGCCAGTTACGATGCACTGCCATACGCCGCTGTAGGGCGTGCTGCTTCTCTCTGTGAAGCAGATAAATTCACATATCCTGCGACAGACCGGTGTTTACTTTGCGGCCAGATGCTGTGTCCAGTGCAGTTGTCAACGTTTCAGATGTAGATGCTGATGTAATATTGTATTTTCGGTCCTGCGTTTGGTCTTCTCCCTGTTCCTGAAGTTTTGGTTTATTTTTTTCAGTTTTTTTCAGCTTCCAGCGTTTTGCTTTTGCAAATGTGCTTGCTTCAAGTGATAAAAGACAAATGTGCTGCACTTTTGTCTTGCTGGTTGCCGGAAGTAAAGTGAAGTTGATTCCGTGATAAGTTCCTGGATGATTTTATTGAGGTTTTGACCCCAGAAGCCGGATCTAAATGACCTGAAACTATGCCACTTCTTTTCTTAAGTTTTTGAATCGAATCACTTGCAAAACAGCGAAAACATGGCATTGCAGTACTCGATTCCGTGAGGTGTTGGATGAGATTTTAATGTGTTAGAGGGTGGCATTTTTCCAAATACAGGCACTTCGCGGGGCTTCAGGAAAGTTAGGCTTGTCGTCTGAAGTTTAAGCGCTGTCTCACGAACAAATTTTGCTTTCTTTCGAAGGCAGAGAGAACTCAACTCTCGCAAACTCATTCGTCTATCGTTTGCTTTTTCTTTTGTTTTAGCGGCGGTCCCAGTGCTGGCAAAATTATCTGGACTTCCAGTAAAAGCCCATAGTTGGACAAATCTCGGCCAATAATTTCTACCCGGAATGTTTTCAATCTTAATTGGGCATGATTACGAAATTTGGAAAATCCAAAAGTAAAATATATTTCGTGGATGTATGTACCTGTGCAAAAAAATGGTTTCCCAGCCTCCATGCATTGATTGCCTCTTTGTACATTTGAGCCTCACTTCACATAGTTTGCTTTGTGCATAGTTCCCACCGAAATCGATTGAAAGTGGCCAACATATTAAGACTGTAGAGATTGGCACTGTCCCCTTTCAATTTTCAAAGAGGTGCGCAAACATAGGGCGAGGTCTCGTGGATGAAGCCCCAGTTATATTCTGGTGTAAGTGCCCAAGTTATATTTCTCGAGGGCTCTTGGCTCTAACTCACCCAGTGGCGGTTTTTGTACAAGTCATACGGCTTTATACGAACTGAGAACCGCAATTACCCTCGTCACCCTAGACTCCGTATGACCATTTCAGCGAGTGCATTCAACATTTATCTAAAGAGATGGGTTATATTACCTTGTGGTCTTACCCGGTTGAACCATTCTCGAAGTCTTTCACATCACTACTGGATACCGCAGGAAGCGCCAGGGGCACTGCCCGAAATGCATTCGCACACTAGTTTCAGTCAGTTTTAGACTTGTTGGAGTCAGTTTCAGTTTTTCGCAGGTAGCCGCAAAAATGCTGCAGCGTTCCGTTTGGTTGTTGTTCCCATTTAATTCTTAAATACATCACGAGGAGAACTCCTAGCTTGCTCTTGAAACTTTGCAGAGTAGGCAAAAAGCAGGGGTAAGTCGCAGGTAAGACGGCCAACTGATGCCCATGCGCGAAGACCATGTAAATTTTTCCGCACGGGGGAGTAGGAATATTTACGCTTGTATACGTGGGGAACGTCAAGAAACTGCCTAAAATGACGATGACGTTGTCAACCGCAGAGTCCAGTGGTCAATTCCTCGATTTTTTCTGTCGTTCCGCTGGGACATGACCTGTAAACGATGTGTATCCGTCCAACCGTGGGACCACATTTATCGAAACCTGCCCTGGGGCAAGATGCGTTGATAGTCATTGAACTGTTCCGGACGAAATGGTGTGCTCTTCCGCTGGGACGTGTTGAGCGAATGAACTCAGTGGTATATGCCTACTACTGTTCAATGTTGTGTTTCTCTGCTTCGAAGGAGGTGGATAATTTTCTCAGCTTTTTTCTTCCGAATTGAATAAAGTGTTTCACATGGCTTGTCACTTAAATTTTGTTTTAATTTACATACACGGAAGCAATTTGTTTTGCGGTTAAAGCACCTATCTATGCGCAGACCCGCCTAACAACCTATAACACTTTCGTGAGCGAAGGTTTTTCGTCTCATTGTCAAATGCTTAATTGTTTGTGATATTTATCTCCATGTACATTGTCACCCAACTTGATCACCAACCTTGAACTGATTTGCTGCGACGTTAAAGCCTCTCCATAATATTCGTTGCAATCAGTCAAATGTAAAAATTCAGAGTCGGGCACCGCCAGCGGTGAGTTTCCTGGAAATAAGTTACATTGGGATCCGTCTAGATTTATCGGAGCAGGTCGTAGCCCCAATCTCTAAATACGATTTGTTGCAGCGGAATATTCCAGACGTGTTTCCATAGAGTGCGCGCGTGACCGAGTCCCCCAGCGCACTGCTGCGTGCCTGGGTCGCCTCGCGTCGGCTCCGCTTTCCATCTCGGCTGTCCGCAGCGCGGGCGGTCGGTGCCTCGTTCGGATGTCCGTGAACGCTGGAGGACAGCGCGGGCCGGCGATCGAGTCTCTCATGGCCAAGACAATTCAGATCCAATTAACACCCTAGCATTCCCTCAGAGGAATATCCTGCCTATCCACAACAGCGTCGCCTCCATGCTCCTAATACTTCACCTCGAAACGCTCAAAACACGAAGAGTGCGCGCAAGAACAACAATGTTATTACGGTCAGTGTAGGGTTTAGTAGACCTACCAACTCTTCATCTGAGACCAGCCAACACCAACGCAAGAGGCCACCATTAGATATTTATTAGACCAATGTGCTATGTAAATTTGCATAAAGATTCATTCTATCATGCAGCGATCGCCTCATGGAACCAGGTGCCTCAGTCTCTTGTTGACTCAAGAAGCTTAGAATTTAAACGCAGCCTTGAATTGTTCAAGATCAACTAAAACTCAAACAACAACATTGTTTTAGCATTATCTTGAAATTGTATCAATGTCACATTTACCATCACTCATCGAATTTTGTACGTACCATTTATATGTGCTAAAGTGCTCGTTAGAGACAGTCACGAAACAGAGAGAGAGAGAATTGATTTTCAGACCGGTCCAACCCAATCTGTCAACCGCTCGCGGATCCATTCGAACATATTATTCTCGATACGCCACAGGCGGTGCGCCGTGCATGCCGCGCACGCGCTCCCAATGCACCCACCTGGGAGAACGGTGCTCCTGGCGCATCTCCGGGGAAAACTGCGGTCAGATCTCACTGTGCTCTGGTCGATAGGAGAGGATGGGCGCTGGCAGTGTATCTGAAAATAATCTGGGTTTACGGAAGGGGACTGGTGCAATCGAAACATTTTCTAGAATTGCTGGTGTTCTTACTTTGAACAATTGAGAGTCGGCCCGCGGGAGGTGCAGAGCTTTGCTGGAAGCGGCTGTTTTTTTTACACAGGCGTGTTTGGAACTGTTCCATCTGAGCGTTCCGCTTGTTTCTTCCGTGCCGAATCGTAGCGCCAGGAGAAACGGAGTCGTTATCGGGCTGGATGGGCCTCGTTTGTTGCGACGTGGAGGCGAGCACCCTGCCAAACAGCGGTGGCCGGCGCCTCGGGGCTCGCTGCGAGTCGCCGCCTCGTCTGGGACGATGGAGAGCGGCTATTGCCCTAGGGCAGGTGCGTCGCCGCGGGACAATTACCGGTCTCAGTTGTCTAACAAACGGATGAACTCTGCGCCGGGGGGGGGAGCCGACCGCGGCTCATGTCCATGACAGTTGTCAGAACCTTGAGATCGATTTCTGAATCAAACAAAGTGTATTCCTTTTGTGGTACCGGCGTTGAGTGACACTTCAGGAGAAGGGTTTAGACCAAGGGCCGACGGAAGACTGCAGACCAAGGGCCTTGGCTGGGCACTTCAATTCCAATGCCATTGGCGGCTCCAGAGGGCAATGAGTCAGGTGCTCTGGCGATTGACCCACCCAGCACCCCTCACACTGCGCCCTGGCACCTCCTGAAATCATTCCGCTGCCCCTGAAATCTCCCCCTGCCAGGATACAAGTATTGGCGCGCCCATGATGGGATTTGGAGCCTCTGATAGGTTACAGCTTAAGAACAGAGCCACCCGAAGTGCCCCCTTCCATCGGAAATTCTGGCTTTGCCTATGTCCCATCCTGCAAGTCTCGCATACCTAGTTTGAGCCGCCTCTCTGTCGTTAATGGGACCTCTTTGTCATTTCAGGTGCCTCCCGAGCTAGATTCAGGTCATCCGTGTTGTATAGCCTTATTTCGCATCAGACCAAGCACATAGTTGGTTTGGGCTCGCCGCAGCCGCTGCCACTACCCCTCCCCTCCCCTCCCCTCGCTGACACGGAAGCTGCTGGGCCGCGTCTCAGCCGGCCGACGACGCCACGTCTGGGCAGTCGGTCTCCGGGCACCAGGTGGCCTCCGCTGCCACTGTCGTCTCATCTCATCTACGACTGTCACCATCAAGTATAAATGCGTGGATTTGCCCGCGGTAGTGAGCGGCATTGTGCCAGTTCCGGCTGGACGTGAAGACGAAGATGCATAAGTACATGTATGTTTCAGTTCCGCCCATTTTAGGGGTTAGTTAATTCATTCTTTCCCACGACTCCTTGCGCAGGCTGATTTTTGGCGCACTTTTCTTGTGTAAACAAGTATTTAAATGATGACTGACACCGACGCGAGCGTAGATACTTAGTAACTCAGGTGTCTCTCAAGTTATCTGAGGATTTTCATCCAGTGCTCTCTCGTGCTAAGTGAGCAAGGAACCCGCCGTGGTATCACCTACCCCAGGTAACTTGCAATTATACCGCCACTCGACATGGAAACTCCACCTTTTTTACATGCTTCTAATCAGGGTCATGGGATTTTGATAACTAGTGCGGGTGCCAAATTTGAAACAATGTCTGTAACTACAATATTTAAAGCGAGAGTATGGCTCTATTAAAGTCGTCCGTCTTCTGGTGTTGGAAGCTACTTAACCGTCCATGTTGGACACAGCAGCATACCACAGAGGCCTGTCGCGAATAATTTTTACCGTCAGATAGGAACATTTAATGCTAGAGCGTTTGGAAACTGAGTAGCGGAGAGGTGATAGCAATGTTGCCACTCCGCAGAAGCTATCATATTAAGTAAGTGGATATAAGCATTTATGTACAATTATAGACTAAAATTATATCAAACTGAAAGTATATATGCCAAATATCTTGCAAACAAAGAATCGAGGCAAAATAAGCCTGTCCACTTTGCCTCGTACTTGGGGCGAAGTGGTCAAAATAACTTTGGTTTTCTTTTTGGTTTCCTGTGCAGATGCCTTGTATTTTTTTGCCATTTTGTCCCCTCTATTGTCTTCAGAATTGAACATGGGACAAAATCATGGTACCTAGCACAAGAAATTGGGATTAAATAAAAGTTGTTCAAAATTGAGCAAATATCACTAGGGTGACCGCTTTGCCCTGGTCTCCCGTACATAACGTTTTCCACATAACACCATCGTTTTATACACAGCTGCCCCAAACACGATAATCAGTAGGAGAGAGTGGGGTAAGATGCCCAGGGTTTAGGGAAATCCGGGTTATGAAATAACCGCGGTACCAAGAGCGCATTTTAAATGCCAAGTCGTAGCATGATCATTTATCTTTCTTATCCGCGCCCCACCGGGGTCCGGCGCCACCTTCGCCCCACCGGGGGCCATCGATGGCCCCCCTCTAACTCCGAAAATATGGGCGTTAGCGCAAATCTGCAAGTGCAATGAAAGCTCGCGTGAATTCAGTAAGAAATTACTTCGCATGTTTTAGTGCTCAGGTCAATGGTTTGACCTCCAGAGGTCAAATTAGGTCAAGATCGGCTATTTTCCTCAAATATGCAATGATTAAGCAAACTGGGCATAACTCTTATGTCATTAGAGCTATTGAGGCCTGGTAAAGTACATTTGATAGCAAATTGCCAGTACTTTTTCCGCTATGTGGAACGTAAAGACCTCCCGCCAGTGGTTTGACCGCCAGAGGTCACCTCGTGACCTAATATGACCTGAGGTCACGAAAGGTCAAAAGTGACCTTGCCGTATATCAAATGAAAGCCAGTGACAAGACAAACACGATGGTGTTTGTTTCACCGCTCTAGCCCAATTAGGTCAAAGTTATTGTCAAAATACTGTTTTTGACCCTGGTGACTTGGATGACCTTGGAAAGTCAAAGGGCAAATATGACCCTGGGATCCGTGAAAGGGTGTCCAAAACGTTGTTCTGAGCAGTCTGAGTATTTGCAATCATTTTTGTGGCTTTCTATCATGAAATAGCTTTTCCCATGCTTTTCCAATGGGAGAGGTCGCCTCGCGACCTGACCTCAGGGCACGAAATCGAAAAATCCCGGATATACACCTTGTAGACCCTGGAGGGGTCATGAAGTGTGGGAAGTTTCAAATCGATCGACTTTGAAATGTAGCTCTTACAGACCTCTAAAGGTGAAGTGAGGTGACCTTGGTTGACCTCGTCTGGTGACCTGACCTTGGATGACCCGGGGTAAAAATTTCAGGGATGATGGGAAAATGATGCAGTGAGAGGTAGAGCCCTCAACCGCGGTGCTGCGCCTCGTCATTTTTCTGCTATCCCGAAAACCTTAGGGGGCCATCATGCCCCCCTGGGGGGTTATAGAGTCGATGAAATTGCTGATAATTATAATATTTTCTAACTATTATGATTTTACTAGAGGCTTGCAAAGGGGCATCTTACCCCATCGGGTGGGTAAGGCGCCCCCGGGGCTAGGTAAGATGCCCCACCCCTGGCATCGTATCCCATTTTGGTCTATCGTTGATGCCGCCCCGGTAGCTCAGTTGGTAGAGCGTTGGGCTCCGGCCCGCTCCTCAGAAGCACGCAGTGGCAGTGCATGTCCAGGCTTGAGATCGGTTTCCCTGAGACGCTCTTGGCGCTCAATAGTTTACCCGACGCAGGTCGGCTGGCAACTGACTGGTGAGAGGGTGACCTGAGCGGGGCGGCCGCCACTGTGGTATGTGGGATGTCAAACTTTGGCTTCTAAATTAACCCTCCATTGTCGGAGTTGCTCGTTCGGGTGGTGGGGTCGGGGTCTCCGTGACAAGTCCCTTGATGACTTTATTGAGACTCCGACTCCAGCAGCCGTACTGGGAACAACTTGGATAAAATTTATAAAAAGTAGCTTTTTCGTAGTTCTTAGCTTCATTGGTAATTATTTTAGTATCATTCAGAAGCCAGAATGTATTTAGGAGCGTCCACACACATTGATAAGACATGTAGGTGGTTTTTCACGTTTCCACGTCAAATCGTAAAACAAAGTTACGTAAAACTAACGATAAAAAACTAAGGATGATACCATAAAAGTAATATAAACACACACACACACACACACACACACACACACACACACACACACACACACACACACACACACACACACACACACACACACACACACACACACACACACACACACACACACACACACACACACACACACACACACACACACACACACACACACACACACACACACACACACACACACACACACGAACAAAGGAGTACGAAACGAAGTAAAACTCGTACGAGGTTTCTTAGAACCTCCTCTAAATCCCCTACCTTGTCTATTCTGCGTTCCCTTTATTTCAATTCCACATTGTAAAAGAAATATGGACCAGAAGTTGTTCATTACAAAAACATTCACTTCAGACAGCAAAAAGTGGCTTGTGGCGACTCGAAGCTTCCTCCCACTAACCGTCACAGGTTCCCAGTCTATCACTTATGCCGCACAGCCACCTTAGCCTTCTCGTCAAGGCACACAGGCCCGGCCTTCGCAGGCAGTGCACTCGATCCATTCTTCGCACGAGAGAACAAAACTCACTCCGCAGATTAGATATCTGGTATCGTCATGCCCACTGTCTTTCTTCCCTTACACAGCCTTTGCCTGCCACGTCCACGTCTTTTTAAATACTTTTGCTTTTGCAGCCCCTTTAACTATTCTGTCTTCCAGAGCCTTTTTAGATGAATGTTGTTGCAAGTTCGGCTTTTGGAGTCGGAGTCTCACTAAGTTCATCAATGAACTTGACGCGGAGACCCTAGCCCCACCATCGGAGCGAGCAACTTCATTGCAATGAAGAGTTTATTTAAAAGTCAAAGTTAAACGTCACACAAATCACAGGGACGACCGCCCCGCTCAGGTCATCCTCTCACCAGCCAGTTGCCAGCCGACCTACGACGGGTAAACTATTGAGCACCGGAGCGTCTGAGGAGAACCAATCCCAAGCCTGGACATGCACTGCCACCACATGTTCCTGAGCAGCGGGCCGGAGCCCAACGCTCCACCAACTGGGCTACCGGGATGGCAAATGTAGGGACGACATAAGAGATCAGGTACCGAGCTTTGATTTTCCGGGTTAAACATGTAGAATATTTCAGGTCTAGCTCATTCATAGGTGAATCCAGGGTAAACAGTCCAGCCATAGCCTCTTCCTAATCGGCCAAAATTGACCGATTTCGGCCAATTTTGTTTTAAATTTTTTTGACGGTTTTGTCCATTTTAATTTAATTGTTTTTCGCCTCAACCACACCAGTTTGATCTGAACCCGCCTTGAGGTCAGCTCCGGTTGGGGCATCAGGCCAGGTCCGGTGAACTCCCAAATAATTATCTCAGGGTGTTAATGATTGAGCTGGGATTAGCTTTACCCAATGAAACCACCAACCACAAAATTGGCTGTTATGGGATTCCCTGCGTTAGTGGCCTGGGTTCAGGTGCGAGGCCTTCGATTGGAAAGGTTAGAAACAAAGCGACAGATTGAAGTGTGCTATTATTTAACACGTACGGTCATGCGCGTCGATAACAGAGAACACGAACGGGAGGACGGATCCCCTATCTCGCCAATCTGTGGGGACGTCTCGCAACAAGTTTTGGGAATCGACCTAGGTTTTTATTGTCTCCCAATTACCTATCTACGTTGACCTACGTAAATTTATTTATGAGCTTCATGGTCATTGGCTTTTTCAAAGACAGTCAATTTAAAGTTTACGTCCCCCCCCCGCCATCACCAGTCCAGGGTCTGTAGCCCGCAGTAGCAATTCCGTGGCGCTGCCCGTGGGTAAGGTTTGGACTAACCCCAAGCTTAACACATAGTTGTTTAACAAATGACGTTATATTGCTCTGGGGAAAGACGCCCCCTTTCCACCGGAAAAATTGCCCATGGGCATCTTACCCCATTCGTTGAGGGGGCATCTTTCCCATCAGTACCCAAACTAGATAAAACCTAACGGGCAAAAATCATACAATTAATGCACTCAAGGGAAATGCTCAGTTAATGAGTTCAATATGCCATCATTCGTAATGGGAAGTCAAACAAAGCACGCATCGAATATTCTTCGAGATATCCGCAACCTATGCGGGCAAGTTTTTTCTTAGAAAAGCATCGAAACAAAGACTTACCCACCAGCTTCATGCAACTCAAAGGAGGGAACTGAATTTTTGCGCAAGAAGCAATCAAAGCATCTGCTTTTGACCAAGAACAGTATTATTTACCAGTGGTGGCCTGGATTCCCGGAATAGGGGATGGGGCGTCTTACCCGATGGGGCATCTTACCCCACTCTCCCCTAATCAGTCACGCACTAAAGCAGCACTTAAACAGCATTAAACAACCGCTGCGTGCAGATACGATAGCCCTTCTTCTCCACAACGTGTAGAGATTTGTAGGCGCACAAAGAGTAACCGGACTACCCGGTTGTACTTAAAAGCCAGGTGTATTAAAACCTGTTTTCATAAAAGTAGATTAGGCATCACGACGATATATTACGAAGTGCCATTCTTTCATACATCGTCAGTTGAGACATCACCTGGTCCGTGGTCATAAATACATAATGAACCAATCTGGCTACTACTCCGCAATATCAATAAGGCTATTTCACGTCACTTCCGGATTTGCCCCACACCGACCTCTAAAACGGAGCCACTGTTGGGTAGGCGCGCCGCTCCTCCGCCATCTCCCCGATAAATCACGTGACATGACTAGGGGTGCAATTTTCCTAAAATAATTGCGGCTGCTCAGCCAGTGGGGGGGGCACCCTACAGGGGCGGCAGCGTTGCGAGGGTGGCCTCTTTCAATACACCAAATCTGCTATTCATCGTTATTTAGCCTTTAAGTTTTTACAGCGCAGAGGAAATTTTATTTTGATAGCGGGCAGGTATTCTACAGCATTTTACAAACATGCTTGCTTTTTAGGCGGCATCTCAAGGATACGTACAAGTCTTAAAAGGATCGAGTCTGAAGTGTATATTTATCCACGATTGAAGTCTATTGGTTTCTAAGGGTTAAATGTTACCTTCGGAATGACAGAGTGGATGAAAAGTGAAACGGAGGCCAAATACACTCAACATGAAAAGCTCACCCTCCAAACAACGTGTGTATTGTTCTGTACACATAAATGAATTTCGCAACTTCACTGTACCCGTACATGCTCTTTACTTCTGCCCTAACGCCCTTTATTTCTCGCCGTAACACACAGCGGTAGTAAGAATCAGGGTGGCAGTGATGAGTCAGAGGTTGCAGGAATCAGGGCAAAGTGATAAGCCGAAGGCGGCATTGATGAGCCAGGGGCGGCAGTTATGGAATAGGGACGGCATTGATTAGGGCGGAAGTGATAAGCTGGGGGCGACAGTGATTGGCCGGGGCGGCAAGAAACAGGCCAAAATCCATATGTCAAGGGCGGCAGTGATGAGCCGGAGGCAATAGCTATGAACTAAAGGCCGCACGAATCAGGGTAAAAATGATAAAGCGAGGGCGGCAGTGAGGACCCAGGGGCGGCAGTTATGGACCAGGGTCGGCACGAATCAGGGCGGGAGTGATTAGACGGGTGCGGTAGTGCTGAGCCAGGGCGGCAGTCAGGAACCAGGGGCGTACCGAATCATTCGGTCAACGTGGAAGTGCTAAACCGGGGAATGGCAGTGATGAGGCTAGGGCGACACTTATAGCCAGGGACGGTACAAGTGAGGCTGGCGGTGATAAATCGGGGGCGGCATGAATCAAGGCGACAGTGATGAGCCGCGGGTGGCATGAGTCAGGGCCACTGTAATGACGGCGGCGGCATGAATTAGGACAGCAATGCTGATTCAGGGGCGACACGTGTTTTGGGGGAGTGCTGAAAACCGGATTGGGGTGCTCAAATCAGGATTGGGGTGCCCAGACACCCCCAATTAGATAGACAATTACACCCCTGGACATGACCGAGCTTCAGGATCGGGAGAGGCACCCATTGGGCCAGTCTATGTCCGTCTGTCTGCGGTGGTGTGACCACGGTGCTCCGGCAGTCAGAGCGCGTGCGAACGCAACAGCTACACAATTAGCGGTGACAGGTCTGAAAAATGTCTGCGCAGGATGGTGAACACAAAAAGTCTAGAAAAAAGCGTCCGGACCTGATCACAGTGCCGACCATTAACACACGATTGCGTGCCTGGCGCGTGAAAACCATTCGTCAATTTGCCACAGAGTTCGTTAGTGGGACAAACCTGTTCGTGACTGTCGCATTATCCTTAAACTTAAGACACCCACGCTGTTCCTCTCTAGTCTTGTGTGTACCACACACCTATATCAAAGGGGTAAATCCATCTCCTACGTTGAGGATCAGATGTTTCCCTACCCTCCGCAGCAGTGTGCCAGCCGGCCTGCTCCACTTGGGATGCAGTTGGCGGCGCACCGTTGAAATCCGGCCGCCCGTTGGAGTATTGCCTACGGCGCGGCGGCGTCCAGGTGAGATCGATACCAGGCCACGGAAGTGTCCGGCTGTCCGGGCCGCCCGTGGCCCCTGCACACCACAGGTCACCGGGGCCTACACTGTACGGCCTCTGCTGTGGCCTGAACTTGACATTGAGTGGGGTGTGGGCCGCCAGCTTTAGACTGGGTGAGGAACATTTTCAGTCTATCTGTAGCTTCTGAATATGCTGTCTCTGGCATGTTCTACGCGCTCTATGCATCTGAATACACCGAACTGTTTATTCAAAAGGATTTCCAGTGCTTTCATTAGATGACTGACCGTATTGCATTGATTAGTGTGGGTTCAATTATCATTGTTGGAGACCGCCCTCGGTGTTCCGCCTGGCTCGGCGGGGCACCTGAAAAAGACTTCTTATAGACCCCGCTCGAGGCAATTACTGCAGATACATGAGCAGTTTCAGTACGCTCTATTTACGCACAGACCACGAACATGAACTTATCAACTCATGTAACCTGGACTTTGCCTTTGGGACTTACGGTTACATTAGTCGATAAATCCGTTCCTGTCGTCGGGGCGTAAATAGAGCGCTTTGAAACTGCTCATGTATCTGGCGTAGATGCATTCTGTTTTTGGGTAAATGTGCTTGTTGGGAACTGCGCAAATAAATTCAAAGTAAAACTACATTTCAAACGCTTGTCTTTATAACGGCAAGATTCGGTCAAAGCGTACTGTAAGAGGGTGCAAACAGTCTGTCGGAAAGTTTTCATTTGCAACCGGTGTTCTCTAGAAAAATACAGAGCGCCCAAAAAGGCATTGTTCGGTCTCTACGGCCATGTATGCTACTAATGTTGATGCTTCATTGTGTATGCTCTATGTCGCCAGCATCTGTAGTGTTCCTTACAAAATGCTCAACAATACTTCGAAAGGGCATTTCGGGAACAGCTTATTGCGTCCTGCGTTTTCAGACAGTTTTGGTTTTAATACAGACCTAAAATACACTCCTAGACACGTACAGCCAGCGTCTTTCGAAACTCCGCAACTGACACCTGCGAGCTATGTTCAGCAGCGACTTTATCCTAGCCTGAGATTGCTCTGCGCGCTGCCCGACAGCTGACCGGTCGTCAGAACTGAGGCCTGTCGACTCTCACGGTGCCGCTGTTCCAGGAACGGCTTTCGACCCGCTCGAAACGTTCTTGGTCTCGCTCCTGTAACGGCGTCGTCCCTTCCGCTCGGACCGGCCCTGGTCCCGCCCGGACCGGCCCTGGTCGCGTTCGGACCGCGCTCGTCCGACGGCCAATCAGTTCGATTGGGGCGGCTTCCGATTGGATTAGGCCATGCGCTGATTCTCTACCCTGGGGTGCCGCCGGCCACTGGTCGGGTGTACCGTACACCGCGTCGGCCCGGCGGCCAGACGTGTCTCGTTACAGGCTCCACAGACCGCCGAAACGACGGCGGCAGCCAACCGAACAGCCGCCTCGTGAAGGTCTGCGCTTCAGTATGGAACCACTACTCTGATTGCAAGCTTTCTAGAAACTCCATACCAGCTACAGGCAGCCTTATCTGACGATAAGTTGTACAGTTCCGGTCCCACGCGCAGAGCATTTACGGAGCCAGTGTAAAATGGTGTTTCGAAGGTAATGGAGACAGATAAAAGAAGCTTTTTAATTTTTCCTTTGAAAATCCAATTCAGTCTGGCATCCATTGAGCATACATATTTGAACAGAATATCGTGAAATAAAAGGCTTTGTACTTCGCTGAAAGGGCACAATTCTACACACCATGCAAACTAATGTTCATGGATTTGTAGGATGAGACGGTTATAGCCGAGTGCGCCAGATGATAGCTCCCTCATTTCTAGGTGTGCTTCGCCATCAGCAGGGGTCGAATTCAATTCTGGGACTGCACGCGGTCTGGATGCGACTGCCCATTTGTCCAGATGACAGCGCAGACCTGTTCTATCCAGGCGGCGCGCGGTCTGGTCGCTTAACCCTATTAGTTTAGAGGCATCATCAGCAACACCCTGGTAGTTCTCCCGTGCTTTGAGTGTGGGTATAAAAAGGAAGCCTTTGTACCTCTTCATTTATTTTAAACGTCCAAAGTGGTATTGTTATGGTGGGACCAAAGCTGTAACTGGTCCCCATGATGGCTTCCAGGAGGGACCTATTTTGGGCATGTTGGCCAGAGGTCTTGCATGCCGAAGGCCTTTCATATCGATGAATGTTTTTTTTCAATTTTGAAGAAGTTTCTTTTTTCTGTCCTCAAGCACCATATTTTTGCAACCAATTGAAATATATTCCTTCAGGGTTTGAAATAGGGCAATAAGCCCCTTCACTTTGACCATTAAAGCAAGTGGAAATCTTATACCAAGAGCTTTGAGTAAAAATAAATATGCCTATAGTGGTTTTTCAACACGCTCTACAAAACTGCTATCTCTGTTTAAAACCCATTTTAAAAGTGGAACAATCCCTTTAAAGCTCTTGCCAACAGTCCACGATGCCCAGTCTCCGGCGAGGTCCTTTTAGGCTTCCCCTGTCAATTTTTGGAATGATGGAGCAGAAACTTTGGTAGGGAAAATAGTTCTAGCTGGTGTCATTATCTAAAGAGCTTGAATAAAAAATATACTGCATCGAGTTGTTGGTAAAGTTAGACCAAATATTTGATATGTCACACAGGAAGAGTATCTTTTTAAAACTGGTCGTAGATTTACCCATATTTGATATAAGAAATTACTGCTCGTGACACTTGTATCGTATACCAGAAAGGAATAATAGGATATTAACCCGCGCCCCTCCGGGGGTCCGGCGCCACTTTCGCCCCACCGGGGGCCATCGATGGCCCCCTCTAAGTCCGCAAATATGGGGGCTAGCGCAAATCTGCAAAGTGCATTACCTTAGAGGGGCCATCGATGGCCCCGGTGGGGCGAGGGTTAAAGTGGCATTAAACTTTATTGATAATTTCACGATGGTCAGGAGCAGGTAAGGGAGGATGCTTTGTTTTTGCTCCCAACAGGACTTTAAATGACTATTCTGTCTCAACAAAAACGAACTACTCTGAGCGTTGCTCTTAAAAAATTGCCTTTTTCAGAAAATAGCGATGTTTGTTTCCCTTTTAGAAACATAGCTCAGCTGTAAACAATTTGTTTGTATGACTACATCAAACCTGAACTGAAACCTCATGCACTGTATCTTTGTTTATTGGAAGCCGAGAAATTAAATTTTGACACGTAGTTTTATTTCCTTTTCATTTTTATCTGCTGCGGACATTTCCACACATGCGATGGCTTTTAAAGCGCCATCGTAATGAACATGAAGCGGTGCAAAATTGTGAAAGGAGATGGTAGGGACGAGGAAAGATGAGGTCAAAGGTAGGATACTATCTGGAGAGCTCACTGCTGCCGTCTTTGGCCATACTTTGAACCGCACCCGACTGATAGGGCTGCGGTGACGAGCGCAACGGCGACCGCTACCTTCAAAATGTCGGCGAAACCCCACCTCACTCAGACTATTTTGACGGTACTGCTTGAAGCGATAAAATTTTTCAGCTACAACTGTAAAACAGTTTTGAAGCATACCCAGCCTACGGTCGTTAATAGTACATGTACAAAAAGGCATTGTAGAGTTTGATGGTATTCGTTCCAGAAATCAATAGAGTTTTTGTTAACTGTTCAAACGGTTAGGCTAGGCAAAATCAATACAAACTTAACCCTCGCCCCACTGGGGGGTTGAACACCCGTCCGCGTTTTTCCGGTGGCACGAAAAAGACGGCGCGAAGCGCCGCTGTACTTGGCACACCTTATCCTTAATCAATTTCCGCAACTTTCCCAAAAATTTTAAGGTTGGGTCACCTCAAGTCAGGTCACCAGTGCAGGTCAAGTGACCTTACCTCCAAAAATCTTTTAAGTGCCAAAAGTAAGAAAATGGGTGAATCTATCCAGTTTAAACTTACACCACATAATGGGCCCACCAAGTACTAAAAAATATATTCCGGGATTCTTCATATCGAAGACCCAGGGTCAGACATAGATCATGACCTCTGCATTGGAAATGCACAGGGAAAAATTAATTGGGCTGTATTCGTGTAGATGCAGTCGAGAATACCTTAATATTCTCCAAATCGTAGTATCCTGAGCCCCTCTCCAGGTTCATGTTGCAATTTTTTACCTGTGACCTCTGAGAGGTCATCTGGAGCCACTTAAGCCGTTTTTCAGACTTGGGTCAATAACTTTGCAGGAAATGACGACAAAGCTTTTCTTTTATACCATTACTTTTGGATTTGTATTGCAAGTCGATTGTTGGGTATATTGACTATGCTAGATTATATAGTGACCTTAACCTGACCTGACGCCAGATTATTTTTGTGTTTTGACCCAGTATAGTCATATTATACACCATTCAATTTTACGTGACATGAGAAAGTGAATGGTGCCTCAAAAATGATTCTAACTCAGCTCTATCAGATCCTAGAACCCAAAAACTCTACTTTAACATGCAAGTTCTTTGACCTGTCATGACCTTGATATCGACCTGAGCCAAAAGGTGACTGATGTAGTTTCTTCATGAGTTTGTATGGGCTATCCACCAGTGTGGCGTCGGCGGCCAACAGCTGATTTAGCCGGAGGCGTTTTGTGTTAAGATATTGGATGCGCCGCGCCAGATTTGTGTACTAAGTTGTTGTTTTCATGCCCTCAGCGTTAGTGATGGACTTGGAAGGGGAGTTACGAGTGAAGTACTTTGCGGGAAATTACGTTATAATTTCCTGTCTTATTATTGGGAGTTTGGCCTTTCTTTTTTCGTAAATTATCGTTGCATTAAGGTAACTTTCTGAATGTTATTGTAAGCGATATAAACAGCGGTATGTATTAGGTTATTATCAAATCGCTGTTTATATTTTCTTGTACTTGTCTTTGGACTCGCTCTTCTTCTTGTGTTTCCGGGCCGTGCCGGGCGGTCGGATTGTGCTTCCTGTTGCGACCCGCTGTCAAATACAACTGTTAAAGTACAGCTCTGGTGGTGTGGGACGGCGGAGGAGCCGCAACAACCAGCTTTTGCATTTTTTCGTAATCCCGCATAGGAGCCGAGTTCGAGGGGGATATTTGAACCCCCCCCGCAACAGGGCGAAGGTGACTCAGAGGCTCACCGGGACAGGTGTTAACGTTTGATATATGATTGTGTAGCATAATTGGTAAACAAAAGACAACTAAACCAACATTTTCCATCGGATATGGAATCTTTTAGCCTAGTGGCTTCAGTTCTGACAAAAACAGGTACTGTCCTATTTAAATGCAAATGCACTCGTTTGAATTTGCTATACCAGAAATAAACTCGTAGCTCATGGAAATGTATTCTGTAGGACACGACACTGTTGTCGTCTGGAAAGCTTATTTATATCCTGCATGACTGATGCGGACTTGCAATTCATTTTCATTCATAGCAGCGTCCTCGTGAAGGTGCGCATATCTAATTACCTCGCATTCGGTTGAGCTTCGTGAACCTCAAGCCTTGAACTTCTGGCGCGGTCATCAGGCGAGCTGTGTCGAGCCGCCCGTGTGCTAGAACCTCCGGTTCAGTCGCTCTTAGCAAGGTAAAGCATAGAAAAAAACCAAGAGCACGCATCTGCGTCCAGGTCTAAGGCTGAGGGCTTCACTCACCATCGCCTCGTGGTAGCGACGTTACCATTACGTGTGTTCTCTTCCCTAACAAAGGTCACGATCAATACGCTGTTTCGCAACAGGTTGGAACAGCGAATCCACGCTGGGTGGAGTGGACGCTGGGTTGGCGGGATTGGTGGACGGTCAGGTCCAGGCCGGAGCAGCGAATCCACGCTGGGTGGAGTGGACGCTGGGTTGGCGGGATTGTCCAGGTTGGAACAGCGAATCCACACTGGGTGGAGTGGACGCTGGGTTGGCGGGATTGGTGGACGGTCAGGTCCAGGCTGGAGCAGCGAATACACGCTGGGTGGAGTGGACGCTGGGTTGGCGGGATTGTCCAGGCTGGAGCAGCGAATCCACGCTGGGTGGAGTGGACGCTGGGTTGGCGGGATTGGTGGACGGTCAGGTCCAGGCTGCAGCAGCGAATCCACGCTGGGTGGAGTGGTCGCTGGGTTGGCGGGATTGTCCAGGCTGGAGCAGCGAATCCACGCTGGGTGGAGTGGACGCTGGGTTGGCGGGATTGGTGGACGGTCAGGTCCAGGCTGCAGCAAGGGATCAGGGTCAGTTTAGAGCTGGACTTTTGACACCGGCGGGGGTGGAAGCAGGGCCAGAAGGAGAGTGGAACTGAGAACCGGCGAGAATTTCGATGGGGATTGCTAGACTCTGGGATGACAGCTCGTTAGAGATCCTAGTGCTGGGTTTCGCTGCAGAATTCCAGCCGTTGCACTATCGGTTGATGGACACTGCGGCTGCTCAGAAGTCAGAGAATATCCCAACTGGCCAACGAAGTTGGAGAACAGTTGAGGGAACCTACACATTGAATGTATGGTTCCGTATAATGTTACAAGTTTTTTAATGCGCGTGCATAAAAGCGCAATACATCACATGAGGATAGTTCATTGGTGATAGACTTGTTCAGTCACGACTCAGAGTCAGGGTCGGTTTCGAGCCATCTCAGTTTGTTAAGTCGGAATTGAGTCAAATCACTCCTGAATTTTTGTTCAGTCAGAGAAGACTCGGTTGTCCGACTAGATGGGTTAGAATCAGATTAAAAAGCGCTTAGAATCTCGGAGGATTCGAGAAGAAAGGTCAGATCTCGGAGAGCTGCAGCGAGTAGCGTGGTTATAAGTTGGTAAGTTGTTAATTGGCCTTTCTCCTCGAATTCTGGATGCACAGTGTAGCAAGTTCGCTATATTTTACCATGCTCAACCAAAACTACACCCACAGCCGCGATTTATGCCATCTTCTCTGTAAGGAAGATGCTGTTCTAAAGGTATCTCATATCAAACAATTTTTTAGATGTGGTTCCCCATAATACTAATTGTGATATCTTATAGAAATCTGGCAATCATGTAGTGAAATATTGTTATTAGTTTCAATATGGGTATGAATGATACCAACTTTCTATTATGTTTGTTGGAAATTATTAACAATATTCAAATGCAAGCCGGGTTGATGGCTTCTTGAAACAAAACTGAGGCATTTCAAATATTATATTAATAAGATTTGGCAACGTTTCTTAACGTCTATTCAGCAGTTATGTCTATTTTGAATTGGTCAAACGTTTTCTGTAACTAAACTAAATTTATTCTGTTAATGTCTTATATATGTAATATGAAAAATATCAAATGTCAGGCATTAACCAATTTCATTCCGTCCGAAATTCATTCTTTCTATTTCAGACGTTATTGCATTTTCTCTAGTATTCGAACGTTTTTGAAAGCTATAAGCGTGTTTAGTCGGCTACGTTCTTTTGTGTAGCAAATTAACGTCAGAAACAGACCCGCTGAGTCACGACCCAGAGTCATATTCGTCTTTGGCTCCAGTGCACATTTTGTTTGAATCATGATTAGTCACTAAACTGTCCGTCCGGGTTGAGTCGACTAAAAAATTGAGATCAGTAAGTCTGGCTGGTTGTATTAGCAGGTTTGCCAGTCATTTCCTCTTTTATTACCTTCCTGAGGCTCTCTTTCTTTTGTAAACTGCGATTTCGGGTATTTATTCGTCAAATATGGACATGAGTTGAATATAAGTACCTTTCTCGTTCGAACCTTTGTGTCTAGCTATGATATGTATTCATTCTAATGGACAGCAAGATGTCGTTACCCACCTTCAAGGCTTCGTGAAGCGAACCATTCTGAAATAGCCATGCTTGGAGTATGGAGCAGATATATTTTGCTGTTAGCTGAGAAGAAATTGAAGCTCGTTCTTCTGATGAGGCCGTGGCTTTCCGTTTTTCTTTCAGATTTTGTTTGTGCGCAATCACCTCAGGCGATAAAACGATAACTACTCAGATAACTTTCCAAGCTGAGGAAGTGTTCGACAAGTACAGGCGTTTTGAAGGCGTGTTCGGTGGGGCTTCGGAAGCCATTGCAGCTCCGAGTTTTCTTCTTGTTTAAACGCTGTTGAAGTGTGAGGGGTACGCGGCGCTTTAGAGCGCAGTTGGCCGTTCTGCCGACATCCAGAGGAGAAAATAAAGCCAGGCCAACCCTTTTCCTAAAACCAATCAACTCGGATGTCTGCTATCTTCCCTGTATGAGTCCTTGTCTGTGTTGCTGTAAGTGATATTCTCCTTCACCTTAAGGGTGGCGGGAGGGGTGGGCGGGTCGGGACGTGGGTTGAACCGGAATAATATACTCCTGTACGGCCCACTAATTTTTGTGCTCAGGTCCAGTGAAGTGTCTCAGTACTTGGCAGTCGGCTCATGTGCCTCACCTGGCCCCCTGAGTTGGCTCAGTTTCCACCGTTCGATCCGGGTGCGATGTTCCCGTTCTCTGAGATGGCTCAGTTTCCACTGTTCGATCCGCGAGCGCAGTTCCCTTTCACTGAAATGTTCCATTTTCTTCGTCCAACCCGTGTACTTAGTACCGGTCTCCTGAGATATCTCAGTCTTTTCATGTCTGGGCTCGCGTGCCCGCTTCTGGTCCGCTAAGATGCCTTAGTTTTTCTCTTTTCCGGTCTGTGTGCTCACTTCCAGTTTCATGATATGTTTCAGTTTGTTTTGTCCGGTCTGTGCGCTCACTACAGGTCCTATGAGGTACTGGGCCTTGCTCAGTCCAGCCTCTGTGCTCAGCTGAGCGAAACCAAGCATCACTGGCCAATATTGCTATTGATTCTTTGTGTAGCCGGACCAAGGACGGGAGCCGGTGACAGACCAAGTTTCTGTAAGCAGAATGAACTTGTACCCCTACACCCCGCCATGTAATGACACGGTTCGCCGGTCTCTGAAAAAGCTCCCAGTTTCAAAACAGGTGTGAATGTGCGGTCAGGCCGGCGGCAGCAGCGGTGGCACGTCACCAGAGAGTACCGCGAAAAACATTAGAATGAGAATAGTAAAAGAGAGAATGATAGAAGCCGCGTAAAAAATACTGAGGGCAGCAAAAGTGCAAATATTTAGTAATGTTATGGGTTCCACCTATTACTGAATAGAGGTTAATCATGGAGCAGTTAAAGATCAAAACATATGATCCAACACCCCGTGGGTCAGGTACTAAATAATGGGACATAATAGTCCCGAAACGGTGATCGCGAACAAGGTACATACCTGGCTCTGAACAAGATTGGGTCCCTACGGTGGTATTTTTGTCATTCTATCCCTTTAATTGATGTAAGAGAATCAAAAAACACAACAGCCCGACTAACGTGGTATTACAAATATATATGTAAACAAAAAACAGGACGAACACGAAAGGATGAAAGCAAATGCAGTAAAAAGGGGTCCTCACACATGCCTGCTAAGAACTAGACCGTCATTTGGCCGAAAGCATGTAAGAATACATTGTCGTGATAATAGGCAGAGTTCGATACCAAAACAATTTCCACGTCACTTGTCCCTAGTCGCGTAATTCATACTCCTCCCTACACTCAAATTTCTAGAGATGAAAAAGTGTTGCTCACCTATCAGGGCTTGAGGATGCTTAGGTCTTCAAGTCAAGTTTGAAACATCAGATGACTGAGTCTAGAGCACGCTTTAAGGTTGTTATCCTTCTGTTTGCACTGTCTACTTTGTATCATATTTCATCAAAACGCCGACCTTTGCTTGGCTAAAAGAATCATCTGCAATAGCGTGAAAACAGCAATCTTATCATCGATCAAACACTGCTAGCCCGGAAACCAACCCCAGCGGCCAACACAGAGCTTTGTCGCCCCAATTGAGTGCCCGCGGTAAACCACTACAACACTGGCGACGATGGAGTGATACAGAGTGATACTATTACCCAAGTGTGACGAAATCATCACCGGCCTGAGCGCCTTGATGCATCTGCCTCTGAAACATTGTTGGCGTCGGCGTTAGGCTTGATTGAGTGCGCGGTTACGGGCTGACTTGTGACTGCTCACTGTAACAGCCGCCTTTCCAGCTCCCGTTGAAACTGTGGCCGAAATTTGTTTTGCTCCATGTTAAGCTGCTGGTGCTGGCTGCCAACTTTGCAGCCACGATCCTAGGCCAGTACCAACTGGAGTGTTGCAAATTGGAGTGAATAACTTCAGCGAAATCTGCCTGTGTTGAAATGTAGTCATAAGATGCTGGGATTTATGCGTCTGGAAGCAGATCAGGTATTAGCAAATCTTTATATTTTTAAATGTGAACGGAAACCCCACGTTTGCATGATATGGAAATATTAAGTTTCCCTCTGCTTTCAAAACTGGCATTGTAAAATGGAATTGTCACAAGAACAAGAAAAGCTTCTTCAAACGTCCGAAATGTTCTTGAGCATCGGTTTGATTCTGGTCGTCCCTCCGTGAACCCATCATTCACCTCATACTTTTCCGAAAAGCACCGTTCACTCTATTAAGAATGAAGGAGCGTGAATAATATGTGATCTCAGTTTCGGCAGCGCGGCGTGAGCCCCCTTCAAACTGCCACTCTCTTTCCACATAATCGGATCACGTGGAACGCCTCAGCGCCGCAGCGTTTCAATTCAGCGCGATGGCAACTTTATCGCTCGTATGTTTATGGTATGACGATCGGTGGCCACGTTATAACCCATCCGATAGGAAAATATGAATGCAAAACAGTGGCGTTAAAGCGCTCCGGCCAACTGTTGCACTGTCTATAAACCATGGACTAAAAATGGAAGTGTAGAGATGACAGGAGATGACCAACTCAGAGGGTGATGGAGTAGCAATAAAGGTCTGGTCCAGCACAGTATCAGTGGCCTATATCAAACGTGTATACGCTTTAATGGCATGCTGTAAATATTACCAAAAGGCATGTTTACATGTTTCCGATTCGCATGATGAAAATATATCAGATGCTGCTGTGTAATTTCAAGTTACGACCCAAGTTTACTGAGCATCAAGGGAAATCAGTCGTCAGAAAGAACGTAAAGCAAAATAATCAAAAGAGATAGCTTACCACTTAATTGAAATAGACATTCAGCTCCCAAGCAATATCTAAAAAGCAGTAGAGATGGGTGATTTTATTGATGAACATGTGGTTTTTCTGGCTGCAACATATTGCTTTTATACTTATAGCCCACCGCTGAACTTACCTTCAGAAAAATGATCAAAGACAGGTTCACTCTCTTCCCTCAGGTGTGCATAGGTACAAAGGGCGATATGTACCCACAGGATGCGTCTTGCTCGCTCTCTGTCGCCGGCATCAACAGGCTCTAATATTGTAAAAGTTATCCGGAACATTTGCATTGTTTTATGGGCGAACAAAACCATTCAAACAGAGTCTGCGGACACCGCGAGTGCGGTGCACCGTGCCCTGCGATCCCATGAGAAGCGGCGGCTCCTCCTCAGCAAGTGTCGGCTCGTTCTCCCGCCGCTCCCGACGATCGATGATGATGCAGTGACAGGGACCCGCCCCGCCATTAGCTACCGGCCGCCGCGCACCGGCACTGGGCCAGGTCCCCGGGCCCCGCGCGGTGGGTCAGATTTACGGGGCACCAGGGCCTGCGCGGTGGGTCAGATTCACGAGGCACCAGGGCCTGCGCGGTGGGTCAGATTCACGGGGCACCAGAGCCCGCGTGGTGGGTCAGATTCACGGGGCACCAGGGCCTGCGCGGTGGGTCAGATTCACGAGGCACCAGGGCCTGCGCGGCTGGTCAGAGACACGTGGCCCGAGGCCCCGTGTGCCGGATCAGGGACAGAGGACGAAGATTAGAAGAACAGTGTCGCAACCTAGCGGGCGGAGGGCCCGCCTGAGTGGAAGGACGATGTCGCGCCCCGGCAGGAACCATATGGACGGCCCGTATAGTTCGGCAGTAAATGCACCGTGCGACTGGACATCCACAGAGGATAAAGTCCTTAATGGCCGCCATTTCCCGAGGAAATCAGGCACAAACGGATGATAAACACAAGGACGTCGTATTCATGGCACGACATTGTTTTGTAACCAGAACACATTTTACAGCTGTGCGATGTTTGGAGACACAGCATGTGTTATTGTATCATTCCCAGCTAGCACATAATACCGAACTACAGCCGTGGATCACATGAGCGTATGAAACAATCGGGAGGACTGTCGTCCCGTCCATTACAGCAACACCAGTCATACTCGGAATAGTTGCGACAGTCCCAGAACAGCAGGTGATTCGAAAATAGTCGGCAGAAAGGCTTACAGGTCGTCATATACGGTAGGCTTCGCCGCCGTTGCCCTCAGCCAGTCATTCCACGTATACATGGACATACCACAGTGAACACGCAGCCGGTGGGAATGGCGGCGACGGGACAGGGGGAGGACGGAGGCACATCGGCGTGCACTTGCACTGTGTCTGAACGTTGACGTGACTCTGTCTCTGTTTCAACACCCGCGGCAACAACTCATAATTTCAGGCAAAATTACAGACTTAGAAACACCTGGCTGGCGCAGTTGATGAATGTGTACCAGAGGTCAGCACGGGGAACACCTCAGCACCCATACCAGTCCCTGCCACTGAAGTAGCCCCGGTCCTGTTAGGTTCCGGAAACTTTATCTAATGTGTGGTCCTAGCCCGTTCGATTCCATCCCAATCCGTAATTTTCATTCCATTGTTCCATCCAGAACTCTAATGTATTCAATGGCTGCGCCACGCTTTCGAATCCCGGTAGGCTGCCTGAATAATTTGTGATCGGATCCCCAATGCATGGTGCATATCGGTGTGATAATAGTATGATAGTGATATATCCTGATGATGTTCGCTATTTTGTTAGTCCCTGGTGAACCGAATACAAATATGAATAGTAGCTACCTATAGCCGGATATCTATATCAACTATGCCAATTGATATGCCCAAAAAACAGGCTTTGAACACCGTTACAAGGGTATAAATCAATCACATCAGCATCTCAACACCTCTTCATCTCTTGACATCACGTTCTATCACTATGATGCCTCCCTGGTGAGCCGGTTTGTGATGTCGTCGGGTGCGGTAAGCCCTCTCGACACCGACGCCCCCCGATCCATCAGGCCTGGTGGCGGGGCCTGCGTAGCAGCGACGTCGGCGTCGCGGCAGTGTCCAAACACGCACCTGCATAATTCACGGGAGTGGGAGTTCCGTGGGCGGCGACAGGCGTCAGGCTGTCAATGACAGAGCTGAAGTGTAAGTGCTCAGCACGTCCAGTCGCTTACTACAGCGCAGTATGCACACATGGCCTCCTCTCATACTGAGGAGAGTGGTAATGCTTGGTGAAGGGTGACACAGGGACCGGTCACTGATATGGGACGGAGGGTGCTAATGCTCGGTTTAGGGCGGCACAGGGACCAGTCGCTGATACGGGACAGAGAGTGCTAATGTTCGGTGTAGGGTGACACAGGGACCAGTCACTGATACGGGACGGAGGGTGCTAATGCTCGGTGTAGGGTGACACAGGGACCAGTTGCGGTCGTAGTAGCAGCTGACCCTACCGATGGGTTTCAAACATGTCATACCCCACACTGCACTCAGGCGGCTACCTAGCGGAGGGAGTCTCTGCTTTGTTACATACCGCACTCCCGTATCCTCGCCACATGGAGCGGCAGCGCAAATGGAATCGAGAAGTCTCCACATGCCGTACTATTCTCGAAGAGCAATAGGTAATATGGACACTGGAATGTAGTCGAAACTGCATAACTGAAGTGAAATGTAGCCAGCACAAAATTAGTAAATCCCAAATAAAAGTCCTGAAGGCCCAGTTTAATCACAGTACTGCAAGCAGTGGAATCTTTTGCCTAACGGTTTCGAAAACATTGTATCAAATGGGCTAACCTATGTTCGTCCCAATCATTGATAATTCCATAGTTTGCATACTGCAAGAACCTACGTAAGCTTAGTGAGTGCAAAAATACCTTGATTATCCATCAGCTACTGTTGCGAGGGTGGCATCCTGTAGCCTACCTTGCCAGTGGAACGAAATAGCCCGCTAATAATAGCATCCCGAACTAAACAGATACGGCAGCATTGACGTCACCGTGCCATTGTGATGGCGCCAGGATGCTTCTGTCTCTGCCCAGCCATAACTGTCAGCGCCCACTCTTTCCGCCCAGCCACTCTGGCAATATAGGAATTGCGACACAACTGCGATAGTGCCAGCCGACTAACTAACGTAGGAGGGACCCGTTTGGAAGTTTGCCGGCAAAACCACTGACGGCGACAGCTAAAACTTGATTTGATAAAATACCGACTTAACTGAAATATTTCAAAGTATAATGGGGGTGAAACGTGGTATCAGTGGAGCAGGAATTGTCGGCGACCCGGTAGTGCCGCGGGGGGGGCAGAGCGGTCGGCGAGGAGGCTACAGCATCCGAGATGTAGCTGTCCAGTGCGCATTCTCGGATCCAAGCTCCTGCATGTGCTTGCGTAACAAAACGAGCCAACAATGTGAAAAATTTGAGTCCCGTGGCAGGCCGACAAGCGGCAGGAACAAAAGCAGCCCACCGACTAAACTCAGCGAGCCTCTTAGAAACATGCTCCATCCCCGACCTACCGCACTGATCCAGGGGTCCAGAGCCCAATCCCATTCAGGCAGCTGCTCCTGAGCCACCAGCAAGTCTGCCTTGCATAAAACAGACCAACAACAGGAGACCTCGGTCCCACAGAAAGAGGGCAGGTGGCTCCTGTTGCTGTTCCAAATATTCCCGTTTCTCTTATCCAAGCTTTTTCTCTGCTGTTCAATTTGTACTTTCCACCCGCCTAAAGGCTGGAGGATGGAGAAAGAAAAGTGAGATGAAGGATCGCCGCGAGACCCAATGTACCGGGCCGCACCTAGCTTCGCAGATCTTCCATTGAACTGGACAGGGCATACACACTCAGTGGAAGACAAATCCCAGAAGAATCTGCACCCCCGCAAGCAATGTACAATGGGCAAAAGGAGAGGGATTTGTAACAGGAAAGCCAGGTTAGCGATGGTACGTTTAGAACGCATCCGTAACAGGAAAGCCAGGCTAGCGATGGTACGTCTAGAACGCATCTGTAACAGGAAAGCCAGGTTAGCGATGGTACGTCTAGGACGCATCCGTAACTGGAATGGTGCATCTAGTACATTATCAGCATCATCATTATAACAGCAATGGTACGTCTAGGACGCACCCCTAAGTGGATGCACACCTGTTCAATTCCTTGAGCAGCCTGGGAACCGATACGATGAAGCAAGGTGCATACTCATCATACATTCCCCAGCAGTCCTCGGCTCACGATAACTCAAAATAACCTCTCCTGTCGCAACAGTCGTCGGTAAACCATAACGCAAAACATCCTCTCTTGTTGCAGCAGTCAGCGGTCAACGGTAACGACCTTTATATTACGATAGCGAAAAACAATATCTCTTGTCACATCAGTCCACGGGCAACGATATCGTAAAACAACCTCTCCTGTCGCAGTACCGTAAAACATCCTCTCCTGATACAAGAGATCTTTCCGTTACGATAAAGTAAAAGACCTGTCCTGATGCTTGCTCTCCTCTTCTGCTGAGTTACACCAGATAGGACATTTTTACTGCAATTCCGACGCCAACAACACCATTACGTGAACACCAGAAGCACAAAATTAGCTGTCTTTAGTGACTGATATTGGCAGCTGGTGTTTGCTGATTCTGGATCCAGACGGCAGTCGATGCTGATGCATGATCCGTCCCGGCCTAACGTGCTCTTGACACTGATGGAGGTTTGCTCGAGCCTAATGCCGTGTGGAGTATGATCGATGACCTGGTGGAGGGATCATGAGACGAGCTGGAAAATGGCTTACTTTTGTATTCCTTTATGGGATGTTTGATGTGATGAATCAGCCTTTCATGCTAAATTAAATTGTTACACTATTTTCCTTTATCTATTTTTCAGTTACCATTCATTAAATGGTAACTGGAAACAGGAGTGTGACCTTTAAGGCCCATTCACAGCGTTTCCACAGCAAATTTGGGGTCACTCGGTCCGTTGACCAGTATGGTCAGTAATACTCACGATCAGCTCATTGTCGAAATCGGTGTCCAAAATGAGTTTTCACATGCCCAATTATAAGTAATCGAAATCGCTTAAAATCGTTCTCTTACGAAAGCCTAGTTTAGCACATCCGCTTTATGACATCTAAAACTTCAAAATGATGCTTGTGACAGGCTTATGAAAAAATATCACGCGAATAAAGACATTTTAGACACCTGAATACGCACAACTCGCCTACGTTACTCCCAGGCAGTTCAGAAAGGCGGAATGCACACACGTTCGAATGATCTGTACGGACGTCTCCTGCGGAAAATTGGATGCGGGCCAAGCAATTATTTCACCATATATTTGAATAGCTATCGCATACGGTTTTTGCCACGCGGAAACGCTGTGAGTGGGCCTTAATAGTAACCAGCAGTCTGACATAAGATATAATAAACTGCGTTTAGCAAGCTATCTGGTCTTCTGTAGATGCATCTTTAAGATATCAGTAGGCCCACTGCGTGCTCCTATAACGCCGATGTCGTATCACTTCGCCACAGCAGCAGCAGCAGTTCTGCCTACCAGGAGTGCAATTTTCCGAAAGTATTTGTGTGCTCAACCAGTGGCATCCCATATAGACGACGACGTTACGGGGCAGCATCACTTATTGCACTAGTCGTGCCTTTTTTCGTTCTACGCCCTTTCTTGCACTGGAGAATAGACGTAATTTTGTAGTAGTTTTACAGTTTAAAGGGCAAATCAGTAAGTATACACTATTATCTGCTGCTGAAAATTTTATTTCAATCATGGACAAGTACGCACTAATCCATTCTCATAGATTTCTTACTTTGCTTTGGGGTTGACAACCCAAAACTGCATACAACACTTCCAAAAGTTAATAAGGTCTCTGAATTTTAGTTTGGGTACGACTTTCTAAGAATCTCAATCTTTTTAGGCATTATTATGACTTTGTGGTGCAGTTTTATACCGTAGAAGATCGCAAAGTTCAATACAAAAACCCTCCACAGCCCTTGCGCAAAAGTTATGTATTGCCTTTTTCGTGTGAAGACCATTTTTTCTGTCGATGCCACCAGGTGATGCTGCACCGCCCCTTTCATCACTTCATCACTGCACCCATCGAAATAACACTCAGATTCAGAATCGCAGGACTCTCCGAATGTTAATTATACATGTAGATGACTAGCATGATGGATGGATCCAGGACAGACCCGTCCATCCTGACGGATTGATGCATTTTTGGGATTTGGACAAAGATGTGTATTCAAACATTTTGGCACTCAGTAGCGGAATAGCTGGGCCAATCAGACCCAGTTGTGCGCGGAGCCTGCACCTGTGCGGAGGAATATGACTGATGTGGAGGAATGGCAACGTGGTGGGGCCTGCACCTGTGCGGAGGAATGATGGCTGATGTGGAGGAATGGTGACGTGGTGGGAGCCTGCGCCTGTGCGGAGGAATGAGGACGGATATGTAGGAATGGTGAGGTAGTGGCAGCCTGCACCTGTGTGGAGGAATGAGGACTGATGTGGAGGAATGGCAACGTGCTGGGGCCTGCACCTGTGCGGAGGAATGATGGCTGATGTGGAGGAATGGTGACGTGGTGGGAGCCTGCGCCTGTGCGGAGGAATGAGGACGGATATGTAGGAATGGTGAGGTAGTGGCAGCCTGCACCTGTGCGGAGGAATGAGGACTGATGTGGAGGAATGATGACGTGGTGGGGCCTGCACCTGGGCTTAGGAATGATGACGTGGTTTTGAAGCTTATCAGTGTGTGCAGTAATTTTTTTAGTGAAGTCGAGTCATTTTACTAGATAAGTGGAAATTGTATAGGTTGAGCCCGCAAACTCGTAGAGTACATGGACAAATAGTAAGCTTCGTTACGGGAGATACCTTTTACCACGGTATAGGTACCAGTCCTAACAACGGTGTTTGAGTCTACTCTGCAAAGAATGGGAAGCTTGCAGCCTTGGAGGTTTACGGCGCACCGACTTCTAAGGCCATACGGCGTTGCCAACCCTCACCCTGATGGAATGGTATATTGGGGATCAGGAAGTCGTTATTGAGTATTCCTGCCTGGGATTTGAGCCCGGCCAGCGGTGTGGAAGCCCAAAGCGCTGCCACTGAGCCATTGCATTCCTGATACTAAATGAGATATCGATTTTAGAGAAGAAACGTGGTTTATTGTATGAATTTGATCTTCTCAATACCTTCTTGTTTTTTTTCTTTTTTTCATTCCATTCTATAGCTATACATCTTGATTCAAAACGTTGTTTTAGCTCGGCATCCTGAGTTGGAGACTTTATTTAGATACTTACCCGGGATATGCTTTTCCGAAACCAGCTGGGTTTGCGGCAAGGGAATTTTTCGGAACTACAAAACGTCAGATGATGCCCATCATTCCTATTTTATCGTCATGGATGATATCGTGACAGATAATGAGTTAAGCGTACCCGTCCCACTCTGCCAGAGTTGCAACGCGACCAAATTTCACGAGACCACACAACCACGAAGCTTGTGTAAAATTCACTAAGAAATACCAATAATGATACATCGAATTCAAACAGGAACGGTTCTGACATGAGCAAGCTTCCCTCTTGTTCCGGTACGTAGTAAAGGCCTATACGAGTTTTAAACTTCCCTCCCGGGTCCCTGGAAAAGATCTTCAGCCCTCTAGATCCATGATGAATATTTTATAATCTGTCCTTTTGAAAATCTTTTTGTGCTGGAAGTAGTGCTTGAAAACTACTTTTTCCTTCCTGGAACCATATCGAGGTCGCTGAAACCGGCAATAGAACCAAAAATGTTCAATAAGCAGTGTTTCAATGAAGCCCGTTTGAATAAGAACATTCACTGGTGTGTGTGTGTGTGTGTGTGTGTGTGTGTGTGTGTGTGTGTGTGTGTGTGTGTGTGTGTGTGTGTTTGTGTGTGTGTGTGTGTGTGTGTGTGTGTGTGTGTGTGTGTGTGTGTGTGTGTGTGTGTGTGTGTGTGTGTGTGTGTGTGTGTGTGTGTGTGTGTGTGTGTGTGTGTGTGTGTGTGTGTGCATGTGCGTGTGTGTGAGTGTGAGAAGAACACAGATATGTTCGTATATTTTGTCGAAGATCCACTGTATGTGGTTTTTCACTTGACACGTCATTTCTATAAAAGTAAACACTTGGGATATTGGCTAAAATACACACAGAGCATAAAAAGACATAAAATCGTAGCGCTGAAAATAAGAAAGACAGGTAAACATTAAGAACCACGATAAAATTATCACTATAAAACAGACATTAAGCATGCTTACTCGCGGCGTGACAGCAACATGTTTCTCAGCCATGGTCTAAAAAGTACACGGTTGTCCACTGCCAGCTGGTTGTACATTTGTACTCCTCGGTATACAATCCGTCTCCTCCCCGCCTCTGAACGTATCCGTGGCAGCGTAAGGTTTTGCGACTGTCGCGTGAAATGATCGTGCGTAGCACCAGCCACCATTCTTATCCAATTGGCCAAATATTGGGAAGCACCACGCACAAGGGCTGAATGCACAGCACACTCTGTGTGGTACTCAACTAGTTGTTCAGCTCTCATCCATCGCAACTGGGTCAAAACATCCGATACATGGTCAAAACGACGACGCCCACTTACCATTCGCGCACTGAAATTTATAATCTTTTGAATGTGGCGTGTCTGGGTAATATTACATGAGCCATAAACTGATAGACAATAACGAATTACTGACATCACCAGCGCCTGCACAATACTTCTCATGACGCTTCTGGGAATGGAATGTTGTGCGTGGCTTAGTGCTATCAATATTCCAGTGCATCTTTGACATACCGAGTCCACATGTCGCTCAAAGCTCAGGTGTATATCAATCATTACGCCTAGATTTTTGACAACTCTAGAATCCTGGATTACAGCTCCGCAGAAATTGATAGTGATGTTCAGCAATGTCCTGAGCATTAATGGCGTACCAAGAACAACCATCTGTGTTTTGCTGGTGTTCAGCTTCATCCCATTTTTGCAGAACCACTGGAAGAGGGACTCAAGCGCTCGCTCCATTTGAGTCACAATCCTCTGTAAATCACGTTTTGGGCCCGTCACAAGTACTTGAGTATCATCAGCGAACGAACAATGGTAACGTCATCTTCCACAAACAAACCTAGGTCATTTGCGAAGAGCATGTACAGAACACAAGATAAACTGCCACCCTGGAATGTTCCTAGCTGATTGTTTTTGGATTTTGACTTGCAAATTGAACCATTTGCGGCGCGAATTTTTACCTGTTGTGTGTGACCTGAAAGATAGTTTTCGAACCAGTCGCTGTAGCTGTCGACGCCATACAGGGTAAGCTTTTCGAGTAATTTAGAATGTGGGATGACGTCAAAGCATTTGGACAAATCTAGAAGGACCAATATCGAAATTTCACCCCTGTCCATCCCAGAAAGCACCTTATCTGTTATGACGCCAAGCGCAGTTTCTGTTGAATGATGTTTTCGGTAGCCGCGTTGGGTTGATTCCAAGAGGTGATTTGTTTCTAGATACTCTGTCAGTTGTATCTGAACGATTCTTTCAACAATTTTCATAATAGCCGGAACTATTGATATTGGCCTGGTCTGAGCTGGATGTTGGACGCGAGACCTTTCGGTATCGGCGTCACCAGCGCATGCTTCCACGCCGCCGGAACTTTTACTACTACTGTTCCCTGTCATTAAGTATAAGCATTAGCCGGTCTTCTCGCATCATCTCATGACATCTATCTCATCATCTCTTACGTCATCTATGACAGACTTCGAGAAAGGCACCTCGGTATTCTTCAGATGGAAACAAACAGACGCAAACCCATACACCGGCCTGTCGTTTTGCCTTATTTTCTACTATATATCATCCGGAAAAAGAAAACTAGTGATTGAAATCAGACTGGCCTGTTTTACAGCTAAATCCATGGTTCAATATAGTCAGAACTTCACAATACCCTCTCGTCTAAAGGAATACCTCCGGATTCGATCGTTAAATCACGTGAACGAGATGCTCTGGCTCGGGACCGCGCCGTGGCTGATCATCTAACAGGGATGCTCTGACAAAAACTCCGGAAAATCAAGCCTGTATTCAGCATTGGAGGAAAGTTTGGCTTCAATCTGAGGCAGTTGGTTGGACGCTGCTGAAGGCACTGTTACATTTCGCCACGCTAACAAATCCGTCTGGATGCAATCGTCTAACAACCGACGGTGGCTGAACGAATTCGGTGAGGGATGGAAACATCGGTCTGCTGATCGGCCTGTTCGGAGACCCTGGCAACTGAAAAACATACAGTACACATAGTAAGTTAATTTACACATATTTCTAATAAATCCAGCATTACGACATTTGAACGAGAATGCCTAGGAGGCTGAATTTAAGGCATTTTGATAGGAGCGAAAATGGAGTAATTGGATGTCAATTGATCAGTTGCAATTTCGTGCGTGTACCCACACAGAAAAAAATGATATGGACAGTAGTGGAATCAATAATAGCACTTATCAATACCCTCGGATGTCTTTCTATATTTCTGCAAAGTTTAATTTTCTTTCATGTTGATGGAAGTACACCCTTAACCTGCATAGCCTTTATGTCTGTTCTTATAATCTAAATTTTGAATATTGAATATTTCACACTGAAAAGCGCAATGCATTAACCTCCACCGGATACCCCTCGGTAATATCATTCAGCAATATTGCTTGATTCTGAAAGTTAATTAAGGCAATATGAATGGCAGCGGAATCGACTAACCTTGAACCGACTAACATCGGCGTCGGCTGTACTGGAGTTCACGGAGTTCGCGGGGTACTAGGCCATAGCTCATCAATATACAGCAGACGTCCCGAGCGTGGTTGAGTCGTGATGCCAAACCAACGCGTCACCTGAGCTAATCACTGTTCTCTGGGGATCAGAAGCCCGCTGATAAATGTCTGCTCCTTGTCGAAATGGCTTTAGCATTAGCCTATCAATTTACCTGAGCTGCACCTCGGAAAGCATTGCAGATGAAGCGCAGCTGGTGCACCGCAGGTGCTGGGAGTTTGTCGCGGGCCGCGGCAGTACCGCCGCTCGGCGCTTTATTGAGCCGCAGGGCGCCGCACGGCCGAGTTCGGACGTATTTGGCGTACCGGCGCGCCGCTAAACGGCATGAGGCTGCTGGTCGATAGCGGGCGGTGATCGACACTGGTAACAGCGGCGCGCCGCAAACGCCGGAAGTGAACCTGCCTGCAGGCTGCAGCGGCCGCCGGGCTTACCCGGCCGGGAGCGAACTCACAGCACTCTCCAGAGGCAGAAATACCCCAGCCACTGCGGAAACGGCCCCGCTGTCGCACGGATGACCTAGTTCGGAGGAGTGGCAGGCTGGCCTTGGCTGAACTTTGGCTTGACTGGAAATGCTTCGACTACTGCCACCACTAAATGACGGTGATCCATGGACAGTGATATCGTGCCTGATGATGGCACCACAAAGCACCTGCACTTCCATTGGCCGCCACCGGGTTAAAAGTGGGGCACTGGGTTCGACGTTGTCAGAGAGGCTGTCGATGAAACTTAGTTCCTCACGTATGTACGGAAACTACCCCTCCTCTAAAAACACTAAAAGTTCTGCTTAAATTTGATGGTTTAATTTAATGGTTTCTTACATAGAATCAGTGACAAAACTTGTGTTTCTGTCACCTTTATTTCATAGTTCTAACAAATAAATCGTGATTACAACGAAGCCGGTAAATTGGAATCCAATACCAACAAAAAAGCCATTTTTGCGCTTGTGGAGGGCATTGGGGTTTAATGATAAAAAAGGAACTAAGTTCCAAGCATCGAACTCAGATGAAACCTCAGGTGTTCAAGCAGTCATGCCTCAAGTATTATAGCTTGTCTTCAGCGAGGCCTATAAATTGAATGTAGCATGTAGGCAAATTCAGTAGCGTAGTCGGCAATTCTTTGGAGAAGAAGAGGTCATAGCACAGCTCCTAAGCTAAATGCACTTCCCGGTGACCTAAGCTGGTCACCGGGAAGTGGCACAGCTCTGAACAAAAAATCTCGGAAAAGGAAATACTCCCTGCCTGTGATACAGGGAAAACACTTTTGCCGAACATGTGAGATGGTGGTAGAAGTTGGTAAAACGGCTGTGAATGTAAGTGTAGCTTGTTTCCAGGAATCAAATTGAACACTTTCTC
This sequence comes from Lepas anatifera, assembly GCA_034440635.1. Taxonomy (NCBI): domain Eukaryota; kingdom Metazoa; phylum Arthropoda; class Thecostraca; family Lepadidae; genus Lepas; species Lepas anatifera. The sequence continues at coordinate 161,264 of JAOTON010001249.1, forward strand.
CGTCAGAGATGGCTCTTTGAAAGAAATAAGCGTTAAGGGCACAAGCCGAGCGGTTCACAGGACGCGTGCCAGACACACAGGACGGAGCCGAGCGAACAGACCGGTCCGTGCCGTCAGTCAACGCGGACGGATCTGACGCCAAACCCGCCGTAAACGTGCCACCAGCGCAACTTTATGCCGTCCGGCGCGCCAGCTGCGTTATTTGAGGCTCCAGCAGCGCCCCTGGAGCAACTCTGAGCTGAACTCTCGAGGGCTCTTCAACTGCAAAAATATGAAAAACACGAGTGTTCCATTAGTTTGCAAAAACAAGCCATTTCGTCACAGGCGTCGTAATAAGGGGTAGAGTGAACTTGGTACTCCTAATCTTCGTCAGAAAAAGAGAGATCAGCCGTAATGAGAAGCAAAATTTTGCAAGCATTAGGAGTGGAATGTATTACCAGATCCAAAGCCGAAGTGGTTTGAGTGTGACTTTTTCACCAATACGAAATTGAATGGGAGCCCTCTCCGACCCTCTCCATCCTCCCCAGTTACGCGTTGGTGCTGACGTCAATGCATCACGCAAGCAATGGCACTGAAACTGAAAAATAGCATTAAGAGGAGTTTAACCGGAAAGTCAAACTGTCGGGAATATGAACAAAATCAAATATCCAGATAGCTAAGCAATGTACATACTTTACTCTTGCACCCTGGTAAAACCTTCCTAAAAATAAAACCAGTAAAAATGGATCACTTTTGTTTTAAAAATCATCTCAGCAGCTATTTCTACATCTGCCGAGCTGGGACCCTGCGGTGTGATTCCCCGCGGGGAAGCTGTGATTTACTCCCCTTGGACCCCGCTCCGTATACCCCATTTCTTAAATTAAGAGTAGAAAATTTCCAGTGGCATTCGAAAATTCTCGACGAGAAACAGCGAAATTATAAAACCATTTTTAGGTCCAGTCAATATTGAGGTCACCAGAGGTCAAAGAGGGTTCATAGGATTAGGACAGGGCATTACAGGTTTCCCGTATACTCTTAACCCGGCACCGCCTGGGTTCTTTTCGCGCCCATCACCGCCTGGGGGTCCGATCGAACCCCTCTCCCCCTACGATCTCGGGTGCCAGAGATGATATGGGAAAAATGGAAACGAGACTGGAGGTGTCTTGCCGTCTTCTACTCTCAAGCCAAGTTTCAACCATATCCGCTGACCCTTTTCGTCAGAGGGCCAAAATGGTTCAAATTTTGACCCATTTATGAAATCCCTTATAACTCGGGAATATTGGACCTAGAACAAATCTAAAGACATTACGGTCTTTGTCTTGACCCAAGGGTCAAATGATCTATAACATGACTTTAACCTCAGGTCAGGGTAAAAATTACCTTTCAGGTTCATGTTGCACGTCTTCCAAATCCCGGGGTCATGATCGTCACTATGATACCAAATGTATTGCTGTATCTTATCTCGTTCAAAGTTATGAATATAAACATTTTCGAAAACTGTGACCTTTGGTGACCTCTACTGACCTTTTTATTGATCTGACCTCAAAATTGATTCCAGTGCGCAGATTTTTCTTTCAAGAGCTTTCGAATGATGTTTAGAAACTTCATCTAGCTCTTCTAGAAGCTGAGTTACACCCTGGTTTTGTCAGACTCGTTTAAGAGGACCATAATCGCCTTACATGGGTTTATAAATGACATCATAACTCCTCGAACGGACCTGACCTGATACAAATTTGTCATAATTTTATAAATTAATGGCCCTAAAGGTGCGCAAAGTGACATTTCTCCATCGACTCTGAATGCTTAAAAAACGAGGAGAGGTTCGATTGGACCCCCGGGTGGCGAAAGGTTAAGAAGAATATGTTTACGCATCTCACGAATAGTTGAGACTTCATTGGAGTCCTCTTATTAGGAGGAATAGAACGTTGCATGATATGACTATGCTAGGTACAGTGGTGAAAATGATTTGACCTCACACAAGGTCAGGGTCACATTTTTACCTGGTATAGTCATAAAACCAATAATTCAACTTCCAGTGATAAGACAAACACGATGACATTTACCCTCGATTCGATGTGCGGGGGATGTTTGAATACGCCCTCGGGGTTTTCCAACGGGACCAAAGAACGAAGCCGTGGAGCGCCGCTGTAACTAGCACACCTGATTGTTGATCGACCCGCAGCTTTTCCTAAAACTTTGAGTTTGGGTCATTTTAGATCAGGCCACCAGGCCAGGTCAATTGATCTCACCTCCAAAAAATTCAAGTGGTATCAGCGAAAGTAGGTTTAATCTATGGGCCAACCGAGCAGCACAAGGTGTGGTTATTGGATTTTTTTATATCGATGCCTCAGGATCAGGTGCGGGCCATGATCTCTCGATTAGAAATGCTGGAGAAAGACGGAGATTAGCGGAAAGTTGGCTTTATTTCTGTATATCAACTTAGAATGCCTTTCTATTCTCCAAATCGTAGTATATTAGGCCCCTCTCCGGGGTCATGTCGCAAGTTTGGACCTGTGAGTTCTGAAAAGGTGGCTAGGGCTACTTGCAGTTTTTTTCAGATTTGGATAGATAATTTCTCGGGAAAGGGCAATGTAGCCTTTATTGTGGCATCATTACGTTTGGATTAGCACTGTGAGTCTATTTATATGCATATTGACTACGTTAGATTAGATGGTGATAATAACTTGACCGTACGTTAGGTCATCTTTAAATTTTGGCCTAGTATGGTCACGTCAGAAATCGTCTAATTTTCCGTAATGAGAGAAAGAAAATTACACCTTAACATTGACTCTAACTCAACCCAGTCAGGCACTAGAGCTAAAAAACACTCTCTAAGCTGTCACATTACTTAATCTATCATGACCTGAATGTTAACATGAGTCAAAAATTCTGGACAACTTCCTTGTCACGTCTTATAAGCTATTTAACACCGCAGGCGTTATTTATTATCCCGCACAGGCCCTGAGTTCGAGGGGACGTTTGAGTCCCCCCACCCACTACCCCGCTGGGGCGAAGGTGAATCGGAGGCCCATGGGGTGGGTGTAAAAATGAGAGCTCATTATCAGCTCAGTGCAATGTAATTTGCATGGGAATCGTGGTCTGCTCAAGTAATTTCAAATGATCGCTGAGGGATCGGGCGACCAGATATTCCACTGATGATCACGATGTCGTACAAATGCATGTCATGAAGACTCGGAACTTGATCTGACAATTCTACCAAAAAGGAGCGCTTTCTCTTTTCCTCGCAGAATTATAATGGAGTGACTAAAATGTGGACTCGCCTTCGGTCAATAATACACAAATTCCGAGGCTATGGACTTGTGGACTCTAAAGATTTCAGTATATGGTCAATGTCTCAAAATGTCGGTTGGGAGATGTCCCCTTTGCTCTGCTTTAAACTATTGATTTTGGTTTGTCAAGTCTGATTATATGGTCTTAATAAAGCTCTTCACCTGTCCTTAAAAGAATGTGAGATAGGTCAAATTGATCAATAATAAGGAACTGTAAGCTGTCTTGTTCTAGATTTATTTGTTTTTGCCTTGCTCAGGGAAAACCAGGGGGCGATTCATCCTCCCCCTTTGGCGAGGCGTGTCTAACCTGATAAATGGGAGGAACAGGTGGAACTAGACCCTTGGGGTTGTACGACAGAACCCGGTTGATGGCCTGTTAAAATGCAATTAAGTGTGACTTGGGCCAGAATTATGGTGTTCTTAGCCAGGAATGCTGCTATAAAAACTCAAGCACACGCTAGAAACAGGCGTATGACCTTTTCTGCGTCCGAATTTCCGTGGTAGCGCACTCCCATAAAGCTGGCGCACCACTCACCGTACCCGCCATATGCTTGGCTCCACTCATTCCACTAAGAGGTATCTATCGACAAAAACAAGCGAGCAAACAAGCAAACAAAAAATGTGTATATCAGTGAACAGCTCACGCTAATATCCTGCATCAATGCCGTAGCTGATATCCATCTCTAAGTTAGTAACACACCTGCAGCCACCTCTCCATTACGTCTCGCAGCCGGGCGCCGGACCGTCACTCTGACCACTCGGAGCCCGCTTCTCCCAGGCGGGTCGTCCTGCGGTTGTCCGTTCCCCGGCCGTCACGCGCCGCCGCCGCCGCCGCCTGCAAGGTGTGACGCGCATGTCGCCGCCACCGCGGCGTCGCGTCGCCGTCTATTTCGGCGGCTCGCGCCCCACCGTTCCCGTCGACGCCGTCGTCGGCCGCCGGCAGTGTTGCAGCGGTCGCGCGCGGTGGTGGGAGTGGCGGAGCGCGCTGGTGAGGTGACCAGGTGGGACGCCGTGGACCGAGCTGATCGGACCCTGTGGTGGAGGGCAGAGTGGTGCCGCTGGGTTCGTGAACGAGGATGCTGAGAGCTCAGCACGGGTCAGGGTGCAGCGCGATTCGCCTCTGTCCTAGACTCCGTTGAGATAGAACACAGGGGAAAGGTTTGTCACTTGGAAGTGACAGTCAGCGCTTCATTTGTCAGGAGCAGCTTATTTGCAGGTAAGTAAAATCGTGCAGCTGGTTTGGAATTTTGCTCCTCCTCTGAACGTTGCGTTTGTCAGTTGTGCTTATTGGTCACAACTCCGACCGTAAGAGAAAATATTTGGGCTAGTGGTTGATTTTGAACAGAGACTTCCCGCGATCTCTGCGGCCAGACGTCTGCATCCTGTCATCTATTGCCGTCCTAAGCATCCCTTACTTTTAAATGAAGGCAGCCCGCATCGCCATACACAATTTTCAATGCATCCGCCTTGAAGACGGAGCTTGATGAATGAATAGTCTCAAAAAGAAACTTTTGTCACGATAGCATAAATACCTATGGGAAAGGGTGGATTAGTGGTAACGCGTCTGTCTACTAATCCACCGGTCCCTGGTTTAAGCCTCTGAATAAGTCGATCTGATCCCCCAAATCCCTCCCAACAGGGTAAGAGCTGGCGGCGCCGTATAACCTTGGCAGTTGGAGCGTCGTTAACCCCCCCCAAAATATACATATATACCTACGGAAAGGAAACCACATTTAAAATACGAATGTCTGGAATAGTATTCCAGCGTTTAACGTAATAATTGCGTCACAAGAAAACTTGATTCAGATCAATAAGTCTGACTTAAAACTTTCCATTGTGAGGCAGTTCAATGAAATACAGATAAGTGATGGAGTCACATTTTCAATTCCACCACCTTTCTGCGAGTGTAACTTGTTGGAACTGTCCTGTTCATTTTGATGCCATTGATCCCCCGCAGGGAAGGCCATGCAGTCTTTAATGGAGAAGTCTGTTATCGTAGATGGACTTTTAAGCTGATATCCATTGAAGATGCCCTAAATGCTTACTCTACCAGCCCTGCTCTGCGTGCCATAGAGTCGCTTCCTAGAGAACCGAACATTTTGTATGAAAAGTGAGAGTTAGTGATCCTTACGCGCAATGTGCTTACGATGTCATTGCTGCAAAGTGAACAGATCTAGGTGCAGTAAAGTAGCGATACTGGTAACCTTTTGGCACGGAATTTTAGTCCATATGAGGTTTTGTAGTCTTTTTCATGACCTCAAACATCATACCAAGGTATGTTTTCGCCATATAAAGGTCTCCGTTCCACATATCAAGTTCACCACCAAAACTCGAGGTTTTAGTCAACTGCTAGCTGAAAAATAAACCGAAATATTTTTGCGTTATCCAGACACAATTGTTCCCTAAATTTCAACGCACGAAGCCCAGTTGAACTACTTTTCTAATGGAAACATATGCATGGCTTAAGATAGAGTGTTTGGGGCACGTGCTATCACTGACCTAAATATTTAAGATTTACAGACGTCACCAATAAACCATCTGGAACCTATCGAAAGGGGTAACCAGCAAATATCATTGGAACCTTCCACCCTGTCTGATACAAGTCTCGGTGGTGTGAGTTTGAGATACTGGAAGCTATTGGTAAAACTAATGTGGGAAATGTTATTCGACACCTAGCACCCATCATGCTTCTGCTATCATAAATTCTATTTGCTTGCGAATAAGACAGCTCGTGCAAAGCCCCATGAAAATATGTGCAGCCCATAGTATTTTCTTATCTAACCCAGCATTCTCATTCTGATGCTTACAATCTCGTGGAATTTATTATAATTATTCGCGCGTTGACTTGTAGTCGGTATTCGTTTGCTGTGTAGTGTTGTTGTTTGTTGTGATTCCCCTGGCCCTTGGGCCTGCGAGGTCTTGGCTGTAGCGCGGAAGCAGACCGGACGTCGTCCCGCAGCTGCGTTGTCAGTGTATAGAGCCTCTAGACGCAGGCGGGCGCCGACGGGCATTCAGACGTGCTCCGACGTGTCCGCCTCCTCGGCAGACGGCAAGCGCCGGGGACCTGTTAGCACTGCGGCACGCCGGCGAGTGTCGGCCGATTCGGTGGAGGTACTGGACCACCAATGGCCGGCCCTGTTGGTGTACGTCCACTGCCGCTTTTGTCTCCCAGCGATGTGCTACCCATGATGCGTTTGAAGAGGCTGTCCGGAACGTGCTCCATTTAGTAGTGGGCGGGCTACAGTTTTTGGTGCCGGCATCGACAGCACTGCCTGGGAGGCCAAGCCTCTTGGCTTGTCTTCTTGCCCGCCAGGCCACGTGGGCTGGGACCCTTTGAGGTGAATATCCTGGCCTCGGGGATGTGAAGCCGCCATGTCGTCCCACGGTGATCTGGCTCGCGGCCCCCGCGCGATATAGCGCCGCCGAGTCCTGCAGACGACCAGCGAGAGTGGTGGTCCACCATGCGAAGTCCGGCGCCCGCGCAGAGCTCCGCATGTCAGCACCGCAGCCAGCCACTGCGCGGTGCTCGACACGTCCAGCCGCGCCCTCACCTCCCGGTCTCCACGCAGCACGAGAGCGCCACCTCACCGGGTACCCGCACTGGGAGCCGTCCGTCCATATCCTGCCTCCGCGGTAGACCGGTGTCCTCCAGGCATTGCCTTCGCTGGCCATCAGCTGAAGTAATTGTCCTCGGGTTGGCGCCGAACGTCTAACCGCGACCTGAAGGCCGTTGCTCATTAAGTAGTCGGTCGCGGCGGACCTCCCGAATCTCATCTAGCACGCCCGGCATGCCCGGACTGGCGTCAGCGGCCGTTCGACCCCTCGCCACGGGTCCGATTTACCACGCAGCCGGTCCTCTCGTCATGGTCAATTCAGGCCGCAACGTGCAGCCGAACAGCGCCCGCGACGAGCATGCCACTGTCCGCAGCTCGCTCCGCCCACGATTACCTGTCAGCTGGCAGCGTCTCGCTTGACCTTCTCCTCAGTTCGTGCTCTCGAAATGAGAGTCGTCATGTTATGCCGAGTTTTGATGGGGTTGGCCGATACTTGCCTCCACCTTATCTAAGCTCTAGTCTGTGAGTCCCGTGTAGGTATGTACGGTGGGCGGCCAACTGCTCTATAACTGAAGCATTTTCTGACGATCAGATCTAGGAACGTCCAGCTACTGGCGTGATTTAGAGATTAAAAAGACATGGGCTGCAATTTCATATTTTTCAACGGAGATTTGTTGAGGGGCAGAGAAACGCCGATCTAGTGGCCTCATTTTGAGAATCACCTCATTCAAGTTATATTTATCCCCTAGATCAGCACGAGCCGAAAACTTTGCAGGACGTACAAGTTGGAGGTCAGACTATAAACTGACCAGTAAAACATAGGATCTGGTCAGGTTCCAGAGTGTACCGGCCAGCGGGTCGACTCCGAGGGCCAGCACTAGGCCCATAGGTCACATAGGTCGGGGCTCTCCATGGAATCATGGTGCTGAGGTGGACTACCATCGTTTTCTGATGGCATGGGATCAATTGTATACTTTGTGGCATATTACCCCCCTATGGAGGAAAATATATGGGATTCCTACTGAACTCTATGTAAGGCACTGGGACCACGCTGACCTTCAATAATCCGCTGTTCCAGCACCCTCACCCGGGGCACGACACAGGGTCTCTGTTGAGAGTTCACATCCGGGATCAAATATTCAAAATATATCTGGCTCCTACTGTCCTGCAACGGTAGAAATTAAATACTTACTGTTTTATTCTATATCATTTGCTTCAAGAAAAACATAATGCTGCACCACGCCCAAACAAATAATTCTGAATACAGAAATTTTGTGCAACTTTTCTGTTCCCAGGTACCTGGAATGGCGATACTGCACCAGCTGATTACAAAATGTATATTGATGACTTGTTGGTAAGACCTTTATTTATGGTTTAATCTTCTTGATTGTATTTATGGCACCCACGGCTACGCCAAATTACAATGATAATCACCGTAAATCTCTTGAAGTCAATTGATGGCCTAAATTCCATTAGCGGCCCAGGTTCAGTCCAAGTGCGATTCAGCCTGGCTAACTGATTACCGTAATTTAAATAGTTCCCATCTGTCACCCCACAGTCGAACAGCCATTAGTTACGACAGAAGTTGGTTCAAAAGGAAATTACGTAAACGCTTAAAGACTTAAGAGTGAGGATTTAGATTATATTTCCAGCCTTAAGGGATTTCCATGTCTGGATAAACCCTTTTACTTCGTTATTGACGCCAGGCTTCTAAGCCAACTGGTGGCGTGGCATATAAATATTGAAGTTATTGGGGACGTCTTCTGAGCGATGGCTTCTGGGACTGTTGAAGGCCGAGGCTTTGGTGGATTTTTCTAAGTATTGTATCCTAGGCTCTACTATTCGTCTTTAGTGTATAATACACATCTCTTTTTATTGTGGATAAAATGGACGTGAATATTAATATCGCATCGCATATATTAATAAATATCATAATATTATTAACGTAGGATGTTTAGGCCATTAATGATGAGTTGATTCATACCTAACACTGATATGGCGCATTTTCGTTCCAAAAGAAAAGTCAGTGATATCGAAGACTTCCCGACCAAGGGGGTCTCCTGACCGCCAGTATAATGTGAGAACGTATGTCAAGTTCACCTACAACTGGCTGATACTGGACAGTGGAAAGCGATGCCTCCAAAAGCGGGCACTATACCATAGGGGGGCATCCTTTCCGCACCATTAGGGTAAGAACAGAAACAGTCCAAGACACTAATGGGGATCTCCTCACGGGTCTAGGGGAACAGCCCCTGATTCACAGCCCCCCCCTCCCTCTGACTTCTTTCGTAGTCTGTAATGACGATTCGCATCTACCTTTGATTGATGCCGGTGTTTGGTATTGGCATGAATAAGTGCCTGTCGCATTTCCGACTTACTGTTTCCAATTCTGATTCCTAAACAAGGCTGTTTTTGGCTCCAAAGAGCTTCGTTAGAGAGTTTTGGGATCTTCCTTTTCCTCTCACTCTGGGAAAGTTGGCTCGTAGAGAGATACAGTTCCTAAGATTCCGAATTAGCACTTTGTATGTAAACTGGTAACTAAGGTATAAAAGAAGAATGAAAACATAAACCAAGAAGTTACGCTAGCCAAAAATGGCAGCAATAACCTTTTCGAAACAGATGAAATAAAGTGACTAATTTGATACGAAAATGTTATCCTGGTGCAGCATCTATGGACTCTGCACAACACGGAAAGTCAGGTACACAACAGGAGCCCCAAGCTTCAAATGGTCCAGTAGCCGCGTGCACGTCTGAAACGACGTGTTGCAGCGCTGGGAGCGGTAAGCAGCCAGCAGCTAGGCCAGGCTGACCTCGGGGATGTCCCGTCTGGATGTAATGGTACCGTGCACGGTGGTTGCCTGCACCAGAGCCGGCTCTGTGCTCTAAATCGGGCCTGAGTGACGGCTGTACCCGGCTGGGTCCAGTGCCACGGTGGCGTGGAGCCGCGATCGATGGCAGTCGGCTCACCTTCGGTCCTCGCCGCTGCAGGGACAGCTGGGATGCCTCTGGCCGCTGGCCTGAATAAAACATGGCAGCCACCAGTTGTTGTCAGTCCTGGGTCGGCCCTGCTGGCTTTTCTCGGCGTCAGCCGGCTCGCTCAGACGGGAAGTAATATCATGCAGCGTGCAGATCTGGCCTGTTATTTGTTGGGGCGGTGATGCGTTAAATTGGATGATGGAGGTAGTATCCACCGGGAGCACCTGGGGTAAAGAATGGCCGCGGTTTGTTTTAACGAAGGCAACCAACGCACCCCAGACCAGCAGAAGTGCCCAGCTGGCTGTCTTTCTCCGTGATTTACAGAAATGTTGACAAGTCTGAGAAGTGTGGGCTGGTCACGGAAGTGTGAGTTGCCCAGCAGGATTACTGCGTCCAAGAAAACGGTATAAATCAAGGTATACACCCGAAATTTCAGCGAGTTTGCAGAAATGGCCCCAATTTTCCAAGAAGCACTCCTCAGTGTATTTTCAGGAGGTTCTGGTCTGGTGCGGCAGTTATGGACTCTGCACAACACAGAAAGTCAGGTACACACAGGAGCACCAAGGTCCAAATATCCTGGACCAGTAACACCGTGCACGTCTGAAAGGATACCCACTTTCATTATTTTAGAGTCTTTTATGTCATGGTCATGTTTTATTCATACGGAGCCTTGTAACACGCGCATTGACGGGGGCGGGTATCTGCCCCTCGGGTTTTTTGGAGATAGCTTATAAACGGTGGCGCGTAGCACCGCCGTTCTTGGCATACCTTTTCCCTGATCATTTTTACATCTTTTGTCGAAATATTAAGATTAGTTCATGTCAGGTCAGGTCACCAGTACACGTAAGGTGATCTGACCTAAAAAAATTTAAGATAACATAAGTCAGAGCAGGTTGAACTTATCCGATTGAAACTCATATCACATAATAGGCCCACCGAGTTATCTAAAACATGTTCTGCTATTTTTTATATTGATGACATAAGGTCAGGTACGAGCCATGACGTCTCCATTGAAAACACATGGAAAAAAATGGTTGTAACTGAATAACTTAGTAATGGAAGGCGATAGAGCGTTTATTTTAACTGCATTAGATTTTCCTTGTCATTGCGGTTCTAATGATATTCATTTTGCCTAATTTGACCTTGACCTGACCTCAGGTCAGGTCAAATCCTTGATTTGACCTAGCAAGGTTATCTTAGATATCATTCGTTTCGGCTTGCTGCGAGGATTCATATAGTTAGAATTGTTTTTCTCTTTCTTAACTTGCTCAGATGCAATGACCTAAAACCTTCATTTACATGTTATCCCTTTTATGACATGTTTTGACCTCTTGTGACCTTAAATGTGACCTGAAAAATGGTTCAAGCATTTTTTATAAGAAGTGGATGGGCTACCCAACGCCTTCATAATTTTTCCCTATCTAGCATGGTTTTCAAGATCTTAGGGAGTGGCGGTTACTCGCCCCCCACCCCCGTCAAAGCGAAGGCGACTCAGACCCCGTCAATGCGCCTGTTAATGACATCAAGACTTAAGACGAGCGTGCAGTTTTGTTTCCCATGTCGGAATGTCATAGATATCATTTTTATCATTTCATTGTGAATAGGCTTGCTATTAAGCTTGCTTCTTCTGCACAAATGCAGAAGCTAGGCTGGTGATTTATGATCAGGCGCGCACCCAGGATGTTCGTTTGGGGGGCTGACAAGGGGACGTCAAGCCGATGAAAGGGGCGCACTTGTTCACTCAAAGGGGCCAATCTTTATATCTTGAGGGGAAGCGATGAACCTTTTGCTTCGCAGACCTATAGTGTCCACTGTTTTTGGGAGGAGGCACTTAACACGTTGGGGGAGGGGACAGGCCTGGATCCAGGCCGACCGCTGGGGGGGTAAAGTGACCTTTTTTATATAAATTTTGTTCAAGTTGTTCCTAGTACGACTGGTGGAGTCGGAGTCTCACTAAAGTCATCAAGGGACTTGTCACGGAGACCCCGACCCCACCACCCGAACGAGCAACTCCCTCAATGGAGGGTTAATTTAGAAGCCAAAGTTTAACGTCCCACAAAGCACAGGGACGGCCGCCCCGCTCAGGTCACCCTCTCACCAGTCAGTTGCCAGCCGACTTGTACGTCGGGTAAACTATTGAGCGTCGGAGCGTCTCAGGGGAACCGATCCCAAGCCTGGGCATGCCCTGCCACTGCATGCTTCTGAGCAGCGGGCCGGAGCCCAACGCTCTACCAACTGAGCTACCGGGGCGGCCTTAAATCTAGAAAACATGGATTTGGGAGAAAATCGACAAAAATCGGGAGATTTTGAGGGAGAAATTGCTCCGTTTGCTCCCTGGATCCTACAGTGGGGAGGGGAGGGTGGAGTGCGAAGCCCCCTGCCCCCTGGGTGCGCTACTGTTCATGATAATCACATTGCTTTCCAATTATAGTTTGTTCGTAGGTAGGTATATGTTTCGGAAAAGTGGCAATGTGGGCTACCCTATTATCTCTTATATTAAAAAATAAGCGATGATAAAATTGGAGTTTAAGGGCACGTCAGCTGTTAAGGCTCTGTTTGAAAAATTAACGAGATTTCAGTCAAATTATAAACATTTTTTTACATTTGCGCTGCCATACACTGCCGTTGATAGATATCAGGGATACCATCATGTGTGAAAACTGTGGTTCAGACTAAGTACATGCCGACGCCTGAGTGTAGCAGGCCAAAGATGCAGAAGTGTTTGCATTATGATGTTTTTTATGGTACAAATATATCGCCGAAATTCATACGGCTTTAACATGGTACAATTGACCCCCGGTGCTGTTACAATTGCCCCTCACGTGGGGTCAATTGTAACAGCTGAATTAAATTTTTAGAAGTGAAATTTTGACCCCTAAATGTTTTTATTTTGAAATCTTTCTACATCTGTCACATTGCAAAATTTTCAAAGTTGATGAAATTATAATTATAAGTGCTCTAACTAAAAAAAATATTTCTCCAGAACCGGAAATGTGGAATTTGTTACAATTGACCCCAGTCTCCCCTACCATGTCTTTATTTTACCTATTCCACTTGAGCTATAAGTGGGTGTTACCCGTTGCTCATTTACGTAAATAAATACAAATACAAAGGACATGTTGCAGCGCCGGGCGCGGCAAGCATATGCCGGGCTGGCCTCGGGGATGTCCCGTATGTATGTAGTGGTGCCGAGCACGGCTGGTACCTGAAGCAGAGGTGACACTCCGCTCTAAATCGGGACCCAGTGACGGCTGTACCCGGCTCGGCCTGGCTCGGTCAGCTCGGCTCGGCTCAGTCAGCGGCCTTGCACGATCTTAGGAGCACCATCTAGGAACAAAGCAAGGTAAGAATGGGTTAGCTTATCACCTCTAACAAAATCATGGAACTGGGGCATAATTTAAAGGTCTTTTTTACTTTAACGACACTCGCTTGAAATTCATCTGAACATACATGTTGAAATCTTCAGGATCTAGGTATAGCACTGGGCAGAGTAATGGCTAAGTTTCTATGTAAAATTGTGGACCAGTAAGCAGGCAGTGGCGTAACCAAGAAGGCGTGTCATGGGTCTGTGGGTCCTAGAACTCTTCCTTGACTGCACACTACCTTCTAAAATACTAGAAAATATATAAAAATTCCCTAAAACTCTATCTGGCATTTCCTAAGCTCAAGTCTCCAGCTTTTTAGTTTTATCAGGGACAGCCCCAGGGCTTCTTTTAATGAAGATCCATCATAGGAACATGCATTATGTGACTTGACAGAAATTTATTGTACCTTATGTTAACCTTCGCCCGGGTAGACCCCCTCGGGTTTTTCCAAAGTGACCAAAAAACGCCGCGCGAAGCGCCGCCAAACTTGGTATAGCTGTTTCTCAATCATTTTTAAATTGTCCCTGAAAATTTTAGCTCAAGGTCATATCAGGTCAGGTCACCAGGCCAGGTGAAATGAACTCACCTCCAAAAATGCTTAGGGCCGCATAACTAAAAGAAGGGTTAATCGATCAAGTTGAAACTCATACCGCATATTGGGCCCACCAGGAGCTATAACATTTGTTCCGGGATTTTTAATATTGGTGACCTAAGGTCCTGTGCAGAGCATGACCTCTCCATTGTAAATACATGGGGAAAATCACGAAATGAGCTTTTCTCAGTAAGTATGGATGGAATCAACTTCAAACATCGCCTACGACTTGATCTTAGACAATTTCTTAAGTTGATGCCAAACATTTTGACTTGTGAACTTTAAAAGGTCACCTTAGGTCAAATAAGCATTTTTTGGTGTTTTACTCTATAAATTTTGAATAAACTAAGATGGAACTTTTATTTTGTCACCAAAGTGTTTGTATAGTCAATGCAAGTCAAATGATATACATTATGACTATACCAGGTCAAGTTGGGTCATACCGTTGACCTGGGTCAGGTCAAATTCTTAAATTTGACCTGACAGCAGTATTATATATCATTCGATTCGTATTGACGAGAGGATTGTAATGGTGCATCAACTATGGCTGTATCTTGTTTGGTTTGGAAGTTATTAGCGAAAAAGGAAACGCCCTTATGCATGGGTAGCTATGGACATTCCTAAGAATATGCCCAATATTTAGTGACCTGTAACTCTGTCAACTTTGACCTGACACAAAAATAAATGCCATTGAATGAAAGAGCAAATCAAGAGCTTTTCGAATGGTGTTAGAAAAATGTTTCTAGGTACAATAGTTTCTGAGATATATGAGGTTTTCTTAGTACACCTCATATTAGCGATTTTGACCTATTTTAACCTCTGGTGACCTTGATATTGACCTGACAAGAAAGATGACCGAAGTATTTTCGATATAAATTTTGAAGAGCTTTCGATTGCCGTTTTGTGCTTTTTTCTAACTCTCTTAGTTTGTGAGATCGTGGGGGTCTTTTTTAGCCCCCCCCCCCACCATGGCAAAGGTGGCTTGTACCCGCCACCGGGGTAAGGGTTAACAAGACTCCAGGATATACGATCTTGCTGCCTCAGAAGCTGAGAGGAGATTCACTATCCGCCCGAGCCACGCTAATATAAGCGCCAAAGCTTGCATCGGGTTAGTTTTGAACACACAGCTCATCGAAGAGTGATGGCTTTGCACTTAACATGCATAGATGTGTTCGGATTGCTTGGTTTGTGCGTGTCGGGATTTTAAGGGCGTTTGAACGGATTCGGAAATGTTGCGCTCAAAATATTCAGTGATCGGATTGCTTGGAATCAGCACTGTTTTCGCTTTGGTGTATCACTGCCAAAAGTCCTATGTTAAAATGATACAAATTGGATCCCTTGAGCCAGGACCACGCCTTGGTACTTTTGGAGTGGTTTTCTTCAGTCCGTACAGCTCAAACGGATTGCAAATACAGAGTGTCGAGCACCAGTAGGCCGTAATTAAGTTGATCAATGTGTTGACTGGTGTGCCGTAGCAAGAGGTCATTAGGTTTCAAAATAAATATTACCCAGACTGTTTGAGTTTAATCGAAATATTAGATACATGTGGGAGTGGCATTCATTCAGAGGCTGGCATATACATATTTGAATTATTATCATGTTTCCCAATATAATTGCCCATTTACTCCTAAAATTTCACTTGGAGCAATGTATCTGACCACCGTTCAAGTGAAGGAGGTGCTTTTCAGAGTTGGCTAATACAAAAATAGGGTGATTCTTTGAGCTAGCAAGTTACAAGTGGGCAACAAGTACAAGCACAAGCTACAAGTACTTAGCTAGTGAGCAACATCCAGCACAAGTGGGTAGCATCCGGAGGTTGCCGGTTTCATCTGGGGGGAGAGGGAGAAAGAAAAGAGAAAGCTCGGTGGCAAAGCTTACAGAAAGGAGTCGTTTGGAGATTAACATTACCCCAGAGTGAAAAAAAACATTTTGTCGGCTTAGATCTTTTCTTCCGAAAACCAAATTTTAAGAAGAGCTTGCCATAAAAGTTACTTCATTTGAGTACGTACTCATTTCATAATAGAAATCGAATGTTGTATTTTGGTTTCATGCATCTATTTGTTCGTACCCAATTCTACCGAATTCAGTTCCAAGAAAATATGTGGGTTTATTTTGATGTTCTCTAGGACGAAAAGCAGGGATCATAGAAATATATTCCAAAAATATAAACGTAACATCCAATCTTTAGATGAATGGTTGGATCTAGATAGAAAATTAAGATTAAAAGCTTTTCTGAGCAGAAGATTCGGGATTTTAATGTTTTGTTTCAAAACGGATAGATAAGCAAATTAAGAACGAGCATGTTGGTTATTTTCTGGCGAACCCAACGGCACTCATTTTGACGACCCTGGGTCGCAGGGCTCCCCCTTCCCGCTCCGGTCATGCCACTGAGTTCTCTATTGTCGGAATTGTGTGCCGTGAGGCCCATACTTCGGTTCTCATACTCAAACTTCTTCTAGTTTTCAGTACTTTCTCGGGGACTGTAGTCAGCTCCTCACCACCTGCCTCGCTTTGAAGCCTCCGTCACGGGTCATTGCGACCAGTGTGAAAATAGCGCATTCAACAAGTCCCATGTATACCTTATAATGAGCCAGAGCAGCTTCCTCCCAATAAGTCTCATTAGACAGCACGAGTACCGTCTTAACTCTCTGTGTTTTGACTGGGAGGGCCAGCCATGAATCTGGAGTGAGAAAATGGAGT
Organism: Lepas anatifera; assembly: GCA_034440635.1. Lineage (NCBI taxonomy): Eukaryota > Metazoa > Arthropoda > Thecostraca > Lepadidae > Lepas > Lepas anatifera. The sequence continues at coordinate 177,720 of JAOTON010001249.1, forward strand.
TGGGCTGCTGTAGGTTATCCAGGCGTTGCGGCGCTTAGTGGTGCCTATTACTCAGGATTAATCGGCTTCTCACGCGTGAAATAAGCAAGGTAGCTTCCACTCGCTAATTCACTTACATTAAAGTATCATTCCTCTGCCATCGCTATCATCTGTTTCTTTGAGCTACCCGTCAACGTTCACTACAGAAAAATCACGTGGGCGGGGAATCTGCTGGTGCCGTAAAAAGTCCATCCTACAGAGTCATCTGTAAGGCCCTCTTTGAGGAGTTCCCTGGCTGAAATCGGTTGTATAGTTATCACATTCGCAATTTGCAACATAAATCCGGTCATGTCACATCCGCTCACCGCATTGATAAGAGTGGCTTCTGACATGTTTGTTGATCATCTGGCAGAGGCAGTGGCTGTCGGGACGCAGCGTGGCAGGTTTATTGATCCGCCTTTGCAATCAACTGCCTCGATCATCCTCGCTAATGAGATCCCGTCAAAAACACTGCCAAACTCCCGTGAAAAACGGACGGGAAAAATCTCCAACGCGTACCGAAATATATGATGTGAGTTTATCCCGACTATAAATCATGTATCTTAATATAAGGATGTTGGTCTTTCTCGTCTATAAATCGTGTTTATGGATAGCTGATGTTTATATTTTCATCAACCGGATACGCTTACGACCGAAGGCTGAGAGGGCAGTATTGTCCATCAACGGAGGCTGCTTTTAATTAAACTGTTCACGACCAGATGAAACACGCTTCAGAAATGGTGGGTCATATTGTGGACTTGAGTTCTACTTGCCTGGTTTTACTTCCGTGATGCAGATTTAACCACAGTTGATAGTATTTAATGTGGGTCTATAATGGCATGCAAAAAATAACACGCGGGCACACTAAGAAATTAAACAAGGAAAACTACGCAGCTAGGCAATAAATCATGTATAGCATGATTAGCCAGTAATGCCATTGTGTCACCTGTTATTGTGCAACTATTGGGTACCTGCCATTGAGTTTCGCGTCGTTCATGTTTCAGTGGGCAACCTATTTGCTTGCCACTGTAATAAATCAATCATGATAACATTGGTCTATAATTTGGGTGGCATTGTGTTCTTAGGCTGGAAAATCTGGATTGCGAGATGTCTTGAAGAGCTTAACAAATCGTTAAACCTATCATCGATGAGCTAGGTTGGCGAGAGTGAGAGTGGCTGCACAAGTGGCCCGTGGTGGCAGCGCGGTGCTGGGCGTCCTCGGAGCGTTGAGTTGCCAGATATTGCACGCATGTGAACTCCTGGCGAACTCCTGAATGGATCCTCTTCTCATTCTAGACCTTATCTATCGTCTTTATTGCAGTGCTTATCGAGAAGAAAATCTTTTCAGCCCCTTTTCAGTAAACCATACCAACTTCTGACCCATAAACATAAAAGTGAGATCAGTTTCTTTACTTGTGCGGCTCCTGAATTCTCTTGCATATGCTTCTCACTCTTCTCATTCTTTCGTGCACTCCTCTTACTCATGCATTCGATCGAGTACAAGTGCCTACAGTGAGCAGAGTAGAAATGCGATTACGGGGTAGTGGAGTGGCTTGTCGCACACAACGCTTATCGATGCAAATAGTGTCATTTTCTGAATGTGAAAATATTAACTGGATGTCAGCCCGAGGGAGAGGTAGTCGACAACGGCATTTATCTTCCCTTTGAAGCGTTACATGGACGATGATATATGCAGATGTACCGCAAATGGTGTATGCAAATGCTGCGACATGTTTTCCACGTCTGAGACTTGAGGCCTGTTATCGTCAAGTACTTCTTGTTTATTGACAAGTTCAAGACAGGCTTGTAACTTCGGGTGAGCTGTGCTAGCCCCAACCAGCAGACCCAGCTCGCAGAATGTCCCAAAGGCCACCGACGTGTGCTCAATCAACGCACGACAGAGTGGGTTTCAGACGATCCGCGAAATTCGAGCTGTCACAGGAAAAAACCTATTCCAGGCATCTGCTCAAAATTTTTTAATATCCTTCAGTCTCCTCTGTTGTGCTTGGATTTGAAAATCCACGCAGAGATATCTGGGTCAAATCCTGAGGAATACAGTGTGCTCACGGCCTACGCTGCGAGGGAAATTGATGCACCGTTTCCTGGAACAGAGCCTGGGGCGGACAGTTAAAGTCGCCATTTCGTTCTCTGATGGTGGCCGGTTACACCTGTGAAGTGGGGAACCGAACTCCCTTGTGAGGTTTCTGGTTGGAGGTCCGCTGGCTCCGCAGATCTCAACAGCCACTGACCCAAATCTGAGGCTAAACATAAAAAATCCGACCTTGCCAACAGGATAGGGGAAGGGCTTGAGGTAACAATCAAGGTCTTATTTGCCTTTATTGGGAAAGTGTTCGGAAAGAGGTCCGAACATTCCGCTTTCTGAAACACCCGTTGGGGAAAGTTCGAATTTTGATGGTAAATTGACGCACACATTACAAGCCATTATAGAACACAACGCAAAGACCTCTTGGCTTAAATTGTCTTGGATTTGTCAACATGCTTATTTTACTGATATGTTGTCCTGATCCTGGTCCTGATCCTATGCTTCTCAAATTAATAGCTCTATTTCCTGGCTTATGACCACCAATCATTTGCTCCGCAAGTAATTTGCATCTTGGGAAACTTCTTTGTGACAGGATGATCCATATTCTACATTGAAAAAATAAAAGCGATCGAGACCTCAAGCACTTCACCGCATTCGGGCGTTTTCTCTACTTGCTTCTGCACTAGCAGCACTTCAGGCTATGTGGGAGTCGGCATGGATGTTTACGAGCTTAGCATTCCACACCAAGCTATTATTTTAATTATTGTCTTCTGAAATGATTGATTATTTTCAATGATTGAGGTGTGCATGCTGCAGCTTAAAAATTCGAGCTGGCAATGCCTATTTTTAGTTCGGCAGTAGAGTGCGTCCGTCCATCAGCGATGGCGGGCCAGACAAACACACAGCGTACCCGTCATTGTGGAATTCCACAAATGCCAACGCCGTCCGTCATCGCCCGGGGTCACGGCTGATTGTCTGCCAGTGTAATCAGTGGGATTACTTTTGCCGCGTGGCATACATTCTTGGTGTCTATCTTCGGAGGCAGACTGATGGATCCATAACATGGACCTAAGATGACACAGGCTCCAGGCGCCAGCAAGACTGATATACATCCGGTATTCATTACTATTCCATTGTTTTGGGCAGAATTTGGAGCCGGAGCTGCTGAGTCACCTACTTTCCCACAGCCGGATCTTTTGTCGTCAGAGGGTCTGGTCTGGAATGTATCGCTGGATCCTGGATTTTCGACAGGCGGTACCTAAGCAAGAATGTGGAATAATTTCCATCAACTGGACGCGCCGCTGATTCGGCGCCGCTGCCTGCAACCCGAGGGGAGGGATGGGAAGTGGAGCTTGACGGGGGCGCTGGGGCTCATTGAGGCGATGCGGCACTCTGATGGGAATGGGAGGAGTGCGCCTACTGACCTCCGACCCCGGAATCCACACATGCCGGGGTAAAATGCCAGGTCACTATCCTGTGATTAGTTTCCAGACAATACAGATGCTTAATCAGTACGAAACCTAGCGTTGTTTGTTAACCTGATCAGAGATGGTTCCATATCTGCACAGCAGGATATATTGCTAATACGAACCACTAATCGCTAGTTTGCTTATCAGTGGACTAAGAAAAATTAGTTGATTAATCAACTGAAAAAATTAGATGATTAACGATTAACGAAGCGCAAGACGTGTAAACGCTGTTCAATCGACCGTAGAGCTCCTATAGAAGCACACAGTAAAGTCAGATGCAGTGAGTACCATTCTAGGAGGAAAATGTGCATTACTCGTAAACGACTGATTTTTCGTATCTAAAATGTGTTGGAATCTAATTGAACTTTGCATCTAAGAAATCATTTCTATTTATTTGACATTCAGTAATGGGTTTGGCAAAAAGATGGATTGCAAATTTGACTAGCCAGATAATATTTTTTATGCTAACAGTAATGCATAAGCGTTGGCGGCCTAGCGAATCTGGAATGTCAGCATAACAGCGTATAAAGATATTTCCCACAAATTGCCGATTACCTATTAAAGGACTCATTTAAAGTTATGGGTGCAGTTCTGTCTGACCCAAGCAAGTGTCTACGAACATTTTCTCCCTGCGCTAAAATGCATTGATCCTTCCTTGATGCGTCAAATTTGTGTAGAAATCAGCTCGCTCGCACAATCTAGCAAAAATATGTTTCTCCCTTTCCCCATATTTCTACCAACATCAGATCTCTCATTCTTAACTAGCTGTGGCATTTGAAGTCGCTGGAGGGATGAAATTGTCAATATTTTGCAACATATATGTTCTATGGAATGGAGCCGAAGCAATAATCACATGCTTGTATCTTGCATCTTTATTTCATCACCAACAGTTCATCGGAGCCCAATTTTAGGTGAAGTCGATAGAGGTAAATATATCATGGTCTAAACGCAAAAAAAATCCACCACACCAAAAGTTATACAACACTGCACATCATAGAATAGGTTGCACTATCACTGTGAATTACATTACATTTTCTTCAAAATGCACAAGGAATGACATTTTACCGTAATTAGTTTTACTCAAAGGAACTAAAGGAAATCTTTTGGCATCATTGGCATCCTCTCGTCGTGGCAAATCGAATGATGTACAATATGACCTTGCTAGGTCAAATGGCGAAAATGACCTGACGTCGAACTAGTTCAGGTTCACATGCTGACCTGGTATGGTGTTGTTGCATATCCTTGACTCCCCGTGACAAGATAAGCACAATTCAAGCAAAATGGAAGATATATCTGAATTTAGTGTGGAGTTGTTGGCAAAATAATCGCTGTATGCTCATGTGCCCTCACATGCGCTTTGAGAAGTCACATGGTCAAAAACTCAACTTTATAGTCAAGATCGTGGTCAGAATACACGGTATGAGGGCTTTTACGTGTTTCTATTTAGTATTTACTGAAGACGAGCCCTTTCTATTTTTCATCATTGCCTTATGTTGGGTGGCTTATGGGTGACCAAATTGACCCCATCTTAGGTCAACAATATGCAAATTCCGAGATAGCAGGTTTTTAGGCCCTAATAACCTGATTGTATTGGGAAAGTTTGAAACTGATCACTTGACAGATGTAGTACTTTTGACGTAGCTTTAAACTCGTGATTTTGGGATTTGAGGCCGGGGCGCTTGACCTTGAATAGCTCCTTGACCTAACATGACCTAAAAAATCAGATGCGTGAAACTGATCAGGAATAATGTATTGTAAGTCACGTTGTTCTGCGTCTCTTTGGTTCTACGTTATGTGGAGAAAACCAGGAGGGGGAGGCGAATTCCCCCCCTCAACGGCGGGGTGCGTGTTAAGCAGGAGAGCCGATGGGACACTTGCCTTAGGAAGCAGGTGCCTTGCACCACTGAGCATCCTCGAAATTGGATGGTGTCGGGAGGATGAGATCCGTGTCCTCTCATTCTCCCACTCAGAATTAACGAAGCTGATGGACTGCCGCCATGTAGTGCGGTACAGCAGAGACCGCAGGCGGCCAGTTCACTGGAGCTCTCCGGCACAGCATACCTCACAGGTTCACGGCCTTCGCGGCGCAGTATACATCTCAGGCTGCCTGCCTGTCACATTCTGAACACGCAGGCAGTGACCTACTCCAAGTTGGACGCGTCAGTCGAAGCCTTCATGCAGCCTACGCTTGTTTCCGGCGCAGCCCACGCCTCCTCTCAGTTGTTGAGCGTAGTTCCGGTCTCTTGCGGAGGCTTTTTAATGCTTTCGTGGCGAGTGCGTGGTGAGTATAGCTATCCAGGAGACGGTAAGTACGAGGATGGGTGTGGACGGAGGAAGGGGTACTACCTGGAGGGCACTAGGCAAATAGAGCCCCTACGCTCAGCCAGGGTAGGGATAATGGCAATGGATTTCAGTTGAAAAGTATATGCGCCTTTCTTTTGCTTGCACATAAATTGCAAACACAGATAATACATTCAAAATTTGTAAAGGCGAGAAATCCTTCTCACAGACTTTTCCGTAGCACTATACAACAATCTGAAGAGGCATAGAGATCATCCTCATCACCATTAAACCCCGTTGTGACTTTTTTCTCAAGTCTGAGACACTCCTGCTATATGGTGCGTTATGTCCGAAGAAAAAAAACACACCTTGTCTCACAAGCACTGCTACAGATCCAGCCCTTAGCAGCTAACTGTGTGCCTGGTCGTTGCCTGGGCTGTGAAATGTCGCGGAGAGCGGGCGTGGCGTGCTCTCCGCGCCAACTCTGCGAGGAGGGACGGCTGGTACTCGATGTCGTCGATACAGCTGTTGGTCCGGCCGGCTGGAGTCGTTATCTATCGCAGTCGTGCTTTACGAGCGACATAAACTAGCTCTGGTAGTGACCAGACGTGATTACATGCCTTTTATAGCTGGGAAAGCTTACAGATACTGGCAGGATCAGTTTAAAGGGTGGTCCAAAGCACTAGAGCTGGCCGTTGGGTGATTTATGCCTGATGCTGTACCCAAAATTAGCGTTAGTGATTGCTCATTTGGTTCGCATCACACCGGCGACACCATCCGTACCGTGAGTTCATCACAAGTCTCCATACAGGGCCGCGCTCTTCATCACTTCTCACACTGTTCTCTGCTTGAGTAAATCAGGGCAGTGCGTAACTTGAATCTTCTGGCCGTCAAATGTGAGCCTCCGAAGTGTATCGTTCGTTAGGACAAAGTGCCCCATTGCCGCCGGTGGCATCGGTACAACTTGGATGCAGGTGCTGAGTCATGCGTCGTGTCTGCTGATTGGTCGAACACCCCAGACCGCAGTCCGGAGCGTGGTGGTCACGTGATCCTGAAGTGCCACCGGCGGTCTAGGGAGAATTATCTTGTAAGGTGGGATTCGGGCCGTACGGCCAGCAATTCCAGCTTTCTGTTTCTGTTTCAAATTTAGGTGTGATTGCAGGATCGCAAAAGAATCACTATTCTATCAGGCTGCAGATGAATTGAGCCAGTATTGTGGGGCAAAAATTTATATATTCATGTTTGGAAACATATTTGTAACCTGTGAGAGTGAAAGCTTATTTCAGTTCTGGATTCTTAATGCTTCACTTGAATGACATGTGTTTTACAAAATGCAGCGTTGGGATGATATTATATTGACAGTTTTGTTGCATCGTTAAGCTGAGCAGATGATTATTAAAGACCAGACGTGTTACACATCTGTATGCTTATAGCTCATACCTATTAGGAAACGAATTGAGCGCGCTAAAATAGTCGATATTAATGGCAGGTTAATTTCAGGAGATTGGCAAAACAACAGGTTATTTTCCCACTGTAGCTCACCATTTCCATTTATCGTGTACTGATCATCATCAACTATAGTTGGATCATCAATTTCGTCCTAATCGTGAAACAGCCAGCACATCTGTTTTTACACCATCCATGTCAGCAGCTCGGCTACAAAGGTGTCATTGTGCCAAAACGCGCTCCTCGGTACATTCAATCATCTGTAATTAGCTATCGTTTCCGATGAAAGTTGCATGAGCGAAAATTAGGATTTGATTAATGCTAACACACAAGGCTTAAGCTGGCTTATAACTGGCTTGACTTGCAGAGTAATTGGTGGAAGGCCTCAAGCCAGACCATCAGAAATGCACAAGAGTGGTTTTGTTGGTACTATGTTATGTCCTGATTTATCGGGCTTGAACAAAAACTGAGTTATCTATTGTATTTATGCTGAGCTTTTTAAATCACAGGAACATGGGATACCCATCAGGATTATTTTGTTGTTTTCTTTCTGAAGAGATTATCTTCTTCTGTTGACTAAAATTATACGTTAGTCGGGAACGAGGAACTTTTTCTGCACAAATAATTTTCAAATTCGGGTATCAAATTATCCCTTACCCCGGTGGCGGGTACGAGCCACCTTCTAAAAGACGCCCTAAAAGGACTAAAAAAGACCCCCACGATCTCAAAAACTAAAATAGCTAGATAAAAGCGCAAAACGGCAATCAAAAGCTCTTCAAAAATTATATCCAAAATTCTTCGGCTATTTTTCTCGTCAGGTCAATATCAAGGTCACCAAAGGTCAAAATAGGTCAAAATCGGTAATATGAGGTGTACTAAGAAAACCTCATATATCTCAGAAACTATGATAGCTAGAAACATTTTTCTAACACCATTCGAAAGCTCTTGAGATGCTCTTTCATTACAGTGGCATTCATTTTCGTGTCAGACCAAAACCTAAAGAGCTACAGGTCACTGAATATTGGCAATCTTCCTGGGAATGCCCATAGCCACACGTGCATAAGGGCGTTTTCTTTTTCGCTAATAACTTCTGGACCAAGCAAGGTGCAGCCATAGTTAATGCACCATTGCAATCCTCTCGTCAATATAAATCGAATGGTATATCATATTGCTATTCCAGGTCAAATTAAAAAATTTGACCTAACCCAGGTCAACGGTCCAACCAACTTGGCCTGGTATAGTCATGATGTATATCACTTGACTTGCAGTGACTATACAAACACTGGTGACAAAATAAAAGTTTTATTCTTTGTTTATTGAAAACTTATAGAGTAAAATACAAAAAACGCTTATTTGACTTATTTGACCTAATATGACCTTTCAGAGGTCACAAATCAAAATTTTTGTATCAACTTCAGAAATGGGCTAATAGAAAGTCGTAACGGATATTTGAAGTTGATGCCATCCATACTTACTGAGAATAGCTCATTCCGTGATTTTCCTCATGTATTTACAATGGGAAGGTAAATACATGGTATTTATTAAGTCACCAATATTATATTTACACCAATATTATGAGTATTTACCACACGACCTTAAGTCACCAATATAACAAATCCCGGAACATATGTTGTAGCTCCTGGTAGGCTCAATATGAGGTATGAGTTTCAACTTGATCGATTGACCCTCCTTTTAGTTATGCATTCATAAGCATTTTTGAGGTGATGTCACTTCACCTGGCCTGGTGACCTGACCTGCTATGACCTTGAGCTAAGATGTTCAGGAAAGATGCAAAAATAATGAAGAAACAGCTAGACTAAGTTTGGCGGCGCTGCACGCTGCCTTTTTTTGGCCACTTTGGAAAAACCCGAGGGGGTCTAAAAAGACCCCCACCCGGGCGAAGGTTATGAAACGTGTTCTTTTGAAGCCAATACATTCCATTTCAAGATATTGAGCCGCGTTTCCTTTCTATCTGTATGACACTGAAACTGAGCATAGTTGCAGATATGATCTTAGGCAAGCCGGGAGTCCGAAAACCATCAGAGGCTTGGTTCCCAACACAACACGACTCGCAGGATGCGGACTATGATTCAGCAAGTGGCTGCGAGAGCGTATTTGTGATGTTGGTCCTTCCTGAGCACGACCGAATAACGACCTATACCGTGGGTGCACTTAATCTGAAATTGAAGACCTCAAATAGAAACACACAAAAAGACAGAAAGCTGCACGAATATTTCTGGAGCATCAATAGTGTAAAAACGTGGTGGGAATATGTTAACATTCCGCTTATTTGTTATCATTATTTCATTGCGTGGCTTTATCAGGCAATGTATTCCCTCAGTCGTATGCATAGTGAATAATTTCAGTGTTCCTTCTCCATAATCAAGGAGGCATGCGTGGTAGCGCAGAAAGCTATTACATGCGCCCAGAACCTAGTTATTGTCGCAAGGTGGTGAGCTTGTAATTTATTGCCTATGTAGAACCCACAATATCTGAAAATTACGATCAATACAAACAGCTTTAGGGTTTCATGGCCCTGCCACACGCGGGGTTTAGTGCAGGTGGAAGCCACAGCGGTGCCGTTGACCTTTCAGGAAGTGCGTAGTTTTTTAATTTCTTGTTAAGTCGCATAAACCGGACAAAGCCGCCGTGTTGTGCGGCCTGTAGCCTTGGAAATGGAGTGTCGGCACTGTGCACTGTTAAAGTTCGCCCACGTGGCAAAAAAAACATGGAATGATTACACAGTTATTCCTCTGATTATTTCTTCAATGCTGGTACCCTATTCAAATGATTAAATTAGCCCATATTGTATATTCCAAATTTATCAAGCATGCCTTCCTATTCCCCATTCTAATTTTTTCCGTGGATCAAAACTTGTGATCGCTAAAGCATAAGCCATAGATTATGTTCTATACTTCCCTGTAACTTTCCGAGCACTTACGTTTTCTGCGTATGAAGAAGTGCGTTCCCTATGGTAAACCTCCAAAACAGCATTCACGGTATAAATGTTCTCATATATACTATAATCCTTCTCAAACCTTACGTCTTTAGATATCGGGTAGGCTATAGACTCATACTACTCCTAAATTCCAGCATTAATTTTTAATCGCACCAATGTATTTAAATACCATACCTACATAACATCAATGAATGATATTTCCTCAATCCTACCCTACTCATTGTTAAGCAGTCGTGACATGGGAGCAAAAGAGCAGTAGGAGGAGTAGATATCATCACTTTCTGCCGCCAATGTTAAGCCAAGTCCTAGAAGCTCCAGAAAATGCCGTGATTTATAGCAAAGTATGTTCCCACATATTCAGGTGCGTCAGCTAAGATTGAGAGGACCATCAGCTGCTGGTCTGACTTCATTGCCGGCATGGGCGTCCCCCAACTAATAAACCAAGTGGAGCATCCCTCACTAATCTGTGGCGACGCGGGCCTTTCACCACATTGGGCTGGCGTAGATATTCCCAATGCTAGTGTTGAGGAACCACCTCGGTACGCTCGAGCACAGATAGTATGTCACGACCTTGTCTCAAAATCTACCTCCAATCCTCCCCCCTTCCTCCCCTCTGGTTATCGGTAGGTCTGAGACCCCCTCTATTGAGAGATCTGGGGTTATGGCCAAGGTTAGAATTCATTTGTTGTTCCATCATTGAACTCGTGAAAAGATGGTAGCTCTATTTTGTTCACTATAAAAGCCTGTCACATCACTTTCTGTCATGGAATCTTCCCAAGACTGGACCCAAAGTGAGTAATACAAATACATATATTTCCTCCCTTCCCCAGGCAGGCCTATTTTTCAATATTGCTTTCAGGATATCATCAGTTCCCTCACGCCACCAACCACCCTTCCCCCAAACGGTCCGTCGGAGCCGTGCCCGGAACCACACGCATGGTGGGGGAGCCACTATTAGCTGCAGTGGATGACGATGTGGACTTGTCGACGCGGGGACATTCCTCTTCACGTGCTGTACAAACACGGTCGGCGATGACGGGAATCGTGGGCTGAATCGATCACAGCCCGCTGCAACGGTGGTGGAGTTAGCGGAATGCCAGAGCGACTAATGCCGAGCGCAGCGAGGAATGCATTGATTTACCAGACTATATAATTGGCGGCAGTTGTAAGTCTAGGTCCGGAAGTGGAGACAGCCAACACCTATTATAGTAAAGGTATGCGATATGATATAGAGAAAGAGGCTTATTTCCCTTTGATAGTGCAGTTTATATATTTCCTATTTTCATGAATATGCGAAGACTGATTGACATTATTAACCGATTTTCGGTGCTCTTCTGACCTGTGTTGCAGGGCCTTATCAGCCAGTACCTACATGTGAAACGATTGGTGACAATCATTTCACTTGTTATTTGGTTGGTTCACTTGGTGATAATTATTTCTCAATTGTCACCAGTCATTTCACATATGGGGGCTGGCTGATTAAAGCCTGCAATAAAGGTCGAAAGCTTCGAATGTCTTAGCACTCCAGCGGAGAAAGTGCGAAATAGTGATAAGAAAACTTTTTTTTCCGAATCCGCTGTCATTTTGCGTACATTAAACCAGATGCATAAAAATCTATCCTGACTGGGTTATGCGGCTAAGGTTCATAGCTAAGCCTGTTCAATGATTGGATAGGAGGCAATAATCCCAACGATAAGGTCATATTTACTCGCGTGGTATCTTCAAGGCCACAGACTTTATTACTGAGGTTCGAAATCCGTTCATAAAGATCTGAAAGTAAGTGTTGGGTCATTAAAGGGGACCCCACACTTCCTGTTATTTTTGCCGATGTTTAATCTTACTGGTGTTACACACTTACTGGTTCCCATTTTTTACCGATGTTTATTCAGGTACTGGTGAAATCAAACGGAGATGGACTGTGCCCCAGATTTTACCTCAGGAAATGAATGCACAGCTCAGACAGAAATTTAATCAACAATAGACAGATACAAACTTGCGTGCAACTCGATTTAATGAGAGCAAATTCTGGGTGTCTGAGTGAACTGGAGAAGTAAGTTACCCGGTGGTGATTTTTATTAAAGATTAGCTGCTCACTTGATCCCACACTTCTGACAACTCAGATTTAGAACATAGTTCAACCGAGAAAATTCTTGTGAGGCGGGATTGATTTGAGAGTCGGCTCTGAATGGCCTCAAACATATGTTTCGCGTGGTAACTTTCTAAATGCGACTTCGCAAAACTGGGAATTAAGTACATAAACAATCTTCCACATGTTGAGTCACTCGCTTTTGACTCACGCAATCCAGTCAATAAGCTGGAGTTTACCCTAATTCAGCCTGAGTTGTTATTGTGTGAAACACAAACAGGTACAGCAAAACATGTATTTGCATAAAAATATAGCAGTTGATTGATGTATGATGGCTTGTCACCACACAGAAAGATTGATTCTAAATTCAGCTTACATCTGCCCTAAGTGGAAGATGTATTCACTGCTCCGGTATTGTGTGCACATGGTGCATTTCCTATTCCGTTGTTATATTCTTCCTTAATTTTTATTTTGCATATTATATGTTTTCTTTGTCTTTCACAAGCCACTTCCATCGCTATCGTCAACATTATCATCCTAATTTCGGGCACGTCTACTGCGGTGACACTTCGCCCATCCCCCCTCCTTACGCCCATCACTCTTTATCGTTCTGTGTGTGCTGCATTAATGGTAATGATTCGCAGTACGGTTCCATCGGAGGTGGGATCTCTAGATTGAATTCGCAATTTCTTATGAAAGTACGACGTCTGCGGGCACCAAACACTGCTGGATCATATCTCACTATATTTTCTAGAAATTTAGGAAAATATATCCGAGACACAATATATGTTTCCTTCCATCTACCCTCCAGTTTTTGGCAGTTGGTGCGTCGTTTTCTCTCCCCCCTCCCTCGTCCTCATTGTGCTCCAACCGGGGACAAGTCTGATAAAAAGTATGTTTGTTTTTCGGAGCTCCATGAGCCGGATTAGGCCCGGTGGTTTCCGTCCAGTTTTCTCTGGCCTGGCCGAGGTCTCGGCGTCCATCAGACCCGCATCAGCCTCTGTACGCTTCCGGCGGTGTTGGCGCAGACAGTTCCAGCAACGCATCCACGGCCGACCAATCGCGCCCCGGAGACCTATGCCATCAGTTTCGGTGCCGACGGTGGTGATCGCTGGACATCAGACACCGCGGCACGTCTGACCGATTGCCTCCGGCAGGTCAGACGTGCAGCCGCCGAGCCGGGCAGGCTGGGATTTCATCGACGCCGGCGCTGTACTGCCGCACAATCGCCGGCACTGCGGCTTCTGATTGGCTGTTACTGTGCTCAAAATCATGTACTGATCGAAAGGATGCTGGTAGAATCATACTGGGCGCCATGCGTGTGAAGGGTCACTTCAACCTTGCTCCATGCATTTTCAAAACCTTGCTTGCCTTGTATAATATATTTGTAGGTTGTGTTACATCTGTAAACCTGTTGCATATACTTTTTTGGAAGTTCTAATGGATGTTAACCCTCGCCCCACCGGGGGGCCATCGATGGCCCCCTAAGGTTTTTCCGGGATAGCAGAAAAACGACGAGGCGCAGCACCGCGGTTGAGGACTCTACCTCTCACTGCATCATTTTCCCATCCTCCCTGAAATTTTTTACCCCGGGTCACCCAAGGTCAGGTCACCAGACGAGGTCAACCAAGGTCACCTCACTTCACCTTTAGAGCTCTGTAAGAGCTACATTTCAAAGTCGATTGATTTGAAACTTCCTACACTTCATGACCCCTCCAGGGTCTACAAGGTGTATATCCGGGATTTTTCGATTTCGTGCCCTGAGGTCAGGTCACGAGGCGACCTCTCCCATTGGAAAAGCATGGGGAAAAGCTATTTCATGATATAAAAGCCACAAAAATGATTGCAAATACTCAGACTGCTCAGAACAACGTTTTTGGACACCCTTTCACGGATCCCAGGGGTCAATTTGCCCTTTGACTTTTCCAAGGTCATCCAAGGTCACCAGAGGTCAAAAACAGTATTTTGACCATAACTTTTGACCTAATTGAGCTAGAGCGGTGAAACAAACACCATCGTGTTTGTCTTGTCACTGGCTTTCATTTGATATACGGCAAGGTCACTTTTTGACCTTTCGTGACCTCAGGTCATATTAGGTCACGAGGTGACCTCTGGCGGTCAAACCACTGGCGGAAGGTCTTTACGTTCCACATAGCGGAAAAATTACTGGCAATTTGCTATCAAATGTACTTTAACAGGCTTCAATAGCTCTAATGACATAAGAGTTATGCCCAGTTTGCTTAATCATTGCATATTTGAGTGAAAATAGCCGATCTTGACCTAATTTGACCTCTGGAGGTCAAACCATTGACCTGAGCACTAAAAAATGCGAAGTAATTTCTTACTGAATTCACGCGAGCTTTCTGTTGCACTTTGCAGATTTGCGCTAACGCCCATATTTTCGGAGTTAGAGGGGGGCCATCGATGGTCTTCCCCGGTGGGGCGAAGGTGGCGCCGGACCCCCGGTGGGGCGCGGGTTAATAGAAATGGATCTTAGATGTCAATGAAAACCCTAAATATTAAAGCCTTCACGACAACAAGCCGAGAGTTGGGAAAATCAGGGAGGGATCCATCTGGGCTGAGGGACCTGTCACCCTTCCCCTGCTAGGTCTTACTGAGGTGCCTGTCTGTCCGAGTCGGGTGCCCATGTCGGGCGCTGAAGGCACCCTAAACGTATAGCCAAACACTTCGAATCCCAAAACTTTGTGGAATTGAAGTTAGCTTTTGAAGATGGCAGAGGAAGATGTGTCCTGTTTCCCTTCAGTCCGACCCTTCGTCATCACTGCCCAACAATTTTTTCTTTTTGCTTGCGATTTTTGACGCTCCAACAACAACAAATACTGCATCGATAAAGGAGGAGAATGAACCGGACTTCGGCTAGTGCAGGGCATCAAATCCTACCTAAGAGTGGGCTCGATTCTGCAACCCCTTGTTCACTGCACAGGGTCATGTGATCGAGTCAAAGGAGTGTGCTAACCGACTGTGCCATCCAAACCCCTGTCCAAAATCCCGTCACAGCTGTCCAACACTCCGTAACAGCCAACCAACGCTACATCACAGCTGTTCGATACTTCGTTACACTCGTCCAACGCTTCATCACAGCTATCCGACGCTTTGTTATAGCCACCCAACACTCAATTATAGTTGTCCGACGCTTTGCTGCAACAGTTCAACTCTCCATTAAAGCTGCCCATTTTTTCGTAATGGCCATCCAACGCTCCTTCACAGCTGTCCGACACTTCGTTATAACCATCCAACGATTCGTGACAGCCATCCGACACTTCGTTACAGCCATCCGACACTTCGTTACAGCCATCTAACGCTCCTTCACAGCTGTTCAATGCTACGCTACTGTTGTCATAATCTCCTTCACCGCTGTCTAACGCTCCATCATAGCTGTTCAAAGTTCCATCACCGTTCACGGCGCCAGCACTGTCCGATACTCTGTCACCACTGCTCACTGCTCCGTCACCACTGTCTAACGCTCCGTTGCAGATGTCCGACGCTTGCCACCACCACCCAACGCTCCGTCACGGCTGTTAGCAATGCCCCTCCCTCGTTCTCGGGATCTCCGGAAAAAAAAACCTTTTTTACCTCTTCAATGGCTCTTCCAAAAGGGATGTTATCCTGAGCTACGACATGCACAAGATACCTACTTGCCCTTCAGTCAAGCATACTAATTACGACGATCACGTCTGCTCATGTGGCTATATAAAGGCTTCTTCACAAAGCGAGAAAACACATCATGACACTGAATATCAGGCCTGGTGACCTTACTGTCGCTGAGTCCTCTGACGTCTGGAGCTATCAAACCGACATAGTCCCGCTGAACAAGCTCAATTTTGCAGGGCGGACCGCTCATGCGGAGGATGGCAATGGTGTGGAACCAATGTTGGCCGGGCCGCTGCTGCAGCTGCGGCTGCTGGCCGGCGATTTCTATGGTTTTGATGGCTCCAGGGAACGATTCTAATGCAGTGCGGACACTGCTGATTCCTGTCTATCATGCTTTAACAGACATTTGTTGGCTATTTTACTTATTCAGAGATAGTCTGTTCAAAGAATAGCTACACTTGTCTGTCATATATTTTTAGGGATCTTGTAATTGCCACCTGTGCGTGAAATACTTATAAAGAAAAAAAATATAACACTTCCGAAGAAAAATTACAAAGTTTTCAGAGTGACGACCTTCCAGGCTCCATCTTCATTGAAGGATCAAACTGAGTAGCAATTGAATGCACCGCTGCAACTTGAAGGGATTTTCCTTTAAAGGTAAATATCTATACACCACACTTTGTTGATGTTTGATATATATATATATATATATATATATATATATATATATATATTTTGTGTGTGTGTGTGTGTGTGTATCGTCTGTAGAGTTTTTTTCTGGTTCAAAGCACAGCGTTTCTCCCTTTCCTTCCCATATACCGATAAGTAGGTACCCAAGTACACTGGAGTATCTATGAGGGCGGGGGAGGGGGCGAAAAATGCATTACCACCTCAACCATCCTAATTTCCCATGCTTCTTAAAAAAATTGTTTTCATAATCTTGGACACCGTTGCTCCCCTCCTCCACTCCCTGAACAACGGTTATAGATACTCCACTGAATACTCTTGCACTTACTAATACACAGACTGCCCCCTAGGAATACGAGCCCGTACCCTGACTGGCCTGCAACGTGCAAAGCAGAACCTGCCGTTCCTTGCCTGGGTGTCATCGTTATCCGATGATTGTTGTGACAGGAGTGGTTTTGCTTTCATGACACCAGAGCGGAGTTTTACCCAGTCATGGCGTGCAAGCACATCAGGCCCGGTAACTGTCGGTAGGGGGGGGCCTCATAAACAGGCATGCGTCAGCAGCTGATGCTCCGTGCACGGGTGGGCAAACTGGGCGATGAGGGGAACGCACCCTCCTACTTTTCATCAGAAGAGTTTCTAGTCTGAGCCAAATTTGGAGAAATCAAATGTGAGAGTTTTTAAAGGACAGGAATGGAGCGGAAAAATTAAATCAAAGCCGTAAAAATTTGATGAAAGGATCAGATTCCTACTAGAAAGAATATTAATTTTGTGATTACTCCACTTTCTTCTTTGGGTTTCTTATGATTTCTTATTATTGTTACGGAAAGAAATATCGTGTGAAGCTAGGCATTGAGCAGTCTGGAAACAAACATGAAGGTCAAACTGCACTGTTCTTCTCATGGCGTACCGCCGGTAGACTTTCCTCTGTCACTCAAGCTGCCACTGGTTCTGTGGCGTTTTTTGTGTTACTTTCTAACAACGATGCATCACATTTTACACTCGCGATCAAGTTATATATTAACTAATATTAACTAAATGACAATTCATTAAATTTCGTAATGCATACTTTCTTGCAATTTGTTAACAAACAAGTGAAATCGGTATGCAACGTCTTCGCCAACTTAGTACACAGTCACACAGCTACAAAGTTAACAGCTCGTTCTACCGCCATAGAGCGCCATTCAGGGCGTGGGGCCATCCGTAAGCCGCACGAGTTTAAACAAGAGTACATACCTATATGAGCACGGAGCACCTCCCGTCCTTCACGCAGTAACCGAGCGCACCGAGTAGACACTCAGGTCCGTCAACTGTCACTCTTCGGCATGGGCGTAGGAATAGGGAGTGGGCCAGGGGCTACTCTGCCTCCCCCGGAGATGAAAATATAGCTAAGGCATATGTGCAGCGGCCGATACGAGGGAGTTAGGGGCTCAAGCCTCCCTCTGAAATGCACTTCCGGAGGTGGATCCGAGGCGATGGTTGGGGAAGCTCCAGTCCCTCCCCCTTCCCCCACAAAATCAAGTCCTGGATCCGCCACTGACTGTGTGGATGCATGCCTTATTTACACCATATGAGTCATTTTAAAACTGTTTCTCAAATATAGGGCCCCTTGGGTTACAACCACCCCCTCCCCTTCTCCCCTGAAGTGGATTCACTCTAAGCGACTCCCCCCCACTTCCCAGACGGCTCCTACGCCCCTGCTCTTCAGTACCAACTAACGAGAGTTGAAACAACAGGAGAGAGGCCCAATGTGCCGTAAGAACATTCCAGTATAAGCACTCGTGCAGTTCTAGTGTGTCATTAACAACGTTGGAACAAAGAGTGACTAGAGGCCGTTCTGTAATTACTCGGGGGTCTGAAAAGGAAGTGGTTTTGGCACCTGTTGTCGTGAGGAAGTTGGGAAACTACCAAACCTCACGGTTTCCTGTGGATGTTTTCAGATACTTGGCTTGCTCATTGTGATTCATGACAGCAAACTCGAAAGAAAGGATGAATCAGACTGTTTTTTCGGCTTGCTGGTCTTTGTTGCTTGCAGTATTTCCATCGGGTTCCGTAATCAAGCTACAGTTATGCTGATGGGGTTTGCATGATTCAGGTGGGTGCGACGCCTTCTATTGATCCAGCGGTGCCAATATTCAGACCCGAGGGCACCCATACTTTTGCCAAAGGCGAGTTTTGTAGCTACATGAAAAACCTATACCAAAGAAGTCCAAGCTGTTGTATTGGCTTGTATGTTAATGGGCTTAATGAGATTGGAAAATCGTAATGCATAAGGTGATCTAATTGTACATTTATTGCTTTCCGTACGAGCAAAGCACACGATACCATATGTTTTAAAGTTGATGTTTTTACGGACTTATCAGGGCCATAATGTTAATGTATTTAGCTAATTACATTCATATATTTTTATGTAAGTGAATACCTTCCTTTCTTTAATCTTGTGTCACTCAATATTATATGTATACCTTGCAGATCCAATATCCATACCAGCAGTGTAGCTATCATCAGTCCCGATAAATTGAATATGACATGAAACCGGTGTATTCATTGAGCAGCACTCAGCTGTTGTTTTCACACCTGGTGATAGTTATCAACAATTAGGGCGACAAATGATAATGTTTTCCGTGAACAGCAGACGTAAGCCTAGGCTCCCACAGAATATCGCACACATCCACAATGCATTGATTTTATGCCTCCAAATCGGGGAGAGGCCGGTAGTCAGAAGGTGACCACACCCACTGCACCGTCAGCGCTGCGGCTGCACGTCCACAGGTGATCGGTGCACCATCGCTGGGTGTGCTGGGTCTGTGCGCCGCGACCGCCTCACCGCCGGTTACACCGGCCACACCGCACAGAGAATCAATACCGGCTATTGGCCAGCGGCACCGCGACCGCCACTGGCCACACAGACGGGCGGGGTGTGCAGAGCACCTCAGAGGGTAACCACATCAGAGGGTAACCACAGACAACCCAGACGGGCGGGGTGTGCAGAGCACCTCAGAGGGTAACCACCGGCCACACAGACGGGCGGGGTGTACAGAGCACCTCAGAAGGTAACCACAGACAACCCAGACGAGAGGGGTGTACAGAAGGACTTCAGGAGGTCACACTGAAAAAAGTTTTAACACCCTCACACCTTCGGTTTAACACCCCACACGCCTGTGCAAGGTGTTAATATCACCGTAGACGGACTTCAGGGTGTATGTGAACCCCTGGGAGCGGTGCTAAGGACCAGCAACACCCCGAGCGGGTGTTGATACTGCTACATCTCAAAGGGGTGTAGACAACACCCGTTCAGCTCGCCCCTTCCTGGGGTGTTAAACACCCTAAAAGGTAAAAAACACCCCAGCGGGGTGTTACCATGGGGTATCGAACACCCCGTTATGGTGTTGGCACGTGCATTCGGGCGTCGTATCTTGTGCGCAGGCGCGAACAGACAATGTTCAAGGCCACACTGAAAAACGAAAGTCAGTGTGAAACTGTAGGTGAAAGGTGGTGGTTCTCTTTGATTTTTGGCAGAAACAGGCATTCAAACCTAAACATGTCTGCATTGGTAAGTGTTGACTGGAGCGAGTTTCCCTTGTTGGTGTTTAAGTCACTTGTACATGCAACCACTTCAGGTGTTTATAGGCAGTGGGGTAGTCAGGATTTGGCCAAGGGGGATCCAACTACCGTCGCCCCCCAGGCCGGGGGCCCCCTTTAGTAACCGGGACCCATCTCCTATATTTTTTGTATAGTTCTTTAACATTATAACATTTACACGGCCGAAATTTGATGTGCCTTTTTGAGTTTTTGTTTTTATTTTGTTCATAGTTCCATTTTTCTCGATCCCACCAAGTGTTGGTAAATTTAGGTCATAAAATATTAAGACTGGCCGATATCTATATGGCAGCGTGGCTACAATAAAAACTTTGTGGCACATTTCAGAAAATTAAATGTTGCTGCGTGCATGATGTTAAACCTGACTCTACCTCAATTCACTTTGGTAATCAGGCATGAAGTTATTGAAGTTCAGTCGTTTTGAGTACGGAGAAATTATCTTCTACGGGAAATGATTACCAATTCTTTCCGGGTGCCGAATTCATGAACTCTTTAATCAGGAAATTTCCAAAGAAATGGAAAAATGAATCAAAATACAAGGGATATGGTAGTGTGTCTCGGACGTCATATAACGTATATTCCGCGGACAGGTCCTGATGAATTTACCAGTTACCTATTTTCTTACCCTTGCTATGAATTGTAAATGAGCAAATTACCAAGACAATAGGCGCCCGAGACATTTATCGCCTTGGCTCACTCTGTCATGGGCGCCGAAAGTGGGGGGACGGGGAGACGCGTCCCCCTGTTGGCCAACCAGGGGGGACGTCCCCCAAAATTTTTGGGTCAATGGTCCTTAATGCCGTCAGGTACCGAATATGCTAAAAATTCGCCTCCCCCGGTCAGCACCAGCCCGGTTCCGTCCCCCCTGCGAAAATTCCGTGGCGGTGCCCCCTCTGTTATTGCTATTTTCAACATTACATACCTATTTTTGTTTTTGGGATTATGCTATCAATTTCTGGCATTGCCCTTGTTTGTCTAGTTTCCTAAGAAAATATTTTAAAGTCGTTTATTTCTGAATATTTAGGAAGGCATTTGTTGAATTAAGCTAAGAGATTAAAAATCACCTGAAGTGCCAAATTCTCTGTTCTATTCGCTATTATCGATAATAAAACTGTATTATTTTTTGCCTTTTCTTCGGTAATGGTGCCTGATCGACGTGTTTCAATCTGTATTTTTGGCACGCAATGGGCGTAGATACATTTCACTACAGATTTCCTCTACCATTCCAATCACTCCCTGACCGTGATGTTTACTTCATGTTTGTGCTCGGTGTCCAGTGCAGGCGCTGGAGCTGGCGGCCACCGTGCTCGGTGAGGAGTGCTGGCACGAAGAAGAGTGCAGCGACTGTGCGTGCATCTTACACCGAACCAAGCAGGGCCTGGCCATCGGCGACGTCGAGTTCGCCGCGGCAGCCCCCGGTGAAGTTGGAGCGGCGCTGCAGTTGGCCGCTGCCCACGTCGTCGTCTACGGACTCAACTTCACGGGAGGCCACCGCTTCACCGGGGCCCTCCCCTACCAGTTGTATGGTTTTAATATCAGCCGAGGATGATCACGGTTGGAAAGCCTGCTGACAATAATAAGATGAAGGATGAACGTTGCCGGCCGTTTAGTGTTTAACATTGTTTTTTTATGAAATTTGGGATCGTCAGAATGACAAGCAAAACCTGAGCAAGAGAATAGCTTGGCCGCGGCTCTCCTCACTGTTTGCGCTCATATGCCCAATCCTGCCGTTGATTTATTGTGGTATATGTTCGCTCTACACCCAAGGTACTTTCAAATACATTTGTATTCTTTATAGCGTTGTTTGGCGTACGGTGGACATTGTAATTTGATGAAGTACAATTTCAGTTTTCTTCACGAACGGAGGACGCAAGGAAAAATGATACACCATACACCTAATTCAAGTCCCGCTACACCCCACCGGGGTGTGGGATGCACGGGGTTGCCGACACCAAAAATTCGAACACGGGGTGTTGCAACACTCTGACGAAGGGTTAAAATGGAATGAGACACCAGAAATTGGTGTCGTTTGAATCGGTGAACACTCGCAAGGGGTGTCCTGTTGCACCCCATTTCGCAGGAGTAACTCCTGACAGGGGTGTTTTGGCTACACCCCGTAGGGGGGTGCGTGACACCGAACTGTGGTGTCCAAAAACACCCTCGAGAGGTATCACTTTTTACCATTCCACCTTACCCCCGACAGGGGTGTCAAAACTTTTTTCAGTGCACCACAGACAACCCAGACAGGGGGGTGTGCAGAACACCTCAGAGGGTAACCACTGGCCACACAGTCGGGCGGGGTGTGCAGAAGCATCTCAGAAGGATACCACAGACAACACAGACGGGAGGGGTGTACAGAAGGACTTCAGGAGGTCACCACAGACAACCCAGACAGGGGGGTGTGCAGAGCACCTCAGAGGGTAACCACTGGCCACACAGACGGGCGGGGTGTACAGAGCACCTCAGAAGGTAACCACAGACAACACAGACGGGAGGGGTGTACAGAAGGACTTCAGGAGGTCACCACAGACAACCCAGACGGGCGGGGTGTGCAGAGCACCTCAGAGGGTAACCACTGGCCACACAGACGGGCGGGGTGTGCAGAAGCATCTCAGAAGGTAACCACAGACAACACAGACGGGAGGGGTGTACAGAAGGACTTCAGGAGGTCACCACAGACAACCCAGACGGGCGGGGTGTGCAGAGCACCTCAGAGGGTAACCACTGGCCACACAGACGGGCGGGGTGTACAGAGCACCTCAGAAGGTAACCACAGACAACCCAGACGAGAGGGGTGTACAGAAGGACTTCAGGAGGTCACCACAGACAACCCAGACGGGCGGGGTGTACAGAGCACCTCAGAGGGTAACCACCGGCCACACAGACGGGCGGGGTGTACAGAGCACCTCAGAAGGTAACCACAGACAACCCAGACGAGAGGGGTGTACAGAAGGACTTCAGGAGGTCACCACAGACAACCCAGACAGGGGGGGTGTGCAGAGCACCTCAGAGGGTAACCACTGGCCACACAGTCGGGCGGGGTGTGCAGAGGCATCTCAGAAGGTTACCACAGACAACACAGACGGGAGGGGTGTACAGAAGGACTTCAGGAGGTCACCACAGACAACCCAGACAGGGGGGGTGTGCAGAGCACCTCAGAGGGTAACCACTGGCCACACAGACGGGCGGGGTGTACAGAGCACCTCAGAAGGTAACCACAGACAACCCAGACGGGCGGGGCGAACAGCAGGACTTCAGGAGGTCACCACAGACAACCCAGACGGGCGGGGTGAACAGCAGGACTTCAGGAGGTCACCACAGACAACCCAGACAAGGGGGGGGTGTGCAGAGTACCTCAGACGGTAACCAGACAACCCAGACAGACAGGGTGTGCAGAGCACCTCAGAAGGCAATCACAGACAACCCAGACGGGCGGGATGTACAGAAGGACCTCAGACGGTAACCACAGACAACACAGACAGGGGGAGGGGGGTGTCCATGGAGGGCCATCTCAGAAACTCGGCATAGACCACTCTGAGGGACTGTGCGAGTATGCACCTATACAGGAGCATTTCAGAGGGCTGCACACTAAAACAGAGTGTACGGGAGCAAAGCTCAATGCAATACCAGAGACCAGGCTATTGCGATTGGAAATAAGCTGAACTGTAAGGGTGTGAAGCTGTTTTGTATGAAACGAAACCCCGTTACGCGCTCGCAACCAGGGAAATATTTGGAATTTTGAAAAGCTACAATAACTATCCATCCGAACTCAAATGATCTAGGGTTGAACCATCACGCGGTTTCCTTATTCTATAGGCTTCACTCTGGCATGGCCCTGGTCCCCGGCTCAGAATCACTCGAAAAGATAGACAGAAGTTCTGGAAAAGAGATAGCTTCCGCTTAGAAGTGGATCGTTGAGAGCGAGAAGCTGTCCTTTCAGATTTCTCGTAGATAAAGAAGAAATTTGACTAATGAGGGTGGACAAGACTTTGGAACATAAAAATCACTTGATAATATTTACATGCAGAAAAGTTTGGGAGCAAGCATGAAATTGTGGAAGCAAAGTAGTTTGCCTCTTAGCGGCTATCTGTAATTAACGAAATCCACGATGCTTTAATCATAAAATAATGTCATTATATTTTTAAATATCCCGGAAATATTAATCACATGAATAGGTAATGCCCAGGCTACGCATGGCAGAAGAGATTATTGACCCTTGAGCAGAAACTGAAGAAGCAGCGTGAAAGGCTCACCCCAGAAACGTGACGGTGAGTTGATCAGAGTGTGTAGCAGCCAGGAAAACTCAGATCCGGTTCATATCTGAAGTCCCGCCTCCCATCACAAAGCTCGGACGATCCGTTTGCACATCACCTCGACTGAATCGCCTCTCAAATAGAATCCGAATCTATGCCCAGATTCAAAAAACTCAATTGCCAGTCAATCTGAACTAATCCATATCAATGGCTGGGAGGTCCAATCAGCCCATGTCTCACTTGCCAGTTGATTCCGATGTTATTTCTGGTTTGACTAGATCCTAATTTGGTTTGGTAGATCTCGATGTGCTGTTTTATGCGACTGACTTGAAGAGATGATTTAGGCTGTGCATATTCATGCGATAAGTCTGATCTGAGCCTGTCTCTAAAAAATCGCTCGTTAGGAAACGTTCGTCAATTATTAGAGAAAAACAATTTCAAAGTGATTTTACCATGCAGATGTTCTTAGAATTTTGCATGAACAACTGGTTTGGATAGTTCCCTCTCAGAATAAGAGGAATGACAGAACTACTTTACCAGGGACTAGAAAGACTGGATTCGCCGTTTTTTCCGTCAAAAACCCGACGAAAAGTCGGTGGGGTAAAAACCTACAGTTGGAACCGTTCCCAGCATTTGTATTATTTTTTTATATATAAATTTTGTTCAAGTTGTTCCTGGTAAGGCTGCTGCAGTCGGAGTCTCACTAAAGTCATCAAGGGACTTGTCACGGAGACCCCGACCCCACCACCCGAACGAGCAACTCCCTCAATGGAGGGTTAATTTAGAAGCCAAAGTTTAACGTCCCACAAAGCACAGGGACGGCCGCCCCGCTCAGGTCACCCTCTCACCAGTCAGTTGCCAGCCGACCTGTACGTCGGGTAAACTATTGAGCGCCGGAGCGTCTCAGGGGAACCGATCCCAAGCCTGGACATGCACTGCCACTGCATGCTTCTGAGCAGCGGGCCGGAGCCCAACGCTCTACCAACTAAGCTACCGGGGCGGCTTTTTACTGAGGGAGTGCGACTCTGAAGAGATCCCTTCAGGGCCATCAGAAAGTAAAGGTTTGTCAAATTACTGCATTTTCTCTTTTTCTGTGAAAATATGTTGTCCCTAGCTAAGACTGGCTACCACCCACTGGATGGTATAGGTCTGGTAGCCTTTCCTGTAGGGAGCGGCGAACGGCTGCCAGCAGGATAAATTAGAGCCCATATCGCGGGAAGGTGCACTCTGAAGATTGGACGGAGCTCATCACCAGATTGCCCTGGATGGCTTTTAGTTCACCGATGACTGAAACGTTGGAATATGAGACCATTTTATATCAGTTATTGTATCTTGAGCAATTAACAATAGAATGAGTTGAGTTATCCCATCCACTTCATTCTAAATTGGTGTGAAAGCTGCGGTGATCTAAAGGGGTTGATAACGTGAAACGTGAATCGATATATATATATATATATATATATATATATATATCTATATATATATATATATATATATATATATATATATATATATATCTATATATATATATATATGAATCAGTATATATATATATATATATACTGATTCATTGTGCACAGTCTGGCGATATACTTCCAGTATGGAGATCATTAAAATTAAAAGCAACACATCCACCGAATTTCCTGAAAATGCAATGTTAGGGAAATTTAGAAAACGTACAGAACATCAAATATCACATTTTATCATTTAATACTTTTGACATTAAATCGCATTTAGGACCACAGCGCTAGGGCGACTGAAGACTATATATGTATATATACAAAGATTCCAAAGAACCACCCATTTGCCACTCAAAATACTACTCCGCATCCGAAACCATGGAGTTTCCACCCCATCCCTTCCCCTTAGAGATCACGGTATCTACTCTGAAGCTTTGAACCTTTAACCTCAGGATGTCCGTGATGGAGGACCCTCATCGAAGCAATGGGGTGTAGGTAGTCACAAAATGGCGATGGGTGTATAGCATGTGTTGTCATTTTTGCTAAAATGTCGGACGTCACGATGGGCCGCGGCGTCAGCAACATCTGTGTACCCTATGCTCGTGGGAACACGCCGGCACCAAATCACACACAGCTAAAAGAAACCCGACGGCTGTGCCGCACAGCTAAAAGATACCCGATAATTTCCTTCTACGGGAGGATCCCCTGCACGCGCCACGGGCGGA
Source organism: Lepas anatifera (assembly GCA_034440635.1). Classification (NCBI taxonomy): domain Eukaryota; kingdom Metazoa; phylum Arthropoda; class Thecostraca; family Lepadidae; genus Lepas; species Lepas anatifera. Next base: position 204,359 of record JAOTON010001249.1, read on the forward strand.
CGACCCACACCCCCAAAACCTCCAAAACACTCTCAATGAACAACGGTTTGCTAAATACATGTTTGATGAAACTGCCGCAAATTAATCCCTCCTCCATTCAACTGCTCAACGATTTGAGGCCAATTTTTGAAGCGATATGGGTGCACTCTAGCACGCGCCGGGTCCACCCCACGTACCCCACGATTGCCAAATTCTAATACAATGATGGCACCGCATGAGCGCACCGTCGTGCAAATTTTCAAACCCATACCCTTTACCGTTTCGGTCCCACTTGTCAAAAAGTGCAATGACATGATAGAAGAGAAGTTGAATGGGGAAGGGATGGGGTGGAAACTCCATGGTTTCTGATGCGGAGTAGTATTTTGAGTGGCAAATGGGTGTTTTTTGGAATCTTTGTATATATATATATATATATATATATATATATATATATTATGTATAGACATACATACAATCATGACCATTTCGATAAGAAATATCAAGTAGGATTTCACAAATACAGGCAGCTAGAACACTCAAACGGCGTTAAGCTGGCCCCCAGCTAATTTTCCACGGAGCACAGGTCACTGCCCCAGGGGATTCAGCCGGTCTGACGAGTGAGGAATATTTATCATCGCTAAGTGGCGCAGCCGTCCATTTCGATCGGTCATGGGTGAGAGGCAGGAGTTGTGGAGGCTGGCCGCTGATGACGACGGCGCCAATTCAGAGTTATAGCGCCATAAATCCCTCCTGGACTGCTCCTCATCAACTCCAAATGTTTCACTTGGTTGGTCTGAACTGACAAAGTTATGAGGTGCGGTCTTGAATGTTCCTATCCACTCTTCCACGGTTCTGAATGTATTATTTATTAGCGAAAAAATAGACTTGGGTCTTTCTGGTCCTCTTGACTGCTGTTTACCACTCACACTTGTCAAGGAAAAAAAATGAACCGATTTCTCCCATGTTTGCTGCATATCTGTAAGTTGATATGTATTCAAGCATCTATGATTACGAAATAAATTTACCATACTGCAACCATACCAGTTGTGACCACCCGACACATGTAGCCTTAGATGCTGACGTGCCCTTAAACTCTAATCATCACATCCAGTTGTTACCACTTATTGTCAAAGATAACCGATATCCCAAACCCGTGTGTGATGATGGAGTTTGAGGGCATACAAGGTGGTAAAGACTGCGTCGTGTCAGCACTCAGTTCATGACTGGTCATGACTGATATGTGGCTGGCCCTGCACGAGGGCTTTGACCGATTTTATGATAAGAAATTGCCTCAAAACTGGTCCTGCCTTTCTATACGACACCACCTCCAGTTGTCCAGCGGCCGAAATCAGCCGGGGGTGTACCGGATACTTCCACCCCGTGTATTGTTCGAGGCCGTTATACTTCGGTGGTCATATGAATAAGCCAAGGTGTGGTCAGAAATTTCGTAGGATTCGTCTAAATTTCCGTTGTCTGTGTGCCACATGAATTCCCCATGCGCAATATCACGCCGCCGAAGGGAACGCAACCCACGGAAGAAGCTGACCTCTGTGCGCAACAGTCGGCAGGCTGCTGACTCGGGCCTGCGCTGGTCGACAGATGCTGACGCCGCTGCTGCCGCTGCTGCTGGCCGCCTCGGCCGCGGCCCAAGCGTCGCCTAAGGGCATCTCCGGACCCTGCGAGTTCAACGCCATGTGTACCTGCAGCGGTTCAGAGGTCACCAGAGCCGTGTCGGAGGTGCGCTGCGTCGGTGTGCCCTTCGGCGTGATACCAGGTCAGCGAGGGCGGTGTGGTACCGAGTCTGTGAGCACGGTGTGGTACCGAGTCTGTGAGCACGGTGTGGTACCGAGTCAGCGAGGGCGGTGTGGTACCGAGTCTGCGAGCACGGTGTGGTATCGAGTCTGTGAGCACGGTGTGGTACCGAGTCTGTGAGCACGGTGTGGTACCGAGTCAGCGAGGGCGGTGTGGTACCGAGTCTGCGAGCACGGTGTGGTATCGAGTCTGTGAGCACGGTGTGGTATCGAGTCTGTGAGCACGGTGTGGTACCGACGTAGTGAGCCGTGTTTGGTGGTACTGAGTCACTGAGGGCGCAGTTATAGGGGTTTTCGTTGTAATTGGGAGGTTTCTGGTTCAAAGCTGATACATGGTAGTCTTTTCCTCGACCGCTTCCTACCCAGGAGATGGCATTAAACTGGGCAGTGCTCGCCCTGAGGCAGGAGTTACGCTGGCCAACCAGCGCCCTTGTTATTTGAAGCTCGGGCTTGATCAGCCTTTAATCTGATCCACCGGTGCGATGGCGGACGCCGAGAGCATGACCTCGCCGCGTGTCACCGGAGCAGTCCTTTGTTCCACCGGGCCCATGAAACCAGGGGTAGCCTCGCCGTCTGGTACGGTGGAAAGCGAGTAAGGGAGCGTGCGGGCACCACCTGTCCCGCAAGGATGGCGATAGATGAAACATATGCCGTGTACATACATAGTGTAAAAATGTTCCCAGGCTAATGACAACAAAATATAGTAAAGAGTCAGTGAGGACGGAGCGAGAGCGAGTCTTTTGTGGTGGTGTCATGTCTGGCGTGTCTGTGCCGTGCTTGCACTCTCTGTGTCTGTTTCTACACTGAGTATATCATGCTTAGGGCGTCTGCTCCCTGTCAACTTTTCTGCCGTGTCTGACCAGTATCTTTGCCCTGCCTGTGTTGAGTCTGTCATGTCTACCATGTCTGTCGTGTCTGCGCGGAGTCTGTGCCGGGTCTGTCATGTCTGTCGTGTCTGTGCGGGGTCTGTGCTGGGTCAGTCATATCTGTTGTGTCCGTGCGGAGTCTGTGCCGTGTCTGTCATGTCTGTCGTACCTGTGCGGTGTCTGTACCGGGTCAGCCATGACCGTCGTGTCTGAGCGGTGTCTGTACCGGATCTGTCGTGTCTGTGCGGTGTGTGTGCCGAGTCTGTCATGTCCGTCGTGTCTGTGCGGTAACTGTGCCGGGTCTGTCATGTCTGTCGTGTCTGTGCGGTATCTGTACCGGGTCAGTCATATCTGCTGTGTCCGTGCGGAGTCTGTGCCGTGTCTGTCATGTCTGTCGTACCTGTGCGGTGTCTGTACCGGGTCTGTCATGTCCGTCGTGTCTGTGCGGTGTCTGTGCCGGGTTGGACATGTCTGTCGTGTCTGTGCAGTGTCTGTACCGGGTCTGTCGTGTCTGTGCGGTGTCTGTACCGGGTCAGTCATATCTGCTGTGTCCGTGCGGAGTCTGTGCCGTGTCTGTCATGTCTGTCGTACCTGTGCGGTGTCTGTACCGGGTCTGTCATGTCCGTCGTGTCTGTGCGGTGTCTGTGCCGGGTCTGTCATGTCTGTCGTGTCTGTGCGGTGTCTGTGCCGGACCTGTCATGTCTGTCGTGTCTGCTCCATGTCTGCCCTGTCCCGTCGTCGCCGGGCGGCATCTTGGTCAGGGAAATCAGCACAAGAGCCTAATCCAATAAGGGTTTGGCTGCACTCGGACTGATTGCCCCGTTACCGCTGCCCTGCGCTCCACTCCGCTGGTCGCACGGCTACGGCGAGATTTGGGCCTCGTCTTCACTCAGCTGTCCGGATAAATTCGCGCGGACGTCAGCGTCATATGAATCATAGAACAAAAACATAGGGCAGATAGAAAGATTAGAGGTAGCATATGAAATGTGGAAAGTGTTGATGACCTTTTTAAGGTTTATTCTGCTCTGTAATGTAGATTGATACAGAAGTTGTAGAATTAACAACAATGCTAACATGTATGATGATTTTGATAATTATATGAAAATATTTTTTCCATATTTTAATCCGTAGGATGTATTCTATTTTTGGGCTGTTACTCTTATTCTAGGACGCCCTGCAACTCTTGAGGTATATTTTCAGGTGGTGTAAAGTAGGGGTTTATTGACTCCTTCATCTCATCGTTCCAAATATATGTACCAGAGCAGGTCCCAAAAACTTTGGTCAGCTATTTCGGGGACCATCGAGTTGATTATAGTTTTTTCACGTAAAAGTTGGACCAAGGTCAGTTGCAGTATGCTGCAATACATATAAGCACACACCTACCCATCTAGGTACTAGCTAGGTTGCACTTTGTCGAATCATTGGTGCCGGTACCGTAAGTTCGACACGATCTTGTTACGATCCCGTCCAGGGTGAAGACGTCAGTATGAATATAGGGTCCAAGGATTGGAACGTCCAAAATTCGGGTGGCTTGGATATGGATATGAATTCGGGTTTAAGTTTTGCCATTGAAATCGCATTTGTCGCTTCTGGATCGGATTTAGATCAAAATCCTGGTGTGTAAGCTAATCGGCCTGAATTTGTCGAAAAGATTCGGATGCCAACCATGTTGGGTCTACATTTTCTGAGCCGTGACGTGCTCCTTAAGGTCTCTGGTACCGGCATGAAAAACCTGCAGTCGTGAAGGCGACAGCAGATTATAAAACAAATGATAAATCCAGAATAGATCTCTTACATTTGTAATTTTTAAGCTGGAGGGCGAAAAAATTTGCGATAGGACGAAAAATTTTGACTGCTGTAGACATGTGCCGAGAAAACAGGAAGTCTATATCTTAGAATATCAAAAACATGGTTAAGCCTGATGGACCAATGCTCAATTCATGTATGTTTTAAGGTCGCTGTTCCGCGTGCTATTATGATGTCTCGTCGTCACCGAGACGTTAATATCGGGGAAAACCCTGTCGGTTTAAATACTTTCCAGATCCACCCGTACCTGACACAATAAAGGAGAAGGTAAGGCAAGTAAATAATCAAATGGATAACCCTAATTTGAGTAAATATTTCTGTTTATACCGTGGATTGTACAAAAGACCAAGTCGGGAGGCGTTTTAAAGCTGTAAAAAATGAAATTAATGTGTCCAATACCTGCTCTTGTCATTCTCCATTTTCGGTACCGGAGTGGCGTCACTCCAATTTGTGCAGCGTAGCTGGCTTCCACGCAGTCGAACCGGGTTCAAGACCCGGCGGCTTTCCTGAACAAGGAGCAAGCTGGCTCCCTAGAAACCCTACCAACAGGGAAAGAGTTGGTGACACCATATGACCCTGGCATTTGGTGCGTCTACAAACTTCAAAAATTATCATCAAATGACGCACCATGTTTTAATGCAGCTCTAGAGGAAGATACATAAAAAGCAATACAGGATGTAAACACGCATGAGGATTCATTGGACAGAATCTCTACTTCAGGTCCAGTGGCTGGCCGACCGGCGGCGACGTCTGGCTCAACACGGCTGGTCTCGGGCCATGCAGGGCAGCCCGGGATGCCTTGCTTTTAATTTGATTTAAGCTAAGATATGCGATTAAAAACGAATGCTCATCGTTTTTATAGCAACAACACGTAGTCAGCCTTACCAGCCATCTCGCAGATAAAACGAAATATTTCAGCCCAGATGCTAAAATTGTGTCCATCTTTTCGTTTACATTTATGCAGAGTATACTTTAGTCCTGAACTGCTATGTCTCGTTGAGTTGAATATTTGAAAGGCTTCATTTGGCTGTTGCTTGCATTTGAGATGTATTTGATACGTGACTTTGCATATAAAGCAGCAAATATGGGCTACCGGCGCAACATCTTCGACGTCATTCAAAATCAGAGTGGATGAGCAGAGATATCAGTGCTGGCTTTTGACTCTGTGCTCAGAACTTTAAGAATAAAAAAATGTGAAACAGTTATGAGAACACGACGTGAGCTACTCCGAACCTCATAGGTTCTGTGGAACGACAGTTGTGGCGCCCTGGTGACTGCGACCAATCCTTCCATCCAGATAGTGGAATATCTGGGAAAGAAAATCATCCCAATGAGTTCGTGATGACATATTTGTAATGATACGTTAGTGACTGCGTTGGCAATAACATAGCTCATTAACTGTGACGTGAATCATACTCATATCATTGTTTGATTAGAAAAGCGTTAGTACACGTTATGCACACGGAGTGCGCATGCCACATATATGCAATGCGTATTACGCATATCAGTTTTCCCATTAAATTTCAGGTAAACCGACTGGAATCATCACGTCCTATGTATACGTTCGTATGTATAAGCTTACTATATATACGTTTCTGGAATGATCTTCTTGCGCACATACACGGGAACTCGTATAGAAATTCTGACCACCACTGTTCATAAAAGCAGTGGTGCCATCTTAGAATGAATCCGTAATTTTGCGTGGTTGAAGTTTCATATGTTTGTTTTCTACATTACGAATTTTAAAAGTTAAATGAATTAATGTGACTGTTGCCTTTGCTTCGACTGGCTGTCAACGCAGTAAAAGTTCGGCAATGCTTTCACACCATGATAGGGGGTGGGCGAAATCAGCCCCTGTGATCGCAGCCGTCATAATTGTTTGGTTTATGTCGCCGTGATAGGTAATGCACACCTCGAACTATTCCTGGTGCAAATACTTCAGGAGCAAATCAATACTCTTACATTTTCAGTGAAATCTAAAATAATTGGTCCTCTATATTCCCCGGAATACCGTTTTTGGGGCCAAAATGTGAAGTTTATTACCCCTTCAACTTTGGAGGGAAGTTGTGCAAGCACTGACCATTATTTACATAACTTTTTCCAGTAAAAATATGATTAGTGCACTCATTAAATTGCATCCAACATGTACCCCAAAAAGCCCGGGTGAGAATAGCAAGGTAATGCATCTGCTTTTAAGCACAGCAAAGCTCTGAATGCGAACGTTTATGGCAAGTTTCATGGGTCAGTCATGCGTCTTTCAGGGTTCCGACGTATTGATTTCAGTCTAACCCGGTATACGAGTCGTTTCCGCTTCACCAGGAATAGTAATGGCTTTCAGGAACGATTCAACTGCTCAATGCAGCAGTCACCTACACCCACGCCCATTGGATGATTCGCAGAAGAAAGCTGGGCAGTACTAAGCGACGGACCTGGAAAATACTTTCAACTGACTTATGACACGCGCTGCAGAAGGGTTCCGACTAGAGTGTGGGGAGAAAGGCGGGGGCGAAATCGACGCTCATCGATCCCATCGTAAATAGTGAAGTGGCGGTGGTGCTGCGACGTCGAAGCAAAGGTGGTGAACAACTAGTATACCAGAACTAACCAGCGCAACGATTTCGCAAGTGGTCGCCATGGAGGCACGAAGATGCTCTGCAAGGACAGCGTTACAGTAAATTTTTGTAAAATAAAAACTGGTGACACCTACGTTTCCCAAGATGGCTGGCTCTGTCAGAGTTGTCTAATTTTGCTATCTATATTGATCCCCAAAAGGCAGTGGTGACCTTTTGGGGACCATAGCGACGACTCTTCAGCTGCTTCAACCCTGTGCAACGGAGCTCATCAAATATTCACTCAAATGCTCAAACACTCAGACAAAAGTTTAAGAAAACTCTATAGAAATGATCGCGTTGACTCCCAAGGTAGCACTAGACAAATACAGACAGCAGCAGAGCCCTGAATATACGCATCACCGGGGGCACTATTTTGTTTCGTGGGGAAATCACTGCTGATCGCATGCTAGTTTCTGCTTTTGCAGCTTTTGAAAGCATCCGGAGGTTTTCGCGCGGACAGCCGGCGACTTTTTCTGAGAAGGAGGTGTTTTCTGGAGTGCGCTCGCCGGAGGGCGGGTACACCACCATGTTTTCGCACCGCGGCCGTGGTCCCGACATCCACACACCAGCACCCGACATCCAGGGAATCCTCCACACTAATTAAGCACCTGTTTGTCTGCCCTGCGGACCCAGCGGTGGTGAAGCCATGCCTTATCTCCGACGAGCATTTTCGGAGCACAGATTCCCTTAAAAAGAGTATCTAGTCCCCAGACTGCGCTGTTCGCCTTAAAAGTGCAGGGTCTCCTCAAGTTTTAACTGCGTTCTCCTGCTCTTGCTGGATCGAATCATGAAAGGATTCGACAGTTATGTGTGCTTCTGGAATGTTTCAACAGGTTCATTGAACACACTACAGAACAATATCTGCAGGTAGAATTTCATACGTTCACTTTCAAGCTATGACAAACGGGAAGTCTGGTTGGAGGTTTTTGCACAGGATGTATGGACGTGCTTCCCGAGATGCACCCTGCCTAGCAAATTAACGGTGATGTGTTGTGCATTGTTCAACTATATGTAGGACGAAACAGCTCACTGTTCGAAATGTTCACGGTGAAGAGTGTACCTGTTTGATCTGGGAACTGCGGTTACACAGTCCGCTGTTGAGCCTGTCGCGTATACATACAGAAGCTACCCCGTAAGAAATAAATGCCACGCAAAGGGAGCACGCAGTGCAAGGATACCGAGCAAGAGTGTGGAGAGTACCTTTCTTGAGATGTGTTTTGAATGGTTTGAGTGAAGTGCATCGCTTCGAAATCACTGCGCACGAGGTATCCAGTCAACTCTTAGTTCTAGAGCCCGTAGAATGCTAAAAACAGGTTATGAATATCCGACATTTTTTTACAAATGCCTACTGCAGGGGTGTAGCCCGGATTTTGCTAAGGGGGGCAGCACCCCGAAAAGGGCACCTGCGACAGCGTCAAAAGGGCCCTGATGGGTAAAAGGGGCCTTGCTTTTTGCAGAATCGTGTCCTCAGGGGGCCCTTCGGCACCTCATGGGGGGCGGCTGTTCCTGCCGCCCCCCTTGGCTACGCCCCTGGCCTACTGAGAGTTCATACATTATACGCCAGTTCGTTGATGAGCATTCAAAATCTGCAAACCAAATTTGTTCCCAGCCTCGTGCAGATGTATTGAAGTCACCCATGCACACCATACCCCGGGGAGCCCACCGGCCCGCAGACCTGCTTTTAAAGGTCCCGCGTCCCTGCGAGCTTGGCTCTGGCGCTGCTTCCTCTCATGAGACTTGGCTCTGGGCCTTGCTATCCAGTGCAGCTGGTGTATGGCAGGAGGCTCAGGCGCGGGCTCGGCTTGGCTCTGGGCCTTGCTATCCAGTGCAGCTGGTGTGTGGCAGAAGGCTGAGGCGCGGGCTCGGCTTGGCTCTGGGCCTTGCTATCCAGTGCAGCTGGTGTGTGGCAGGAGGCTCGGGCGCGGGCTGTGACGGAGCCGGTGCCGGCAGACCTGCCGAACGGCCCGCTGGTGTTTGTGGAGCTGCTGAACGCCGGACTGGAGCGGCTGGACGAGGACCCGTTCCGGGGCACCGGCGTGGAGACCCTGCGGCTGATGAGCAACCAGATCGCCTGGGTGCACCCGGCTGCGTTCCGGTGAGCAGGGACGAGACAAGTACAGGTCCGGTACGTCAGAGGTCTTGCAGGCGGGATGTCAAGCGTGACAGCAGTGATTATCATTTCTTTCAGAGTCCATGGCTTGCGTTGGTTCTCTAAATAATAACAACCTGATCTCAAACACCATTTCATCGGATCGAGTGAACGGATGGAGCGACGCCGTATAACTTTGGCTGCTTCTGCGTCATCAACACGCGCATTGACGGAGGTCTGAGCCCCCTTCACTTTGACAGGGGGTGGGGTGGGTACTCGAACCCCTAAGATCTCGAGAACCACGCCAGATGGCGAAAAACGGTAAGCAGTGTTGCTAAGCCCATTCACTTCTTTATCGAACAATTTTAACCATTTTTTGTCAAGTTGCTAAGATGATCCCTGGCCTCTCTCCTCGAATCTGGAAATGTAAAAAAACACCGAAGATTATATATTCGGGCACAGCCCTTCATCAGAATCATGGAGTAGATATCAATAATTCTCAGTCCTAGTATAGCCAGACCTCGAATTGAGCTTCACACAAATGCCTTTTAGAACGAATCGTTAAAAATAAGATTGGATGTCGTGACAACAACGATATTGGTGCCTCTAACATAAAAGCAATGCCGACAATACAACAAACCTAGACCAGTATTTGTGTGACAGACTTTTCTATTATTTCAGCCAAACACTAGCTTTTGATTAATAATGAAAAACTCGCTGAAGTATCTTAATCGGTTATTTGAATATTTCTGTTCTTATTATTTACTTTTTTCCGATGACCCCAGCTAAAATGCTAACAAAAACTACCTATTTAGCACTAGTAGACGTAATACTAGATTGGTGTAAAGACTGCGAGCTTTCCCATTTAACATGCTGTTATATTTTTACAATAAAAGCCTCCCTCGAATTATTTAGTTAAGATTGTACCTAGTGGTCAGGGTCAACTTATCCCTAAACTCAATCCATTGTATAATATATGGTTTGCATAATATAAACCATATATTATGCAATGGATTGAGTTTAGGGATAAGTTGACCCTGACCACTAGGTAAAATCTTAACTAAATAATTCGAGGGAGGCTTTTATTGTAAAAATATAACAGCATGTTAAAGGGGAAAGCTTGCAGTCCTTACACCGATCTAGTATCACGTCTACTAGTGCTAAATAGGTAGTTTTTGTTAGCATTTTAGCTGCGGTCAACGGAAAAAAGTAAATAATAAGAACAGAAATATACAAGTTACTGATTAAGACACTTCAGCGAGTTTTTCATTGTTAATCAAAAGCTAGTGTTTGGCTGAAATAATAGAAAAGTCTGTCACACAAATACTGGTCTAGGTTTGTTGTATTGTCGGCATTACTTTTAGGTTAGAGGTACCAATATCGTTGTTGTCACGACATCCAATCTTATTTTTAACGATTCATTCTAAAAGGTATTTGTCTGAAGCTCAATTCGAGGTCTGGCTATACTAGGACTGAGAATTATTGATATCTTCTCCATGATTCTGATGAAGGGCTGTGCCCGAATATATAGTCTTCAGTGTTTTTTAAATTTCCTGCTTCGAGGAGAGAGGCCAGGGAACATCTTAGCAACTCATCATCATGCTCCTCGCTGCAGCACTTCAAAACTTATCAACATTTTTTGTCAATTCACATTTAAGGTCACTAGAGCTCAAGACATACCATCATAGGGATAACATGTAAATGAAGGTTTTCGGTCATTGCATCTGCACAAGTAAAGATAGAATAAAACAATTTAAACCACTGGAATCCTTGCAGCAAGCCGAATCGATTGATATTTAATATGAGCTTGCTAGGTCAAATCAGGTCAAAAATTTGATTTGACCTGACATGGTGACAGGTCAAGTAATATTAGGTAAAAATTATTATCATTACAACTGTAAAGATAAAGCAAAACCAATGCAGTTAAAATAAACGCTCTTTCACCATCCATTACTAAGTCGTTCAGCTAAAACCATTTTTCCCATGTATTTTCAGTGGAGAGGTCATGGCTCATGCCTGACCTTAGGTCATCGATATCAAAAATACCGGAAAATATTGTACATAACTCGCTGGGCCCATTATGTGGTATGAGTTTCAATCCGATATTTTCACCCTGTTCTGACTTATGTTACCTTAAACATGTTTTGAGGTGAGGTCACTTGACCTGTACTGGTGGCACCTGGCCTGAGATGTCCTAATTTTAAAATGTTGACAAAAGTGGTAAAAATGATCCGAGAAAAGTATGCCGAGTACGGCGGCGCTACACACCGCCGTTTTTATGCTATCTCCAAAAAACCGAAGGGATGGGTACCCGCCCCCCGTCAATGTTCGTGTTAAACCCAAACTACTATTATTACTATTGTTATTATGTATATATATACATAATATATATATATATTGTTATATTATTATTATTATATCATTAATACTAACGCGGCTTCCCTTCTCTGTTTACAAGCAACACGAAGTTTTTGGGTTTTCAGTAAACTTCTTAAACCATTCTCTCTGGCATTGAAAGAGGATCAGAATTCTCTCACCTAGTTTTCCACCATTCGGACAGGTCTGTTGCACGCACTCTCACATCGGTAGACATCAGCTTCAACCGGTTGTACTCGCTGCCGCCCGAGCTGTTCCGGTCCATGGCTAACGTCACCTTCGTCAACCTGCACGGGTAAGACGCTTTACTGAGGGAGGGGTGCTGTCGTGGCAGAGGCAGCACCCGGATCACTGCCCACTGTCATCATTACGGCAAGGAGTCGGACAGTGCACTGAAAGTAGACTAAGCCTTTGCCGCGTCATGTACGCACATAGGTCAGAATAGATACCAGCTTGCCACTTTTAAAGCAGCATTGCCTTAGACAAATTTTCGGTGGAAAGAAAGCTGAGTGTATTGTTAAACACCGTTCAAATATTATTAAACTCAGTATTCTTATCGAAAACGCGGAAGTGTGAAATGTTATCCAGTGATATATTGTCGTTGCACTCTAATCTGTTCTTTGTCTTTTATCCATTTTTATTGTGCTGGCTGCCGCAGACTCTTTTTCAATAAGTTTGTCACTTTAGACTAAATGATCCGACACTGAAGATGAAAAATGTATTGATCACGTCTGCATTTCTGCACACTCGCGCACTGTCCCGAAGCTCCCAACCAATGGTGTGCACTTTGAAATCAAGTCAGCAATCGGAGTAGTGCCCTTGTCTCATTGTTATTAATTGCACCTGAACTATCTTCTCCCACAAGAGTGCCATCTGCTCTTGGCTCGAAACCAAAGGGAAAAAGTGTGAAGATCTTTCTTTTGATGATAGACACATACTTCGGTTTCGAGGGTGCATTTTCAAGTTCTCAACATGCTTTTTGTGTCCTGAGTGTTTCTCTCGCAACTTTGATCACTCTGCTGCTTCTATAGATTAACAGCATTGTAACAGAGCAAACCATCCAGTTGTTTATACTTTTGTTACAAATATTGGCCTTTCTGATATGAGATGTAACTTTTTCACACTAATACAACAAAATTTGATGACCACATTCTAACCGATAGATATAAAATATCTGGGAAGGCGCAATGGAAGACTCATGAAATGTGCACTAAAAGAAACCAGCTAAAAAATCAAAATTTGACCCTCGATGCTCTATTGCGTGGCCAGTTTTCTGCAGTTACAGAACAGGTAACAATTTCTACAGCGCTGTCGCGTGTGCAATGTTGCTGTGCGATTGCGTGACCAGTGCATCGGTAAGAACGGCTAACCTTGTGCCTGTTCTCTTCAGCAACTTCCTGCGGGAGCTGCGGCCGCGTAACTGGCAGTGGCTGAGGCACTCGCTCGGCCAGGCTTTCCTCGGTGAGAACGAGCTGAGCCAGCTCCGTGCCGGAACCTTCAGCAGCTTCCACCGGCTCGTCTCCCTCAACCTGGACGGCAACCAGCTGCGTCAGCTGCCGGCTGACGCGGTGCCGGAGCAGCTGCAAATGCTGACGGTGAACGGTAACCAGCTGCGACAGCTGCCCCTGCTGGCGCTCAGGAAGCTGCGCCGCCTCAACTGGGTCTACTTCCGCGGTGGGTTGTCTGGTTGAGGTTATGAAGCCAATGCTTTATGCTAGGTGCAGCATCATTCCCACAGGAGGAGACGAAACTATTGGATTTTGTGTTCTTTAAACAAAGTATAAAAAATATTAAGAAGAATGACACACAGGCAATCTGTTTTTTTTCGTGGGTAATTAAAACAAATGAATATAAAGGATATTAAATAGGATAACTCAGAAAAGGCCAGATTTTCGGAATTAAACAGGCACTTACCATTATTTGATAAGGCGTTTGAGTTGTGAGGAGGCTTTGAAGTTGCATGCAGCAAATGAGTCACTAAATTGTCAGTACCAAACTTGCTGGCCGTGATATGACCACCTTAACATGTGGGCAGCAGTTTGCTGTTATTATCAGTGACGGAATGTGTGTCAGGAACAAAGGTGTTTACAGCGACAAATTGGGCTTTCTTGGGACTATTCATAAGGGTTAATATGCACTAATCACCATTGGTAAATAAACTGTTGACAGACTGGAAACGCCGCCGCCTATATTTCTCAACAGGCATAGAACTTTGTCAGGACTGAGTCTAAATTGCTCCATAAATCACCATGACTGCCCAAAAGGATTCCATCGTTTCTCAATGATAAGGACTTCTCCAAATCTGATTTAATGACATACGTAAAAGCGGTTGAAAGTTTTATCACTTTCACTATCTTTCTACAAGTCCACGATTTGTCTGTGTTGCATGCTCAAACTTTGTACGATACATGTCACTGCATTGATCAAAATCGATCTTGGTATCAGTATAAATGCCTATATTACAGTTTATTTTCGGCTCAAGCTTTCAGCCATAATAAAAAAGCCGAGTAACTGGCTAGGCTGTTGTTCGAGTAGTCAGCGCAGGAGTCTAACGTAATGGCAGGATAACTCATAAGCCATCAGCCCCGTACAGATCGTTTCATAATGTTTTGCAAAGAACTAGGACCTTTAACACGCGCATTGACGGGGGGCAGGTACCCGCCCCTCTCGAGTTTTTCGGAGATAGCAGAAAAACGGCGGCGCGTAGCGCCACCATACTTGGCATACCTTTTTTCTCATCATTTTTACAACTTCTGTGAAAATTTTAACTTTAGGTCATCTCAGGTCAGGTCACCAGTACAGTTCAAGTGACCTAACCTCAAAAAGAGTTTAAGATAGCATAAGTCGGAGCAGGGTGAACTTGTCCGATTGAAACTCATACCACATAATGAACCCACCGAGTTCTCTAACATATGTTCCGGAATTTTTGATATCGATGACCTAAGGTCAGGTACGAGGCATGACCTCTCCATTGGAAATACACGGGAAAAAATTTTTACTAAATGACTCAGTAACGGATGGTGATATAGCGTTTAATTTAGCTGCATTAGACTCACCTTGACTTTGCAGTTCTAATGATATGCATTTTATCTAATTTGACCCTGACCTGACCTCAGGTCAGGTCAAATCCTTGATTTGACCTGGCAAGGTCAAATTATATATCACTCGATTCGGCTTGCTGCAAGGATTCATATCGTTTAAGTCGTTTTGCTCTATTTTTGCAATATGCTAGAAATATTATATTCTTTTGTGTTCTTGATAATGAATAGGTTACACATAATTATTGAGGGGAATAACATGCAGGAATAGACGGGCTGGGGGTTTAGAGACAAGGTCTTGTTCACCTTTACGCTCCTGGCTCTGATCCATAATATTTTGACCCTCTGGCTTAATAATGTATGTGAATAAAAGTAAAAAATCTATAGTTTAAAAAATCAATTTACCATGAGTGTCCGTCATCAGGCCCCCCAGCAGAGTCATTAAAAAACAGATATTCCTCGACAAGCTGACACCGTTCACTTCCCTTCTCCTGCAGACAACTACATTAAGCACCTGCCGTCCGAGTCTCTGGACGGACACCGGCGGCTGGTGGAGCTCCACCTCTCCCACAACCTCATCGAGGAGCTGCCGGAGCGCCTGTTCAACAGCTCGGTGCGGCTGCACGACCTGCACCTGCAGTACAATCGGCTGACAGCCCTGAGGCGCGCTGTCTTCTCAGGACTTCACCTTGCCAGACTATTTTTGGCGCACAATCGCATCAGCCGGATAGACAGAGCTGCCTTTCTGGGCGTGAGTGCAGGCATGAATGCAATGCCGCAGTATTGCTACATTTTCTCATAAATATGTCTAAGCAATTACTGAGCATTTTGTTTTTATGCCGTACTTTCGGTTAATCTGAACTCACTGAGTTAATCGTTGGTTATTGATTCAGTGATTTTATTTCTCTCTTCCCCCTCTCTCTCTCCTCTCTCTCTCTCTCTCTCTCTCTCTCTCTCTCTCTCTCTCTCTCTCTCTCTCTAGGTTTACTTCACTATTGTCTCTACCCACCCCTCTTTGATTGCTCACTCACTCAGTCCTCATTTGCTTAGTTACTCACTCAGTGTTTTTGCAGTTGGAGGAAGTCTTGCTTGCTCACTTACTTCCCTATTTGCTAGTTACTCGGTGTTTTTTCAGTTGGAGGAAAGTCTGATCTCACTGGACCTAGAGGACAATGGACTAGCGGAAGTTCCAGTTGCGCTGAAGAGTCTTCGAGAGCTACGTTTTCTCTCATTGCCAAATAATAATATCGTGAATGTGTCTGTGGACGCATTCACGTCCTTCCAGTCGACCCTTGAGTCGCTCAGCTTTGCCGGCAACATGCTAGAAGGAATGCCGTCCACCGCTCTGCTCGGCTGCACACAACTCCTTCTCCTAGACATGGGCCATAACCGTCTCACGCGAGTGCACCCAGACGACTTTCACGGTTGGGCCGGGAATCTTCAGCACCTGCTGCTACGGAACAACATGCTGACGCACCTGCCGCCGCGTCTGTTCCGCGGAGCTCCATCCTTGCAAGAACTCCGACTCTCCTTCAACAGGTTGAGCCGGTTCTCGGCGGAGTCGCTGGCGGACCTCTCCGAGTCACTGGTTAGTCTCGAGGCCAGCTTCGCGTTGAGGACGCCGACGTTCCCGACTGAGCTGTTGAAGCCGCTGACGGCCCTGCGCTGGCTGGCTATGGACAATAATGCACTGGAAGTGATCTCGGAGGGGGCGTTGCGGGCGACACCGCGCTTGAATTACTTGAATCTAGAGTCGAACCGACTCCGACGGCTACCCACCGGCCTCCTGCACAGTAGTATACACCGGAACCTACAGGACCTGCGGCTGTCCTACAATCAAATAGAGAAGCTTCAGAGTCAACTGTTCAGTGGGCTGCAGAATCTACAGACAGTGGTGCTAACTGCCAACGAGATCTCTTATATCGAGAGCTTGGCTTTTCATAATCTTAGTAAACTCATCACCGTGATTGTTGAGGAGAATCGAATACAAGAGATAGGAGCACAGGCGTTTAGTAATTTGCCTAATCTTGTGCAGCTAGACTTGCAAAATAATAAGCTACGTGACTTCTCATTAAAAGTGTTCTTTAACGTGACTAATGATATGGTTCCATTGACTCTAAACTTGAGTAACAATCAAATCAACGCCCTTTATTCTTATCCCACCGGTTTACCCATGCACGTAAAAACAGTGGACCTCAGTCGAAACAAACTACCGGAGATTCCAGAAGACTTCTTGCGAGGAATTTCGCAGTCACTACACCAGCTGGATCTCAGTTTTAACGAGATCGAGCGGCTGGAAGACACAGCCTTCAACCAGCTTGACCTGCTGAACGTGCTGAAGTTGCGAGGGAACCGCATCAGCCGGCTGCGGCCCAACGCCTTCTCCGCCATTCCGTACCTCCAGATCCTGGACCTGAGCTGGAATGCGGCGTCCCGACTGCCGGCCGGCCTCTTCCTGAGTCAATGGACGCTGCGCCACCTGACGCTGGCCCACAACCAGCTACAGGCGCTGCCGTCCACGCTGCTGCGCCGCACACCGTTGGAGACTCTCGACCTCAGCCATAACCGGCTGCGCGCGCTGCCGGCGGTGGCGCTGGCGGCGTGCGGTCCCACGCTGGCGCGGCTGGACCTGACCGGCAACAGACTGCAGCAGCTGGACGGCATTATGTTCGGAAAGTTGCCGAATCTCAGCCGCCTCAGCCTGGCGCACAACCAGCTGACCGTGCTGCCTGACACGGTGTTCCTCAGCCTGCCGCGACTGCTTAGCCTCGATCTCAGCCATAATCCGCTCCGAACCAACTACAAGGAGCTGTTTCACTACTTGCAGCCGCTGCAGGTCAGTCCTTTTGCCGCAGTGTTTGGTGGGTGATGAGGTAATAGTGGTGTCTGCAGGAAGAGGTTGTGTGTTCACATCTATGGCATCTATGAAGGGGGAGGGTTAATAGTTATGAGTAGGTAAAAAGTTCAAATATCCTGGAAAAAATGATTGTGTGGTTAAACTCCACGGTTCGGACATGACAGCCAGCTGACTGCCTATTTGGCAGCACGTTGAGGATATGGTAGTATTTTGAAGGGTTTTGTTCAAGATAACTTTGATTTTGCTAGCATAAGGTAGAATGCAGCGTTTTGATTGGGTAATCGAAACGTTTGAAACAGAATTCTGAAGGAATTAGCTGAAGTTCATCGTGAATTTTCCTTGTTATAAAAGCGCTTTAGAGAATAAAAACTGCACCCAGAAGATAGCCTGATCAATTTTACATACTAAAAATAAAAATATACCCTTAAGCACCATTTACATTTCCCACTGGCCCGCCCCAAACCTCTCCAAACAGTCCCATTGGAATTACATGTTAAATTTTGCTGCCAAAAACTGTTAGAACCAGAAATGGAACCTTCAAAACCCCAAGAATTCTAAAAGTCTCTGTCCCCTGGTTAAACCAATCACCACTTGAATTAGGATCTTCCCGAGCTGGGCGGGCATTTCTGTTCTTAGACTTAAAGCTGTACACATGGGTAGGGCTTGAGTTCCTTGGACTGAGTAGGCCGAGCTTTTTAGGCCTTTTCAGTGCCCGTGCGCATCACTGACAGCAGGGGCGTAGCCAGGATTTCGCTCAGGGAGGGGCGGCACCCCGAAAAGGGCCCCTGCGACAGCACCAAAAGGGCCCTGATGGGTAAAAAGGGCCCTCCTTGTTACAGAATAGATTGCTGAAGAGGGCTAAGAGGCTCCTGTCTGATATAAAATGCCAAATTTGGCCACAGAGCATAGTGCGGGCGAGCCGCGCTTCACGCGGCTGGTGTCCTCAGGGGGGCCTTCGGGCCCTCAGGGAGGAGCGGCTGTCCCTACCGCCCCGCCACCTTGGCTACGCCCCTGACTAACAGAAACATTCAATCAGTCGTTGGTGGTGCGTCTAAGAGAGATTTCGGCCAAGGTGGGCCCAAATTAAAATTTTTGTGGTTCCACAGCCTAACTACTTCTCCAGACTTGCGTGCAAGGACAGATATTTAAATATTTAACCCTCGCCCCACCGGAGGCGGCCATCGATGGCCCCCCTAAGGTTTTTCCGGGATAGCAGAAAAATGAAGAGGCGCAGCACCGCGGTTGAGGGCTCTACCTCTTACTGCATCATTTTGCCACCATTCCTGAAATTTTTTACCCCGGGTCACCCAAGGTCAGGTCACCAGACGAGGTCAACCAAGGTCACCTTACTTCAACTTTAGAGCTCTGTAAGAGCTACATTTCGAAGTCGATCAATTCGAAACTTCCTACACTTTATGGCCCCTCCGGGGTCTACAAGGTGTATATTCGGGATTTTTCGACTTTTTGCCCTGAGGTCAGGTCACGAGGTGACCTCTCCCGTTGAAAAAGCATGGGGAAAAGCTGTCTTATGATCTAAAAGTCACAATAGCGATTGAAAATGCTCAGCTTGATCAGAAAAGCGTTCTTGGACACCCTTTCACGGATTCCAGGGATCATATTTGCCCTTTGACCTCTTCAAGGTCATCCAAGGTCACCAGGGGTCAAAAACAGTATTTTGACAATAACTTTTGACTTGTATAAGCTAGAGCGCTGAAACAAACACCATTGTGTTTGTCTCGTTATTGGCTTTCATTTGATATATGGCAAGGTTACTTTTTGACTTTAAGTGACCTCAGGTCATCTTAGGTCACGAGGTGACCTCTGGAAGTCAAATCACTCGCGGGAGGTCATTACATTCCACATAGCGGAAAAAGGACTCTAACAATTTCCTATCAAATGTACTTTACCAGACCTCAATAGCTCTAATGGCATAAGAGTTATGCCCAGTTTGCTTAAGCATTGCATATTTGAGTGAAAATAGCCGATCTTGACCTAATTTGACCTTCTGGAGGTCAAACCATTGACCTGAGCACTAAAACATGTGGATTAATTTCTTGCTTAATTCACGCGAGCTTTCTATTGCACTTTGCAGATTTGCGCTAACGCCCATACTTTCGGAGTTAGAGGGGGGACATCGATGGCCCCCGGTGGGGCGAAGGTGGCGCTGGACCCCCGGTGGGGCGCGGGTTAACCCTGAGCGGTGCAATCCAGAGCCCCTCTATCGACCTCCCCGATGTCAATGACGGGTGCATGGCCGCTAGCTGACTGGATTTTCATGGTCAGTGTCAGTAGAGTTCTCATCTGGTATAGAATCATGACTGACAGCCTGCTGTGTCAGTGTCAGCCGAATTCCCATGGCTATATTCATAATACCGACCAAGCGATTAGCCAGGCAAATAAGGCAACACCCACTTTTGGCGGAAAAACACGTTTTTCCAGATCGGAAATCAGTCAGCTTCCTTACTCGTTCTTTCTTTGCGTGGCGTATTCTAACGGTTCTGTTAGCCGCAGAGAGGTGTGGAGCTAGACTGTGGAATTCAGTGATATGCCCGAAAACGCTCATTTCTTCGCGAACGGTGAGTTTCGGGGAAAATTAAACGTCGTTTAGGGAGTTTTCCGGTATACCTCACAGAAACGTGTTCCCACGACAAATCCGACTGCGCGTTGTCATGGCAGCGCCCGTAACACCAGCGCTGCTGTGACAGGGACGGCTGTGTGCTCAGCTGACACCCGCCGCCGTGTGTGCTGTGAGCTCAGCTGACACCCGCCGCCGTGTGTGCTGTGAGCTCAGCTGACACCCGCCGCCGTGTGTGCTGTGAGCTCAGCTGACACCCGCCGCCGTGTGTCCCAGGAGCTGGCTCTGGCCGGGGTCGGCCTGGCGAAGGCACCCGATCTGCCCCTGCCCAACCTGGTCAGTCTCAACGTCTCCAACAACGGCATGACGCACGTGCCGTTCGGTGCCTTCGCCATGCTGCGCAAGCTGCGCGTGCTGGACCTCAGTCACAACTCCTTCGACGCCGTGAGTGCCACAGGGTGGTGTTCTGTTGCTGTATTTTACTTCTTCCCGCGTGGCAGTAATGGGCGTTGTGAACGGCAGATGGCTATAGCTGTTCAACACTGACATGGGACAGGGCAGACGGCAGGTTCGGGACTCGCGCCGGGCGGTGGGCAGGAGCGGCAGGCTGTAGGGCAGTGATGTAGCCACTCCCGGGAAAGAATATCAGGCAAAGCTGGCCGGTGAGCAAGCAGGAAACGCATCCGGACTGAGCAGTTATTATCGGTGCAATACTAATCACTGCGTTTTAGCGTGTTGAGTTTCACTATGTTACTACTGTGTTGTGTTACTCCGACTGTGGCCAAGCTGTATTTGACATCAACGTAGGCATCACTGATGCTCCTCAGGTACCCAGCAAGACGTGGATGCACACGCCACTGCTACGGACTCTGGACTTGTCAGCCAATCCCTTGCAAATCCTGAACGGTAGGAGCCAGTGTTCGTTTTGCATGAGATTGGAAGCCGTTTGTGGTCATATTGGGCGTCTTTAAATTGAAGCTAATGATGGATCTCAATCAGTTGGTGATAACCTGCACAGTGGTGAAGCTACAATCAATTACGAAATGTATACTTGTATAGTAGGGTGGGTTGATTTTGCATTTTTATTTTTGATCCCCGCTCCCTGGAAAATTTCTGATGTCTTGGCACCCAGTGATCACGAATCAGGCCGAACAAAGTTTATTTGATCATTTTTCGTGCTGTCGAAAATGAATAGTTTGCAGCGGATAAACATGATTTTTGATCCAAATTGCTTCCTGATGTTGGGAATGACAAATTAAAAATTAGACAAAAATACATGCTGATTGACTCGTCTATTGCCTACAAAATGACACCATTTCAAACGATCTATGCCTCTCCATAATCTCGAAGCAAGAACAAATGTTGCACAGGTTGCCGCGCATTGCGTCACGCTGGCCACAATGGTACTGCCGCTGGGCGTCGTTCCACGGCCTTCTGAGCGGCGCTGAGTCTCCAGGGCCGATTGAGTATACTGGTCCTGCGTCATGTCTGCATCAAACTTGAAAAACGTCTGACTGAATTGCTTGTCTGGCGGTAAAAAACACTGAATTTAATTATTAAAAATTGCAGTACAAGTCCCACACGCACTGCTGTTCACCTTAGCGTGATTGATAAGAAGGGTCCCTCATAGATATGCGCCCAGGCAACAAATATTGATTTTGTCATGCCGATTCAGAGAGGCCTGCTTTCCTCGCTGAATATTCGAGCTTACCTGTCTAAGATACATACCGTGTTTACAATTCTTGAGATGTATGGTGAGTTTGAAAGCATGATTTATGAAAATATGATTAGTTTGAAGAAGTCAATTTGTGTTGTTTTCGAAATATGAGTGCCCGCAAACGGAAAGCGGGGTATCACAAAATGTTTCAAGTGGTGTCATACGACCTGCCCCACAACAAGCTCCCTCTGAATCTGGATGGGATCGGAAGGGTTTTGCTAATCAGAGCGCAACAAAATGGAGTCCCGAATTCCGGTAAAAATACACCATAGGTCAAGTTGCGGATGAAACCATCTATGCGTGGGACCGGGCTTCTATCCCGACCATGAGAAAAGACAAGGTGCTAGTTCAAATAAACGGCCTGTAGAAGGAGATGGACTACACTAGAAAAAGTGGGCCACACAGCTGGAAGAAGGCCGCTAAGGGCCGGTTTCACACCAGGCTGGATAGTCTATGCGATATCTTCTCGGCTGCCAGAGCGCCGGAACACCCGGAAGGCATTGCATTCTTGAGAGAACAGCGCTCGGACCGCCCGATGACGATTGGCCCAGTAGACGATGTCACCATGGAGCGCTTGCGTCGGCAGATTAAAAGGCAAGCGAGGAAGACGACAGCAAGGGAGCCAACACTCAATGCCGCCAGTGCCAAGCCATGCGCCCAGTCGACCCCTGTACCAGCAGTCTTCGGGCCTCGATCCGCTGTCCAATCAGCTAATCGAGCCATAAGATCGGTCACCTGGATGAATTGATCGCAAGCGATGATGGAAATCCCGACCATGCCGGTTCCGCCGTTGTTGAGACCGCCACCGCTGGCCTCAGCCTCACCGACGCCCGCTGCAGCCAGCTCCGATGCTGTTATATCCGCCGTCAGTGACGACCCAGATTATTATCCCGCAACTCCTCGCGGGACCAAGACATCGGATCTCAGCTTCTTGGTGGAGGCCATAGATGCAGCCAGCATTGACACCAGAAGAGCTGCCTCACTGCCTTCTATCCAGTAGGGTTCTGTCGTAACATGGTCTTCACTCAGTACTGTCTTGGACAGGACAAGAAAGAGAAAACTCTAAATTGTGTGGACTGTGTTACGACATTACCCTGCTGAATAGAAAGCATTGAGGCGGCTTTTGTGGTGCCAATGCTGGCTGTATCTACGGCCTCCACCGAGAAGCTGAGATCCGGTGTATTGGTCCCGCGAGGAGTTGCGGGATAATAATATGTACCGTCACTAACGGCCGAGAGAGCAGAAGCGGAGGTGGCTGCTGAGGAGGGGCCAGATCTGAGGCCAGCAGCGCTGGTATCAACAGCGGCGGCACCGGCATGGCCGGGATTTCCATCATCGCTTGCGATCAATTCATCCAGGTGACCGATCTTATGGCTCGATCAACTGACTGGGCAGCGGATCGAGGCCCGAAGACTGCTGGTACAGGGGTTGACTGGTCGCATGGCTTGGCACTGGCAGCGTTGAGTGTAGGCTCCCTTGCTGTCGTCTTCTTCGCTTGCCTTTTAATCTGCCGACGCAAGCGCTCCATGGAGACACCGTCTACTGGGCCAATCGTCATCGGGCGGTCCTAACGCTGGTCTCTCAAGAATGAAAAGCCTTCCGGGTGCTCTGACACTCTGACAGCCGAGGAGATGTCGCATAGGCTATCCAGCCTGGCGTGAAACCGGCCCTTAGCGGCCTTCTTCCAGCTGTGTGGCCCACCTTTTTTAGTTTGGTCTATCTCCTTCCACAGGCTGTTTATCTGAACTAGGACCTTGTCTTTTCTCATGGTCTGAATAGAAGCCCGGCCCCACAGCGAGATGGTTTCATCCGCAACTTGACTTATGTTTTTTTACTGGAATTTGGAACTCAATTTTGTTGAGCTCTGATTAGCAAAACGCCTCCGATCACATCCAGATTCAGAGGAAGCTTGTTGTGGGGCAGGTCGTATGACACCACTTAAAACACTTAATGATACTTCGCTTTCCGTTTGCGGGCGCTCATGTCTGGAAAGCAAAACAAATCGACTTAAATTATACTTTCAAACTCACCCTACATCTCGGGAATTATGAGCACAGTGCGTATCTCGACAGGTAAGCACGAATATTCAGCGAGGAAAGCGGGCCTCTCTGTACCGGCATGACAAAATCAGTGCTTGCTGCGTTGACATATCTATGAGGGGCTTTTCTTATCAATCAGGCTAAGGTGAACAGCAGTGCGTGTGGGACTTGTACTGAAATTTTAATAATTAAAATCAGCGTTTTTTTTGCCGCCAGACAAGCAATGCAGTCAGACGTTTTTCAAGTTTGATGCAGATAGGACGCAGGACCAAAATACTCTATCGGCCCTGGAGACTCAGAGCCGCTCAGAAGGCCGTGAAACGACGCCCAGCTGCAGTACCATTGTGGCCAGCGTGACGCAATACGCGACAACTTGTGCAACATTTGTTCTTGCTTCGAGATTATGGAGAGGCACAGATCGTTTGAAATGGTGTCATTTTGTGGGCAATAGACGAGTCAATCAGCATGTATTTTTGAATAATTTTTAATTTTTCATTCCTAGCAGCAGGAAACGATTTGGCTCAAAAATCATGTTTTTCCGCTGCAAACTATCCGTTTTCGCGAGCACGAAAAATGATCAAATAAACTTTGTTTGGCCTGATTTGTGATGACTGGGTGCCAAGACATTAGAAATTGCCCGGGGAGCGGGGAATCAAAAATAAAAATGCAAAATCAACCCACCCTATTGTATAGTAACTACAAGAACGGTATGCTGCGTTGTTGCTTCGCTTGTGGTTTAAAATTCGAAATATGTTAGCTTGATATGAATTTAGTTCCCTTATTTCAGTGCGGAAAACAAGTATATTTGTGGGTTAACAGAGTTTTACAAATCTTATCAATTATGAAATGCATAACCATGAAAAAGTACAATCAAAGTGCTTTCGCCCAGGGGATTCGTTCAGTGGCCTGAATCGAATGCGTGAGCTGAGTCTCAGCAAACTGTATCAGCTGGTACGCTTCGACACGGACGCGCTTCTGCGCATGCGCCACTTGGAGAGGCTCAGCATTACCACCTGCCCGCAAATAGAAAAATACAGGTGAGTTCAGGAGCGGACTGCTCTCGTATGCTGTAGAGCAGATTGACGGTTGAACTCGGTTTCACCGCTGACTCATCAGTTGGAATATTTTCTCTTTTTTGTGGTTATAAATCAGCTATTGGGACCATACAGGGTGATACGGAAGGTCACCTCTGAGGAAGATTGTACAAATTGTTTTTATACAACTATAAAATGAGTATGCTTGAGCTACAGCCTTAGGACATATTACGCCAATATATTCAAGTTCACAAAATAAATTTGAAGTAGTGGCCTCTCTAAAAATGCAAGATTTTTCTCACTGGTTGTTTCGCTTATTCGGTGCTTTTGAGCACTGAATCTTTTCTCAATTGTTGAGATAGCCAAGGACAAGGGTTTTCCTTGGCTTACCGCCTGACGCAGCAGGTATGTGCCATTATGTGGCGGATACGTAATGGTATGCAAGAGTCCAGATATAGGTGTGCCGGTGCCGGCAATTTTTCTGAGCGTGATTTTAGCTCTAGTTACTGCTTGTATGGAACGATGAGAATAAAATGCAGCTTTGTACGTTACCTTGTATATATCTGAGTGAGAAATTCGATGCAAAGACATTCCAAGTTGCTACTTTTCTTGATAACTTGTTTCGGTGACACAAAAAGTGTCACCATGCACATGCCTAATTACTAATTATGTAAGCCATTTAAACTTATATCTTCGTATGCGTAGTGCTTCATAAAAGCTGTTCTTACTTTTAAGAGCAGTTATGACTTGCGTAGCCTTCAAAACATCCGAAGTGATTCACTCTTTCAACCCTTCAGCAGGCAAATATTCCGCACGGGTATTTCTCACCCGGTTGTTCAAATGAAAGTAGACAGGGTTTGAATAGACCAAGAGGCTTTGTTCTACTTCCAGCCAACATTAACATCTTCAAGATTTCTTTCAAGATTGACCAATCAGCATTCATTTGTCAAAATTTTGCGGGAATAGGATCCCATCGCAACAGCCATTCCCTGGCGAGGCGCGAAACATGGAAGGTACGGCCGCATGCTCTCATCAGAAATCTTTGACTACGAGAACACCGAGACAAGCCTGTGGCCGTCACTTTAAGGAAAGACACTGAAAATATTGCTGTTGGTATTAATGTATAAAAAAGACTTCCACTGCCATAAATTTTTTGTAATCCTTCTAATAAAAAGGATGACTATATTATATATTTAGGGAATTCAAGAGTGAAATAAAATACCGTGCATCATAAAAAGCGTAGGCTTCACTTCGCTGAATTTATTTCTCGCCAATAGCAATTAAATATCTGGGTGCCCATTATAGGGTTAAATACGCCTGGTTTAAGATCCAATTTGCTTTTGGCCTGATCACCGGCCGCTGTGCCCCACTCACGGAGTGTGGTGCCTTTAGCAAATTCAGCCGAATTGTGTAGTACTTGAAACCCAGCATGGTACTTATGGTGCTCGACCTGACATCCACAATTTGCAAAAAGCGGTCGTCTCCGGTGCCGAAATACATGTACGGCTCGGTGGGGTTCCCCGCGATCTCCAGGCAAGCTGCATGCAAACAGAACGTTGTTCTTGGGCTCAGATTGACATCCTGGAAACGCTTGTTCTCCGCAGAGAGTTTTGGACGGAACCAAATATCATGCTGGAGATTTACCGACATGGTATAGGAGACTGATGCAATGATATACGAATTCAAATCCCGTAATTAAAGCACTTTATATCCCTTAAATGATCGTTAACTACAAACTAAATAAAGACCTAGGAACACTGGTCTAAACTACATTTACAGCTTTGACTGCTCAGATCGGCCCATTGCGAAAAAGCAGATACAATCGATGTGTCTGTTTCTGTCGAAGATTACATCATAACAGATATCTGAAGAAAATAATAGTCATTGCAGAGACCAGGACCATCAAACTACGGCTTTATCACGTTTCGATAAATATCCACAGCCGCCATTATAATGCCGGTTCCCTGTCGGCCAGTTCAAAGGCAGTGAGTCCGCCCACCTTCGCCGGCGGTGGGGATGGGGCGGGGGAGGAGCCGGATGCACCCCTGTAAATCACCTCCAGCTTATAAATCGGAAACATCTGTTTGGTGGGGTGCCAGCGGCGCTGTTGTTTGGACGCTGTAAGCCGCACGGCTAATATCCCGGTGTCGGACATCCTTCACCACCTCCTGGTGAGCTCCCGGATTTAGTGCGCGTCGGCAAGCAACAAAAACATTTTGGTCTGGCCCGCTTCCAGGTCACCGTGAACGTCTGCAGCGAAACCCGATGCAATCCAGTGGGGGCGTAATGGCATTCGTGGCGATTGTTCAATTAAGTGAAATGAGCTCGTGGGGTTATTGTGTCGTTTCATGAGATTGCCTCCATGTTGGACATTTCAATTCCCTTTATTGTTATCTCAGGCTTAGTTGTTACATTCTTTAGAAATCAGCATTGGGAGCCTGTCTTTCTGGTCGAAGTTATATATTCCATCAACCTTGAAAAGTTTTTAGAGCACAAATGTTCATTCATTCCCGAATTGAAGTGTGGTTTCCTGTTTACAACAATTCGTCTTTTACCACATCTTTTAACTATTTCATTCTTATTGGTACGTTTTATTTCCACTTCCCATCACGTAATCCTGATCACATTTTATCTCTAACAGCTTTTATCTAATCTTGACATAGAAGCGCCACCAAATTAAAAAATATCGAGAGTTAGACAAATATTTTGGAGGTCATAAACCTGGCTTCAATTTTGGCGAACTCTTATGCCATTAGAGCTATTGAGATCTGGTAAAGTACATTTGATAGGAAAATACCAGAACTTTTTCCGCTATGTGGAAAGTAATGACCTCCCGCCATTGGTTTAACCTTCAGAGATCACCTCGTGACCTAATATGACCTAAGGTCACGAAAGGTTAGAAAGTGACCTTGTTGTATGTCAAACGAAAGCTAGTGACAAGACATACACGATGATGTTTGATTCAGCGCTCTAGCTTAATTAGGTCAAAATGTATTGTCAAAATACTGTTTGTGAACCCTGGTGACCTTGAATGAGCTTGGAGAGGTCAAAGGGAAAATATTGCCCCTGGGATCCGTGAAGGGGTGTCCAACAACGCTTTTCTGAGCTAGCTGAGCATTTGCAATCCTTTTTGTGACTTTCAGATCATAAAACAGCTTTTCCCCATGTTATTTTCAATGAGAGATGTCACCTCTTGACCTGACCTCAGGTCACGAAATCTAAAAATCACAGATAAACATAATGTAGACCCTGGAGGGTTCATGAAGTGTAGGAAGTTTCAAATCAATCAACCAAGAAATGTAGCTCTTATAGAGGTCAAAATTTAAAGTGAGGTGACCTTGGTTGACCTCGCCTGGTGACCTGACCTTGGGTGACCTGGGGTAAAAAATTTCAGCGATGGTGGGAAAATTATGGGGTGATAGATAAAGCCCTCAACTGCGGTGCTGCGCCTTGTCATTTTTCTCCTATCCCGAAAAAACCTTAGGGGGGCCATCGATGGCCCCCGTGGGGCGAGGGTTAAACATGTTTGGCTTGAAAACTTATGCGTTACGAGCTGTGAGTTGCTGTAGGCTACGTGCTACGGTCTTTGCTAGGATTGATGTATTTTTTCGGAGGTCCCTTCGGGTGATGACCCGGTCGTTTTGCTGTTCAATGTGGTTTTGAACCATGTACTATATATATATATATATATATATATATATATATATATATATATATATCAACTATGAAAGGCTATGAGCGTATATGGGTTAGATATTTATAAATTATGTATTTTGATTGAATTATACCTGTGATATAGGGATTGCCTTAAAAATATGATGTTGATTTTGGCTAGCTCTGTTATTGCATGTGCCAAATCTTGTCGATCTGCTTCTGCCATGAGCAAGCTTGAGCTCTTAACCATCCAGAGGCAGGTTCAGACTCAGACTGTATGGTAGTGGAGTGGGCCCTTCCCAGGGACATTAAGAATTTCCATTCAGTGCAACAAATGTGGTTTTAGCGATACGAGTATGATATGGTGTCATGCATGTTCCGGATCTAGCTGAGGGAAGGCAAGAGTAATGTTTTTTCCTTGACACCAAGTGGTTGCCGGTGGGTACCGACAGGTTCCGATTGGGAGGCGTCTTGAACGGTCTCGACTCCCTGCGCCGTCTACACGTGGAAGTGCGAGAGCACAGACTGGAGGATCAGCTTTTGGGCGGGTTCGGGCCGAAGTTGAAGGCGCTGAAGCTGACTGGACGCAACCTGCGCCACATCGACCCGGAGGCCTTCCAGGTGGGTGATCCCTGTCTGGAGGAGTATCGTCTATGGCGTTACGAGCAGACATAAGGCTGGGTGTTAGGTCATTATGCCACGCAATACTATTCATTCACACTTCGTAAACTACTGTTATCTTGAATATCTCATGGGTATGATGAGCCTTTCCTGAGCTGGCTTCAGCGCATAGCACTTGATAGGAAGTATGGAAGCTCATCATTTCAGAAAGCTTTGTTTGTGCCTAGCTTCATAGTGCATTTAGCGTACAGCTGCTCAAGTTGCAGTTTATTATCAAGCTATAGTGTATAAAAGCACTCTACCTATTTAAGCTCTTCAATTATAAGTGGTGATACCGCAAGACATCTTGTGTTCCAAGTTCCATTCAGAACTGTCAAGCCCGTGCCCCACGACATTGCGCAGGAAAACACTTGAACCGCTGCTTTGCACAACACTTGGAACTCTTCAGACGAGCCAGGCAGCGTCTCCGTCGTGTTTCGGCTCTCAGCCTACCTGTAATGAGCGGTACCATGATCCTCCCGTGTCCAGATTTGGAGCTGGTTCTGCAACTGAGGGACTGTGACTGCTGCCGGGGCCGACAGGGTCTGGCGGGTCGGGAGGAGCTGGTTCTGCAGCTGAGGGACTGTGACTGCTGCCGGGGCCGACAGGGTCTGGCGGGTCTGGAGGAGCTGGTTCTGCAGCTGAGGGACTGTGACCGCTGCCGGGGCCGGCAGGGTCGGGCGGGTCGGGAGGAGCTGGTTCTGCAGCTGAGGGACTGTGACCGCTGCCGGGGCCGGCAGGGTCTGGCGGGTCGGGAGGAGCTGGTTCTGCAGCTGAGGGACTGTGACCGCTGCCGGGGCCGGGGGTCTGGCGGGTCGGGAGGAGCTGGTTCTGCAGCTGAGGGACTGACTGCTGCCGGGCCGGCAGGGTCTGGCGGGTCGGGAGGAGCTGGTTCTGCAGCTGAGGGACTGTGACCGCAGCCGTGGCCGACAGGGTCTGGCGGGTCGGGAGGAGCTGGTTCTGCAGCTGAGGGACTGTGACCGCTGCCGGGGCCGGCAGGGTCTGGCGGGTCGGGAGGAGCTGGTTCTGCAGCTGAGGGACTGTGACCGCTGCCGGGGCCGGCAGGGTCTGGCGGGTCGGGAGGAGCTGGTTCTGCAGCTGAGGGACTGTGACCGCTGCCGGGGCCGGCAGGGTCTGGCGGGTCGGGAGCAGCTGGTTCTGCAGCTGAGGGACTGTGACCGCTGCCGGGGCCGGCAGGGTCTGGCGGGTCGGGAGGAGCTGGTTGTGCAGCTGAGGGATACCTCGGTCTCTGAGCTGCCGGCAGCGCTGCTGCGGCACCTGCGCCGAATCTCGACACTGACGCTCGACCTGCGCCGTAACCGTCTCATCAGCTTCAGTCCGGAGGTGCTCTACAAGAACGGCTCACTGTGGGAGAGCGTCGGCACAGCTGTCGTGAAAGGTGGGCTTCTGAGACGGCCGCCCCAAACCACTGAACCACTGTCTTGTACTGGAAATAAAACAAAGCAATTAAAACAACGATGCGACAGAAAGCAGATAAAAAGAATAACTCAGAAAAATCTCACCTCAGTAGTCACGCGTTGGGATTGTGGAACTAAAAGAATCCGCCTTAAAAGTTTCCACGTGGTTTTTGGTTTAGTTTTGAGATGTGAGATCCCCTCACTCGTAGAAGGTATGGAAAAATGAATTGAAAATTTAGTAGCTGAAAAGATTAATTTCAGTTTGCTGCAGCCCCGGACTGGTCGAAATCACCCCTTGAAGATAATTGGTGACTTTAAAAAGTTTTCAGCTTATACGGATATTACCTTCAAATAAGATTTAGATAGAGCAGGCAGATACTCAAAGTCATTTAGACTTTAGATGTTGACTTCTCTCTTGATCCCACTTCCCTAGACACAGCTATTTTGTTAGAAGCAAAGAAAAGGCACCATTTTCTCGCTGTATTTCTTCATCATATTGAGGACCAAACTATCCGCTATGATGTTGGACTGAAACCATTCGAAAAAAATTTGTAATGTAAACTAACTGACTCAAAGCTATATTTGTTCACTAAAAGTGACCCATTGAAATAGCAGGCAAAAGAACTAACACAGTTTCTTGTTCTTTTCTAACCGCCGCACATTTCCGTTAAGCGGCCTGTATCAAAGCGGCTGACAAAATGGAAGCCATACAGGGAACAAACGCGACATAGCCGGCGGCTGTGTTCGGCAGCAGCCTCAAAAGTGAGGCATGACTTACGAAGCCGACACCAGCGACCTCGGGCAGTGGTAGGTCGATTCATAGCGGCTCGTGCCGAGCAAATTAGCACTAGTCTCAACTTCCGTGGTGCTTTCTGGGATGAATAGCTCGCGTTTGCCAAGCCCCAAGGAGTGTGAAACGAAGTTGTTTCTAAGTGGGATAGTTGCAAAGGCATGATTAGTTCAAATAATCTTAAGAAATCGTTGATGTTCCCGCTTGCTTTTAACCTCAATATCATTTTAGCATCACATGAAAAATAAGCCGAAAGTGGCTTTGTGTCTATACACAATGCAAAAAGTACTGGCATGTTAAGTCCCGACTTTGACCCAAATAGTCTGGAAAAGTGCCAGTCGGGACCATAATCGGTTCCCAGATCAGTAGAACCATTATAAAAAACCTCAGATCACGTTTATATCGCTTTTGCAAATTGATTTTTGCGCCCCTCCCGTTCCTCTGCTGCCATTTTTGTAAAACCTCTAAAATGAGCCCAAATATCTTCATTACCTGTCTTCGAGAAGACAGCCGTCAACACGCGAAGATTGATAAGTGTCCGATACCTCATCTACCAGCCGTGTGTCATGCCTGCCGGTCGTGGAGGCTCCCGGCCCCGCCGATCTCTCGCCGAAACACCAACCGAAGTGAACCTCACTGACGGCCCCCCGCGTGCCAAATCACACCGCGTCTCTTATAATCGACTTTGCCTCAGGGGAAGTGAAGTGTAGACGCAGTCAGCACAATTTCAGACGTCCGATTCTATCGACTTCTGACAGCTCGGCCATCGCATCTACGTTAGCCTTCTGACCTCGAAGCGTTTGAAGTGTCCGGAAATTGTCACGCACATGATCTCTGAATGACAGCGGCTGGCCGACACGTTCAGAGAGTGGGCTTAAATTGAAATTAAATATTTTTCTCGTCAAAATCTCTTGGAAACGCAAAAGTAGTAAGATAGAGTTTCATGGTATATATTGCGAAATATCAGTCCAAGAGATTGTGTTGTGGTTGCAAAAACAGCACCAGAATGGGCTAAGTGACTGAAATTTAACACGCGCAGTGTAGAGGGGTCTGGCGTCAACGCACAATAGAGGGGGTTCTAAAGTTCCACCCCTCCTGAAATCTCGGAAACCAAGATGGTTAGAAAAACGCCCGTTGAGGGTGCATGAGAGTGATGGGCATCTACCTTATCAAAACGTTTCATTGATCTTGGTCAATTTCTTCAATGTCAAACGAGGTCGTAAATGTCTAATCTGGGCCGTGCTGGAAACCTATTGGGAAATACCGTGATCATGCGGACAAGCTGGGAATACACCGAAAATGGACTAAGGTAGGGGGAAGATATCACAAAATTTCTCTCAATTTTTAGGTCAAGGTCGTTCAAGGTCAATGGCCTATGACGTAACAATATAACATGTTCCCAATAATGTACAATATAACTGGCACACAGCAGCCTTTGGGTGGTAAATGAGGGTTTGACTTTGAAAAAGACCTGTGGCCTTGACCTGTGACTTTGGCATTGACCATAAGTAGCCTTAACCGTGAAGTCACAACATAACATATGTCTTACTGAATAATGGCATTTGATTTGAACCCTGGGGTCAGTGACCTTGACCTGTGGCCTTGACTTTGACCTTAATGTGGGTTGAGCTTGATATATAACCTGATTATATGACGTTATGACGTCACCACTCGGCCTACAGTGCAGGAAACTGGTGCGACCGTGCGATTGCGATGGTTCCAAAATATACGTTTGACTTTGCCGCCCCAGTAGCTCAGTTGGTACAGCGTTGGGTTCCGGCCCGCTGCTCAGAAACATACAGTGGCAGTGCATGTCCAGGCTTGGGATTGATTCCCTTGAGACGCTTCGGGGCTCAATAGTCTACCCGACGTACAGGTCGGCTGGCAACTGTGACCTGAGCGGGGCGGCCGTCCTTGTGCTTTGTGAGACGTTTGACTTTGGCTTCTAAATTAACCCTTCATTGTGGGAGTTGCTCGTTCGGGTGGTGGGGTCAGGGTCTCCGGAACAAGTCCCTTGAGGACTTAAGTGAGACTCCGACTCTAACAACCATCCGGGGAACTACTTCGACACAATTTATAAAGTTAGATAAATAAGTCAACACATTTCTGGCTGGTTTAAAAATTTTTCAGTAATCGAAGCGCTCATAAATGTTCTCAAATTTGGGTTAGTACTGTTGTCTGACGACGAGCGGTTCTCCGGCTACCTTGGAAAAATTGATGGGGATGGTACTTTAGGACCCCCTCCACTTCACGTGTTAACAAAGCTAATTTCTGCCTCAGAAAAAAACATTTTCAATTGATAGATTTACTCACACATTCTGGAGGAAACCCAGTTTCCCAGAAAATGTATGATAAAGATGGAAAAATATTTTCAAAATTTCGGAATAGCATGTCACAGCATCTGTGTCCGTTGAAACAGTCAATTTCATGGTTGTTCACTTAAACTGAATCTGGCTTTATATGGCTTGAAATACAGGGTGAGAGTTGGCGACGCTGTATAACCTTGGCAGTTGGTTTGTCATTAAATGTCAACACAACAACCATATGACTTAAACTAATACATCAAGTATTGAAGAGTATACCAATAAACATCGTGATTCATATCCCACTTGTCCCAAAGTCATCGTTTACAGAGAAACAAGCGTTTCCTGGGTAGAGACCAGCCTTCACAGCATCTCTCTTCTTCCTCTTCCCCCTCTCCTCATCCACCCCACTGGCCTGACCGGGGCGGGCCGGTGAGGATAGAAGAGAAGCGGGCCGGCTGGGGCTGCTGTTGCCGGGTCCAGCTAAAAAGCACGCTTGTTTCATCGCAAAAAAGATACTTGAGTCAAGTAATGTAAGAAACCCATTTTTTCAGACATCCTCACTAGGACTAATATCTCGATTTTGAATTATCATGAATATGAATTTACCGCACCGTCACATCCATTTTCGAAATTAGATTTCAAACGAAGCCAAGAAAGAATAGGATAAGCTGTGGACATGTTCTGTATTCTGCCTGTCTGCAAGGAAATGGTCAGAAAAACTCTAATGACATGGTGGTCTGACCTACAAAACTTGTCTCTGGGGAGCTCCCGCCACTCACAAGCCACGCAGTCTCTCGACGTCGGCAAAACAATCTGCCCATGGCAGGCATGACCAAATAGGGTCAAGCCATATTTGTGCATGTGACTACTACTTCGGGAGTGCGGTTGGTTCCAGTTTAACATACACACTTGAGGCGGCCCTCTGAAGCCCCCGCCTATTTTTCAAGGTGTCCGGAGAACCACTTGTAGTCAGAGAACGCTACTCAGCCACATTTGAGACACTTGAACGGCGCGTCGATTGGTGAAAATATTTTGAAAATCCGTAGGAATGTTCTTACTTTTAGGCTTTCAAAGGCAATTCTACATTCTCAGATCGCCAAAATCGCGTGGTCGCACCCGTTCAGCTGCATTGGAAATCGAGTAGTGACGTCATAATGTCATACAAACGAGATTATATGTCAAGGAAACCTCACACAAAGCTCAAGGTCAGAGGTTACAGTTCAAGGTCATATCAGCATTTTCAAGATAATTGGCCCCATTGCTTTTGGTCAAACAGCGTTACCCAGCATAATGTATATAATGTTATGACGTCATAGTTAAGGTAACTCTGCGTAAAGGCTTATGTCAAAGGTCAAGTTCGAAGGTCATGAGTCAGGGTCAAGCCTCATTTCCCGCCCAAAGGGCGCGTTAATACTTGTTATACTGTGCATTGTTGGTAATATAAGATATTGTGACCTCATAGGCTAATGACTTTGACTGACCTTTACCTCAAAATTTGATTAAATACTCTTTGAGACCTTCCATCTATGATCTTGGTCCACTTTTAGTATATTCTTGACCTTTCTGCATAACTACGACATTGTCCAATAGTTCCACAGCGCGGTTAAGATTCTACATTTATGACCTTGTTTGACCATGAAGATATTGATCAAGGTTAATGAAATCTGGCAATCATGCAGATTGCCATAGCCCCCATGTACCCCATACGGGCTTTTTATGTTACTTGCTTTTTGACATCTCAGGGGGCTTACCAGGCACCCCCTCCAGTGCGCGTTAGTGTCAGACCCCTCTTCTGTGCGAGCCTTAACCCATGTAGATATTCAGTGTTGTCAGCGATTTGAACGCAATTTCACAGCATAAGGTCCAATGTAAAGGGCCTCTGTCGACATACTCTCACCATTGTGTCTTAGAAATGTGTCTTATCTCGCGTATTTAATTTCGACATTGGTCCAATGACTTAAGCTGAATCACAAAGTCATTTTGTTTCCCTCTATTGAAATAGTGTTGCCTGGTAAGATTGTCTAAGTTCGTGAAATAGGTCGACTGCCTCTCAGCTGCCTTCCTCTCCGCCTGAATGCGACTAAAGGCTGAAACGTCACGTTTTACCTCTTCCCGGTCCTCTCTGTCTCTTCTTTGACGGTACCATTAATTGCATCGTTTTTTTTGGCGGTGTGCTTATGCTTTCTTTTTGATGTTTGGTCCAGGCTTTTCCAAGTTTCAGGTTTCTTGGCACAGTTTTGAGTCTTAGACTTGGACGACGGCTTCGTAAATCTACAGTTATTACAAGCTATACTATATTTATTTTCTTTCTTTATTTTGCGATTTACTTTCTTGTGTTTTATTTCGACTGCGTCTCCTCGGGACAGCGCTTTGAGATATGTGATTTGAAGGGTGCATTTTATTGAACTAATAGCTTTAGGTGCTGATTGGAGATTTCTACTTGGTGGGTTTAATGCTTGGGTTTCTAGCCTTTCCGTGGTGGTTTCATTCTTGGGGATATTTTGGAAGCTATTTTAGGATTTCATTTTGATTTTAATTGATATTATTATTTGCATACAATTTTGTTTTGATTTAATCCGATTAATTTGAATTTAATTTTGATTTTTTTCATATCATTCTTAGTTTCAATTGCCAGTTTCAATTTTAATTACCAGTTTAATTCCTAGGGCGTTTTTGTGGGGATGCCCACTGGTGATGGGCAGGTCCCCTAGCCATGCTCCATCCGGAAATCTGTTGTTCCAGCCTAGTTTGAACACTTCTCAGCCTGTTTGAGGGGATGAAAGGCCCAGCAGACAGCATCAGTATATCCTAAGTCACAGTTCCCGGGCCCTGTCCATGATCTTTTCAGGGCCTCAGGCTAGCGCTTTTATCGAGTTGTCAGACTGCACCGCAATGCCTATCCTGCGGGCACACTGTGCCGCGAGACACGTCTCGCGCTTTGCATGGTTGGACAGTGCCGGCGAACACACCAGCCTGACTGAGTTACGTCACTGCGGTGTGGTCACACTGGAGAGCTGCAAGAACGTTGGAACGTGGAGGGGGGAGTCAGGGCCTTACCTCCTCACACTTTTTCGTCCAAAAAATTCCGATGTCCGCCTCATCAGGAAATACATTTGAACGTTTTATAATCGACACAGTGAGAGGTAGGAAACTAACAACACTCCCAAATCCGAGGAGTTTTCACTTCAGAGTGGGTACTTTTTGTCAGAGTAGGTTAAGGATTCACACCCCTTCCTCCGCAGTTCTTTGTGGGGATGCCCACTGGTGATTTTAGCTAGTTTTGTTTTTCTTTTAGTTTTATTTGTTTTGTTCTTTTTCTAGTTTTTTATTGCTCTGATTGAATGTTATTGAGTTTGATTGGTTCCTGCTTTGATTAGATGTTTGTTCTTGCTTCTAATAACAAAATATTTTCTTAGATTTAATATGTTCAACATATGTGGGCCCTCAACTTATCTACTTATAACTTAACCTTGTTAAATTTTGTTTTGTGTCCCGTTTTGTTTACTTGTAACTTTATTTTGCTTTTTCGATTGTGTTTTTGGCGTTATATTTGTTCAGCTCGTTCTTTAACGCTCATCTTGTTTTGTTATGTCCTGTCAGTCTGTTTTTATTACCTTTTCTGTTTCTTTTCTCGCTCCATGGTTACTGCTTCTTTGGTGGGATTTGATGTTTTGTTCCTTCTACCTGTGCTTCACATGTGCTCTATTCTTATACTGGTTGCTTACTTCCTTTTGTTTATGCTACGTGCCTGTAAAGTTCTATTCTGTTGCTCGTTATTTCTTTGCTTTGCTCATCTTGTCTTTTGCTGGTCTATTTATTTAGTCTGTCCCCTGTCTATATATAAGAAATGAAATAAAAAGCTGATGATGATGATGGAGTAGCTTCCCTACTCATGCTTCATCCGGAAATCTGTTGTTCCAGCCCAGTTGGAACACTTCTCAGCCTGTTTGAGGGAAATGAAAGGCTCAGCAGATAGCCTCAATATCTCCTGAGCCACAGGTCCCGGTTTAAAGTCCCGGCAGAGCCTGTGAACTAGTTGATCTGATCCCAGAAATACCTCCCAATGGAGTGAGAATCGGCGACACCGGATAACCCTGGCAGTTGGTACGTCTTTGAACCCTGATTATTATCATTCAGCCTGTTGGACACAAAACAAATGAATACCGCACTATAGGTCAATGGTGGCAGGCGATATCCGGTACAATCGCTCTGCCTCCCATTCGGCGATGAAGGGCTGAGACAGTACAGGTCGTGTCGGGATGAGCCAGTTATGAGCAGTGGGCGGGGAGCTGTAACGGCCTGGCCGGCCGGCCGGGCCGCCCACGGCCGCTTGTATGGCAGGCGGGGGCGGGCTGTCGGCGTCGCCGCCGTTTCCGCCGACTCAGTCTGGAGCCGGCGGCGGCGTGGCAGATGACCCGGATGCCAGATGGCCTGAAGCCATTTCTGCCGCCACCGGGGCTTTCCTGGCACTGACAGATCCGATCCCGCGACCAAAGCCTTCTCAGCCTAGCCCCCACGCACAGTAGGGTGTTTCATTGTTCCAAAATGCAATATTTCGATGCATATCGATGTTCCCCTCAAACCTCATCTGCTTACAAGCTTCTGTGCGAAATTTCCATGTATTTCGATGATATTTAGAGGTCGCGCACTTTTGCAGCTTTTTTATCAAATGTATTAAAATGTACACATAACCGTAGGAACGTCCAGAGTATTGGGGAGGCCAAGGTGCATTTGGAACTCATTTCTTTCCAGTCAACGCCATAGGGTTAAGGGTTAAGAATCAATAATATTGGGGGCATGGCCCCTCTGCCCCCCCTGTTCCTACGCCTATGAATGTATGTACACATTTCCACACTGATACTGGCGCTGCTTTTCTTTTGCTTGGTTTTCTATTTCACATCTGAAATATTCTTCAAATTAAGTAAAACGTTTATTACTGCACAATGACTAGCCTGAGTATAAAACCCCACCGATTTTGGGACCATCCCGCCCCCGTTTTAAGGGAGATGAAGATAACACTATGACATGAACCTAACTAAGCGAAAAACACGAAGACAGGGTACACTTTGAAAGAACAATCTTAGCTATGAACATGACGAATCATTTTAGAACTATTAGCTCTAAACACGTGTTATTTTTCAATTCATTCTCTTGTTTGGCTGGCGTTTTAAGAGGTTCAAAAATCCAGGGAGAAAATGAATAGAAGATAACTTTGCCGATATTTCTATTCATTTTTGGTTCCGTGGTGGTTTGGATGAAAATTGTCTCTTTTATTTCCCGCTGTTTTTGTCTTGAGTCGAAAGTTAAAGTCGTTGTGGCGTCCCATTTGATATAATGATCCTTCTTGAATGAATGTTCCGCTGTGGCCTCCGCTACTCTCTCGTCAATTGATCCTCAGATTAGTTTTTGTCGAGATTTTCGGTGTTCGTCTTGTCGGACTTCCATCATCCTTTTGCTTTCTCCACTGTATATTTTTGGACAGTCATTACATTCCATCTTGTATACTGGGCCTGGTTTTTCCGGTTGTCTATCCTGTCCTTTGGTTTGACCAGTGATTTTTTCATCGTTTGATGTGGCTTAAAATATGTTCTTAAGTTGAATTTAGAACATATGCGTCGAATCTGTTGCGATACTCCTTCTGCATATGGGAAAGATCATTATATCAAATGGGACGCCACAATGGCTTTAACTTTCGACTCAAGACAAAAACAGCGGGAAAGGGAGATCGCCCTCATCAAGAGGTTCAACGGATTCGTCAAGGACGAGAAGCAGAAGCAGTCCCTGCTCCAGCTGGTGGAACTCCATCGGAGGGCTCTACCCAAGCGCAGCAAGAATGAATGCGCCTCTTTCAAGTGTAATGGTTTTTGGTGATAAAAGTGCGCGACCTCTAAATGTCCTTTTATTTTGCTTTTAAGCGTGCCAATCGATTCAGTTTTAGGTATAGAGCTGGGGGAAAGTCGATATGGCTTCGTTCCAAACAAACAAAATTTTACTAAGTGGGCTGAAACACCCTAACGCACAGTGATGCGGGAGGCCTGAAAAACGGGACGAAATTCATAGCTCAATAAATAATAATGATAGAACAATGATTTCCGGTTCAATTTGAAGCTCTCTATCAGGCAGCTCAAACAAGCCCACCAAATTTCGTTTTTCCTCTTAACCCTCATTTTGCCAGGGGTCGATTCTAACCCCCTCATAATTTTTTCGTGATGGGAGAAACACTGCTCGGTTTAGCGCAATGCCGCGTGGCAAGTGCGAACCAACATCAATTTGGTACATCTTGAGGAAATTTCAATCCAAGGTCAGGTCAGGTTAGGTCACCGAGTTATGATGTCATTTTTAAACCGATGTAAAGAAAGCAATGCTGGTTCCAAAACAAGGTTGGCAAAAGCCGGGAATAACTCAGCTCTTAGAGAAGTTAGATCAAGTTTCTATACACCATTTTAAAG
Source organism: Lepas anatifera (assembly GCA_034440635.1). Classification (NCBI taxonomy): domain Eukaryota; kingdom Metazoa; phylum Arthropoda; class Thecostraca; family Lepadidae; genus Lepas; species Lepas anatifera. The sequence continues at coordinate 244,435 of JAOTON010001249.1, forward strand.
CTCTTGGAAAGGAAAATCTGGAACGAACATCCATTTTGAGGTCAGGTCCATAAAGAAGGCACCAGAGCAGCCCTTGGCACCTATTGGGTGCGCTACTTTATGCAGAGGCTATCCAGGGTTTCTTGACGGTTCTGACAGTGGCTGCAGCTTTATGAAATAATTACATAGTCGCAAATCTGAACATGCGATAAGCTGATTCAAGGTAATAGTAAGGGAAACAATTCATATGATTGATAATTTGATTTAATGATTAGATTTCCCCAGTTGTTTGCCGGCAAATATTGGCAGTGAAAATGCATTCTCACCTTGTATTATTAGCATTGGGAACACACTTAGGGGAGCGTCTGGTATTAAAACATCATCAGAAGATAACCACTGTTAAGCTTTAACAGCCGGCAAACGCAACAAAATGTGCGACAAGCGACTTTCTTCAAAATCCAAGAGAGGTAGTATACAGCCGGTTTGATACTGATTGGTTGGTATTAGGCTGCGGTCGTTTTTGCAAAATATCTATCAAGTGATGGTCCTTACAGACACCATTGTTGCCTCACCTACTGCGTTTTAACTGGATGCATGAACTGACGTGCGAAATACTTCATAATGTCCAAAATTAGAAGTAATTGAGCAAAGACACAGAAAATCATCGGGATCGGTGAAAACAGTTTATTGTCCATAATTTTCCAAATTTACGTCTCATCTAGTTTGCAGGGTCCCAAATGTAAAGAGCTCGTCGAAATTCATTGCTAGAGACAAACCTTTATGAGAATAGTAATCGTTTTTAAGATATGTATTTAACGAACTGACACTAATACCTACCAATCACTGGGGAACCGGCTGTATGTACATACATAACAGTCTGTTTAAACAGGGGGCGGAGGCCAAGTATTAAACGGAAAATTGGTGTAAAATAACATTTTACAAAAGGAAAGAATGTGAGCCAAAGTTTAAAATCTAAATTTCCTTATTCAGGGCCTGATTTCACTATGCCCTAATAAGTATTGAATTGACCCTAATACCTACTGAATTGACACTAATAGGTGAGGAGGGGGAGTTTTGGTACAGGGGCAAATTGATACAACGCCGATAGCTCGCGAACCATGACACTAGATGCCTTTGGGCTCTGGCCATGATTATCTGATACCGGAAGCCAGCGACAGTCCCTTCAGCAGCTGTGTCGGTCAGCCGCCTACGGTGCTCCAGACAATGTGCATTTTTTCGGTCAAAAGTAAATTTGCAGCGATTTTATGTTTGCAGAATTTACACCTGTATCAATTGCTGTAGCAGGGCCATTATCATTAACCCTCGCCCCACCGGGGGGGGCCATCGATGGCCCCCCTAAGGTTTTTCCGGGATAGCAGAAAAACGACGAGGCGCAGCACCGCGGTTGAGGGCTCTACCTCTCACTGCATCATTTTTCCATCATCCCTGAAATTTTTACCCCGGGTCACTCAAGGTCAGGTCACCAGACGAGGTCAACCAAGGTCACCTCACTTCACTTTAGAGCTCTGTAAGAGCTACATTTCAAAGTCGATCGATTTGAAACTTCCTACACTTCATGACCCCTCCAGGGTCTACAAGGTGTATATCCGGGATTTTTTATTTCGTGCCCTGAGGTCAGGTCACGAGGCGACCTCTCCCATTGGAAAAGCATGGGGAAAAGCTATTTCATGATATAAAAGCCACAAAAATGATTGCAAATACTCAGACTGCTCAGAACAACGTTTTTGGACACACTTTCACGGATCCCAGGGTCATATTTGCCCTTTGACTTTTCCAAGGTCCTCCAAGGTCACCAGAGGTCAAAAACAGTATTTTGACAATAACTTTTGACCTAATTGAGCTAGAGCGGTGAAACAAACACCATCGTGTTTGTCTTGTCACTGGCTTTCATTTGATATACGGCAAGGTCACTTTTGACCTTTCGTGACCTCAGGTCATATTAGGTCACGAGGTGACCTCTGGCGGTCAAACCACTGGCGGGAGGTCTTTACTTTCTACATAGCGGAAAAGTACTGGCAATTTGCTATCAAATGTACTTTACCAGGTCTCAATAGCTCTAATGGCATAAGAGTTATGCCCAGTTTGCTTAATCATTGCATATTTGAGTGAAAATAGCCGATCTTGACCTAATTTGACCTCTGGAGGTCAAGCCATTGACCTGAGCACTAAAATATGCGAAGTAATTTCTTACTGAATTCACGCGAGCTTTCTATTGCACTTTGCAGATTTGCGCTAACGCCCATATTTTCGGAGTTAGAGGGGGGCCATCGATGGCCCCCGGTGGGGCGAAGGTGGCGCCGGACCCCGGTGGGGCGCGGGTTAAAATGAGCCTTTGTAAGAAAGCCACGATATCGATGTTACAGGTGATAACTTTAAATTCGCTGAGGAATTGAAAGCATCGTCGTCATACTGGATTTATGAAATGCACTTCTAGTAAAATATGGATGGGGCACGTTGTTACTGGCTGTATCAACTTACCCCGAGTTGTATCAACCTGCCCCAACGGTATTCCACGTTAACAAAGCTAATTAATAATGTTTAAAATGTGTATGTAACTGTATTTAATTTATTTTTACCAATGTTGTCATAAATTCTGATTCCGCAAACCTATCGAAATGGGCTATTACATGGTGACAAATACATCGTCAGTTTTACCGAAACTTCCGCCAGCTTTACGTAAATTATTTAAGAACATTCGAATCCATCCAAAATAAATTCAACCACTGAAAAGGTCCAATAATATTGAATAATTTATAGTTATGAATTAATTTCTTTGTGCTTTACCTACATCTTACATCCAATTTCCTAACACTATCCACTTTTGTTAGATGCTGCGGACATATGTCCGAGAGACAACCCGACGAGCCCCTCCGGTCAGCGTTTTAGATGCCGCTACGGAGCAGGTCCGGATCGGTACCTCGATAATGAGAGTAGCAAACGATTGCCGGATTCAATTTATGAAACTCCGGCGGCCTGTCATGCTGACGGTCAAGATGGCTACGAGACGTTTGGATATAATCGATCTTTGTTTTTTTCAGATGAGATGGAGCCTCAACTGGCAGAATATCTTTCGCATGCATGCAAAATAAACTATGGATTGACAACAGTCGCAACTCGAAAATTGGCGCATCAATTCGCTGCAAAGAACGAGCTGAGAATGCCTGACACTCATTTTTTTAATTTAATTGATTAAAAATTAATTTCATTTCATTCAATAAGTAAAAAAATATTTACTGATGCAGAAAAAGTAGGAAGTTCTTCTGCGACTTAAGCGCCGCTTGGTCGAAATGTAAGGAATAAATATTTCTGACATTTCGCACATGTTTTTTGGTTAGTTTATAAGACAATATTCGTGCGCAACAACTTGCCCCGTGACCAGTAACAACTTACCCCGTAGTGGGGGCATGTTTAAAATTTTTACTTTGGTTCAAGTTTTCAATTGATTCAGGGTTTTCTTGACAAAGGAAAGAAAATAACTAGTAACATCTGATAAAGAAATGAATAAGCTATCGAACGGCACTCGCTTTATTCATATCGTAGTGATAATATGGAAGGTACAGCTCATCCCGTGAAAACTGTATCATATGACCCCATCCTCACCTACCTGCTTTCGTTGTCTCAATTTACCCTCCTGCTTCCCAGCCTTATTGCCTCCTCCAATTAGAGGCCGTTTATCAATAACATTACGCATATTTTGTGATTTTTGTACGCTCTTCCCCCATTTGAATGTGTCATTTGATTGGAGAAATGAAATAATACACGGCGCGGATGGTGGATGCCACGCGCGTCATTGCCACAACCACCCGCCGACTACGGGTAGAACATGAGCTCACTAAAACTGTCATAACTTTTTTCGGCCGTCGGTTGCCGACCTACGGATTCCACCAATGTAAAGAAGACATTTCCCAGAATACATGGTATGATCATGACATTTCCAGCTGATCCTGACTGTGCTTTTTTGCCAGTCTAAGCAAATATGATGTATGTTATAAATTTTAGTTCCGAATCACATGCTTATTAAAATGAACTCACTACATTCTCTGGAGCAGCTACAACCGTTTTTTGTAACCAGAAGGTTGCAAACATCTCAAGCTTTGCAGTAGTGTACGTTTTTTATGGCTGGCGAGGAGTGAGCACCTGTTATTAACGTTTTAGAGCGCGCTATTATTTCCGGCCAGATACCCGTATTTAGAGAGGCAGAATAAGTTACAAGTTTCAGCTCCTGTGAAACCAATGTGGTACGCTAGAGGAAGAAAATAATTATGGTTTTCCGGGTTCCAAACAATTCTCAAACGCATCGCATACATTTGATATCAATTCTAGAAAGCCATTTTTGGCATTTTCGTCCCGTTTTTTAGGCCCGCTGCATCTGTGCCATCTGGCCTGTGCCACGGCTGGATAGCAAGAAAACTGAAAACATAACGTTTTGCTGTATAGATACTGGATATAGATGTATAAGATATAGTTAGACGTTCGATAAAGATATAAACTAGATATACATATATTCGGTATAGGTATTTAGCTTTTGATACTCATCACTGATAATTTAATTTGATAATTTTCTTCCCAAATTTAGTGGGGCACAAAAAGCAAACGGTCACTCTTTAGAGCTCCCTGGGGCACTGGTAGATCCAGGGGGAGGGGAAAAAAGGTGTCTGCCACCGCCTTCCAAACTCTTCGAATTTTGCAAACCACATGTTTTTCACGATTTTGGGCCCCGTTTCCACCCCCCAAACATTAGCTTGGGTCCAGCACTGCACAGGGGTACTTTTAAGAACTCCAAAGAGCACATAATTTTCTCCCTTTTGCAGGCATTGCTGTTTCCTTTTTAGCAAATTAGAGAAACTTATGAGGCTATAACGGCTTTCAACCAATGACAGAAGAGCTCTTACTTACCCAACAAAGAACGAGACTGGAGGCGCTCCCTGACTGGTTGCGCCATCCAGAATTGGTACCTACCCCTCTAGTCCGAATGGCACTCCTCTAACTGGGTGAACCTCCCTCCCCCCACCCCATAGGAAATTCTGGATTCGTCTATGCTCTTGTGTGTTGGTGGTGCTCTCTCAGACCGGCCAACTTCTTCCGACACCTATAACCTAATGCACAGGTCTCGCTCTAGACACAAGCTATACGGATGTCAGCATCAATCATTTCTCCAATTGTGTTCTGCCTATAAAATAGCTGATATTGTTAGATAACAAAAATGAATGTTTCTGTATCTTTTATTTCACCAGATGCTCGTTTCCAGCATCTGAGTAACTAATCTGCTTTCGCAAAGCCTGAAAATGTATCTGATACTGTCAATATCTCTCTTACCAACAACGTGAAACCTCCGACCAATCCCGCCTTCCCCCATACGCATCGTCGCTGAATAGCTTTATTATGAGCTCTGTGGCGGCGATTTCCCACTGCCCCCCGCTCCCCGCCATGCTCTCGTGGGCGGTGCATCGTTACAGACGCAGCCTGCGGTCACGTGACCCGCCGAGCGTGCTCGTTATCCGGTGGGGGCACGACCACATGCGGCCGACCGCACCGCCGCGCTCCGCCACGCTGAGCCCTGGTAATTGATGCTCCCGAGTCTGGTCTGTGGTGCGCGACATGGTGAAGAACGGCCAGAACGTCCTGGACCGTTAGAGAAAGCACGCTTGCTTCTCGGCAGTGACGCAGCGAAGTTGAAGCAGGTTTGTGATGGACAGAACTAGCATGGATTTATGATATACAGCCTCAACGTCATCGCAAATAATGTGCAACACAGTTTCTTGCAGACGCTGTTATTTGTTTCCTCCCTCAGCTCAAATGAAGGTCCACCAGCCAAGAGTACTCGGGACACTGTTTTTGTTCCTCACTCGCAGTAATTGAGTTTAAAGAGTTGGTGCATCTCATCTGATGTTGTCCCAGAAGTTTGTAGTCTCTTATTTAAGCGTGGGCCACGCGCTCGCGTCCCGCTGCCGTGGCTGCGTCGGTGGCGGCCCTGATTTATCGGCGGGGTGAAGTACAACAGGCGGCTCGTCAATCCTCGGCCTCGCCTGTGCGCGCCGATCAAAGAGCTCCGAATCTGGCAGCCTTGTCCCCCCCCCCCCTGGCCTGGGGTACGTCAGACCGCGGGCCGGAAAAGCGGCTGCAAGTGCTGTGTCGAAAAGTGATGGATGCTTTTACGTTGTGCTTACAATCAGAGGCCGTGATTGAAAAGGCTGTTCCTCAATCCATTCAAAGGAGTCTGCAGCTTCTTAGAGTGTTTTGACTTCGCGCAGCTCTCAGTTTGATGAATTTTATCCACACGTAAACACTGTTCACCACAGGCTCATCTTATGGCTGTTGAACCAGGTTGGGGTCACGAGCTGCTATGGGGATCCGTTAGTCTGGTCTGCCCTTTTCCACTATACTTGTATTATTTCGTAAGTTGAATCACAAGAGCAAAACATGACCTGAACCCCACTAAGCTAGATCATATGTTTGTGGGCTTAAGCCGGAATATCGTTTGCTTCTGTTTTTTTTGCCGTCCTGTGGCGTGGAGAATATATTTTTGGCCATTAATTTATTTATTTTCCATACAGCTCTGTCTTTGCACGATGTGAATCTCCAGAGTGGATATCTGCATCTATCCGTATAGAATAGATCATTTTTTAGCATTACGGATCACGGTGGCACAGATCTGGCTAGAAAGCACGATGCTCGATACAAAATTGGTATCACGCTCTTTTGTACCGGCTGGAGTTAAGATGTAGGCTTAGATGCTTGTAATAAACTTATTGATATTTCATCTAATACATATTTCCTCTCTAGTAGAACTGATACCATACTCGAAATATAGGAAGCTACCGATTATGCTGTCTCCCTAGCTTTGTCCGCCGCTGCTAAGAATGCCGGAGGTGTCTGCCCAGATCACCAGACTGGCAGACTGCGTAGCAGCTAATTTGTTCAATCCTTCTGCTGACGTGGCCTCTCCTGCCGTGCGACCACCCCTCCCGACATCTGACAGTCGCGTCGGTGGCGATGACAATAGGCAGCGCCGGCGGCGACTCTGTCGGCTCTCCGTGGAAGTGGCACGCACTAAAGATGCCTGTTCCCGTTAAAGCCCAGATCCGGGTCCGGTCCAGTCCAGTGTCGCTTATTCTCTATCCTCTCCGTTCCGGGCCGGCTGAAAACCAGTAGGTGATCCTGCGGTCTCAATGATGTCGCCTTCTGTTTACAAAATATAACCGCCATAGTAATGGTCCTGAAGTCGCTGCTGGCGCTGGATGTGACACTTTGAGGGCCGACAACATCGGATTTACTAGCGATTCGACCACTACGCGGACTTCCGCTCAGGTTTCCGTCAAAGTTTGATTTCCATGATAATTATCCAACAAACCGGTGGTGCCAACGTTAATGAATGGGTATCAGGAGCACCTTGCCACCGCCTGCATATCGGATTTATCTCAACTATCTCTTGGTATCCGATGTGGCACAACTAAGATAATATTCCGAGCTGGGTGAAGCTGGGTTCAAAAGCGGCCTCCCCAGCTCACCAGGAAGCTGTGCTGGGTGCGGCTACAGCGGGAGAGGCGGGGCGGCTGTCGAGACGCCGCGGGGACAATTGTTTATTGTTTGTTCTGGTGGCGACTGCCTCTGCAGGGACCTAGACGGATGCAGCTCTCTTCAGAGTGGCTACCGTCGCTTGGCAGCTAGAACTGGTTTGAAATATTCCTGAGTCTGGAGAACATGCCAAACAAGGTGGTAACCAGCGGTATGGATTAATATCTCTTGTAGGGTGCCCGGACATCCGCAATGACAGGTCGAATTAATGTCAAAACGTCCTTAACAGTTTGCTATATTTCTTTTTAAAGAACTTCCACTCGCTTATGTAGTTCATGAGGCCAGTTGAGTGGCCACAACAAAGATTGACATTATTTCAGGTTTGGGTATCCTCAATGAATTTCAAAATCCAAGCCCCGGGCTGCTTTAATTATTTACTTGTGATAGCCAATAGTTTCTATGATTATAAAATTACAGGAAACATGAAATGTAGCATTGGCTCGAATTTTTCCCTGCTTTAAGCACTGATTACGTTGTTTTGATGCATGTTGAAGAACACCAGGTGTGGGTGCCACTACCCAATTTTCTAAACCACCACCATTCCGCTATCTTGGCTAGCTGAAACCGCTGCCGTTACTAGCGCTTCTTTTTCGGAGTCGCGAAACCGCTACCCACTACTTGTCCTCGTCGTTACCGCTACTCTTGCAAAGCACTTCTAGAGCCCTACATAAATATTTATTTTTATCGTTTTTGTATAAATGTCGAGGACACCTACTGCTTACTTGTATACTACATAGGTCAGCAGTTCTATTGTGAGAATAGACAATAGTAAAATTAGACAACAAAAACATTTTGCGATCTCCTTCCGCTTTTCTGGTCGGGAAAAGCATTCCCCTCAATTTTCATCTCCTATTTTGCAGGGCCGAGGTGTCATTAAAAGGCTGTATAGGTATCGATAGTGCCCTCTGGATTATTTTCACCCCATTCGCTACTCTACAACTTCTTGTTCATGGAAACCGCTGCCATTTGGAGAGTCTGTAATCAACAGGCTAGTGGAGCAGTGAAATTAAATAGCAAACCGTCCGCTCTTTAGAACACTTTTCCTTCAAGACCATGCACCACGAATATCACCGACAACAATACTTTTCTTTCGTGACAATGCACAGACTAGTCTCCAGTGAGACGCCCTAACCGGAGGTAAGCGAGCCGATGCTTCCGTTTCAAGGTGACAAGTGAGTACAGACTTACCCTATTAGAGATTAACGCAGTTTTCATATTCAAGTTTGATAAGATTGTGTGGGAGAGTGAGTGAGGCCCACTGAGTACTCGTAAAAAGTTTTAAGAAATCTAAATTTTAAGTTTTTTCAAAGACAACATTTGTTGTCAGCAATCCTTTCGCCACTACGAATTTGCATTGCCACTGTTCTTTCTTCTGCCTATCGGGCTCACGATATCTTTGTTTCTGGGAAAGGAAAAAGGAACTTGTTCATTTATAAGCTCATGCATTTTGAACCTGCACACAGAGGCAACTACAAGCACGGGCTTTTAGGGGTCTCACCCCCCCTCCCAATATTTTTTAGTGTCCATGGTATCTACTGAGTGGCAATAGTAGCCACTCACGAGTGTCAAGTTCATTTCGGTACGCCTCTCACCCATAGAGCTGTTAAGCTCTTCATATAAGTTTTCATCAGCGTGATGGTCGGGTCGCTCCGGGCAGGATCGTGCTGTTCATATGTGAAATCGTATCCATATGTATGGATGGCCTCTCGGGCGCTGTGCGCGTGCTCGGTGACTGATAGGTACTTCTCTGGGGACTCGCTCCAGATTACCCTATTATTGAACAAAGCTTAGATTTGCAGCCACCCGTTAACGGCAGTGATCTGTGTAGTATCGCTGGTGCCATAACTCATTTCAACCTGACCGACTGCTTCTGGGAAGACTGCCGAGACTCAGTATACTTCCCATCTGTCCGAGCCATATTCCTCTTACCTCAGCATGTGAACCCGATTCCATTTTGCCAGAATGAAATCAACCACAGCGGCGTCATTAGCTTTCTCACGATGTTGCTTTTGAAGTTATGACTACGTTCCAATCGCAAAAGGAAATTTCTAATGCTGGATTTAACCACAGCAATGAAAGCAGTACCCAGAACCCAAAGCGTCTCTTATGAATTTCTCATGCTTGTAATCCTGAAATGAGATTGGTCGGTGCCATTGATCATATGGCAGGAATATAATGTCAAGATGTTAGCAGAATAGCCGCAGTGTATGGCTGCGGTGTCACCGAGGGCCGAACCATATCAACATATATTTGCTAGCTCATAGACATGCCTTTTGAATAAGCTTCCTTTAAACGTTGAATATTGTTAGACCGGGAAACAAATATCATCGGATGATATGAAATACTCTGAAAGTTTTGGCAATAAGCCTTTGTCAATCCTAGATGATGGCTTAGAACCCAAAAAAGTTGCCAGTTAATGCAATATGCAGAGCTATTTTTGTTATGTAAGACTTTATTCGATGACATGTGAATGAAAGTTTTGACTCTAATGGACCACTGATGTTTGCTTCTATGGTCCTCAATCTTTACCTCCAAGAATATATTCTGATGCATTATCATACCGGATTAGAACCTGGTCTAGGGAATTTTTCATTGCAGTATCACATTTGGTCATTGAATTGAACGCCACGATAACGTGTTCTGAAACATGAAAAGCATAAAAAACAAGTATTTATTTCGCATGCGACACACAATGCGTGCGCGTGTGTTTATATTTGAGAATATATGTTTCATAATATAAGTGTCATATATTATGTAATATATATATGTGTGTAATATATGTATAAATATATAATTGAACAGCAAGACAGAAAGCACACATTTAATAAGTACATGATACCGATTACATAGGGACATATCGCAAAACCGATCTCGCCGGACCTCAGCCGCACCCCATACCGCACACCCGCGCTCGCCGAAAACTGCTCAGAAATGCCCCCAGGGGGGAGGGGACGCCCAGATCAAGTGCAGACTGCCAGAGCCGAAAGCGCCGAGCGGACCAAGTTCAGTAAACGAGCGGACCATGTATGCCATGAAAGATAGAATATTACGTATATGTGTTACAGGGAGAGTGTGAAATCCGGGAGTTCGCGAACTCCCTAGGGATTTCGCGAAATCGCTGACCAGCCAGGAGTTCGCGAAATCCCTAGGGAGTTCGCGAAATCCCTGGACTTAGAAGTCAGGGAGTTCGCGAAATCCCGGATAAACACTCAGGGAGTTAACGAAATACCGGATAAACACTCAGGGAGTTTGCGAATTCCCTGACATTTAGTCAGCTCAAGGATGACTAGCTAGGACTATTGTTCTTATGATTTATTTCAAACAGTAACCGGACATTTTCCGTAAAAATCACGTATAAGGGAGGTTTTAAGCTCAATATTAGGAAGGTTTTAAGCTAAATATAAAATATTTCCGACTCACTTGCAGAGCTGCAAAAATCTCAAATCTGTCGGGCACTTTCGAAAAAACCTCCAAATCTGTCGGGTGGTTAGGATAGGACTATTAAAATTGTCTAAAACCCATTCAATTGGTAAAATGTTCCTACTCATTTTCCACATTCTTAATAGAAAATACTAAAATTAGCATAAAAAACTTCTAGTTTGGCACCAATGGATATCATTATCCTTATTTTTGTGCTCTGATCCTTATATGTGTGATATCCTTATTTTTCATGCTCTATGGCAAATCTAAGTGGAATGACACAAGTCTATTAATTTTCAAAACTCTAGAACTGAGACTGTTCTTCGGGTTTTCAATTATCAGACGCGCTCAGGAAATTAAGGTTATCGGCAGAAACCTATAACAAATTGAATACCGAACCACCAATTCTCATTTTCTGGAGTCACCATTGGTAAAGGAAATTTATTATTGGATGTAATTTGAGATTTTGGACGTACAGCATACAAATAGTGTGTGTCAAAGTCAGCTCGACTGGGTCTTGAATAAGACTCAGTCTTGAATTCAGATGATTTAGGTCACATGTGGAAATATACAATAACATGAAAAGCAGTCCCCTTTTTCAATCCTCTGCAGCTGCCATTGACAAAAATGCTGCACTAGAATGAGAATAAGTGATATTTTGTTATTAGGTTACATAGTCCAGCCCAGAATACTTAAAAAATATAGTTTGCAATGGAAGAAAGCTGACCTGGTTCCCATACCATGCTGTTACTTATGCCAGCTTCTGCAGATTTTCATGATTTCAGTTTTTTGGAGGTGGGAGGGGGTAATTTGGAAGGAACCCCAAAATTTATATATGGATTCTGCTCTGATGGCCAGACAAACAAGATTGGAGGGGTACTTTTGATATTTGAAAGTGTTTTTTAAGGATCATGGCTACTTGTAGTTGAATACAAACATGTAATATTAGCTTTCCATGACTTATGAATACATGTTTACATGAAAAATCCTAAATTTTGAAGCTGTTGGCTATTTCAAAGTTTTTTATGCATTGCCGTGCTCATTTCCATGAGGGCACGTAGCTTAGGATCTGAAGTTCATGAGGCTAATAAATAACCTTAAGTCAGTTAGATAGTAAATGTCAAATAAATATCATGTTTCAAGGAAGTTATGAGTAAAAGGAATGAGTAAAGGTTGCACTAGGCTGTGTTTTTGTTATATCTTTGTCCCTTGACATAGATCATAGGCATATTTAGGTAAGTGAATAAAATGAAATGGGAGAAATAGTTTGGTACTTAAACTCAAATTAATGTGGAAAGGTGAAGAGTTTTGTTTCTTTGGCATCTACAAATCCACTGATGAAGGTATGCAACTTTTGTGGTTAATTCTGGACAAACAGGCATTGGATTTAAAAGAAGACGGAACGGAAAATCAAATGTTTTAGTCTAATTTGACCAGTCTGCTGGTAAAATTCATTTTCCCTTATTAATATCATTTAAAATTATTGATCAACAGTGAGCATAACATACTGTGTGGAAATAAATGTAAGCTGCCGAAATTACAACGAACACCACATCACTTACTTGTTTGTTTTCTCCCCGTTCTGATCTGCCCGCTGTTTGACCCATGCTTCAAAACGACCTCCTTGGCCAAAACCACTGTTCCTGAACTTGGAGGGCAGCCCGGAATGCTTGATTCGCTTAATCGGAATTCGCTTGATTCGCTTAAGGGCTTCGGCTTAATCGGAGCCATTTATCAGCCCTTCAACTATGGACGATGAAATCCAGGCTCAACCAGTTTACTCAAGATGTATACCAAAGTAATGCAAGAGAAAATAATCAAAAACACAACCTTGCAACGTATTCCCTCCACCACACCACGGGATTCTAGGCCTTGGCCTCCGCCATATCCATAACGCAACACACCAAACCGCAGGGCTGCTTTTCAAACCAAAGATACCTTTTACACCGGCTTTGCGCAAGGCCGCTGTTCAAACAGCGCCCTTGCGACAGCGTTGAGTGTACTTCCAAACGAAGGAAACGAAGATAAAAACTGTTTTGCCTGTCTAAAGGCCTTTACGGCGGCCTGTCGGGCCAAGCTGTCGCGTCCTATGGAATACAAATCTGGCCCGACAGGCCGGTGAAGAAATTTTTCCAGCAGAGGATTTTCTGGGTGACGTTTAAAAGGCCCTCTGTACATAAGGCCCTCTATTCAAAGGTCCCTCGATTCATAAGTCCCTCGAAAGACCCTCTGTGCATAAGGCCCTCTATTCAAGGTCCCTCGATTCATAAGTCCTTCGATTTTCCATCGGTTCTTGCCGCACACTGGCTTGATATGGGAGAGGTGGAAATTCATGAAAACTTGTTGAGTGAAAGAGGTGACAATTCTAATATTAAAATTTTTAGAACAAAAATATTTTCTGCTTCCTTTCAATATTTTTCTCACAGATTGTAAGATCTGTCGCAGGACCATACCGTGCCCTAAAATCTGTCGGGCACTTTATGACCGGAGCCCGACTTTTGCAGCTCTGCTCACTTGTCCAGCATCTGCAAAGAGATCATTATCATATCACAACCCTCATTACTGCACAAGAGAGAAATGCTGCTTATCTGATGGCCATTTCGTATTACAATCTGGGTGAGGAAAATACAATAATGCTATATTATTTTTTGCATTAAGTTCATTAATTTATTCCAAAACTTTGGCCAATCCTTACAGGTACGGTTCGACTATACTAAGATAAATTTCAGAGCTGCATCAACGAAATAATTATTCTGCAAATTAACTTAGACCATATCTCTGTTTTCAGTTTATCAGCATATCAGAAGCGTTATACAGTTTCAGCTATAGCTGAACATAAGCCGACAACTGTAGTTGTCGGCATGAACAGGATACGGAATAAAACAATTGTTACGCATATTTGTCATGTGCTATCTCATTGCCTATTGTCATGACCGCGGCTGGAGCACTTAAGCTTGAAGTGCATTTGCTAGCCCACCAGAATCGACAATAAAATTTCTGAAAGCGTTGGCAATGGTCAAACGATAACAGGCGTGCCGCTTCTTACACCGAGAGCTTTTTTGAGGCCGACACTTCCTCCTGAATCAAAATATTGCTATTGGAAAATTTTTGGACGTCCGTAGTACATTCCAACATAGCTATAGCTAAAATAGACCTTTGTATACCAGTTCTACCAGTACCAGTATACCAGTATACCAGTTCTTTGTCCGTTTCTTACGGCACGATACTTCCCATCAGGAGTTTGCTTTGTTAAGGAATCAAGATATTCATTACAGATGACAATGAAAAACGTAGTGGCATCTCTACTTTGTTTTGAGCCCCCCCCCCACACCTACGGTTCAAATTGCATAAACCATGCACCTCGAGGAAGGCTAGTGACTCGAATAGTTCGTCAGCGGGCACAAGGACCCGGTGTGAGGTAGAGCTGAGGGTGTAAAATTAATTTTCAAAAAATAAATATCAGGCCGACATAAAATCAAGCAAAATACATCATAGAAAGAGAAAACATGGACGGGGAGTGTAAAACCAGATCACTGAAGGATCATTCTTCGGATTTAAACTATATGACATATTGGCATGTTAGGGATTTCGCGAAATGCATGAAAAGCATTCAGGTAGTTCGCGAAATCACTGAAGTTTCAGTGAGTTCGCGAAATCCCTAGGGAGTTCGTGAAATCCCTGGCTGGTCAGTGATTTCGCGAAATCCCTAGGGAGTTCACGAAATCCCGGATTTCGCACTTTCCCTGTAACATATATACATATTGATTGTTACGTGCCATTTATTGTATCTATATGGAAATACACATATATGTATGTAACATAGAATGTAAGGATGCGAGTCTCAGTGAAAGAGCATCTGCCCTTAACACGCGCATTGACGGGGATCTGAGCCACCTTCGCTTTGACGGGGGTGGGTACCCCCACCCTAAGATCTCGAGAACCACGCTAGATAGCGAAAAACAGTAAACGGTGTTGGGTAGCTCATCCACTTCTCCATCGAAAATATTTGAACTATTTTTTGTCAGGTCACATTTAAGGTCATTAGAGGTAAAAACATGCTGCCATAGGGATAACATGTAAATGAAGGGTTTTCAGTCATTTCATCTGAAAAAGTAAAGATAGAGCAAAACAACTTAAACTATATAAACCGTCGCAGCAAGTCGAATCGAATGGTATATAATATGACCTTACTAGGTCAAATCAAGGATTTGATCTGCCTGAGGTCAGGTAAAGGTCAAATTAGAAAAAATGCATATATTAGAACGGCAAAGACAAGATAAATATAATGCATATAAAATAAACGCTCTACCAACATTCGTTACTAACTTATTTGGTTTGAACCATTTTTCCCTTGTATTTCCAATGAAGAGGCCATGGCTCGTTCTTGACTTTAGGTCATCGATATAAAAAATATCGGATATTTTTAGAGAACTGGGTGGGCCCATAATGTGATATGAGTTTCAATCAAAAAAGTTCACCCTGCTCCGACTTATGCTATCTTAAACTTTCTGAGGTCAGGTCACTTGACCTGTACAGGTGACCTGACCTGAGATGACCTTACTTTAAAATTTTACACAGAAGTTGTAAGAAATGATGATAAAAAGATATGCCATGTAGGGCGGCGTTACGCGCCACTGTTTTTATATCTCCGAAAAACCCGAGGGGTGGAGCGGGTACCCCCTCGTCAATGCGCGTGCTAAGCTCCAGTTAAAGAGCCCGGCAGATTCTGTAAATACAAACAGCCCGATCCTACAAGACCCTCTCAACAGGGCAGAGCTGGCGGCACCGTGTAACCTTGCCACTTCGTGCGTCGTTAAACCCCAACAGTTATTACCATAGAGTGTACAGATCCGGTAGCCGCAGATCCGGTAGCCGCTGCGGTAGCTCAGTTGGCAGGGCGTTGGGTTCCGGTCCGCTGCTCAGGAATATGCAGTGGCAGTGCATGTGCACGATGTGAAGGCTTGGGATCGGTTCCCATGAGGCGCTCCGGCGCTCTATGTTTACCCGACGTAGGTTGGCTGGAAAATGAGTGGTGAGAGGGTGACCTCAGCGGGGCGGCCGTCAATGTGCTTTGTGGTACGTTAAACTTTGGCTATTAAATTGACCCTTCATCGCTGAAGCTGCTCGTTCAGATGGTTTTAGTGACGCTCCGACTCCAATAGCCGAACTTGCGATGATTTGGATAAAATGTGCAAAATAAGAATGTAATATGGTAGTGATTGTTTTAATGCTATTCTCAAATTAATACTAGTATTACTCAATGACGGGATTTTCCGCGCAGTCCAATGAAATTGAGCCTTTTCGGGAAGTTTTCTTTATAAATCATGTGCAAACCAGACGATTCTCTGAACTTCCTAATGTTCCAAAACTGTAACGTCTAGGGATACGGTAGGTGTAGCAGTCTGTGACATTCTACTGTCCGGACTCGTCGCGTGTGAGTGGGTAGCCAGCCGACTCTGCAGTGTGAGTGGGTCGTCAGTTAACCCTGCGATAAGTGAAAGGGTCGTCAGCTGACCCTGTTGTGTGTGAGTGGGTCGTCAGCTGACCCTGCCGTGTGTGAGTGGGTCTTCAGTTGACCCTGCCGTGTGTGAGTGGGTCGTCAGCTGACCCTGTGGTGTGTGAGTGGGGCGTCAGCTGACCCTGCCGTGTGTAATTGGGTCGTCAGCTGACCCTGTGGTGTACGAGTGGGCCGTCAGCTGACCCTGCCGTGTGTGAGTGGGTCGTCAGCTGACCCTGTGGTGTGTGAGTGGGTCATCAGCTGACCCTGCCGTTTGTAATTTGGTCGTCAGCTGACCCTGTGGTGTGTGAGTGGGTCGTCAGCTGACCCTTCCGTGTGTAATTGGGTCGTCAGCTGACCCTGCCGTGTGTAATTGGGTCGTCAGCTGACCCTGCCGTGTGTAATTGGGTCGTCAGCTGACCCTGCGGTGTGTGAGTGGGTCGTCAGCTGTCCCTGCCGTGTGTAATTGGGTCGTCAGCTGCCCCTGCGGTGTGTGAGTGGGTCGTCAGCTGACCCTGCCGTGTGTGAGTGGGTCGTAAGCTGACCCTGTCGTGTCGTCTGCGGCAGGCGGTATGGCGCTGGGAGAGAACCGTTGGGTGTGCGACTGCGCGCTCACCTGGCTGGGCGCCTGGCAGCGGCGCTGGGTGCGCGAGAGTCTGCGCATTCACACGGCGGTGCCCCGCAGCGCGCAGCACGTGCACCAGCTGATTCGACAGGCCACCTGTACCGACCTCAGGTTAGCGCGCCAACTACCGACTATCGCGCTGACGCAGTCGGGTGACTCGCCAGAGGTAGCGGAGGGGTAGAAATTGACCAGAGAAGTGCAACTGCTATTTACCAGGGGTGGTTATGTTCAACTGGTACTGGTGCAGGGGGTGCTCAAACATGAATGGTTGTAAAATATGCAAAAAGTGTTTGTTTTCGGCTAGTCAAAGCTATTTACGGACGAAATTAATTGAATGAGTGTGTACGTAATTCCTAAGAAGGAACATAGCAACGGGTTTTCGATACACCATGCCACGTCTCTCAGTGAACAATATTCATGGAATCAAGTTGCAAAATGTAATCAAGTTGCGCTTGTGTCACTCTAAGATCACTTCACAGAGCCGGACCCCTGATGACGCGTGTGTCGTCCCGTTCCTAGGACGGGGGCCGAGGTTCCCATCGTGAGTCTGCGGGCGGAGGAGCTGCAGTGTCGAATCGCGGCGGTGGGTGGCGCCGGCCGGCCAGCCGCCGCCCTCCCAGCCCTCCTCGTCGTCACCGTCATAACGATCGTCGCCGCGCGGGCGCCGGGCATCACGTAACACCGGGCCGAACGCACCATAGCTACTCACGCGAACACTCAGATGGAAGGCCGCCGCCGGCTGTGTCCTGTGGCCGCTGAGCCAATGAAGACGGCGACAGTTGGAGGAGGGCGAGGGGGTCCTGGTGGAATGCTGGTGATACGAGACGAGACTCGTAGACTAGACCTGCAGTGACACGGGGACGTCCACTCGCACTACCCGCGAAGGCTGCTTTGAAGCCCGTGCTAAATAGTCAACGGTACCTTTACCTACTGAGGCTTCAGCAGGTTTCGGGTTGAGACAACATTGTTCAGCATTTGCCTTCTTAGGAAAAGGTAAACAAATAACAAAGAGCCAGGCCATGACATAAGTCATTGAGGTATTGTCGTAGGTCATTGTTGTCATAAGCGTAACCTATGAATCTTGCAAAACCAAGTATCTGCGGAGCTTCCTGCACCAAGAGCGTCGGCGCAGCAGAAGCGGTGCAGTGCCGTTCTCATCTCACCTTCATGGATAGCCAAATTGGACGCTGCCTCATTAGGCGGCTGATTATACTTTAAAATCTCAGAAATTGTACTCCGCAACCAAAGTCAAGCGCAGCATTCATGTGTTAAAACTGAACGTAGCATATCGGAGTGAGGATCCGACGGAGAGAAATAATTTTTAAGGGCTTAGCACTGCGAAAATGGGGATAACAAGGATTATTTCCTTCTTTTTCTTGTTGGGAAAAGCCAGCGCCGCAAAATCACAATTTATGCAATTTTGCAAATTTTGTGTCGTTTCAAATCTTAGGTATTTTGGCAGCTCAGCCTTAACTCCTACGACAAGAAATTTCCGATATGTTGGGGAGAACGCCAATGAGTCCGGCCTCTCATATAAGATGTGACCCTTTCACCCAATGCAGGGGAACAAGATCCGTGAGCAGAGTGCTGATAAATATGTGGTGCAAAGATAACTGGCAAGCCAACACCGGAGAAAGCAAATCTAACGGGGGACACATCTTGCAGCTGTATCTGAGCTTTGTTTAATTTTACCATGGATTTCAACAAAGGCGAATGACCCAGCGACCCGACTAGGTACGCCTCCGAGTGTACGCCGTCTTCGTCATCCGGCGGGGCTGCCTCAGCCTCAGGCAGACACAGCGCAGCAGAGACCACCCACGCCTCCCTTCTGTGTGCTGTTCAAAACTATGCAATGAACTCCAGCTATGTCTATGACTCGGTGATACCTGCTGCCCAGTCCAGAACACGTGCTGATGGTGTGAAGTGAGTCGGGTGGCTAGAATGAAGGACGAGCTTTTGTGGTAATGTAGGGATGTGAAGTGCGATAACCTAGCGCTGGTGTTGTTGACAAAATGCGCAATAATCCTGCGATGCTCTTTCCTGTAAAGTTACCATCGGCGGTGTCTGGCTATACTGACTGGCAGGTACTGTTTGTACAGTAGGGCGCACAGCTATGCAAGACAGGTGTCCGGCGATTTATAATTTCTGGTATATTGTTGAGCCTAGTGTGATATATCGTGTTGGAGAGCAGAGGCCGTCCAAAGAGAGGCAGAGGTGATATTTGTTCCACCCCGCCCCGTAACCTACATATCAGTAGTTGAGCGAGATGTGAATTATATTACTGTTTAAGGCCAACAGAGCCGTTTGGCCGCTGCCGGTGTTCCTGTGCATCTTGCCTGAGACAGTGTACGATAGACAAGCCCTGGTGCAGAGCAGCCCGAGTAATTTGAGATGATGCTGGCTGACTTGACTTCAGTTGCGTTTTGGTTGTGTTTTATGTTGGTGCACTCCTCCCGAGTGGGATACATACTGGCAGAGTACGTTGACAATTTCTGTACCCTGATTGCATTACCTGCAGCTTTAATGGAAATCAAAATTTGTCATTGCTAGGAAGCTGGTCAGCTTTAGGTGGTAAGTCTAATAAGATATGATTTGCGTTTTCACTGAGGATACGCTCCTAGGTACAGGACCTTCTCCCATGAAATTTTGAGCTGGTAGCACATTGACAAAAGTATTGAGTGGCAGCATCGTCCCGCGCACTGAGAGGTTATACCTTCCTGTTGGGTTAGATCAATCTCATCTCTTTGTACTGAGAATCCAGAGCTGCAAAGTTCCTATGTAACGGAAAGTAAAATTCTAAGATATCGCTTCCAGGCTCAGCTTCCAATATACATGAATGATTAATTGTTTTGGAGACTTGTAGGAAACATCTGAAATATAACTGAAACAATCTATAAAAAGTTAAAAGGAAGATGTTGATCAAGCACGACCCTGAGCTTCCAAGAACTACTCGGTTTTCCATTACCTACTACGTGCACTTAGCACAAAGAATCATGAAGTTCATCCAAACTGAGTGAGGATCCGTTAACTTATTGCGAAACGGCGAAGTTCTCTACTACGTTTTTTAAGTGAGGCGGTCAAAACAGCACCAACAGCGCTGCCAGGGACACATCTGGAGGTGACGTCACCTGGCATTGCCGAATGACCTGACCTGAGGGGTTATGACCACCAGTCTGCTGAGATAATGCAAAGCAGGCACCGAGGAGATTGGTACATTGCGTGCTCGGTGTTTTTTTAGAGAAAACGCAAGATAGGAATTAGCAAAACCAATCAGCCACAGTAGCAGCCATGTTACAAGTGCCGACGGTAGCTGCACCGGAGTGAATTTTTTATTTGCTGTTCCATACTGAGTGGCGTGCTCTGCGGGAAGCGAGAAGTACCTACATACACGCTGCACACACAACATGACGTAGAGAATTCGTTAACCAGAAAATAGAGCTTATTTGACAGAACACCTAGTGTTATCGCAGGTAGTGATGTTCAAGAAAATCAGCAGAAATACCAGCGAACACAATTATCTGTCAGTTCTCTACTTAGTCGTCACCCCTTGCTTTCAGAAAAGGTGCAGCACGCTCCGCCTTTGTACCATGACCCAGTTTTCATCCCGCAGTTTCGGGACTGAACCCATTTGTGGTCCTGATTCTGTGTGAACTGCAAGAGCGCCAACTTTCATTGGGCCCTGGATGCAACACAGATTTCTTCTTGAAGTCCTTAGCTCCGTAATAGTCGGCAACAACTCTACCGACAGCGAGGATTGACTTGTTTGATGGGTTTGCTAAGCTTGGTAAGCTTGCTAAGTTTCGCTAAGCTTGACAGTCCTCTATATACTTTGTAATTCCGTTGATTGGCAAGTACTCGCGTAATCCTCGCCATTTTCTGAGTGAGGTGCAGCCTCTGGCGTCAGTACCTACCCAGTAACTCCTAGCAGACCGAGTAATATCACTCCACAGGCATAAGTGGTGTCGCGTCCCTGTCTGTCGTTTTTACCAGCCTCGGGACAGGACAGGTGCGGGCGCCCACTTCTCTGCCCCTCCCCGTGTCGTGGGCGTGCCCGGCTGGCAGCGGCGGGGCGGCGGCATCTCTGCTAATTGAGCGAACTCCTCCTCGGCTGCCAACTGCCATGCTGGCGAGCAGGACAGAGGTCAGGGACGCCACGCCGGCCGCTCACTGGCGAGGAGGTGCTGACCCGGTCCTCTGTGACATCCCTGACCCCTCACCCAGTCTCCGGCCAGCCTGTTACACGACATCTATCGCCAGTTCACTTTTAAGTCAGTGTTAAATACAATTTTGTATATTTTTTGGACGTGTTTCAATGGAGCCTTTGGATTCCAGTGCCCTGAAGAATCTGGAACAGTAGCGGTTATCCCAGATGGGTCCACCCTGGAAGGGTGGCAAGTGGCCCAAATGATCCCCAACGATTTTGCAGCATTTTCAATTTCCAGAGCATGCATTCGTGGCCCATTTCTGAGGTTGAAGCTGAAAAATTGGACATGTGACTTTCAAAAACTCATATGAGACCAAATAAGCAATTTTTGATAACTCAGCCAGAAACATTTCACTAAGCAAAGAAATAGCTTTCGTTTCATTCCAATTTTGATTGTATTATCGCTGGAATTCGATTGGACTATATCATGACCATCTTAGGCCACTTTCGGTCAATTTTGTGGCCTGAGGCGAGGTAGATATTTGAATTTTACCTGGCATGGTGAAAAAACATCATTTTATTTCCATTGAAGAGCGGATTACCGAAATGCATCAATAATTACCGTACCTACCTTGTTTAGCTCTGCATAAGTAAGAAAATGCCCATAATGCTGGTGACGCATTGTCCTCAACTTCGATTGCCCTCGATGTAGACTTAATTTAAAAGTAAAAGGTATCTTATAAGCGCCTGTTTCCAGTGTCTCCGCCGCCAATTTTGGATCGCACGGCTGACTCGCCCGGATGGCAGATAATTCTCACGATCAGCTGATCAGCAAGATGGCCGCTCAAAATGCGTATTCACTCGTCCAAAAATACAAGTTACCAAAACCACTTGAAATATTTTTTCTCGTGAATGCCTAGATTAGCACATCCACTTTATGAACTTTTTTATTAATCTTAAAATTCTGTTTTGTTGTCTCTCAAGTCTTGTGCTATCGTGTACCGTCAAATGTCCGTCATAAACACTGTCACAGTAATCATAATAGGGTCGGATGTACATCTTATATATTTCAAGTAGAACCTGCCTGGGCATGAATTTTGCTACTGCATATACTGGACTCATTGTTATGTTTACTTTCTTTAAGATAGCATTAACGTGCTGGTGGAATCTTAAGTCTTTAGATAATATAATGCCTAGATGTTTGTGACTTTCCACGTGCGGAATGTCGTGCCCCCAAAATTTAAATGAAATGTTTCTGTGTTGTTTTTGTGACTGAATGTTTGTTGAAGAGTCTTTGTTGCGTTAAAGGTTATAGCCCATCTCTTTCCGTATTCGTGAATAGCGTCTAGTTCGTTTTGTAGAAATTGTCGTGATGTGTCAAAATTCTGTCTACTGTGGGAGGTTAGGAGGGCCACGTCATCAGCGAACAAATGGATGTCGCTCGTCCTGTCCTTCGTAATGCTGTCTAGGTACATGAGGGCCAACAAAGGCCCTAAAACTGAACCCTGGGGGCATCCAGCGTTTAAAGTTTTTGGCGATTAAAATGTCTCTGTGCCCGGTACCTTAACTTTTTGGACCCTGTGTGTTAAATACGATTCCAACCAACGAAGAAGTGGGCCAGAGATTAAGAATTCTTTTTTGCATTTATGAAGTAAGCCAGCGTGCCAAATTTTATTGAAATAGCTCGAAATATCCAAAAATACTGCAGTAACATCGCGACCCTCGTCCAGATTTTTGTATATGGTATGTGTCAGGTACGTCAGCTGGAATTCAGTACTATAGTTCGGTCGGTAACCACTCTGTCTGTCAGAAAGTAAATTGTGATTGGTCAGGTGACTATATATTGCACGAAAAACTATTTTTTCCAATAATTTTGAGACACAAGACAGCAAGCTTATTGGACGATAATTACGGAAATCGGAATGTGATCCCTTCTTTTTAAATATAGGGGTAACGTTTGCAATCTTCCAGACATTCGGAAATATTCCCAACTAAAGAGATTTATTGTAAAGTAATGTCAAGGGGCGTGCGATCAGAATGGCGGTCATTTTTAAAACTTTCGTGGGAATTTTGTCAGGGCCTGTTGATTTATTCGCGTCTAAGGAATTTAAGAGTCGCAGTACTTCAGCCTCAGTCACGTGAATACCTTCGAGGTATGGTAAAGGCTCGTCTGCTGTATGGTGTTGTGCCAAGTCCTGTGGTAGCGTTAGTCCTGTTGTGTCAAGCTGGGTTTGTGATACAAAAAAGTCATTAAGAAGTTCAGCCTTTTCCTGATCGCTGGTGACAATGTCATTCTTTCCGAACTTTTTTCCGTCCCTCATCACCGCACATCTAGCTTTCGGAACACCTATTTTCCCACCACCATTAGAAATTGGAATAATTTGCCGCAAAACATTCGTTGTCAGGTTTCTTTCAATTTGTTTAAAACGGAAATAAACAAGTTATTGGGTGCCCCAGCTCCAGCCGGATACCTTTTGTACGGTCCTAAAATAAAGAACACACTACACATCCGACTAAGAACTGACACTCTTCCACTTAATGCATATCTTTAT
The DNA here is from genome assembly GCA_034440635.1 of Lepas anatifera. Classification (NCBI taxonomy): domain Eukaryota; kingdom Metazoa; phylum Arthropoda; class Thecostraca; family Lepadidae; genus Lepas; species Lepas anatifera. The sequence continues at coordinate 268,248 of JAOTON010001249.1, forward strand.
CAAATTCAGAAATCCTTAACTCCAGGTTGTCCATGCGGGTTCCACATAGAAAATTCTAAACACTTCATTCTCAATTGTTCTCTTTATGATACCCATCGACATTCGCTCCTAAACACACTGTTAGCTCACAACATTGACGCCAGACAAACACAACAAACACAGCTCCTGAACATACTTGCAACAGGCACAACACTACAAGCCGAGCAGGGCCGAGCCGTGGCCGGGGCCGTTCAGAGCTTCCTGGTGGCGGCGCTGAACACGCGTAGTCGTGTGGTGTCCGGCGGGGGCGGTGGCGGTGCTTCAGCCGTCCGGCACGTGGGCGGGGTAGCCAGTGGCCGTGGCGGCGGTTAGTTATGTTTAGTTAATGTTTTGCTAAAAGTTTTTTTTCTATAAATTATAGTAATGATTTGGAGAGGCGCTTAGAATTAAGCTTTGTGCTTTTGCGCCAATCCGTTATGTTGTACGCTGTTTTGTGTATATGCCTTAACATAATACAAATTTATACTACTACTACTACTACTACTACATGTCATCTAAAACTTTAAAACGATGCTTGTGACGAGTCATTACAAAAGCAGCACGCGGCTAGGTCATGCCATTTTAGATCACTCGATACAACTCGCACAGGTCACTCGCAGCCAGTTCAGAAAGGTGGAATGCAGATGCATATCGATCATTTGAATCGATGCCTCTGCGGAAAGTTGGATGCAAACCATGCGATTATTTGGTCATTAACACGCGCATTGACGGGGGGTGGGTACCCGCCCCCTCGGGTTTTTCGGAGATAGCAAAAACACGGCGGCGCGTAGCGCCGCCGTACTTGGCATACCTTTTCCCTCATCATTTTTACAACTTTTGTGGAAATTTTAAGGTTAGGTCATGTCAGGTCAGGTCACCAGTACAGGTCAAGTGACCCGACCTCAAAAAAGTTTAACCCGCGCCCCACCGGGGGTCCAGCGCCACCTTCACCCCACCGGGGGCCATCGATGGCCCCGCCTCTAACTCCGAAAATATGGGCGTTAGCGCAAATCTGCAAAGTGCAATAGAAAGCTCGCATGAATTCAGTAAGAAATTATTTTGCATGTTTTAGTGCTCAGGTCAATGGTTTGACCTCCAGAGGTCAAATTAGGTCCAGATCGGCTATTTTCACTCAAATATGCAATGCTTAAGCAAACTGGGCATAACTCTCATGCCATCAGAGTTATTGAAGTCTGGTAAAATACATTTGATAGGAAATTGTCAGAGTCCTTTTTTCCACTATGCGGCAACGTAAAGCCCTCCCGCGATTAGTTTGACCTCCAGAGGTCACCTCGTGACCTAAGATGAACTGAGGTCACGAAAGGTCAGAAAGTGACCTTGCCGTATATCAAATGAAAGCCAGTGACAAGACAAACACGATGGTGTTTGTATCAGCGCTCTACCTTAATTAGGTCAAAAGTTATTGTCAAAATACTGTTTTTGACCCCTGGTGACCTTGGATGACCTTGGAGAGGTCAAAGGGCAAATATAGCCCCTGGAATCCGTGAAAGGGTGTCCAAGAACGCTTTTCTGATCAAGCTGAGCATTTTCAATCGCTTTTATGACTTTTAGATCACAAGACAGCTTTTCCCCATGCTTTTTCAATGGGAGAGGTCACCTCGTGACCTGACCTCAGGGCACGAAATCGAAAAATCCTGGATATACACCTTGTAGACCCTGGAGGGGCCATAAAGTGTAGGAAGTTTCAAATTGATCGAACTCGAAATGTAGCTCTTATAGAGCTCTAAAGTTGAAGTGAGGGGACCTTGGTTGACCTCGTCTGGTGACCTGACCTTGTGTGACCCTGGGTAAAAAATTTCAGGCATGGCGGGAAAATGATGCAGTGAGAGGTAGAGCCCTCACCCGCGGTGCTGCGCCTCTTTGTTTTTCTGCTATCCCGGAAAAACCTTAGGGGGGGGCCATCGATGGCCCCGGTGGGGCGAGGGTTAAGATAGCTTAAGTCGGAGCAGGGTGAACTTATCCGATTGAAACTTATATCATATAATGGCCCCACCGAGTTCTCTAAAATATGTTCCGGTATTTTTGATATCGATGACCTAAGGTCAGGTACGAAGCATGACCTCTCCATTGGAAATACATGGGAACAATTGTTTTTACAGAATAACTCAGTAACGGATGGTGATAGAGCATTTATTTTAGCTTCATTAGACTCGCCTGGGCTTTGCAGTTCTAATGATCTGCATTTTATATAATTTGACCCTGACCTGACCTCAGGTCAGGTCAAATCCTTGATTTGACCTAGCAAGGTCAAATTATATATCATTCGATTTGGTTTGCTGAGAGGATTCATATAGTTCAAGTCGTTTTGCTCTATCTTTAGGGTCGAAACCTACCATTTTGGTATTGTAATGGTGACAGCCAGATGGGCAAGGTGACAAATTAGCCGACATGTTTCCTTGAGTACAATAACGGAACAAATCGCCGAAATTAACACCTGTAATATGAGCTCGTAATATAATTCAAAAACTGAATAGTCAAGGAGTATCCATTGGTATACTACTAACGAAACTGTTGCCTGGCTGTGAACATTTATGGTTTGACATTTCAATGGTGACACTTTTGCCCTGCTTTACTTGTTCAGATGTAATGGCCGAAAAACTTAATTTACATGTTATCCCTATGACGGCATGTCTTGACCTCTCATGACCTTAAATGTGACCTGACAAAAAAATGGTTCAAATGTTTTCGATGGAGAAGTGGATGGACAGCCCAACGCCGTTTACCGTTTTTCGCTACCTATCGTGGTTCTCGATATCTTAGGAGAGGGCGGGTACCCGCCCCCCCCGCCAATGCGAAGGTGGCTCAGACCCCCGTCAATGCGCGTGTTAATGGCCTGTTCACAAAGCTTCTGCAGCAAATTTCAGATCGCGTCATCCGCTCCCCCGGACGGCAGGTGATACTCACGGCCAGCTGACCAACAAAACCACTCTCCGAAATGCGTATGCACATCTCCATCTACAAGTAATCGGAATCATTTGAAAAAAATCTTGTGAAGCCGAGCTTAGCACATCCTTTTTTACTACCAAAAACTTAAAAATGTTGCTTGTGGTAAGCTTATGACAAAACAAGCACGGGCGATATTATTACTCGTATCTTAGACTACTGAATACTCAGAATTCGCACAAGCCACTTGCACACAGTTCAGGAATTCGGACGCATATACGTTCCGATGACCGGAACGGACGCCCTCTGCGAAAAGCTCGGATGCGAGCTATGCGATTATTACTGTGTATTTTAACAGCTTTTTTTAACGCATGCGATTTTCGGCATGCAGAAACGCTGTGAACCAGGCATTGAGCGTCGCCACAGGCAAAAAGTCGGTGGGTCAGTCAATGTTCAACTTGTTGCTGGTGAATGAGCTGTTCACTCTAGAGTATCAAACCTTCGTGGGACTTGGACCCGAGGATGCCCTCCGTGATGGCGGCTACACACATTTTCCGTTTCATTTCCAATCTAGCTCAAGTTGAGAAAAACCTCTCCCGACGCATATGGTAGGCGCCATGCATTTTCTTTCCAACATATTTCAACTGCGATTGTTCTGTTTTGTCTTGGCTCTTAGGCGAGATTATTAGCGCGTTAACAGAGTCTGCGTGATATTTTAGCCTGAAGGTATTTACCAGCATTCGTGATGTTCACTGACCTGCAGTGCTGTAGCTTTTGACCTGACTTGAAATTTGATGGCACGACAGTAGAAGAGCACTTCAATAGCCTTCGAATGCCGTCACAAAATAAATATTTTTAGTTATTCTTGTCACTGGTGGAGGAACTAGGGGCACCGGGGCATGGTGCCCCTTAAATCAGAAACTTCAACACTAGCCCTATGGCGTTGGCTTGAAAGAAATGGGTTGAAAACCCCATGGTGCCCCTTAAATTCGGACGTTCTGCCGTTTCTGATTCTAGTACCTAAGATATGCAATGTTTTGTAAATAATGCATCCTTTGAGTAATTCTGAACTATAGCGACCTCAATATTGGCCTGTCGAGAATAAAACAATCGAAGTAACTTCGTCTGCATTCGGGACAAGCTTTAGATTGCTATTTCTGCGTCTCCTTGGCCCTCCTAGTTTTAAGAGTTACAGGGTCTTTCTTGTCCCCCCCTGCACCATCGGGAAGTTTCCTCTTGCCTACCACTCGGGCAAAGATTAAGCTCAGAAATTCGGACTGGGGACAACGAACCCCACTGCATTTACAGTTTCTACGCCTACGTTTTATGACTACACTGACGTGTAGGGTGCAAGTGCCTCCTACCCTCAACAAGAGTGACGACGCATATACCTACATGCAACCGCACCGTCTAACGTTGGTGCTGGCTGCCAAGGTCGAGACGTCCATGCCCTCAGACCGGGCGCGCCGAGTCAACGGCCTGGCCGGCGGCGGAGTTGCATGTGTTGCAGAGGAGAGTGAGTCTGTGGACGCGGCAGCGCCGCCGGCGCGTTAGTGCCGGCTGCAGCTGCAGCGGGGAGGGCCGAGCCTCGCTCATTTAGCTGCTCGGCACGGGGGAATCGGACGTAGCACCGATCAGTGTAACATGCGAGGGGACACTACAGTGCGGTGATGGTGGGCAGCGTTGCGAGGTGGCAGCTGTGGCTGTGGCGTTGTCTGTGGCGGCTGGCTGTCGCACTGGTCTGGGCCGGCTGCTGCCTGTGGCCCCTCCTCACCGGACCCGCCCGCCACCAACCAGTGCAGAGGTGAGAGTCCGACGCCTGCGGCCATGGTAACGGGCTAGAGTGGTGACCTGTCCAGTGGAAAGGCGAAGGGCTGTCAAGGAAATTTGCTTCCAGTAAAATAAGCAACCGCTTAGGTGAATCCAGCGGTAAAAAGAGCCTTGAGTAGTACGGGCTGAGGCAGGCCCAGGAGGAGGGGGAAGTCCAGCTATGACCTTCCTCTCCCTGAAAGCGGCCAAAGGCTGTTCACACTTAGCCGATTTTGGCCGATTATTAAAAAACACTACGTTTTTTTACAATTTTTCCTGGGCGGCCTCCTTTCCTCAAAGGCTTGGATTATATCCGTTCCTGAGTGAGAATTTGAAAGATGAAATGAATAATAGAATATCAGCATGAGGTGAGAGTATGAAGATAAATAAGTTATCTATAAACAGCTATATGTTTGCTAATATGTCTCCGCCCCGTCACCTCAAACATGGATAAGTTGATTGTATGTACCTACTTTTACAGATTGAACGGGATCTCATGCAGTGAAGAATCTAACACTTCACTAAGGGGGAATGCTTGGGTTGCGGGAATATGCCACCAGGTGGGCGGCTTCGACTACTTTACAGCGCTTTCCCAATACAAATAGGTATCGACTACTTTACAGCGCTTTCCCAATACAAATAGGTATTGAGTGTTTAATACTTGGTATACGGGATGTATACTTCCTTTGTCAAAACGCCCATGCCTGGTTCTTGTAAAAGCCTCATCGGGAGGTTAGGGATCTAGAATTTCGCCAGCACCATAACACAGCGCCGGTGTCTGAAATGAGCCGGCCGAAAATGGGCAATGCAGCCTGTGGCAAAAAGTTGTGTTGCAGGGAGGGCGCCCGAAAAGAGACACCTCTTCCAGGGAGGGCGCCCGAAAAGAGACGCCTCTTCCAGGGCCGGGCACCCGAAAAAGACGCCTGTACCAGGGTCGGGCGTCCGAAAAGCGACACCTCTTCCAGTGCGGGGCGCCCGAAAAGAGACGCCTCTTCCAGTGCGGGGCGCACGAAAAGAGACGCCTCTTCCAGTGCGGGGCGCCCGAAAAGGGACGCCTCTTCCAGGGCCGGGGGTCCGAAAATAGACGCCTCCTCCAGTGCGGGGCGCCCGAAAAGCAATGCCTCTTCCAGCGCCGCCCCCAAGTTTGCCTGTCTATGTCGGACGCATTTTAATTAATTCAGCTAAAATGCCAGAAAAACGTCACCAAGAGAGAGGGTGGTAAGGCCGCAACAGTTGTGTTGAAAGCTGTGTTTCTTGTTTGCTTTTTGCAATAGTGAGGAAATTGGACTGCAAGCGTCTATTAGTATTTGTGCGTACATACATGCCCTCAAACCAATAGAGCATCGTGAATATTTTTCTGGAAGCAAGTACCATTAGAATACAGAGAAAGCATGACGGGGGTTGTCATAATCTGCCCCCTGTAAACACTAGGAATCATGCCCATTTGATCTCGAGGGACAGTGTACCTATATACACATAAAGTCCGCCTAAGAAACATATCTGGGACATCCCCGGTATTTCACAACCGATTCAGAAGTTTCCCTCTTTCGTTTCGGTTTAAAATACCTTATTTTTTCACCTCTAGACTCCAATCAACTCGCATCCCAGATTTTTCGTTGGTGAAACACAGTATGTTAGATTTTGTGTCGCATGAATTTGTTTGTAGAAAAAATGATAACAACTGTGGAGCTCAGGACATTTTATGTTCAGAAAAATTCCATGAGCCGTCCATGGCCTCCTGATACCTTCGTACCTGTCCGTGGCCTCAGAATACAGATACGCCGCTGCTGACTCCTGCAAGATGTGAAAAAAACAAGTCTGTTTCAATCAGTGAGTGCCACCAGCCATTGGCAGCACCGTTATAGATAGATCCTGTTTGCTCTTCTCTTGCAGGGAGGTGCACAGCTTGTGTCGTCCAGACTTCCAAGTCAACGCACTACCGCCAATGTCGGGGAACTACACTGAGATGCTCATGGATTTGTTCAACTACCTCTCTAAGCCACACAGGAGTGCGTGCAGGAAGAAGATGCGTTTCGGAGGCCAGGTTCCGGTGAGTTCAACACAGCCTGGTTCTTTTGGTGTACATATACTTTTGTGATGTTTCTAAGATTTGCTTCAAAATTGCGATAGCAAACCGCATATCAGATGCCACGACCACTGTCAGAATGGATGAGTCGATAACAAATGCATCAACAGCGTGGGTAAATATGCGAGAAACAATATGCTGTAACTAAATCGCTCACCAAAATGAACTTGACATTTTATTTACGCCACAACGACGTCATCTGCACTTCGTCTGTCCGGCAGTTTGTTCCAACGAACTTTAGAGTACCAATTTGGGACGGCCACAAGTTTGCATGCGCGGACGCCGGCTTCACACTTCTCACTTCTCCGTCCTGCCTGGTCTACAGCATCGGCATGTCCATCGACTGGTCGTTCGATGAGGACATCGAGGAGCTGGGCTGCTCCGTGTACGCTTTTGACCCGTCCATCAACGTCACCACCGGCAACCACGACGGTGTCATGTTCTACCACTACGGCATCGGCTCTACTAACCAGCGAAATCCCGACAAAGGCTGGGAGGTACGCACTCTCGATTTGGTGGTCAACAAACTGCGACACTCCAATCGCACCATTCAGTATCTGAAGATGGACATCGAGAGCATGGAGTGGGAGGTGCTGCAGCAACAGGTGGCGCTGGGGTCGTCGTCAGTGCTGTTCAGGAACGTGGAACAGCTCGGACTGGAAGTTCACCTGATGAGGAACCCGAAGGCGGAGAAGCAGTGGTACCGACACCAGTACCGTACCCTGCTTGGTTTACAAGGGCTCGGCTTCTACCCGATGATGTACGATCCCAATCAACAAACGGCTGGGTACTGGGATGTACCCGGGATGCCCGGACGGATTCCGTGGGCGTTTGAGGTGGTGTGGATCAAAACAAGCTGCGTGACGAACGCGCGTGGAAGAATCATGACACGTGGAGAACAGGCGCTGTGAGACGATACGGGTAGTGGCATTATGCACAACGCAGGGACACCCAATCTATTGAGAGTGTTTAGGAAACTTCGCAGGCGTCCTGTGTGCATCAAACCGTGGTACGGTGACATTTTTTGTCATGTTTGACGAATCGGTGAGTCCGGAATTACGGGTAGGTGTGGAATGTCATATTCTTTCCCTGGGGCCGGCAAATTGGTCATTAAATGTGATAAACGTAGAGCAAAATTGTGCATTTTGTAAGGTGACATACGGCCCGTGGGAGATCATGCCAGTCTGGTCGGAAAATTACCAGAGGCCACCCGCTCCCTCCTACCTTTGCTGCGCACGGCATCAGTGCCCATATTAGGCGTCACGGCTAAGGTGCACTACATACAGGTGTATCTAAACTGATAAAAGCCTCGGCTTTATTTGCGATACAGGACTGTAAACGCACAGTACACAACTGTGGTGCGGTGCAAAAGCGCATGGCTTATATCATGGCACCGCCCACTTAAGCAGTAACACTGCCACTCTGTGGCGAGACTGACACACCAATAGCACTTGGCAAGATGACATGGTGATGCCAGTCAAACGCCAGACCGCCGCCCAGTGAGTCGCACCCACTCCAACCCGACCAGCGCGGCACGCCTTATTACTGATACTAAGAGATACTACTTACCACTGATACTGCTGATGCTAAGAGGGTAACGTAAGCGGAAAAAAACTTCAAAAAATGCTTCTGAACCATTGTTCATATTGTGAAAAAGAAAGGATGTAATTTAAAATGCTTAGAAGCGCACTCCAGTGAGCGTGCTCATAAGTCTGCCATTGGCGGACAATAGCTACCCCGGGAGGGAAAGAGGTAGGTCGGCTCGTGGTTTCAGCCCGCGGGGCGAGCTTCACTTTGAAAGCAGTGGCTGTTAAGCGAGCTAATAGACTTTAAGTGAGTACGCAATGACGAGTTGATCACCCCCCCACCCCAAGGAAAATTTTGACCAGGCTGGCATTACATGCATTAGGATGAGTCGAGATAGTGTTCGGGTTATTTGTTCGGTTTTGAAAAGATGATTCGTTGGTAGGTTAGAATTGGACATGCAGCGCTGCCTCTCTCGCTCTGTTCGGATGAGCCTTGTCGACGGCTTATGCATTGCCATAGTATGTAATCAGAGATTTATTTTCAATAGAGTAATTTTACATACTGGCATTATAGAAAGATGTACGGGACAGCATGCCACATCACGCGCTAAGCTATTAAAACGAATTGTTAAATGGGTGTTTGCACCATTTAGCACGCTCTATTCTGTCGATAGACTGATCCATTACACAATTGCTTGTTCGCACTAACTGACTATTTGGAACATTTGACGACTAGCATCATAAAATAAGTTACGATACTTCGTAAGAGGAATGAAGGAGAATCGATTAGGAGAGGGTGGGATTGTAACTGCCTCATGACACGCAGAAAACCATGATGTCACAATAATTGTTATTGTTGTATATTGTTCATTTGTAGATCGGTCATCTACTTTAGATGATGCGGCCGTTAGTTAGCAGCACCTTATGGCCCGGCAGTTGCCTCACGGTAATAGGTGGAGCACGGTGACCTGTAAAGGTCACGCCTAGTGTATTGACCTGGTCACAGATGGCTGAGCCTGTGGTGGCACTGGCCTGTGACATCAGACCCACATGACCTCTTTTCGGGCATGATTTGGTAATTTGTTTTCTTATTTGACTTTTAGGCAGTGACCCAGTGATTGAGTATTGTTTAGCGTTAGAAGTTACAGTTTTCGTGATCGATTTTATCGGAAATGCTAATCATAAGTTTTATTTTAGGCCTCTGTTAGTTAACCGTTTTCCGGCACCGGTTTTATGTAAGCACGGTGCTCATTTTCTGTTCTGACGCTGAGCTAGAAGGACCTCTACTGGTGACGTGTCTGTTTGTCGGTAACCGGAACGTGAGTGCAACTTTGAAATTGAGGTGCAGAAATTGTTTAAATTACAAGTGTTTTGTTACGATGCTGAACTTTATGAAATGGTTTGAAGCTTTATATCTTCTGGCAAGGGGGTTTTCACTTGTCGTGACTGGGGTATCGATTTATTGAGCTAATGCATTCTCTACATCCATTGTTTTCTGTTTCATGTCCGTATCACTTATTGATCTGTAATTGTTTGTTTTTATGTTCTACTCGTGCTCTTTTGGAGAGTATATTTTATTTCACCTGGGTGGGACCTGTTCCCGGGACTTTGTCCATGGCTGCTTGTTCGTGGGATCACCACTGCTCGTCGCCGCTGACGTAATACAGCGTACAAGCCGACGCCCTATTTCGGATTGCGTCGTTGGATTTCGGAGTGATGGAGCGGAGCGGATGCGTTATACTCGGACTGCACGCACTCACACGCACGTACATACATCACACTTTGGGACAGCCGTCTACACATTAACAGAAGTGAATTTTTTGCCTCGGTGAGAATTATCGGATACGTATAACGTTTCAATTGATAATGTTTCCGGCTATAGAACATGGCCAGCACTATGGTTGATAATATCATCAATTTCTTCCTAATGAATTGGATTGTGCATAAGTAAAAATCGAGATTATTGCTGTATATATATATATATATATATATATATATATATATATATATATATATATATATATATTAGGGTGGAGTGAAACAATTCAAACTATATGGATCGTTCCTTAACATTGTTTTTTATATTGCGCTAGGCTTTGCGAGACTCAGAAGGGAAAGTTTGTTTGGAAATCGGACCACGGGAACATGAGCAATATCGAGCATTTATGCATGGATGTTTCAGAAACTTTTGGCGTTGCAGTCTCCATTGGAAATCTTTGGTGCTAGCGTACGGTGGTTTAAGCGTAGATGTTAGAGCAGATCACTTGTGTTTTGAAGCGTGGGGATCACCCCAAACACAGGTTGGAGGTGGAATATAGATCCAAACTAGTGGATTGGTATATTTTGGTTGCAGTGGCGGATGTAAGAGGGAGGGGGCAGGGGCTCAAACCCCTTCCTCGAAATGTCTGAGTGCCTATATAGTAAATGCATGGCTGGAGGCTTTCCGAGGTAGTGACGGATTGACGGGAAATCCAGTACGATTACAAGACACAGCAATCACTCGACCGATTTTTGTTTCATGGATAGGTTCATGTCATGCTTCGTATAAGATGTTGGCATCAGTTCGTGAAACTTGATCCCCGCCTTAATGTACCCGTCGCGCCTCTCAAACCCTCGCACGGAACGTAACGCCTCTGTCACTAGCTTAAAGAGAATTTGGCACCTTGGTTCCACGAATTTATTGTATATAGGGGCATATTTAGCCGAAAATCATAAAAACGTCCTTGATTTCTCTGAAAAATGTACAATGAGCTAAATATTTTGATTTTAAAATGCTCCTTTAGGGTGAAAAATAAACCTCTGCCTGCGGATGACGTCATGATATGGCAACTACTACCATATCCAATAGGCTTCAAGGGCTTCAATTGGCTGATTACTCACCGTGACGTCAGCGTTATCGTCACACCAACAGCTGACAACTGTGTCCGCCTGGTGGGGTAGATTTGAAGTACATTTCAGGTAGGTTTTTAGCTTTTATCCACGGAAACTTCTAGTTTCAAGACAAATTATACATTGAATACCAAGTTTTCCGGCATCCTTTACAAATTAGCTATCTCAGTTAAAATCACGTTATAAAGGTACCACATTCCCTTCAATTGCAGTGCCGATACATATCAGGAGTCATTCTTCTCGCAAATCTCACGTGCTATTTTTTCTCACTCCAATCGGCTGATCTCTCTTTGATCAGTCGACCTTTCCGCAAGACATCCCTCAATGTTAGAAGCTCTGAAACGGGAAGCTCGGACGATGGGCCAATCAAATCTCTGTCCCATAGTTCTTGCCTGAGTCGTCTTCTCCTATTCCTCGGCATTTTCGGTTTTAAATACAGATGCTTAGAAAGTCCAAGAAATACTTCTGTTCTCGCTTTTTTAGAGCGACGGCACACAAGTAGCACCTTCCGTGTAGATACAGAAAAGAAACACACAGATGTCGATTTGCATTTCCGACGACCTGGTACGTTTTACAAACTGTCTCGACGCAAGATCACTTAATATTGTCTCCCCCGTCTTTTCCTAGTGTTTGGGTGTGTCGCCATCCCAGCCAGCGAAAATTTTGTAGTGACTAATGTGTTGCGAGCGGTAACTTGTCTCGGTACCAAACTTTACCTTTCTCATCCCTCCAATTTGCGGATATCTCGCAAAGGTGTGCACTGAAGCTGAAAGCTGTGAGCACCTGGTGGCAACTTAAGCTGCCATATCTTCTGGAATAGTGGTCGTTGCTCCGGTGGTATGCCCTGGCAACTCATACCAGCTTCGGGTAACTTAGCCTCAGGGAACTACAGTTGCCATTGGCACTCACCTTAAAACAGATTCGTCGATGAGTCTTGCACATGTCTAACACACAACAGAAAAGTGGCAGATCCAGAACCATATTTGGGGGGTCTAGGGGCTCGGGCCACCCCCGTCAGTACCTCGGACGCCTCAGCTATGCATCTACTATAGGCACTCAGATATTTCGGGTAGGGGTTTGAGCCCCCCTGCTCCGCCACTGCAGCTGAAATATACCTATCCACTAGCTGGGATCTATTTTCACATCTTACATGTGTTTAGGGTGATTCCCACGCTTCAAAATGCACGTAATCTGCTCTAACAACCAGCCCGTAAACCACCGTACGCTAGCACCAAAGTTTTCCAACGGAGACTGCAACGCCAAAAGTTTCTCAAACATCCAGGTATAAATGCTCGATATTGCTCATGTTCCCGTGGTCCAATTTCCAAAATTATTTCATTTCTGAGTTTCATAAGGCCTAGCGCAATAGAAAAACAATGTTAAGGAACGATCCAAATAATTTTGATCTTTTTCACTGCACCCTAAATATATATATATATATATATATATATATATATATATATATATTTATATATATTATTATATATATTATATATATATATTATATATATATATATATATATATATATATATATATATATATATATATATATATATATATATTAGGGTGCAGTGAAAGAAGATCAAAATTATTTGGACCGCTCCTTAACACTGTTTTTATATATTTTATATATATATATATATATTAACATTTAAACCAACACAGCGGGCAGATGAACGCGTTTCGACAAAAATTGTCTTCTTCAGCATCTATGGTATGAGGGATAAGTAACCCGTCGTCAAGACATGCAGCAGTTTCATCGTTTGGATTTTTGTGCAAAATTATCGTGCGACAGAACTATAAAGGCACCGTTTTTGAGGATATTCTAATATCGCTTCTTGAATTATTCTATAATGTATACAAGCAAGCTTCGAGACATTCTAGACTGATCCCTTTTCTAAATAAGGTTCTATTTTTATTTTATCATCATTATTGGTTTTGTTATTATTATATAAACTGTTTTTATTTCTCTCCCTCTTTGCTTAACCAACTCCTAATACAGCCGCACATTTTGCCCATTTCATGAAGCATGGCCTAAGGTTACCGCGCCCCGGGTCCGCCTTGCCCGGGGCCATCATGCCTACTCAAATATTGGCGTTCATCTGGTAATAAAGCTGTGATTGTAAGAAATTACGCATGTTTTTGTGGTCAATGGTTTGACCTCCATAGGTCAATTGGTCGATCGGCTTTTTATATATTTTATATTTTAGCTATTGGCTGTATTTATAGAATTCGTTTTTTCTTATAGACCTCGCCGGTTTGACCCAGTCGACCTATATGACCTGGTCCAAGGTAAGTACCTTGGCTTATATGGGACAGAAAAACATGTTTTTTTCACCGTCTAGCATTAGGTAAAGTTTTTCAAATACTGTTTGATTTATACCTTAAAGGCAATAACCCTGGATCCGTGTAAGTTGTTTGCAGTTGTATTGCAATCATTTTGTGTTTTATATCATAATAGTTTTCCCATGCTTTTCCATGTGCCTGATCTGCACAAAAAACCATACTTACCCTGAGGTCATAGTGGAAGTTTCAATTGTCACTTTGAATGTATTTCGTAAGGTGAGTGGGTGACTTGTTGACCTTTACCTACCTGTTACCCGAAATTTCGATATAAATATGCGCCTAACCGCGGCGCGTTTTCAACCTTGGGTCCCGGGTTAAAAGTATCATTTTTAGCTATATGTGCTGCTTCTGTAGCTTTCCTATTATCTTTGTTTTTACAAACTGCCATAATTTTAGCTCTATCCCAGTTTGGTAGACGATTTGTTTTCTTGGAATGTTTGACATATGCACTGAATTCTGAGTTGTTTCGAAGGTCTCTTCTATTTTCTTTTAATCTTGTTTTTAGACCCCTTCCTGTTTCACCTATGTACGATTTCGTACACGACCCGCACGGTACCTGGTACACTATACTTTTTGGTTCTGGGTCATATGATCTTTCTTTTTCTCTAAGATGCTCCTAAGTTTTTTACCGGAACAAAATGATACTTTGCAACCCGTTTCTTCAAGTTTGTTTGAAATAATTTCAGCTGGTTTGGAGTAAGATATCGTAACTCATCGTATCTGTTCCTTTTTGTTGGATTTCGCGGATCGTTTTCTTATATCTAGAGTTTTCTTCTTCATATTTATCAGAAATCCTCTCGGATATTTTAGCTTCGTGAACGAAGTCATAATTTGTTCTATCTCTTCTTGCAGGTATTCATCACTACAGATACGGAAGGCCCTAAGAAAAATCCTAACACTACTCCTCGCTTCACCCTATCATTGTGACCTGAGTAATAATGTACATAGCATTCCTTGTTCGTTGGCTTTCGATATACTTTGAATTTAACTTCGGCATTCCTAACAATCTCTGTGTCAAGAAAAGCTAGAGTTCTCTGATGTTCTTTTTCAATGGTGAACTGGATTTTAGGATCAACTGAGTTTAGTTGATTGAGTTTAGTTTCTAAGTTCATAGCATTAGGGAGTACAACTAATATGTCATCGACATATCGAGCTCAGATCACATTTGACCCCATTATCTTTAGGTAATTATGTTTTTCAAGCCATTCCATGTATAGGCATGCAGCAACTGGGCTTAACGGTGAACCCATCGCAAGGCTACTGTGTTGAAAGTACTCATCCGAGTTCAAAGTGAAACCACCAAAATCCATGCACATCTTAACAATTTTAAATGGTCTTGTCTTGGTAAGGGCAGTTAGTCAGGGTTCATGTTCTTTGTTACGGTTTCGATAGCTTTCATTGCCCCCTCTACTGAAACGTTCGTAACTAATGACTTAACATCAAAACTGGCTAGAAACTTATCTGAAAAGTCGATGTCCTTAATTTTCATCATGAGGTCATCAGTATTCTGGAGGTGTGCGTCGCTGACGGCACCCAACGAGCTTGATAGGGGTCTTGCTAATACTTTGGCGATACGATGAGGAGCACTGCCAATCCCTGACGTAATGGGACGCATCGGTATATTTGTTTTGTGCAGCTTTGGAAGACCGCGCATTCGTGGTGCGGTAGGAGCCTCTTCCAGAAGGTGAAGGAGTTGTTTTGCCTTTTCAGACTTTTGTAACAGTTTTCTTGTTTCTTGGTTGAATTTCTTACTGAGTTTTTCAATAACTCCAGAAGCTTTTTTCTCATAGGTATCTGTGTCTTGTAAAAGATTCTTCATATTGTTTATGTATGCAGTCTTATCCAATATCACAACTCCTCTCCCTTTATCCGCTTGAGTAATGATTATTGACGGGTCATTGGCAAGGCTCTTCAACGCGTTCATGTATCTTCTAGGTAGTTTATCAGGTTCTTTGTCCGTTAGAGCCTTACAGCATAACAGAATTCCTTGTATAAATCCCTTCTCTATATCATCCTCATTATATTTGTAGTTCCTACGGACATTATCTACATAATGATCTTTGTCTCTGCCTGTATCAAACTTGAAACCAAGAGATAATGCTTCTTTTTCATAATTACTGAGTGATCGTGATGAGAAATTTGTAACTATGTCAACGTCCCCAGCTTCTTTCCATGGACTAGCATCGCACAGATTCTTCAGTTTGAGTTTGAGTTTCGCTTGTTGTTTGTTTTTGAATTTGTTGAGCTTTTTTCGTAATGGTGTCGATAATTGTATTCCCTTTAGTTCGTCTTTTAGAACATATATCTTGTCTTTTATCTCAGCACATGCTTCTTCAAGGAAAGAATGCGCAGGAGCACTAAAGTGATGATCTTTTCTTTTAAGTTGTTGAGGAGCTGATTTTGGTAAAACTTGTTCAATAATACAGTCTTGAAGAAATTTTAAACGATTGAAACTGCTGGATATTTTTTTCTGGTGACGATTTTTTGTCGCTCTGTGGTGTTGGTTTTGATGTTTATGTCTGACAATTGTATAACAGTGGTTGACAGATTTTAACACTTAAACCAACACAGCAGTTAGATGAACGCGTTTTGACAAAAATTTTATAATATATATATATATATATATATATATATGTGTGTGTGTGTGTGTGTGTGTGTGTGTGTGTGTGTGTGTGTGTGTGTGTGTGTGTGTGTGTGTGTGTACGTGTGCTTGTGTGCGTGTGCGTGTGCCTGTGTCTATGCCTGTGACTGTGACTGTGACTGTGACTGTGCCTGTGCCTGTATGCGTGTGCGTGTGCGTGTGGTGTGCGTGTGCGTGTGCGTGTGCGCGCGCGTGTGTGTGTGTGCGTGTGTGTGTGTGTGTGTGTATAATGCTGCATGTTGGCCGTGCTTAATGCAAAATTGCTGCTTGCATGTACGTTTCGATGTATTTAACATGTTTGTCAACATGACGGCGATTTCCGCTTGTTTTACACCGTACAGCAAGCTTCAGGAACAGCATTCAATAGGTATTTATGAAATTCTACTGTTAACGTGATATCATTTAAAGTCACCTTCACTGCTAGGAGATCTTAAAATAAATAAATGAAAGGAAACTCACAGAAAAATAAGAGAACACTTTGAATATTACGAAATTCTAAAACATGAAGCATACCTTTTGAGTTAGGGATTCCCAATTCTATTCAGAAATATTCAGAAGTATTCGTGATGTGAGACGGCGCAAGGGTCGAACGGGCAGTTCTGGTACGAAAGAGCAATCGGCTGCCGGACAGCCAGCGCGGTGTATCCCATAGGGTGCAATGCGATGTTCTTCGGTGTGTTACATCGGGGACACTGGTGACCTGATGAATACCATCACATCACATCTTGCATGTATGCAGACGCAAAACCATCGCTCACCCGAACGGTCACCAGGGGTGGGAGGTAGACGACCGGTCACCCAGCACTTCCTCCAGACTGACCATTCCATTGACGGCATGACGCTCTTTGGGTTAGAAAGGGTCTGGGGTCGTTCCCAAATTCAGAGGAAAGAGAGGGAGAGGAGGCAGATGGGCCTACTTGGCACATACCACGACAGAGAAGGAGGGGTAAATATGAGGCTGGGCTGATACATTTATGAGTATTCTTTGACGTAATTGCTTGTGATTGAAGTAGCCACAGTTACATATACAAAATGATGCATCTGATGAATAGAGTATATAGGAATATGGATAGAATACAAACAGGTGTTGGCAGATGAATAGAAGAATGATTACTCGAGCAATACTAAACCTGCGCAGAATAAATATGAATAGTAAGCAAACAATATATAAAATACGAGCAGTGGAACAGAGTTTTGTAAACTGACTTATCATTAAGTTGATATGCAACACACATGCTAGTCTTCAAAAATGAATTAATATGAACAGAATGCAGACTGGTGTACCATAGGCGGATCCAGGATTGCCGATGGGGGCACCTTCCGGGAGGGCGCCATCCGGTCCGGGGGGCCACTTTTGACCGGCAAACCCTATCAGATGGGCACAAAATCCTACCGGTGGGCGCCGATTTTCGCATCCCGGGGGAGATGAGAAGTGACATTTCAGGGGGGCGCCATCGACCTTTCAGGGGGCGCTGCGACCATTTCAGGGAGCACTGAGGGTCAGTCGGGGAGTATGTGCTCCCCTTGCCCCTTGATCCGCATATGTTGTGTACGCATATGAATAGTGAGATAGCTATCAGATCAACACGAAACCCAGAGATCCGAAAAAACCCAATCCTGCCAACTTACTTGGGGAAATCTTGGGAAAATTTAAGAATCAATATTTTTAAAGCTGACAATGCTGCCCCTTGAGGTGCAAATATTCACTTCAGTTTGGCATTGTACTGCAATCTGGTGCCTACTTCACAACAGTACTTAACATAACATAACAGTAAACAACACTTTTAATAACAGTACACAACAGTACTTCACAATAACACAACTTTTTAAATATACATTAAATATCGATCAATCAAACATATATCAATTACAGTTTGTGGTATTTGGTGGGAATTGTGCGGTGATCGAGTGATGAGCTTCAGTAGTCACGTCCCAGCCTCATCGGCTCCCCAACACGACGCGCTAGTGAGTTCAAAGTGCACAATGTTGACGTCACCAGGGCTCGGGTAGCGCGGCGGCGGCTGGACATCGAAGGCGGCCGGAGTCAAGAGATACTGTGCAGTGGACAGAGCCAACGTCATGTACTCGGGGATCGGCTGGAGGTGCATGTCATTTTGAGTGAACTCCGAACACGTACCGACGTCTAAGTAAGGAAATACTCCTACATACAATTAAACACTATGAAAATATATAGGAATCACTTCAAGAAGGATAAAACTATGAAACTTTGAATATTCAGAGCCCTCAGCTTGTACTGTGACATGATCGCCCCGCATATGGAGGGGGATCAAGGTCAGTTGATGGGACAAACTCATGAATCGAAGAAGGGAGAGTTTGCGTGGCAGTTGCACGAATAAGAGGGCGGAGAAATTTAAATAAAAGTTGCGGAATTATTCAGATGACGTGTACTGTAGACCGGGTCACGGGAGGTATATTTGTGCAAGAAACAAGGTAAATTGTAAAATTATTTGTCCCTGGAGCAAAGGAAACATGCATGATCTTAGTCAATTTTTTAATTGAGGGTGATTGGTGGTGCATGACCGATTTGTGCGAGCACTTTTGTCAATGTTTCTTTAACAAATGTAGATTAAGACAATAAGGAGACGTCTGATGGTTCCAAAACCATACTCACTGTTTTTTTCGCCTGCTTTTGAATTGGATGTGTCTCAACTGATACCCCTATGGGTGTAATGGCTCGGTTATTCAGGTTTTACAGGTGGTTTGCCTCCTTGCCCCCTGGCAGCAGAATGAACAACTAGCGTTAACGAGGAGGAATATCTGCCATGGAGAGCGGGAAACTGTTTGTGGAGACATCTTCTGAAAACATTGCGTGGTCTCGTCTCCACGGGATAGGCTTATCTCATAGACTGTTTCATTCGAGGTAACGTGGAAGGAATCGAAAATACCTACTAGTTATTGACAGCAAACTTTCAGAGCTTGTAAATGTGAAAGAATTTTTAACTTTTTGTCTTTGAAATTTAAGTCAGTTCATTCAGTGGTGTTGCTTGGTATCATTAAAATTCAAATTTTGTTTATTCAGTGGCCTTGTAAGAATTTAGCAAAGTGTGACAATAATAAAGCTCTCAAATTAGCAGTGAGGGACCCATACTATCATTCATGCACAAAAAGCTGCCTGAAGTCCAGCCTGTTCGTGGTCCAATGACCCCTTCCCTTGGCTACGCCACTGATAAAGACAATATCCCTGGCTTGGAACATATGTGTCAAAAAGGGAGTGGTCGGAATGGACAAAACGTGGGTTGTCTGGCACCTGGACTTCCATCAGAAAAAAATCCCGGTTTTAGCCAAATTGAACAATAATAGAAAATTCAGTAACCAGCAGATGCCAACGAGAACCAGGAACCCCAGCCCAACGAGTGCTTATTTCTAGAGGGGGGGCACGAAATTTTCTTGTCAGCAGGAGGTTGAAGATTGACCAACCATCACTTTTTTATCGGTGGTGCTGCTTATGCAATGAAACCTAAGTTTTGAAATACAAACTGCGACCGAGTATATATTTCTCCACTAACAGATGCGATGTTGATCTGAATACGTCATCTTACTAAAAGTGAGATGCATTGGGTTTTCTTTTTATCAAAGACACATTTTTGCATCAACAACATAAGAACATAGCAATGGCTCACAAACCTCGTAGACAGTATCGGAAAACTATAGCGTGAAAACATAGATATTGTGCCGCTGACGCATTCTTGCACAAATAGAGCCATGACGGGCGCTTTCCCGACTCCTGCAGACCCAGCCTGTGTTACCAATTGAACAGCCGTTTCCACGGCCTAAGTGTGCACGGGGTAAGCGCGTGATGCATCTCCGAAGATGTCCAGTTCTGGTAGGCTGAGTCTCACTATGACTGGGAGGTCCGTTGAACGCTCGTTTGATCACGATAAATTCTTCATGATCGTCGGCCTCGATGTTCATTTTGAGTACCTGGTGAGACCACACCTCATCAGGCTCAGCTGATCTTCACTTGTTAATGACCTCTACTCAGGGAGTGTGGATTTCCAAAAATAATTGTGGTGCCCAAATTTGAAGGAGAAAATAAATGGCCACCTATGAAAGGAGAGGCCATAATTTTATTTTCATTTTGCCATCACACAGTCCTTTTAATTCTGACAATTATTAATAATACAATTTAAAGGGCATTCAAACGCTAAATTAATATTTCACTGCAGGTGCCCGGGCATTTCCAAAGAGATATAAATTCACACCCTTATATTGTACAGCTCATTAACCCGGCACCGCCTGGTTCTTTTCATTCACACCACCTCCTGGGGTGTGATGGGACCCCCTCCGATCTCGGGAACCGGAGGTGCTACGGACAAATTAAAGCGGTGCTAGAAGCGCCTTACCCTCTTCTAATACTCTGGATCCGAGTTTGAAGCGTATCCGTGGACCCGTAGCGTTACAGCAAAACGGATCAAATTTAGACCCATTTAGACAATCTCTGACACCTCGGGAGCAAGAGGCCTAGAATAACGAAGTCATCAATGTGCTCGTCTTGACCTCAGAATTGAAATGC
Organism: Lepas anatifera; assembly: GCA_034440635.1. Classification (NCBI taxonomy): domain Eukaryota; kingdom Metazoa; phylum Arthropoda; class Thecostraca; family Lepadidae; genus Lepas; species Lepas anatifera. Next base: position 289,002 of record JAOTON010001249.1, read on the forward strand.
TATGCGGCTCGACCTTGTAGGATCACATTCTGACATTGACTTTAGGTCAAAGTTGAATAATAACTTTTCAAGGCCATTTTACATATCATTTGAATCCTGAAATGATGATTATTACTATGATACTATGGCCTGTATCTTGTATGGGTCAAAAGTAATCGACACAAATAATTTCGCAAATTGTGACCTTTGTGACCTCTGGTGACCTTTGTATTGATCTTACTTCAAACTGGATGACAACGTTCATATTTTTCAAGAGTTTTCGAACGATGTTTAGAAACTTGATCTAACTCTTGTAGACTTGATCTAACTCTAACTCACTCTGGTTTTGTCAGCCTCATTTTAGAAGAACGGAATCGCCTTAGTTACACGGACCTAGCCATTACGTCATAACTCGCTGACTTGACCTGCCTGATGTCAATTTTTGGTCATAAGTTGTCAAACGAATATCCCTAGAGGCATGCAAAGCGACGTGGGTCTCATCTGAATCGACTTAGAATCATTTGCGAAAACCGAGGGGGTCCGATCGGACCCCCAGGCGGTGATGGGTTAAGGTCCAAGCAAGAACCGATCACTATTCGAGACCGTTCAGCTATCGCTTCCACTGACGTGTGTCGTACTAACAAGATTTCACAATAAAACTTTAGAAGGTTTGGACATATAAACATATTGAACACGTAGCCGTTCAAAACTACCACCGCTCGAAATAATTTATCTAAAAATGTTCGATGTTTATAAGTGTTCTTCCCATTTCGTACCAAAATTTCCGTGTGCTGTATTGTTTTGGTCAGTACTGAATTTCTGAACTGTAAAACGTATTATATATATATATATATATATATATATATATACTTTTACTTTTATACTATATACGGCCGACGGCGCGACAGGTACCACCCGGATGGCGACGGTACACCGGCCCTGTACCATGTCTCCGTGGACAAGAACCCGCGACTTTGGGATGCCGAGCGGTTGGAGAGCTACCTCAACAACACTGAGTGCTACCGCCTGGGGACGGTGTGGCCTTCATGCTGATGACGCAGTCAGCGCTGACCGAGATGCTGGAGCGGAGCCGGCGCGACGCCGCTGCCCTGTGCGCGCACGCCGCGCGACTCGAGTACACCTGCTTTACGGTTGTCAGCGGCTGACGGCGCCGTGACGCTGTGGGGGACACCCCACCCCTCGGCTCTCAGAGGGACCGCCGCCTGTCGTTGGTTAAGAGCCATCGCTGCTCAATAAATTCACATCCAAGAAGAAGAAAAAATATATATAGGGGAGACTGGGGCTGGTTGCATCACGGGTTGAATGCATCAGTTGCTGTAACTAAAAAAATATTCACTAGATAACAGTTTAAGCGGGCTCACTGGAGCTGCGCACGCGCAATATCTTTCCGATGAAGAAACCAGCGAAGGCAGTCGGCCGATACCAGGTGAGGAGGCAAAAACACATTTTTGTAGGGTAAAAGTACTTTTTAGTCTGTTGCATTACGTTTTAAATGAAATACAAGATAACATGCACGCTGGTCATAAGCCTAGCAGGTTAAAGCGTGTTTCTCCAGTCTTCAATTGAGGCAAAGACTTTTGGCGGAGCCTCTTGGCTTGTGCAATATTTGGCGCCACTATTGATTCAGGGCAGGGACGGGGCAAGACGGATCATTTTTCGCGGGGCAGGTTGAAATATTGTTGCAGCCTGCCCTGGCGCTTAGTTTTGTTTATGGGAAAATTAAATAGCCATAAGGATGTATTATTGAAATAATTATTGGCATGGGCGTCGAAAGTGGGGGAGAAGTGCGTCACGTTCGAGAAGCAGGTGCTATATCTGTCACCAATGTGACTCTGACTCTGAGTAGGTAGGCTCGGAAGGGTATCCGATGGGAAACGTGCCTACCAAGGAAACGTGCCTCCGCTGAATGGGAAACGTGTCTACCAATGAAGCGCATCTGAGGTTGTATTGTGTTTATGTGCACTAATTTTTCACGATGCAAGCTGCCCCAGGGACTGATGCAACTTACCCCGGCATGGGGGCAGTTTGCATCAGGTGCAGAGCTGATTTCAAAAGTGTATTGTGGTAAAATGTATTTGTTTTTGGGAAAAGATTAACCGTCATTTGGTGAAGAAAGAACTATATTTTAAATTGTGGTATCCAATTTTCTGATAGATCTTAACCCTTTCGTTCCTGAATTAATTTTTTGCTAGGATTTCGAATTCCTTTTACAGAAATATTTGCTTGGGTCAGTCATTAACAGTGCCATCCCCATTTTTACCTCCGACCCCTTCCCTCCCAAAATTTGGTTTTGAGGTGGTCGAGATCTCGACCACTAGGAGGATATCCGTCAGTTAGGTTTGTATGCCCACTTGCCATTGATTGCATAAGCTGGTCTTCTCTAACGGTACTGAAATAATTCCACAAGCATACAGATACGGTTTAGTTCATAATTGAGCCTTAAATGAATGGCAAGCATCATAAAATGTGCGGACGTGCTGACGACAGGACTGACCAAACTTGATTTGCACCTGTCAGCTACTCAATTTAAAAGAGGGCAGGACCAGTATGCTTTGGAACGGGTCAAATTTTCAAGTTTGGAAATAAATATCACAGCAGCTTCCATCCACTATGGACTAAACTCACAAAATCGGGATCACAGAGCCATATCTGTATTCCAATGGGTGCAAAGCGCACTCTGTGTCCCCAGGCTTGCTCGTGTCAGGGTCTACCTACAACCTTGGGTGCCTCTGCAAGCTGACCCAGGTGGAGGTTCATTGGAAACTACCACCACAAAGATCGGAAACCAAGACTGGAGATCTCTTCTCGACCCAGGGGGTTCCTGGATGGGTTAACGCTGGCACAACAATACAAACCTATGGGGGGAAAGGGGTAGGGTACAAAACCTATGAGAAACCCGAAATCGAGGAGTAGAGTAGAGGAGACGTAATTGAGGTATCCATAATGCATGGTTTTCAGCCTAAGTCACGAGCACACATGGGAGGAATAGGAAGCTTCGCAAACCAAACAGTACCTAACTCATCATGACTGCTGTAAATGATGTATGTACCAGCCTGTTGAGGAACGGGTCCTGACCTCCAACTACCCCTCCCCCATGTCGGAAAACACCACTTCTTTCCTCTGGCTGAAGCGCGGTATCTGTTGACATGCTGATCCTGCTGATCTGGCCTCCCATTGTCTCGTTTTTTTAACATAATTTAGCCTTTGCAGTTGGGTTCACCCTTGGTCCTGTTTTGAGTATCGGTCAACAGAGGCGACCGAACCTTAACCGAAAGCAGTAGAGCAGATGATATGGTCGATACGTTGTTGTCCTTCCAGCTTACCATTTCCACAGCACAACTGTTTCTAGATGTAGTCAAGCTGCGGTGAATGAGCCACGTTCTGCCTCCTTATAGTTTCCACTAAGGTGAGCTTGCATCCCTTCGGAAACCGGTCCCACCGTATCGTCCCTTGATTTCGAATCCTCGTATCTTCAGTTCGCACAGCAGATCAGCAGAGTGAAGCTGCTGTCGAAGGTGAGGTGGTATGGAATTAGTTCCTTCCTCCGGCAGCCTGTTGAGTGACACAAGCACTGTGGTAGCATTCTTCCCGAACTCGGCGACGAGATCTACATCTATATTCCTTGCATCCCAGGTAGAGATCAAACGCCACAATGTATCCATTGCCTGGTTCAAGCAGAAAACTTGTCCCGAATCTTACAGGTAGGGTGATGTTGTTGGACGAAGTGTTCCAGCAATTTCTTATGGATGCGATCAGCCCGAGGACATAGCTTGGAGTAGCGGTCACTCATGTCAGCTTTGTGTTGTCCTGGAAGTGCAGGTTGCATGTACGACTCAAAGCGGTTCTTCCACATCGCAGACTTGATGATTGCTGGGAGAGGGGACGGCTCTCCTCAGATTGGAAGCCAGGAAGGGACATCGCCCAAGTTGGGGCCTCGAGCCATTTTTTATTGTTTGCCTTTGTAAGTTTTCCCTAAGATGCTTACGCAAAGTCTTGGTTTGCAGCTCTCTAATGCCCTTCGATCTTTGAGTTTTGGGTTGCTTCCCACCCCTTCCTCTCCCCGATCATAGCAAAATCGTAGTCCGCTCCCCTCGGGACATATCCGTGGCGACGCCCTGAGTCTAGGAAGGGGAGGGGTCATCACGGCCCAAATATTATCGCGAGGGCATGTACTCCCGTCCTAGGAAGAGGGTTGGGGTGGAAAACGAATTTTCATAAGTGCGCCGATAACGTTTCAGGTGGGCGGAACTTCGACGAAGGGAGAGAGGGATCACCGCCTCCAGTGGCGGTTCCAGGATTTCATTTTTGGAGGGGCTTGGGGTTTTGAACCTTTCCTACCTGTGCCTCTTATCGGCCCCCATGTTTTACCATAGGTACTCTAAATTTCGGGAGGGGGTTTGCCTGGCCTTGTATCCCCACTGCCTGTCCCTTTCGCCCCCCTACGTTTGCCTATGTCAAAATGTTCAAACTTGGCTGTTTTTGCAATACCTGCTCACATTTGGTCTAAATTTGCCGAATGTCCAAACCAAATTATGACTGAACCTAGTTGACGGATTCCTCTAGTGGTCGAATACTCGACCACCAAAATTGTTTCGTTTCTAAGTCACGATAAATTGAAGCCCTAGCAAAACAATGAATACTGTTGTTCTGTCTGACTCTGGCTACCACATCAAGTAAAATAAATCAATAATTATGACTTTGTCTGATAGCCGGAGAGAAACAAATGTGTCATTTCCCAAAGGCTGTCGTTAGATATGTCCGATTTGATATGCCCCCACTCCCCTAAACATGCAGAACAAAATTTTGCAGCTGTGATGATAGCCTGGTCCATCTTTCGTCTGACAACGGAGTTTGGAGAACTCTGTCGAATTGGGAAATATGTGACGAGCTTAGCCCTGAGTTTTTGGTGGTGGATCTCGACCACTAGGCGAAGGGCTAAGGATTATTAGCTACGGAGGGAAAAGTGAAAAAATGATTCAACCAGCCCCGGTCTCCCATAATTTATATTATATATTATATATATATATATATATATATATATATATATTCAAAAAACATTTCGTTTGTTCAGATTTACCATTCTGATAACGGTGTTGCGAATAGTATTAATAAGCAATAACTAACTGGGAACGCGACGTCATCCGGGAGATAAGCAGCGCAGTATTGTAGCACACAGACTAATTTTTGTGCCTCAAAATAGAAAGTCGGACAATCCTGGTTAAGCGGCAGTGCACAGTGATTTCTGGCTGCCTATAGGCCGGGTGGCTGCGGCATCGAAAGACTGTGATAGAGGAGTGGCCCATGCTTAAGGAATACAGTGATGTTATTGCCATTGAAATATGCATACCTACTGAGTCAACTGTCTCATGCGTCCTGTGATTTACCTTAGACCCGTTTTGTTTGAACGGTCAGAGCTATTTATCTCTCCGCCTCAAATAACCATTGTATCGGCTTTAGCTTCTAGTGATGCACACACATCAAAAGTCAGCTAGACGTGTATGTCACATGTACCGTGTGTATTGTAGGTACTGTCAGTGAGGGTTTGTGAATGAAAAATTGAAAAGCTGCATCATTTACCCTGATGCAAAAAGAATACTAAGGATTCGAAAGCGGTGCCTGCAATTTTACCCGCCAAGCGTATTTACATACCGAACTCATTTAATGACCTCACACACATGTTTGTAAGTGATATCGACACCGCACACAGCACGCACGCACGCACGCACGCACGCACACACACACACACACACACACACACACACACACACACACACACACACACACACACACACACACACACACACACACACACACACACACACACCTAACCCATACATTCACCAATGTGCACAGAATGTCCCCTACATCTGTCCTCCCTCAGTCCAACAGCAGGTAGAATGACCACCATTCTCAACACCACACGTGTACGTTTTGTAATCCGCTACGCGACCCCTCCCCACCGAGCATTTAGCTCGGCGTCGGCGGTGACCGGCGTGCGTGACCTTTCTAACCTCTGTGCCCCGCGGGCAATCGGCATCCAACGGGTGGCGAATGCTGATTGGCGGAGGCGTGTTCACTTATATAGTGCGAAATTCAGCGGAAATGTATCCATGAGAATGCTGGAGCTGAACCAAGAATTGTATTAGTATGGTCCTTCGCAAGCATTACTAACCATGTTTTGCCCTACATTGACTCGATTATCTGCGCCAGCATCCGATACTCTTACAGGCGAGACAGCGGCAGAGTCACCACTGGCTAGCCGGCGGCCGAGTTCGCTGAAGTCAGGAGTGTCGCGAGAGGGGTTTCTACTGAGATAAAATGAGTGAGACCCGGCCCGAAGGTAACCGAGAGAAGGAGAGGAGAGAGACGCAGGTATGTATGTATGTACATACATAAAACCGTCGGACGAGTTGTAGAGAGCGTGAACTAATGAGAACGCTGCCGAAGTAAACCCAGATAGTATACCAGAAGAGGGAAGCACGTGCTGCTTTCTTCCATGTTGGATGGTTCAAACATGTTCCATGGTTAAAAGGCACTAAAATTTATTCATTACTAAACAATTGTCGATGTTTTAGCGCACTTCACCTTTCAGACGTCATACCACACCTAGAATTCAATGGTAAAACTCAAAAGTTACAGGCGACGGAATGTGTTTGTCTAATAAGGACACTCTTAATCGATTCACCACACTAACGTGAATTTTCGAAATTCATCGGTGGCGCCCAAATCTGGCCGTCAAAAAACTGCCAACTACGACAGCGTTAAGAGAGCCATTGCATTATAAACCCTGTGTAATACACCCCCTTAAATACATGAATCTGTGCTGCACTGCCTAATAAGAAAAATACGAGGTGACTGGGCGCTCCACATCCAGAGAAAGAAACCCATGCTCCAGCCCTGCAGGTAATTGCAAAGCTTCATTTGGCTAGACACTGAGCATATATATAGGAATATACTCATAAAGCATAAAATATTTTATAGAATATATGTCTAGGATAAAAGACAGTGGAGGAATGATATTTCCACCAGTCAGTTATAGCTTCCGCCCAGTAGGAAGACTCATCTAGTGGTATGGGCTCAAATAGCCAAAGTAGCTGCAGCATCTAAAAACTATAATTATCATGATAATGAGGCTCCTGGCCATTTTAAAGTCAGCGCCGGAGAGTTTACCCAATCGTACGACACAAACTGCGATGTGCCCCTTCCGTCTGTTTCACAAATTTTAGGTCTCTACGTATGCTTCGAAAATTGTTTCCAACAAATTTGGATTGATATTTTCTATGGGCTGTCAGGATCTAAACGAGGGTAGGTGGTAGAAGCAAACACATCATTATTTGAAACACAGACCCTCATACCACTCACAGAACTGCGTTCTATTTTATTCGCATCTGAGGCGGTGTATTTGGCGTGATTAAGTGTCACATAAATCCTATCATTTAGCCCTGTGAATGAATAATAGCCAAATAACTATCTTTACAAAATTTCAAAATGACTATCAAAATGGCACGTCCATCTTGTATTATGGGGTGACCGTGTTGCCACAGGGGTGCAGAGCCGGCGGATTCCATTTTCGAGAAGGGGTGTAAGATTTTCGGGAGGGGGCGCCTTCCTCCCCAGGGGCGCCTTCATCCCTTAGGGGCGCCTTCGCTATCTAAGGGTAATTTAAAAACCGTCACGAGTGTGTCAAAGAAAACATCCTAAGAGTGCTGAGATGAAAAAATAAAAGCTGCGGGCACTTTTTATTGAAATGTTTGTCTGTTGTGGAAACACCACAGTGAACGGCTTGACGCTGGGTGCTGTAACCACAGCACATACATGTTTAATGCCCGTCATACAGCATATAGTGACGTGTTTTGAATTTTGGATGATGATGAGATGAGAGAGACGGAAAATGAGAGCATGAATGAGTATATTCCCTCCGTTGCCCCGTCGGGCCAGCAAGCTAGGAGAAACCTGTTGTTCGCCAGCCTTCAAGGGCAACGGGTAGAATAAATGATTTTCGCGTCTAGTTGTAGAGCCAGATATCGTGTCAGAAACAGAAAAAACGTCAAGTCTATACTCACCTGTTTTGAATTTTGGTGGGTGATGACGAGGTGCGAGTGACTGAGAATGAGAGCATGATTTTATACATGTGTGTCATGCGTGGGAGCACCACAGTGTGACTCGACACCGGGTGCTGAACCACCGACATGTATAATATGCGTTATCAATAACGTTTATGGTTTGATGAATGATGCAAGGGCGCAAGGTCCCGCGGCCGCAACCCGCCAAGACAAGACCGGGCGGACCCAGATGAACCCAACCAATTCAGAGTTGGAACATCAGTTGTCCCTAACGAGACATCAGTGGCACTATATATCATCAGTGGCCCGGAGTATCCCCGGAGAAGGCCCAACGAATCGCAGCCGGCGAGACCCCACGCCCCCGCGCACACAGCCGCCCGCAGAGAGTGCGGGAACATCACTATTTGAGCAATACTTGTTCTAAATTGCGCGGTAGGAATCTAGGAAATACTCTTTTATTAATTTTTTCATTGTTATTATACTTGGAACTTGCTCAATATTTCTGAATCGGTTGCCGAAGACTTCATCCCATAGCCGTGGTCCATTGCAAGCAATTGTAAATAATCTGTAGTTTCTATTTGAAAAAGGGTGAATCAGCATGTTTTGATGCCTAATATCATGGCTTGGTGGATCTATTATTCTAAATATGTTATTAAAAGTATTTGGTAACCGATTTGTCAAAAATTTGTGAACAAACAACAGTGTTTGAGATTTTGCTAAATCTGTCAATTTGAGGAGACTGTATGTTTTGAACATTGGTTCGGAGCTTTGTGGAATGAAGCTACGTTCAATCACTCGCATTGCTCTTGCTTTTAACCCTTGCCCCGGTGGCGGGTACGAGCCACCTTCGCCCTGGTGGGGGGGGCTAAAAAGACCCCCACGATCTCAAAAACTAAGAGAGCTAGAAAAAGCGCAAAACGGCAATCGAAAGCTCTTCGAAAATGATATCGAAAATACTTCGGTCATTTTTCTTGTCAGGTCAATATCAAGGTCACCAGAGGTCAAAATAGGTCAAAATCGCTAATATGAGGTGTACTAAGAAAACCTCCTATATCTCAGAAACTATGATAGCTAGAAACATTTTTCTAACACCATTCGAAAGCTCTTGAGATGCGCTTTCATTGCAGTGGCATTCATTTTCGTGTCAGGTCAAAGCCTAGGGAGCTACAGGTCACTAAATATTGGGCATATTCTTGGGAATGTCCATAGCCACCCATGCATAAGGGCGTTTACTTTTTCGCTAATAGCTTCCAAATCAAACAAGATACAGCCATAGTTTACGCACCATTGCAATCCTCTCGTCAATACAAATCGAATGATATATGATATTGCTATGCCAGGTCAAATTTAAAATTTGACCTGACCCAGGTCAACGGTCTGACCCACCTTGACCTGGTATAGTCATGATATATATCATTTGACTTCAGTGACTATACAAACACTTTGGTGCCAAAATAAAAGCTCTATCTTAGTTTATTCAAAATTTATAGAGAAAAACACCAAAAAATGCTTATTTGACTTAAGGTGACCTTTTAACCCTCGCCCCACCGGGGGCCATCGATGGCCCCCTAAGGTTTTTCCGGGATAGCAGAAAAACGACGAGGCGCAGCACCGCGGTTGAGGGCTCTACCTCTCACTGCATCATTTTCCCATCATCCCTGAAATTTTTACCCCGGGTCACCCAAGGTCAGGTCACCAGACGAGGTCAACCAAGGTCACCTCGCTTCACTTTAGAGCTCTGTAAGAGCTACATTTCAAAGTCAATCGATTTGAAACTTCCTACACTTCATGACCCCTCCAGGGTCTACAAGGTGTATATCCGGGATTTTTCGATTTCGTGCCCTGAGGTCAGGTCACGAGGCGACCTCTCCCATTGGAAAAGCATGGGGAAAAGCTATTTCATGATATAAAAGCCACAAAAATGATTGCAAATACTCAGACTGCTCAGAACAACGTTTTTGGACACCCTTTCACGGAACCCAGGGGTCATATTTGCCCTCTGACTTTTCCAAGGTCATCCAAGGTCACCGGAGGTCAAAAACAGTATTTTGACAATAACTTTTGACCTAATTGAGCTAGAGCGATGAAACAAACACCATCGTGTTTGTCTTGTCACTGGCTTTCATTTGATATACGGCAAGGTCACTTTGTGACCTTTCGTGACCTCAGGTCATATTAGGTCACGAGGTGACCTCTGGCGGTCAAACCACTGGCGGGAGGTCTTTACGTTCCACATAGCGGAAAAAGTACAGGAAATTTGCTATCAAATGTACTTTACCAGGCCTCAATAGCTCTAATGACATAAGAGTTATGCCCAGTTTGCTTAATCATTGCATATTTGAGTGAAAATAGCCGATCTTGACCTAATTTGACCTCTGGAGGTCAAACCATTGACCTGAGCACTAAAACATGCGAAGTAATTTCTTACTGAATTCACGCGAGCTTTCTATTGCACTTTGCAGATTTGCGCTAACGCCCATATTTTCGGAGTTAGAGGGGGGCCATCGATGGCCCCCGTGGGGCGAAGGTGGCGCGGACCCCCGGTGGGGCGCGGGTTAAAGGTCACAAATCAAAATTTTGGTATCAGCTTCAGAAATGGGCTAAGAGCAAGTCGCAACCGATGTTTGAAGTTGATTCCATCCATACTTACTGAGAAAAGCTCATTTCGTGATTTTCCCATGCATTGTCAATGGGGAGGTCATGCTCTGCACATGACCTTAGGTCACCAATATCAAAAATCCCGGAACAAATGTTGTAGCTCCTGGTGGGCCCAAGATGTGGTATGAGTTTCAACTTGATCGATTAACCCTTCTTTTAGTTATGCCGTCCTATGTATTTTTGAGGTGAGGTCACTTCACCTGACCTGGTGACCTGACCTGATATGACCTTGAGCCAAAATTTTCAGGAAAGATGTAAAAATGATGAAGGAACAGCTAGACCAAGTTTGGCGGGCTGCGCGCCGCCGTTTTTTGGTCACTTCGGAAAAACCCGAGGGGGTCTAAAAAGACCCCCCACCCGGGCGAAGGTTAAGCATGAAAAACCAGTGATACGTAAATTGATCGGATATATCGGTAAGCGCCATTGGCAAACCCTGCACAATGGCAATGCACACCGCACTCTCACCTCATCTTTTACCTGATGCGTCCTGAACTTGACCTGAAGACAATGGCTGATGGAATAAGTGGATAGTAAGTGACAAAATATACCCGTTTTCCCAACCTGAATAGTCTTTTCACTTTTGTCAGAACACTGCAAATAACTTACCGTTTTAAAAGCGTTAGGTATAAGATGAGGACCTAAAACGGAAATCGAAATGCTTGGCCGTTTGTGCAGTGAGAAAATGACTGCATTTGGGATTAGCCAAGGAATTATCGAAATGATTACTGGCAACCTCCTTTATATGCGTGAAACTATTAATGTTTTTTAATTGTTGTTGCTCGTAAGAAATGCAGTGCGTATTATAGAATAATAACTTGTGATCATTAAACGCGCAAATCACGGCCAATACACGAGAACAAGTTATCAATTTATCAAGACAGTAGGTACTTTTTCACGTTGAAACTATTCTATGTGTTTATCCAATTGGTCCCATTTATGTCACAAATAACACATGCCTATTCCTGTCATGATCTATTTCAGCATTCAATCACATGGCCACCACAATAATCTTAGCTCCTCTCGAAATTTCACGCACAAGAGCCCTTCTCCCATCCTGACGAATTGTAAAAATATAGATAAAGCACGATGGAAATGCCCACATATTTCATTCGGTGTTTATCTTACCGTTTCACCTTTCCCAATATCTCCTTGAGTCTGCAATCTGGTTTAAAATGTATTGCTTTGAAGCAATTAATCATGTGGGCTAAATCCGGTTTGCATTGCATACAATGTCACAGCTTCTCCGCTGAGATAATTTTCGGAGACAGCGCACGGATCAGGTTCACACTGGCGGCGATTATTCTCAATGCCCTCGCACCGTTATCTTACGAATCTTGGCCACGTGGAATGGCAAATTGATGCTTATCATATTTGATGTTAGAATACACTTAACAACCCGTCCTCACAAAAGAGAAAAATCCTCAGATATGCACTTTTATGTTCGGTTGTTGCATCTTCCCAAGTGTATTACATTTTTCGCCGAGAAATACCGTAGAATGTCCCAGTTATGAAGTATGTTATAGATGGCTGACAACGGAAGTGGGAGGACGACCCCATAGATTCAAAGCTGAGAGGTCTTAAACCTAAGGTGGGAAAGTGGACATCGGTGGACATCGGCTGATGTCCGCCCATTTTTTCTGCTTGAGCGGAGGCGCAACGCCTGAGTGCCCACGCTGTGGTGACTTGCTTAGTGTGAGGCACGTTCTCGTTTATTGCCGAGGCTACTAGATGGAAACAGTACGACATCTGGGGAATCACCGTCATTAGAATCACTCATTAGAACCGCTACCCTCTCGCTACCCATTCATTAGAATGGGTAGCCCAACCACTTCTCTATCAAAAATATTTCAACGATTTTTTTGCCAGGGCACATTTAAGGTCACTAAGGGTCAGGGGCGGAGGCAGACCCGAGTTTTGGGGGGCCAAACCCATGTCTGCCTGTCCTCCTGGAGGGGGGTGGGATGTGCGATTTGGGTGCGATTTGGGTGCTCAACAGACCTAGTATAAGCTACCTTCCCAAGTACATGATCGCTCTCCTGGGGGGGGTGAGAGGGAAGATTTTTTGCTCTACAGATCTATGATAAGCACCCTTTTTCAAAATTTACCCGGTCTTTGGGGGCCAAAAGATAGTTTGGCCCCCTCCAGCGCTTGGGGGGCATGACCAGAATGGGCCCCTCTGCGTCCGCCAATGCTAGGTGTCATAGGGATAACATGTAAATGAAGGTTTTCGGTCATTACAACTGAGCAAGTAAAGATAAAGCAAAACAATTTACGTCATTGCAATCCTCGCAGCAAGCCAAATCGAATGATATATGATATGGCCTTACTAGGACAAATCAGGTCAAATATGGCATTTGAACTGACTTGAGGTCAGTTCAAGGTCAAATTGGGTAACAAATGCATATCATCAGAACCTCAAAGACGAGAAAATCTAATGAAGTCAAAACAAACGCTCTATCACCTACTATTACTAAGTTATTCAGTTCAAACCATTTTTCTCATATAGGTATTTCCATTGGAGAGGTCATGGCTCGTAACTCACCTTAGGTCATCAATAACAAAAATACTGGAACAGATTTTAGAGAAATTGGTGCGCTCATTATGTGATATGAGTTTCAATCGGATAAGTTCACCTATTTCTGACTTATGCTATCTCAAACTTGCTGAGGTCAGGTCACTTAACCTGTACTGGCGACCTGACCTGAGATGACCTAACCTTAAAATTTTGACAAAAGTTTTAAAATGATCAGAGAAAATGTATTCCAAGTATGGCGGTGCTATGCCAAGTATGGCGCGCCACCGTTTTATGTCATCTTCAAAAAACCCGAAGGGACAAATACCCGCCCCCCGTCAATGTGCATGTTAAAATCATCTACTCATTGATCTAGTCGTTTGATGTGATATAGCCATTGTTAGAATCTCACGTTTCCATGAATATTTCAGAACTTTGTTTTTTATGTTTTTTTTCTTGAGGACGTAATCGACTGGTCACTTGATCTGTTGAAATCTGTATGGCTAAGTTTCAATATATTGGTTTGGGCACCGAATGATCCATGTTGTCGGTGCGCCCTTAAACCTCAAATATGATGATGATGATGTTGCGCCTATGCTATCCAAGGGAAGGCGCCTTTGCTCTGTGGGATGAGGGGTCGCTTTTTCCTGTCCAAGAGGCGCCTCTGTTGTCCAGGGGTGCCTTTGCTATCCAGGGACACCTATGCTATCCAGGGGGAGGCACCTTTGCTCTGTGGGGTGGATGGGGGCGCATTTTCCTGTCCAAGAGGCGCCTCTGCTGTCCAGGGGCGCCTTTGCTATCCAGAGGGCCTTTGCTTCGTAGGGGGCGCCTTTGCTATCCAGAGCTATCCTTTGTTCTTTGGGGAGGAGGGGGGGCGCTTTTGCTGTCCAGGGGGTGACTTTGCTATGGGGGGAGCGCCTTTCCATCACAGGTGCCTATGCTATTCTGAACGCCTTTGCTCTGGGGAGGGCGCCTTTTTCTGGCCAGGGAGCGCCTGCTCTAGCCAGTAGGCACCTGTGCTATCCAGGGGTGCCGTTGCTCTTCTGGGGGCATGTCTTTCTGTCCAGGGTGCGCCTTTGTTATCCAAGGGCGCCTATCCTATCAAGATGGGTGCCTTTCCTCTGTGGGGCTACTTTTTCTGTCCAGGGGGCGCCTCTGATGTCCAGGTGGCGCCTATGCTATGCAGAGAGGTAATCCATGCTCAGTGGGGAGGGGGGCGCCTTTTGCTGTACAGGAGCACTTGTGCTTACCAGAGGGCGCCTATGTTATCTATGGGGGGGCCGTTACTCTTCTACTGGGGGGTGGCTGTTTTGTTCAGGGGCACCTCTGCTGTCTAGGAGGCGCCTTTTCTCTCCTGGCGGGCACCTATTTGCACTCCATGGGGCGGTTTGATGTTTCAAGGCATCACTTATATTTGAAGTGTATTTTATTTTACACAGAGGGTACTACCTCTTCAGATAAGCGGTGTTTAAGTCTGATTTTCTCTTGACCGGCCGGGGGCGCCGACCAAATCTGGGGAGTGCCGCCCAAATCCGTGGGGGGGGCACCGCCCCGGAGCAAGTCAAAACCAGGTGTGCAAAAAGATGCTTTTGCACATCATCGTTTTTTCCAGGTGTGCAACTGCACACCCTGCCCCCCGGAATCCACCGTCCCTGCCACCGTTGCTCTCCAGGAGGATGTATTTTGCCCTGGAGGCACCTCTGCTCTCCAGGAGGCGCCTTTTCTATCCAAGGGCGCCTATGCTATCCAGAGGGATTGTCTTTTCTCTGCGGGGCGGCGCCTTTTGCTGTCCAGGGGTGCCTGTGCTAACCAGGGGGTGCATGGGATATCCAGGGGCGCCGTTGCTCTTCTTCGGAGGCGCCTCTGCTGTCCAGGAGGCGCCTACGCTATCAAGAGCGCTTGTGCTATCCAGAGGGGCGCATTTACTCAGGGCAGGGGGCGCATTTTTCTGTCCAGGGGGCGGTTTTGATGTCAGGGGGCGCTACTCATATCTGAAAATGTATTTATTTCTCACAGAGGATCCTACCTCTTCAGGTAGGCGGTGATTAGGCTTAAATTTATCTGACCGGCCGGGGGTGCCGGCCGAATCCGGGGGGGGCGCCTCCCTGGACCAAACCAAAACAAGTGGTGCAAAACGATACTTTTGCACTCCTTGAAAAAATTCAAGGGGTGCAACTGCACCCTTGCCCCCTGGAATCCGCCGTCCCTGCAGGGGTGGGGCGAAATGGTCTTTTGCTACTTTTTTGCGAAATGTGACATAAGATTGGTGACCATTATGAATGATGCCTGCTTGCTTGCACATAAGTAGATAAATTTTCGAGCTATTAACATGCCAAAAGCAAAGCTAATCGAGTTCAATAAGTCATCAAAAATCCAAGTCGTTGTTAGGAGGTCCATGTTGTCCCCCTCTCCCCTGCCTTTTCTTTTCCTTGCACGGCTTGTTCAATGCGAGCAAGCAGCCTATCCCGTTGAACATTTTTCAGATCCACCATGAATAAGGCATAATTTTTGGAAATCCTTCCTATATCGACTTGAAACGGCGTTAGATAGCTCATCCAAACTTCTATAAAAAACATTTAAAAAATTTTGTCCGGCCACATTTAAGGCCAATAGAGGTCAAGACGTACCACCATAGCATGTAAACGAAGGTTTTCAGTCATTTTATCTGAACTAGTGAAGACAGGGAAAAATAATCCAAAACATTGGAATCCTCGCAACAAGCCGAATCGAATGACATATAATGTGAGCTTGCCAGGTCATATCAGGTCAAATCTAGGGTTTGACCAGACCTGAGGCCAGGTCAAGGTTAAATTACGTCGAAATGCATATCATTAGATTTTCAAGGATAAGGCTAAGCTAAAGCCGTTAGAATGGACGCTCTACCACCACCCATATATTCAGTTTTTATTCATATCCATTATTCAGTTTAAAACATTTTTACCATGTATTTCCAAAGGAGAGATCATGGCTCTCCCCTGACCTTAGGTCATCGATGTAAAAAATACCGGATATATTTTGGAGCACGGGGTGTGCCCATTATGTGATATGGGTTTCAATCGTATAGGTTCACCCTGTTCTGACTTATGCTATCTTAAATGTTTCTAGAGGAGGTCACTTGACCTGCACTGCTGACCTGGCCTGATGTGATCTAACCTTAACATTTTGACAAAAGTTGCAAAAGGATAGGTAACTGTATGCCAATCACGGCAACACAATGCACCGCCATTATTTTATCTTAAAGAAACCCGAGGGGCTGGGTACCCACCAACCCCCTCCCCGTTAATGCACGTGTTAAGGTATCATCTCGCTGGTGCTTACGAGTTTTCAGAAGTTTTTTTTGCAGCGTCTATGACAGATTTTACGCAGTTTGTTTGATGCGAACTTCACTAGCCGTTTCAATGCTATCCTGATACAAAGTGCTTGAAACTCGATCGCATGCCAGCTTCTTAACACCCGCCCCGGTGGACCTCCGAGCCACCTTCGCCCCGGTGGGTTGAGATGTTCGAACATCCCACCTCGAACTCGGCTCCTATGCGGGGTAGCGAAAAAATGCAAAAGCTTGCCCATAAAATTCATGGAGAAATTACAAAAGCTATTTTTGGTCAGCCTCAGGTTAATATTTAGGTCATGACAGGTCACAGAAGGTGGCATGCAGGAGAAGAGCTTCTTTTTTATAAATCTTGTCCAAGTTGTTCCCAGTGCGGGTGCTGGAGTATGAGTCCCACTAAAGTCCTATAGGGACTTGTCACGGAGACCCCGACCCCACCACCCGAACGAGCAACGCCCACAATGAAGGGTTAATTTAGAAGCCAAAGTTTAACGTCCCACAAAGCACAGGGACGGCCGCCCCGCTCAGGTCACCCTCTCACCAGTCAGTTGCCAGCCGACCTCTACGCCGGGTAAACTATTGAGCGCCGGAGCGTCTCAGGGGAACCGATCCCAAGCCTGGACATGCACTGCCACTGCATGCTTCTGAGCAGCGGGCCGGAGCCCAACGCTCTATCAACTGAGCTACCGGGACGGCTCAGTTGGTAGAGCGGCTTGGCTCTAGTGTCTGACATAGTTGAGCTAGAATAAATTTTTAGGCACCATTCATTTCCTCGTGTTACGGCAAATCTAATGATGTATGATATGACTATACTTGGACATAACATAATAATGACCTGACCTAAAGTCAGGTCATGGTCACCATCTAGCCTAGCATGGTTAATATAAATTTAAATGAACACGCAATAATAATTCAAACGTAATGGTATAAAAAGAAAAGTTTAACACCATTTCCTACAGTTATTGACCCAAGTCTGAAAACCTGCTTTTAAAGCCCCCGATGACCTCTCAGGGGTCACAGGTTCAAAATTGCAACATGGGCCTAGAAAGAGGAATAGGATATTACGATTATCAAAATATGAAGTTTTTATCAGCTTTTATGGAGAGATCATGAGCCGTCTCTGACGCTAGGTCATGAATATAACAAATACCGGAATATATTTTGCAGCCCTCGGTGGGCCCATTATGTGATGCGATTTAATTGGATAGGTTAAACCTGTTTTTACTTATGCTATCTTACTTCTTTGGAGGTGAGGTTGCTTGACCTATACTAGTGACCTGACCTGAGATGACCCAACCTTAAAATCGATGGGGAAAGTTGCGGAATTAATCAAGGATAAGGAGTATCAAGTACGGTGGCGCATCGCGTAGCCGTTTTTT
The DNA here is from genome assembly GCA_034440635.1 of Lepas anatifera. NCBI lineage: Eukaryota > Metazoa > Arthropoda > Thecostraca > Lepadidae > Lepas > Lepas anatifera. The sequence goes on from JAOTON010001249.1 coordinate 306,942, forward strand.
TTGTGCCGGCGGAAAAATCCGAGGGAGTGTTCAAACATCTCCCCACCGGGGCGAGGCGTAACTTTTGCCACAGAGGTCGGCCGCCTGGGCAAGGGGTCTATCTACCATTGTATCTTTTAAAGCAGTTAATGAGCTCCTTCCTCGTCGGTAATACGTTTGTAGGAGGATCAGCAGGCTGGCCAACGTCGAATCATCCGCGTATTGGTGGCTTAAACATTGGAACAGGCCCAGTATAAGCACAGAGGACCGTGTCACGCCGACCATCTGACACACAGTCACCCTTACTGATGCCTGGCTTCTCTCGTATTTAGTGCGCCCACCCTCTCAAATGAGCAGCAATATTCAGTGTCCGTTCTTAGTGTCAAATACGTGGTGACTCGAGGAGCGGATCGAATGCATAGAGGCAGCAAATTAAGAGAGTAAAAAGTGGGAAAATGGTAAGACCTCGATAGGCAGCTCCCGATTAGGAAAACGGGATGGCCCAAGCGACATCTTGAGCATTGTCTCAATGTTTTTCAATTCTTCTACATCCTGTACCACGCGCAGGTACAAAAATATAAGGGCGAGCAGGCATACAAGGAGAGGATCATTTATTAACCATACTTGAAGTTTGACACGAGTATATGGTTTTGTATAATGTTGATGAGGATAAATAATTGTGAAAGCCGGGAGATGCAGACCGTCTAAGATACCACTCCTGAGTGGATTCGTTGGGTGGGAGCTCAAGACGTTGATACACATCTGACGGCTATCCAATTTCTTCTTATTGTACACTTATAGACAATTTAATCCACGATTACGCAGCATTCTTTTATATTACAATCACGGACAATAAACCAAATCAAGTTTCTTTTCTTCCCTTTTACGTCTAAACTGCGTTCTAAATGTCCTCCAGCCATCATATTTTCTTGCCACTTGGATTATTCTCCCTTTACGCAGGCACCGCTCATCATTTAGCGCGCTCGTATACTTATCGTTATGTATGCTGTTGGTGATCTACTTGTACAATCCGGCTACTGACTGAACTACTCATCTTCCGAATTTTTGCGGCAAAGAGGAAGTTGATCTTTCGGAACTTAATTAATTCCAAGCATTAGTTAAATCATCAATGAGATACAAGTAAAGATACTTCCATTGGCTCTTTCACCGACCCCCGCGTCACAGTACATTTTACCAATAATAAAAAACGATCACAATGAGGACACTCTGTGGTTTCGAGGTCCGTTGCAATCGAACGCGAGGCACTACTCGGCTCCACTCTTCCTCTCCGAAATAGCATGACGCGAGAACACACGCAGTGACTCCACACGCCGGGCCGGACTGTATTCAGCCAGCGATGCCCCAGGTCCCGTGCTGCTTCCGTGCAGGACCGGCTGTGCGTGTCTGTGCGTCTGGGGGGGGTGTCTGCGGACGACGGGGGGCGGTGCCGGAACAGCGTCACTTGTCTGAGTCGTGTTCGACAACTGACCACCGCGGCACGCACAGAAGCCCCGCCGTGTCGTCCTGCCCGATCAAACGGAGAGACGGGACGGTGCAGCCCAGCGTCTCGCGCGGGAATAGCTTTCTCACCAGCGTTACACCCGGCACAGACGTATGGAACACATCGAAACAGTGCGGCAGACTTGTATTCTGTCTTGTAAAGCTTTTATCAGTACGATACAAAAATGTATTGGTCGTAAAATGCCCAGTGTCACACCCAAGTCCCTGTAAAAACACACAGGCTATGCTGAAGAAATCATCAATACGCACACGTTCTGCACTAGTTCATTCCATTATGAACATTTCCACTCCCAATGTCAGCTCCAACCGAAGGGAGCTGGCCTCGGAGTGCGGCAAGCTCAGCGGAGGCAGGGTCGCTTTGCCGTCACACACAGACGCACGCATACACACATCCACCAGCACACAAAGTAATTCACGCCATGACTTCTGTATCTGCTTCCGACAGTACTGAAGAACAGGCACGTCCCGGGCGCCCACAAACCTTGTTCTGTACACGGCAAGGTCAGAACAAGGTTTGTGTTACGGAAATTGTTTGAAACCCCTGCCCGAAAAAAATCATACAGTCGATATCTCAAGACCGGCCACGATTACACTCAAGGGGATGAATGCATGCAGAAAACCTGCCAATACTATACCAATGGTCAAGGCATACTGGCTACCCATAAAACTATCGATGGGAGTTCGCATATTCTGTGATAATATATGAGGTATCGGGCATGCAGAGCAATAAAAAACCATTCGCACACTGCTATACGAAAGATAAATGCAACGGCAACTAAGCTTCTAGGCTGAGCTCAAACCCACAAATCCAGGAATAAATAAAATAAGCATCTCTGTGTGGAGCAGGAACACGGTTCCGTGACAGCCTCATTCGGTAACGTCCAATGGGAGTATATTTGGCACGGTGCACCCCTCCTTCACTCTCAGTCTGTACAACTCTTCCCTGAGCGGAGTCACGGCAGCATATTGCAGTTTAGGCCAAATCGCAATAGCTTATGTCCCTTTCAGACATACAGGGAACACAAACGATGAAATAGGGGGCAGCGGGAGAATAAGACTGCTTAAATATCCAGATACTTAAAGCAATGGCCCAAATGGTGCGTAAGTGCTCTCCCCTGTTTTCGGCAAAGAGCGAGTCCCTTTTATCCATTGAATATCATTCCATATGTACCAGCACATCCACAAGTGTAGTCTCAGAGGGCTCCTCGCCTCCCACAGCCCCCAGAAGCTCTTCTTCCTCTCCTTTGTTCTCCACTTTCCCAGCATCCGCCGCAGCGCCCATAGCACCACCTTCAGGCGACACGCTGAAACTATAGTTATCCGCAGCATGGCTAGATGGCAGTGGTATATCGCGGCTTAGTTGCGCCCTGGCGGCCATTCTCTCGGCGACAAGATGGCGACAGACGCCGAAGACAGGCTGGTCGGGGGTGGCTGGCGGCCGACGCCGCACCACTGGCACGTGATGGACACCTCGGTTCCAGAGCGGACCGCCGGCGCGGTACCGACACAAGTCCTTCCTGGTCACCATGCCCACCACCTGGAGAGCACGAGGCAAGACAACGTGCATTAGAAGATGATGTATTCCGGCCAACGTAAGACCTTCAAGATCGTTATTAAAGCATAAGGATTTTCATAATCGTAGAAAGTTCTATTTTGTATTAGCAAATGAACAGATTCATGAAAAGGAAACTAAATGAGTGATAATCAGCTACAAAGCTACGCGCTAAAACGCTTCGGGTCTGATGCGACGTTGTGATTACATACAAAACGTCATTCTATTGAATGACGATTCTTTTCACCAAACCAAAAGTGAAAATAGCACTGTTCCCAACTTCAATCCAATTCAAGCACAACGCCGATTTGCGCGGGGAAGGCGCCTCCCAACGGGGAGCGAAGTGCCCCAATAAAACGCAGGCTCAGGGGGCGGGACAGCGCACAGCCTCCCCTGCCACCATTCATTCCGGCCCTGGCCCAGTTTCCCACCTGGTTGTACTTGTTGACGACCACCACGTGGCGCAGCAACTGTGCCCGGAACGTCTCGTAGACGCGCGGCAGGTTGCCCGTGTCCAGCACCACCATGCAGCCAGGGTTCATGAAGTACGTCAGGTCGACGTGCATGCCGCGCTCTGGGGTGCTCAGGTGCACCTCCTGCCCAGCGGAAACAGAGCAGCGGTCACAGGCTAGCCGAACACATGTCAGTGCCTGAGTCGCTGCAACTGAAAACTCGGCTTTTGGTGTTCGCATTGTATCGGAAACGTTCATAAGGTGTCCCCGAGGTTTCGACAATCAAACGAACAAATCGACCCACACGATACTCCAGCAGCAAATGGCGAGTCTGAGAGTCGAAGCATGGCCATACAGCGCGCAGACGCAGCCGATCCGCTCAGATCGCCCCCTCATTGGTCCGTTACCAGCCGACCTACACAGGCTGTCAACAAGTAGGGGGTATCTAGTGAAAACCAAGATCTTTGGCACGTCAAGTGGGTTCTGGGCGTACCCACGTCTGCCAGGTGACCTGATGCCGACGAGACTAGTCGAGAAAAGGCATCTAGTGTATGCTACCTCAGGCGTGGCATCCCTTCGTGTGAGCAGTGGCAGTGTGTACGGGACATCACCTTACGTGTGGGGCAGCACCCGCACAGAGTCCTCTTGTGCGATGATAGCCGCGCAGGGAGTCGCCGTGTGCGAGGATAGCGAGCGCGACCAGGTGCAGTCAGCCACAATATAACTACAATCGCCTGATACTTACCCAGCTCCCTTGGTTTAACACAGCAATATGGGTGTCACTAGGCGACCTAAGAGTGTTAGTGTAGCTGACCGAACTGGGCCCTGGCGTAGTGAACACTACCTTGTGTGAGGGGTAGCGCGGGTAGTCGTCGTTAGTGAGCGGCCGGTCTCGCTCGTGGCCGCGCTCCAGGTAGGGTTTGTTCTTGAGGATCTCGACCAGCTGGGAGCGCAGCACCAGACCGCGGTAGCGTCCGTAGTGGGGCAGCGCGCCGACGCCGGCCGCCGCCAGCGCCGCCTGGCCGGGACCGCTGGCACACGCCTCCTCGTCAGAACAGTCGGAGCTGCAGGGCTCCGGCGGCAGCTCGGCCGGCACCTCCTGTCGGCGCCGGCGTAAACTTCAGCGTGTTTTCACAAGCACGTGCATCATCTCCATACCTCTGATATCTAGTATCATTGTGCTGAATCCATATAAGCAATTTAGCCGACGCCCCAGGAAGTCAAGTAATCTCTGTCAGGAGCCGAGTGTGCGCGTCACTCACCCCCTCCTCGTACTCGACCACGGGGAAGCCGTTGTGAGTGCACGAGTCGAGCAGGTCGTATATCTGGCCGGCCGTGGGGCTGGTGGGCAGCACCCGGACTGGAGCGGCCATCACCTGCGCACAGGACAGACGTCAGACCCGGCCCAGTCATCACCTGCGCACAGGACAGACGTCAGACCCGGCCCAGTCATCACCTGCACATGGGACAGACGTCAGACCCGGCCCAGTCATCACCTGCACATGGGACAGACGTCAGACCCGGCCCAGTCATCATCTACGCATGAGACAGACGTCAGACCCCGCCCAACCATCACCTGCACATGGGACAGACGTCAGACTCGGCACAGCCATCACCTGCACATGGGACAGACGTCAGACCCGGCCCAGTCATCACGTCCGCATGGGACAGACATCCGACCCGGCCCAGTCATCACCTGCACATAGGACAAACGTCAGACCCGGCCCAGTCATCACGTCCGCATGGGACAGACGTCAGAACCGGCCCATTCATCATCTACGCATGAGACAGACGTCAGACCCCGCCCAACCATCACATGCACATGGGACAGACGTCAGACTCGGCACAGCCATCACCTGCACATGGGACAGACGTCAGACCCGGCCCAGTATCACCTGCACAGGACAGAGGTCAGACCCGGCCCAGACATCGTCTGCACACGGGAGAGACGTCAAACCGGTCACCTGCGCGGGTAACACAGGTCAGACCTGGTTACAGCCGTCACCCGCGCGCGGAACAGGGTCACACCCGTCACTCGCACGGGCAACAGGGTCACACCCGTCACTCGCACGGGCAATAAAGGTCAGACCCGACACCCGCGCGGGTAACAGGTCAGACCTAGCCACAGCGGTCAGCCTACTCGCAAGCCAAGGGGAGATGTGGAAAACACTATGAAACTAAGCCAAACCGCGCGATAGAAAACACAAGAGAGCAAATATTGGATGTTTTATTATTTCAATAAATATGAAGAGCACTCGCATCACTGGGGCCCATTTACACACGCCTGAGTCAGCGCTCACTCACGGTTGCCATGGAGATGTGTTCGCCCTCGGGCGGAGGACGCCAGCTGAGCAGGGGAATGCCGTCCAGCTCAATGTGGGCGTCGTAGAGACTCTGTCAACAGGCAAAAAGCGATGTGGTCACTGTATATACAAAAAGGTATAGCAGAAAATCCCAACTGTTCACTGCTCACACTGTACGTCCTCACCCATGGTCAGAGACGAGGCCATGGACGTCGACATCACACATAATGACACAGGCAGACGAGGCTACAAGACAGACGACGAACCATAGAGCAAACAAGCTTTTACCATCCCGTCATCCATTCATCCATTTACTACAAACACTTCCCCTAACGGAAGTGGCTTTTAAAGTGTTGTCATGATGAGTGCGAGAACGGCCGCTTCTCACCTCGTTGAAGGAGTCGGCCACGTATTTGGCGATGATGAGCACGAACATGAGCACGGGTCCGATGTTGACCACGCCGGTGGCCTCCACGATGATGAAGGTAAGCGAGATAGCCATGCGGACCACACCCGCCAGCATCCCGGCGGCGCCGAACAGGGCGAACTTGCTGGGGTCCACCCAATCCTGCCGAGGGGGACGGTCAGGGGGCCGCAACAGGCTTAGTTGCTTCCGGCACATGAAAGCAGCTAAGATGCATTCCAGCACTTAGAACAAGGATACCTCTTTCATTAACACCGAAACGAACAATAAAACACTGCAAGAAACGGTCAGAACAATGAAAATTGCACTAAGTGACTGGAGCACAGATAATAATTTTTAGGCGTCACGGCCTATAATTTTTACAGTGGTGCTACTACGTTCCAAACTTGCGTCTTAGCTGTATTATATTGATGTAACTCTGCCGTCACGGACCGCCCTACTTTCGTGACTGTTTTATGTGAACCTTTTTATGCCCGGGTTTTAATGTATGATCTATATGATTCTATGTGGGTAGTAGGTATGACCGCAACATGAATGCATATGTGTAGGTGCTGCGGTTTTACTATTAAATGCAGCATATCCCTAAAAGCACCATGTGCAGGCTTGAGAAGATTCACCTCACGACCAACATTCTGTTTTAATGAACAATCCGTGTTAGTTGACTTGCACATGTCTTTATAAGCTGACTTTGCCTATTGCTAGATGTTTCGTCTATTGGTAATGTAAATAAATTAACGTAAACAACGTGCCTAGAGTAAAACAATGCGCTACACTACCACGCCAGCGCTAAAGCACTAAGTGACATTCCTTGGATGGGTGAAAGCTACCAGTGCAGTCATAACGAGGTATTTAATACATTACCACAGCTTCATAAAAGGAAGCGGAACAGCTGGAGCCCAAGCAGACAAACCTCACAGCTACAGCTGATGCAACAAACCCATATCCCCATCCACACGCCACATCCTTGCTGTAGCACCACCACCACGGCACGCTGCCAACACTGGACGGCGCCTGACCGGGTTGGGGAGGGTCTGCAGCAGGACGGCGGCGGCGAAGCGGCCGATGGCAGCTCCCGTCACCAGCGAGGGGATAAACACCCCGCTGGGCACCGCCAGGCCGTAGGTCCAGCACGTCAGCACCAGGTAGTAGAGCGCGAACATGCCGATCGGCAGCGGCAGGTAGGTGCCTGGGAGGAGAGGAGGGTCAACTATGCGACGGCCCGCCGCTGCCACGTGGGAACCGCTCAGAACAACGTGGAGAGCACAGACACATCCACACAGCATGGGGGACGTGGTTTTCTGCACAGGATTTTACGGCTCAGGGTGGATATATAAACTCGTTATTTGTTTCACAAGACTGGTACTGTAGTTACGATGTCGCGCGCCGTAGGGTGAGAGAACTGACCGAGAGGGTCGTGCAGGAGGCTGCGTAGGCTGGACTCGGGCGTACGCAGCATCATGTTTGTCATGCCCAGCGTGTCCGGCGTCAGCTTACACTGTTGGCAGAGGGGACGGGTGTCAGCTGATACCGTTGGAAAGGGTGATGGGTGTCGGCTGACACTGTTGGCACGGGTACGAGCGTTAGCTTACACTTTCACGTGAAGGAGAAAATGGAACAGAATATGCCGGCTTCAGTCGACAGGATGGACCGCACGCAGTCCAGCAGTGACCCGCAGCCCGCCTGAACAACTCAACGCCTGAGATAAATTGCATTGACAAAGTTAACAATTTGATCACTAGTCACAGTGATATAACATAAAATCACCCATTTGCTAAAAAATATCAGGTCCCTCCCATGCACCACAAAGTATGCTAGTGGCAGCCAGCGCTGCGCCGGTACTGATCCGGCCCAGGCAGGGGTCGCTACGTGTGGTGGTACACCCGGATCTGGGCGGGTGGAGAACTGACGGGGGACGGACCAGAACCTGGGAGCTGTCGGCGGAGTGTCTGCACATCAAGGGCTGGTCAGGGGGGACGGACAATGAACTACTGACCCGGCCCAGGAAGCTGTCGATGGAGTGTCCGTACAGGCGGTACTCGCCAGACACCAGCGCGATCTGATGCGCCACCAGCACCATCACCAGCGACACCAGCACCACCTCGCCTCCGCGCGACCGCCAGCTCTTCATGTACCTGTGGTGTCGCGCCGGCGGAACACGGGGAGGTCAGAGACCCCGCACGTCGGCGGTACGCTAACGTAGCAGGGCAGGTGCAGGGCTCTCCAAAAGTTGGAGCCATTAGATGAACTGTACGCCATAGCTTGAGAATAGAAGGCTTACTGCCAAGTTTTAATGGCTTCCCTCTTCCTTGCATAAACCGGCGCCAGTCATCTATATCTACAAAAAATGTCCTCGTGGCCTAACCTCGAAAACTCGATGATGAAATATTGATGCTGCTTAGTATCTCAAAGCCATTCTGACCTACAACTGGTAAATGTCATCATAACATGAGCCACGTAAATGTGTCCAAATCTCCTAAATTTAGTTGATAAACCGTTTTCTAATAAATCATTTATCTATCCTATGTAAACATCACAACCACAGGTCCACTCCAGTGCAATTCAGTGAGAAGCTTTTCCGTCCACCAAACATAAAAGAAGCACAACTATATCGCGTTACACGGATGATCAGAGCTTTAGCGATCTCAGTCTGGCGGAGACCGCGCGCGCCCGGTGCCGCACCAGCGCGCCTGCCCCGCCCTCTGCGGTGAGCCGACTCACGTGCGTCGGAACAGGCTAATGCGCAGATTCAGCGAGACAAACGCGGCGCCCAGCAGGCCCGTAATGCAGGCCAGGGTGCCGTAGGCCAGCGCCTCGTAACCCAGCGCCGAGATCACCACCTGACCGAACGCGCCGAAATCCAGCAGGCCGCTAAACAGCAGCTCCCCTGGCGGCGGAGGAGGGAAACACTGTCACACCGGAGGACGCGGGGGAGCACAGACAGGCCACTGAACAGCAGCTCCCCTGGCGGCGGAGGAGGGAAACACTGTCATACCGGAGGACACAGGGGAATATCTAAATAGCATCCGGAAAACAAAGACACGCAAATGTGAACGAATATCGATACTTAATAGGCAAACACCCAACACACATCGAAACAGGGCGCAGGGATCTATTCTGGCACTCTCGTCCTGCACATACTAAGAGTGTACAGCCGACAGCGGCCCGATCGAGGGAAACGACCCGCAGAGCGCAGACGGGCATCTCTGGCAATCATCAATCGCATAGATAGGCTGCGCAACTTTAGCTGATGCGAGCGTGCTACAAGACATCCGATGGAACCCAACCTTTATTAAAAAAAACAGCCCGGCTCTACTCTCAGCCAACCCTGAAGTATCTGGCCGTGTACCAGTACGTTTCTGAGAAGCAGAGAGCAGCGGCAGACACGGCAGCACGTATGCAGCTTACCTGGGTGTCCGAAGTAGGCGCTCAGCACCTGCTTCAACACGAGCGTGGCCAGGAAGGAGGTGAAGAGGAAGCGCCAGAGAAGGTCCTGGTGCAGGTGACTGGCGCCCTCCTCAATGGCAAACATGACGCCACCTGCCAGCACACCGGAGCCCGTTACAGATGGCAGCACCGGCGTCAGTGTCGGCGTCACAGCATCCCACGGCAGGTGCTATAACCGGAAACATAAGGGGACACGCGGCTCCTTGACGAGGGCGGTACGGCCCATATCTGAAAATATGCATTGAAGGCTAGTCAATATTGCAGACAACGTGACCTAACACCTTCTCTAAATTTACCGCTGAGCAGCAGAACCTTGCCTCGTTACCAAAGCCACGCATATTGCATTCATAACAAGTCCCTCCGTAGGAAGGAGTCCAACAGAAGCTTATCTTCAACCCCAGAGACGGTTCTGACGGCGCCAGGGATTGAACTCTCGGATCACATCCGATCTGGTCACTGATAACTCCACCAAAGGCGGGAGGGGGGGACAGCTCACCTCCCGGGGCGCCGAAGGCGGCCGAGACGCCGGCGGCGGTGCCGCAGGCCACGAAGTCGCGCTTCTCGTGATCCTCCCGGAACATCCTGACCCAGACAGTGAGTCTGTCAGTCGACAACACAGCGCCAGTGTACCAAATTGGTTTCGCGCCAGGGTGCTAAGTGTAAAATCAATATTCAAACATATAGTCCGCGGGTGGAAACTTCGCAAGTTATTATATTTTGGCACTCAATTGAAACCCTTATTTAAACCCTTATCTAACGTTTAGGAATAAACTTGCGAGTAGAAGGAAGAAACGAGTCCAAATGTAGGTGTAGTACAAAACAACATAAGTGAGTGGAAAATTCAGCTTGCCCGAGTGTCGTTCTCTACCCAGCACCCTGGGATTGGAGCTTTGCACAGGGCAGTCAAACACACCGCATGGTGGTGCCACTGAAGCGAAGATGCCCAACAATCACCCACGATGAGGCTGATGTCACTCCCAAACAGTCCAGACACTTCAAGGATATCAGAAATCAAACACAATTTAGCATCAGAAACAGAAACTTGAAAATTCAGACGGTAAGGGATTTATAAAATGTCATGGAGGGACTCGCCTTCAAATATATGAAAAGGTGATTCACAAAAAGTACTTGAGCAGCAAGCAGGAAAAAACAAACAGTTTACTTCTCCTAAGAGGACATCACTTGTAGATGACATCCCGTCAATACAAATTGATACTGGTGACACCGGCTGAAACTTGAACCAATCAATTACCACAGACAATGGCAAAACCACCTGCCATTTTGCACTCACTTAAAGAAAGGTGTGGAGAATGCGAGCGTGGAGGATTTTCCCTGAGAGATTCCTGCGGCCAGGACCGCTCCCGAGTGAATCATAGGCCCTTCCTGAGGGCAGACAACGTGTATGAATCTGTGTAAACTCGTCACAGCGGAAACAAGAGAAAGTTCGCACACATCAAAGATCCCAGATGTGATCACAGGGCCTTCTTTCGTGCTCACAACATGGCTGCACATACGAGCATTTCATCAGGGCAAAAAACGTGTCAAAACTCACACACCACACAAGTGCGGTACATGGATAAGGCCCAATCGTTGCAGTGCTGACCAGCGCTACACCGAGATGAGAAGAGAGCTTAAGCGCACCTTTCCGACGGGCAGACCGGCCATGACCGACGCATAAACGCCGATCAGCTTGGTGAAGAGTGTTTTGAGGCGAACACAGCGCGGGATCTTGACGCCGTTTAGGTAGCACTTGATCTGCGGGATGCCGCTGCCCACGGAGACCGGCTACGGAGGGGTGAGAGGTCGCCGTCACAACACCGTCACAACGGCTAGGGATACTTTACAGACCCGGACAACACACCAATAGAATTTAAGGAACAACACAACGCATTAAGATATGACCGTTGAAGCCCTCTGTCACCTCAATGTGTGCGCAGCAGTAGGCGACACAGGCGAAGGTCACGTTGAGGGCGCACCATACCAAGAAAGGCGTCACCACGCACATGACGCCCTTGCACTTGTACATCTCTGCCGGACGCGCCTGCGTGTCAGCCTGGCCAACTGGTAGGGGCGGGGAGCGCATCAAAACGTATTAAAGTCGACCAATAGTGCGGGGCGCGTGCAACAGCCTGGCCAATAGGTAGGGGCGAGGAGCGCATCAAAATCAGGCCGACACAGAGGGGTGCCTGTCACAGTTTGATAGAAAAACTTCAGCAACAGTAACATTAAGGAACAACAGCCTAGCAAGCAACAACAGCAATATCAGGCAACACAAATTCAAAACAGTAGCATACCGAACACACCACTAGTGGTCAGGTTTTACCGACCAATGTTTACCACATAAAGGCATTTAACCACCCGGTAGCACACCTACCCAGCCTATCGCTACAGCACAGGAAATTCTTCCTCGCACAATCAGTCCCTCAACGACAAAGTGAGACGCGCAAAGTAAACCACCACCATCAACAAAATAGCATCCCAATGAAGGCGCTATACCTGTTTTACAGTACCACTACCCTGAAGCACTACCCGTTTTACAGTACCGACTTGACACCAAAATCAGGCATCCGTTAGCCCCGGTAGCCGTGAGGTACGTTACCGCTGTAGATAAGGTCGAACTTGGGGCCCTCGGTGAGGTTGATTCCCATGGTGAGGACGCACGCGCAGAAGGCCGTGGCGGAGCCTGCAGGTCAGTGCAGCACGTTAGAGGCACCTATAGAAAATTTCGGATGATAATCTAAGGTGTCTAAAATCACTCAAGATGTGTACACTTTGCAGATACCAATTTCTAAGCGCATGTGTCCCCTTAACGTAAACAGAACGTGCCCTGTCTAGTTTTGAAGAAGGCATGGTGGTTTATTTTTAGTCTTTCCCATTATTTTAGCGTCAGTGTTGGGTAGGACACATGTTTTCTTGCCACTTCTACCTATGAAAGATGAGTACTCTGCTGCTCAGACAACGCGATTAGATAGGCGCCAGGCAGACTTGTCGGCGGCCAACAGAGACTAGGGCAATGGCAGCTAGGTACATCGATGCACACACCACGACAGCCGGAACTATTGTCCGGGAGAAAGACACCAAAATATCAACTGAAATACAGATATTGATCCAAGCTGACCTTCTCATCCACGCCTCTAGCCCGGAATGTGACAAAACCCCAATTCGAAGTACAAACATCGGCGTCAGAATGAGCATGGTCCCAGCTGGACTCAGCTTCGGGGTCCGCGGCGAACGGGACTGACCGATGAGCGTGCAGGCAAACAGCCGCTGCAGCTGGTGCCAGATGGTGCCGTAGGACGAGAGGATCAGCCGGTGCTCGATGTTCATCTGACTGTGCACCACCTCGTAGTCCAGACTCTGCCGGAGGGAGCGTCACAGCCGCAGCTTCGTTGCCGACACTGCAGTACAGCTGCAGCATTGTGGCCAGCACTGCAGCTTCACGTATCGAATGCCTGCTTTGCGCTAATAAGATAGCTGGAACGGTGTTAAGGGGAAGAATGCGAGCCGTAGCACCGAGCACTAGCATTTATCTAGAGATAAAAGTTTCAAAATTATTTTCCCACCGAAGTACAAGCTTCTCAAGAAGTGTAATAACAAATGGGACAAGACGACGTCCAACGGCTATGTGTTCAAGTTCGTCCAATTAAACCCCAACAAGGATAACTCGAGGATGTATCTTCATCATGTTGTCGATAAAGGAAAACTTTTAATAATTAAACACACTTCTGGGCAGTCTATCTCCAGCAAAACAACAGCTGCAACATTGACAGCCGTCATGTTATCGTCCATGACGTCGAAAAATGCTTAGAAGAAGAAAGGTAAGCCAGGACAGTCAAAATCAGAATTTTAAGACATCAACTACAAGAAACAGTACAATTTTTGTGACTTTGGTCGGAAAATAATCCAAAGAGCAAACTGTGATGGATCATTTTTGGAATGTGGCTATTCATATGTATAGTCTAAATTAGAATTTTCATATAAATTGTTTTCACTACGAGCCAACAAAGAGCATCATGAAAATCAAAATCATTCTGCTAGCACCATGTTCAGCCCGAAAAACATCGAGGGCTGTGCTTCGACTTTGCAGACTGGGTAGGACACCGGCCCCAAGGTAAGCAATCTTATCCTGATTCTGATCTTATGGACATCCCGACTTTTTAAACTCCTCAACGTACGCTGGATAACATGGGAAAATATCATCTCACCCCAGGTGACCTTCCCTTTCTTCAATTTTATTATAATTATTAACACAAATGAGGATTGAAGTGAGTTTCCAAGCGAGACTTAATAGGTGTGTCTTACTAGTGAGTGATACTTGGATATACCTTTTGAAATGATCGTTGGTGCGCCCTTTATGTTTCCATGTAGTGTTGGCACGGTTAAAAACTGGTCATCACTATAAAACTCATAGCTGTTAAACAGTACCAGACGTGCGGGCGCTTTCACCATGAAGTTCAGATTTTCAGGCACAAACTTATACTGGACATTCAAAAAAGGACACTGGTCATTGGCTTTATTTGTTCTCTCAAAAACTGTCCTCCCTGGTGACCCAGACATAGAGAACGTAGCCTTCCGAGCAGTGGCATGTCTCTTACCTCCAGTTCCCCGTCCAGGAACGTTCCCGGAGTGAGGCGATGTTTCCCGCGTCGCCGCCGTCGATGTTGTCCGCCGCGACGGCGAACTCGCGAGGGCGCGTCGTCCCACAGAGGGTCCCCAGAAGCGGACTCCGGCGGGTCCGCGTTCACAGAGCCCACCACCATCTGCCAAACGTCACGCACACACGTCCTCAGCTCCTGGGCGGATCTCACGCCAGGCATGGTATGTCATATGCAATGTACTTTGCCTGGCAGGCTCAACGTTGCAGGTGATTCCTGGAAATTTGTTGCTTAGCAGGCAGGAAAGGTGGTCAGCAAAATATTAATGAGATTAGGAACAGTAAAAAGGCACAGATGAGTTTTATGTAAAGAGTCACTGAAAAAGATAACATAAAAAGGAATTGAAACTCTACCAAATTTTGCATGTTCTACAAAAGCACACTTCATAACATCATTCCTGCAACTTGCAAAACTTCCAAAATGAGGGCTGATAATCCTGGAATTGCAATCGGATCCGGATTCATCACCCTCACCTCATAAAAGAGATAGATTGATGATCGTGACGATACATAAACCTCCCCAACCAATTAAAGACATATGAATATATTATATATATTGTGTTTAAGAAAAAAAAATAAAAAAAAAAAGGGGGAAAAAAAAAAAAAAAAAAAAAAAAAAAAAAAAAAAAAAAAAAAAAAAAAAAAAAAAAAGAAAAAAAAAAAAAAAAAAAAAAAAAAAAAAAAATAAATATATATATATATATATATATATATTTAGAACATCTCTACGGAGGCCATATCCATCGTCAATTGGTACGGAGATAAAAGATAAAGAGTAAAATCCAGAAACCTAAAACAATAAAGAAAGGTGATCAACAAAACGCATTTAAACAGATGACGTTGTGCACTGCTCGTTCGTGATTGGGACCGTGTGTAAGGCGTGACTGGTTCTTGTGCCGGTGTGAGTGTTAGATTTATTATTATTGTGTTGGTAGATAGTGAAATTTAGTGAGATCATTGCATTATTTTCTGTAAAGTTGTAGAGACCGGGGTCACTGTAAAATTTTACTTTTCTGCTCAAAGGGAATGCTTGTGCCAAAAACTTTCATCATATTTTCGCAGCCTTGACATTTGGTATCTGGCAGATGTAGCACTATACCAATAAAACATTGATTGGTCTTTACTTGGCTAGTACATAGTACATAACTTGGCTTTAAATACCCTTCAAATGTTACATTTGACCCCATCGGTCAACACCCGGGGTAAATTGTAATATATTAAGCATGCGTCTGGTTTTCGATCCGAGATGCTCGTTAGGTCGTTAAAATATTTTTAACTTTTCAGACTCGAGCTCGAACAGAAACTGACACGTGTGAACTGTGAAGCGATGCCAGTATAATCTACACATGCAGAAGGAAAGGGCTTTTGCTTGTGTTTTAATTTGGTGGTAAATATTAAGCATAAAACGTTGTGCATGTTGCTGATTTATAATGATTTTATTACTATAACGACGCTTTCCACGCTATTTAGTGTTGAAAATATCGATCCCGGATTCAGAAATATATATCCCGGATCGGATTAACAATCCCGGGAAGAATATATATATATATATATATATATGATATCAGTACCTACCATCCACATCATAATTTGTTGATGTCATTAAGTTTCATGGATAAAGTTCAGCCTGCTCATTCTGGTGATGCATCATGTTCTATAGAAAATAGTTTGCTTCTTGGCCCATAGTGGCTTACTTTAGCCCAAAGCTCAAATGAAAAAACACCAGTGGTTGAAACTAATAGCAATAAAATCTTGGTTTGGAAAGGAAAGGTTAGCCATATTGACCATTTGAGCCCTAAAACAAGTTGACATAACTCCTATGACACCAGAACCCAAGCATTCACAGACTGTAGCTCACCACAATGGCATCCTCCTGATCATTATCTTCTATTCTGTGGTGGCCTGGCAGTCCTCCACTGTAAGTGCGAGGACGAACCGCTGGCACAGAATCATCAAGCAGGTCGGGTGAAGCATGCAGCATTGTCACTGCCACACCTCCTTGTGATAAAACCAGCTTAGAAACAAGCACCAGGCATTTGGGGGGGGGGTGAAAACAAGCTGAAATAACAGTGATGTATCAGATCAGACCATTGCACTGTACACACCCAGTCTACAGAGTGTGGTAGGTTTCAAAAAAATATTGATGGAGCAACCTTGGGGCAGACCTACCAGTTTGAGGCAGATTTTCCCATCTTTCAAACAGGTAAGGAAACCCTTGGAGCAGACACTGACACTTGAAACAGCACTGAACTACTGGGGCAGAAACATAGGCACAGAAATTAAAAAAGAAAACAGAAAAAGCAGATATCATTGTTTTTCAATGGCCTTCCCATGGTTTCAAATCAAGCTTTCTGCTGCAGCATAGGGAGAATCCTGCACCAGCCACCAAATTTCTGTGCCTATAAGGGCAGCAATTAATCTGCTCCAAACACCACAGTCTAAAAAAGGTAGCAGGTTTCAACAAGATCTTGCTGTGGCAGATTCAGGGCAGACCTAACAGTTTCAGGCAGCTTTTGCCCATCTTTAAAGCAGGCAAGGAACCCTTTGGGTAGAAACTGACACTTGGGCAGACACCAACACACTGAAGTGGACACAGAGATAGTGATAGGGTATGATAGAGAAAATAAGTGATTATTGTTTTTCAGTGGCCTTCCTACATTATAAAATGAAAATGTATACCCCAGTGGAAATTGAAGTCTGCAGCAGAAACCAAATTTAAGCCCCAATTCAGGCAGAATACAAGCTGCCCAACACCTCATCAAGAAGCCTGCCACATACTGCAATTGGCAAACACCTTGTTGAAAGCCTACCACATTCTGCAGTCTGGGCAAACACTGCACAGCATCTAGAAACTATCACTGTTCAGAGACTTGTTGGGACTCATTGTAAATAAAGGAATGAGAAGACAATTCTGGATCTATATCCTAACTGAGCTAACTGAGTGACAGACTAACAAGTCTTACCAGATGACTACTGCAGCCTTTATACAGCCTTACTATAAAGGCTGATAAATATAAAAAGCTGGCTAAGCCATCAGCTCAACCAAGGATTCGTTGTTGTACCCTTGGGGCCTGATCTATATCTGATTGGGACTCTCTCCCTGACTCTGTTGTAACAGCACAAACCATTTCCCAATTCAAAAGTGGCCTAGATGAACACTGGGCCCATCTCAAGTACTTTTCTCCTCCAGTGTGCAAAACATGACATTTTCAACGAGATCTCGTCGGTGTGAGTGCCCTTGGAGACAGGACTGAGTGGTGCGAGTTTTATCAACCTGGTGCAAATTTGTGAGACTGGTGCAAGGAAGGTGACACTTAAACTTAACAAATAATGGCTGAATGTTTATTAAGACACAGGAGGGGCCTTATAAAAAGTCCTTAACTGATAAATGGCAGAGATAGCATTGCATCGTGTGGGTAGGAATGGGTGCATTTTTCTCCCTGGTATGTGGCAGATTGGTGTGAATTTTTGGAGGCTGGTGGTGCGAGGATTTTAGATGGCTGGTGCGACTCGTCTGGCCCACTGCCATACTTTGCAGACTGGTTTCTCCTGAGAACGAGTGAGTCAACCACGATCAAAATTGAGCTTGTAGAGAATGGAGCCTGCAGGCCTTGTGCCTTGAAATTCCAAAAATCTGTAAGGTAAGGTAACTAATGTGGACCAAAGTGGGCAATTTGACAATGTCAATAAGTGGGGTTTTAGGACACACAAATAACTTATTCTTCCAAACTGGCTAGGTATAAATTAAGTCCTGACTCCAAACAACATGGTTTTGTGATATGTGACTAATTTGTTGCCTTTTAAAAAGGGTGGTCTATATTAGGCTCAACTGACGTTATCTTAGACTATTGCGCATCCGGCGTCAATCACAATCTTATTACAATTGAAAACTCTTACAATCTCAGGGGGCCTGGAATGGCTTACATTATTTAGAAATGTAGAACGCGTTATTTGAACGGAAAATGTTCGATTGGGTCCTGTAGTCTGAACTCCGAAGGTGGAATTATCTGCCTCCTCTTGCCTGTACTAAACGATCTTCCGAAAATTAAGACTAATTGTCTCTTATTTGCTGACGTGTAAATTATACAAAAAATTTTGCAATTGAGCCCTTGTTAATCTTTAGCTGCATGGTTGCACTTTGGAAGCTTCACTATCCGAATGTAATCGTTCACTGTGTCATTGAAACAAGCCTATTAACACATAAAATCCAAACTCTACTCTAGTTGTGAATCCGGGACCTTGGGTGTGGTTGATTCTAATTGACGTTGTGAACACCTGAATCACATTGTTAGTAAGGCACGGGGTGGTCTGATGATTGCCTTGGTTGGCCATTCAGAGGAAGAGCGGGGAAGTTGACCGAACCAATCTGGGGCTTATTTTGGCAACATTGATCTATTATGGAGTTTGGCTGCGTAATTTGGGGTGGGGTGCCACTCATCTTGATAGACTGGACAAATTGCATAATTCTTGATTTGGCTTAGTAAGTACATCATTTGTGTACCATGATCTTTGGTCGTTATAAACACTCTGGCTATCGACTACAATTGATTCCTTTTAAAAATTATTCCGAAATAGACTGTTTTGTCGGTATTTCTTTGTCGGGACACGGGCAATGTTTGTTGTGTGTTCCATTTGGGGGTGAAACTGTGGGGGGATTGTTTGTGCACCACTAATTTTAACTTATCTGCGGCATGCCACTTTCCGACCCTTTTAGATTTTTGTTTTGAGCCGATTGTTATATATGTGTTGCTGTTGAAGTACTTTTAACTGTTTGATATTCTTATGTTTACTGTTTTAAGTGCATATTTTGTGCTGAATTTGATCGTTGTTTGTAGTTTGTTGGTCCTCATTTTTACTGTGTTGTATGTGACCTTTTACCGTCCATGTTTTTGTTCTGACTTGAGCTCTTATTGGGTATGACCTTTTATGACTAATAAAAAATAAAAATTAAGAAGAACCCTTGCTCTGAGTAGGGAAACTACGGTTAGAGCTGAAGAACCGTGGTTATCTGTAAAAACCGTGGCTTAGAGCTCAATTGTAGTTTAAGTTGTTGCTTGATTGACTTGTTGTGTTGTTGTTGAGTCCTGCTGTTGTTGTCGTTGTTGTTGTTCCTTTTGTTTTGCCTGCTATGTGTTTTGTCTGGGTACTTTTGTCTTGTCTCAAAGACAGCAATTTTTAGGCGTGTTATTCTGCCGGCAGAACGCATAATAGTATGCCGCACTCATGCGCAGTACGGTATCATTGACTACAAGATACCGTACTGCGCATGCGTGTGGCACACTAGTATGCGTTCTGCACGGCAGTATAGCACGGCTTTTATTTTGGATGATGCCAGATGAATCAGATCGGCCTGAAAGAAAGTACGAAACCTCCAAAAACATCTAGAATCCCCAGCCGGCTCTGTCCGATCTGTCACCATGACAACCATTCCTCGTGGCTCGGGTTCTCAAGCAAGGATTACGTGCAAAATTCCTTACTTCAAGACCCATGTGCCTCCACGACCTCGCTTAGTTTATATTCGTTTATATCCAGGGCTTATATCCACGATATATACCTGCAATATAGCCCTGCAGTAGTGACATTGCCACCAGCATTGGTAGTTACCTTGCACCTGTACACAGTAGGTAAGGTGATGATCCAGTCGTGGTCTACCTAGTTAGGTGTATTATGGTAGTAGGCAGATCACATCTCGCGGTTCAAAGGATCACATCAGAAGGTCCACTGATCAAAGGGTCTAATGATCTTAGGCTCTACACTTTGAACGGTAGACCTTTTGAATAAGTAGTCCAACGTTCAAAAGGTCCAAAAAAGGCGTGCTCAGATGCATGAGAGTATGAGAGTGGGGTGCATGATGCCGCAGAGGCGTGCTAAGACACACGATAATATATACGAGGAAATGAGGGTTAGGTTAGGTTAGGTTAGGTTAGGTTAGGTTAGGTTAGGTTAGGTTAGGTTAGGTTAGGTTAGGTTAGGTTAGGTTAGGTTAGGTTAGGTTAGGTTAGGTTAGGTTAGGTTAGGTTAGGTTAGGTTAGGTTAGGTTAGGTTAGGTTAGGTCAGGTTAGGTTAGGTTAGGTCAGGTCAGGTCAGGTCAGGTCAGGTCAGGTCAGTTGTGTATGCCTTTGGTCCCTATTTTAATCTGGGATATACCCTTTTCCAGATTATGGTGCGCCTCTGGTCTGGGGACCACTTTGGGAAATGTTTTAGAAATATTCCACATTCTGCAAGAAAATCCCAAGAGGTGAAACAGACAGAAGGAGGGAGGGTTAGAGGAGTAGCTAAGTGGTCTCGACCAGAGGACTCGTTCTGGGTGATTCCCCAGCTAGGAAAAAGGGACCAAGGGCATACACAACTGACCTGACCTGACCTGACCTGACCTAACCTAACCTAACCTAACCTAACCTAACCTAACCCTCATTTCCTCTTATTATCATGTGCCTTAGCACGCCTCTGCAGCATCATGCACCCCACTCTCATGCATCTGAGCACGCCTCTTTGGACCTTTTGAACGTTGGACTTCTTATTCAAAAGGTCTAACTTTCAAAGGGTAGAACCTATGAACATTAAACCCTTTGAACTTTGGACATTCTGATGTGATCCTTTGAACCGTGAAATGTGACCTGCCTACTACCATAATACCTTGCAAAATTTGTCGGACAGGCCTCATCACGCGTGTTCCTCCGCATGGTTTGACCAATTTCTAGTGTTTCGGCAATACCATATTAAGCAGGTAGGTAGGCAGGTAGGTACCTCAGCTGAGTGATCCGTAGTGTGGGCTGATAGGTCTTTCTTGGGGTGCCCAGGCACCCCCATTGAAACGTGGAAGAAGTGCTGGAATATCCTTTAAATTTTCTTGTTTTAACCTTTCACTGCCCAGCTAGGGTCCGATCGGTCCTCTCTCGGTTTTTCAGCAATGATTCCGAGCCGATTTAAACTAGACGCACGTCGCTTAGCAAACCTGTAGGATGATCAATGAGACAACGTATGACAAAAATTGACATCAGGTCAGGTCAAGTCCGCAAGGAGTTATGACGTCATTTCTAAACCCATGTAAGGCGATTCTGCTCTTCTAAAATAAGGCTGACAATCTCGCCTTCTAAAAGAGCCAGAACAAGTTTCTATTCTCATTCAAAAGCTCTTGAAACAAACAATTTGCACGCTATCGTCCATTTTAAGGTCAGGTCAATACCAAGGTCCCCAGAATTCATCAAGAAAGGAGCCCAGGTGGTGCCGAGTTAATTTTAAGGACTTGATATTGGTCTGATGCGGTCCAAAAGGCCTATGGGAAGGCAAAGAAAAGACATCTTAACATTACCATTTGATACGGTGGCTACCTGCCTATTCACGCTGTAAATGTGGACACCCCATACTTTTCAGAAATCCACGCCCCTGTGAGCGAAAGTTAAATAGCTCCCGCGTGAGGAGGGGTGTATGAGCGTCCCCTATAGGTTTTCCGTCTTTGAGAGAAAACTGCGACACGGAACGGTGCCCTACTGGGCCAGAGACGAATTCAAGGGAGAGAAGGGGATGGTCGACATTTCCCTCAGGGCCCAAGGGCCGCCCCTTGCCGATTTTGGGCGCCGAAGCCGCACGAAACTGGCGATACCTTGCTTACAAACAGTGAATGTTCAATCAGAATTAAAAGAAAAAGAGCCGTTTGAGGTTGGCCTGTTTCGCCGTGAGGCGCCCCTGATTTTGAATCAGCCGCCCCGGCACTCCATTGAACGCTCCACTCCAACGTGGACTGCCCTCGTCGATTTTTGGCCACCCTCTTCTTTGTGGCTGGGCACCCATAGTTTACAATTGGCCGCTCTTTTTGAGTCGAAGGGCGCCCCACTGCAATATGAACCGCCCGTCTCTACATTTGGCCTCTCTTCCACATGCTTGTTCGTCCCTTCTCCACTATCGGTCGCTCTTTTACAACCGTGGGGCGTGCCACTTCAACGAAGGCCCTGCCACACACCTCCGGATGCCCTCTATTTTGTGGTCGGGAGCCCGACATTTCATGATTGGCCGCCCTTTTTCAGGCCTTGGGGGCCCTCTGCGACGTGGACCGCAATTATCTACTTAATCCCGCCCTCTTAGTGCATGATTTATCCACCATTCACCATCATTTTACAGCCTTAGGGTTCCCCACTTTAACACGCGCATTGACAGGGGTCTGAGCCACCTTCGCTTTGACGGGGGGGTGGCGGGTACCCCTAAGATCTCGAGAACCATGCTATGTAGCGAAAAACGGTAAACGGCGTTGGGTAGCCCACTCACTTCTCCATCCAAAATATTTGAACCATTTTTTTCAGGTCACATTTGAGGTCACTAGAGGTCAAAATATGCCGTCATAGGGATAACATGTAAATGAAGGTTTTCGGTCATTTCATCTGAACACGTAAATATAGAGGAAAACAGTTTAAACCATTGGAATCCTTGCAGCAAGCCGAATCGAATGATATATGATAGGTCCTTGCTCGGTCAAATCAAGGATTTGACCTGCCCTGAGGTCAGGTCAAGGTCAAATTATATAAAATACATATCATTACAACCGCAGAGACAAGGCAAATCGAATGCAGCTAAAATAAACGTTCTATCACCATCCGTTACCAAGTTTTTTTCAGTTAAAGCATGTATTTCCAATTGAGAGGTCATGGCTCGTACCTGACCTTAGGCCGATATAAAAATACCGGAACATAGTTTAGAGAACTCGGTGGGCCCATTATGTGATATGAGTTTCAATCCGATAAGTTCACCGTGTTTCGAATTATGCTATCTTAAAAAATTAGGTCAGTTCACTTGACAGACAGACAGACAGACAGACAGACAGACACACACGTATTTTCATCAAGAGACACAAAAAAATAATACATTGTTTGCGATTGGCGCAAAAGCACAAACGCTTATGCGAGGCGCCTCTCGCACGGTTGGTCCCCAACACACCGCACCACCACAGTGGGAATCACCCAGTGCCGCCGCTCAGGGAACAACTGATTGGGTGTGGCGCCCACTCACCGTCACCTCCGCCCGGCCCGGGTGCAGCTATGCAAATCGTTTTGTGTTTCGGATAAATTTAAAGACAGTTTAGGCTAGTTTTTTGGAGTTTGACTTATTCAATGAAGAGCCATGCAGAAGAATATTAAGTTTTGATTGCTTATCCATGTTGCAAAGGTTAATATTGTTATAGAGAGAATTTCGTGAAATATTGTTACTCTTGCATGGTTGAATAATTGACAATGGAGCATAAAGTGTGGTGTGTCTTCTTTTGTTTCGCCGCAAGCACAGTGGGGAGAGTTGATCGCTTGAACTTCAAATTGGGGTGAATTGAATTTGCTTGTGCCAAGTCTCAGACCTGTACTGGTGACCTGACCTGAGATGACCTGACCTTCAAATTTTGACAAAAGTTGTAAAAATGATAACAGAAAAGGTAAACCAAGTACGGCAGCGCTACGCGCCGCCGTTTTTATGTATCTCCGAAAAACCCGAGGGTGTGGGTACCCGCCGCCCCCCCCCACCGTCAATGCGCGTGTTAACTTTGACCGCTCTCACTCACCTCCGGCCGTCCTTAACTCTGTGGTTAGGCGTCCCGTTTTCACAATTGACCACTTTCATCCCTAGCACTGCAACATGGCCGCCCTCACCCACTTTTAGCCGCTCTCTTCGGCATGATTTTGTGCACCTTCTCCACCTCGTGCATCCTTGGGGCACCCCACTTCAACGTGGACCGCCCTCATTCACCTGCAGCCGCCCCCTGATTTGTGGTTCGGCGTCCCTGTTCCATGATTGACCACCCCTTTTCAGCTCTAGAGCGGCCCACTCCAAAATGGATCGCTCTCATTCATTTTTGAGTGCTCTCTAGTGCATGGTTACGCGCCCGTCTCCACCATTGTCTACTCTTTCGTAGCCTTTGGGTGCCTTATTTTTACGTATACCTCGGTCATTCACCTCCGGGGTCCTCCTATTTCACGATGGGGTACGTTTTCAGCCCTGGGCCGCCCCACATGTAAGGTCACTAGAGGTCAAGACATGCTATCATATGGATAACATGTAAATGAAGGTTTTCAGTCATTACATCTGAAGAAGTAATTATAGAGAAAAATAATGAATAACATTGGAATCATCGCAGAAACAACGAATGATATATAATATGACCTTGCTAGGGCAAATCAGGTAAAAAATTGGATTACACCTGACCCGAGGTCAGGCTAAGATCAAATTAGGTCAAAATGCATATCATAAGAACCACAAAGACGAGGCAAATATAATGAAATTAAAACGCTTATCACCATCCATTACTAAGCTGTTCAGTTAAAACCATTTTGCCCACGTATTTGCAACGGAGAGGCCATGGTTAGTACCTGACCTTAGGGCATCGTAAAAATAAATACCCAAAACATATTAGAGAACTAAGTGGGTACATTATGGGATATGAGTTTCAATCGGATAAGTGATGTGTGTTATGGATGAATGCCTGAACGTTTGACTGATTGAGTTGGATTGACCAGGGCACTTCCAGTTCCGGTTGATTTCAATCTTTGTGGATATTGTAATTTTCGGCTATTAATTGGATTTGATCTGTCACCATCCGTCATCTGCACTCCTACCACAAACACGTTCAACGCTAGACTGGTCCGCTTTGAAGTTCAGATAATCACGGTTTGCAAACGGATTGGTTAGCATTGGTCTGGATTTTCCTGTCATGATACACACTCACAGGGGCGTAGTCAGGATTTCGCTCAGTGGGTGGGGTGCGGCGCTCCGAAAATGGCCCCTGTGACAGCGCGAAAAGGGCCCTGATGGGTAGAAAGAACCCTGTTTGTTACAGAACCGTGTCCTTAGGGAGCCCTCAGGGGTAGGGGCGGCTGCCCCTGCCGCCCCCTTGGCTAGGCCCCTGCACTCTCACCTCACAAGTCCCCAAGTAAGCCTGCTGTGCAAGCTCCCATGCGGCCGAAATTTAAGGGTGGTTTTTGTGCTAGTCGAGGACAAATAGCCTTCGCCCGGGAGGGGCATCTTTTTATTTCCCCTTATATCTTTCGAGGTGGCGGCAAAACGGCGGGGCCAGCGGCGTCATGATTGGTATAACTGCTCTTTAAAGGGAGATACGCGAAGAAATTATTATTTTGGTTTCTTGCTATTTGAAAAATCTTGATTTCGGAACTGTCAATTATTTTTGTATCTTCGGCAAAATTTTGGGAGGCCACCCACTTATTATCGAAATAGGTTAACAGTTCCGATAAAATGCTGAAACCTTCACCCATCACTTACTTTTCGAAAACTATTTAAAGTTGAAAAGTAATGTTTTTTTGTAGTAAAAATGTCTGCTCTCCTGAATTTGTATTTGAATTAATTTTACAAAGCCTTTAAAAAATACAAAACGAATTAGTTTGCCCTAGAAACGGAAAAAAACTAATCAAGTCTTCAGCCGTTTCGTACCTCGGGTCTTGAGTCGTTTTCTGCTTCAGCCCCAGAATGACGAAACTTTTGCGTCAGAAAGGTCACGTGACCCACTATGAGGTGGCTGTACGTTCTGATTTCTTAAAAGTCCTATATTTTTGTTTTGATACTACTTTTGGCTGTAGCATTTTTAAAATAACTTTTTATTTAATAGTTTAAAACTTTCAAGTCACTGCTTAAGAAAAATGTGACCGGTTTTTTTAGAGAATTTGATAGCCTTAGCCGGGGTACGTCATTTACATCGATAAGAGGTTTACCGGTAAAGTCGTCTAGAAATATTGACTTTGAGAGTAATTTTAAGGAATTTGCAGGCCGAATTTTTAAAAATGAGAATTGGATTTCTGAAACAACTTTTTGTGACCTTTTGATCTAGCTAATACATTTTTCGCGTATCTCCCTTTAACACGCGCATTGACGGGGGGTACCCTCCCCCTCGGGTTTTACGGAAATAGCATAAAAACGGCGGTGCTATCGCCGCTGTACTTTGCATACCTTTTCTTTCATCATTCTTACAACTTTTGTGAAAATTTTAAGTGCAGGTCATCTCAAGTCAGGTCACCAGCACAGGCCAAGTGACCTGACCTCAAAAAAGTTTAAGATGGCATAAGTCGGAAGAGGGTGAACTTATCCGATTGAAACTCATATTAAATAATGGGCCTACCAAGTTCTCTAAGATATGTTCTTCTAAGATATATATATATATATATATATATATATATATATATATATATATATATATATATATATATATATTCTCTAATATATGTTCTTCTAAGATATATATATATATATATATATATATATATATATATATATATATATATATTCTCTAATATACGTATTTTTGTGTCGATGACGTAAGGTCAGGTACGAGCCATGACCTCTCCATTGGAAATACATGGGGAAAATTTCTTTAACCCTTGCCCCGGTGGCGTGTACGAGCCACCTTCGCCCTGGTGGGGGGGCTAAAAAAGACCTCCACGATCTCAAAAACTAAGAGTTAGAAAAAAGCGCAAAACGGCAATAGAAATCTCTTCAAAAATGATATCGAAAATACTTCGGTCATTTTTCTTGTCAAGTCAATATCAAGGTCACCAGAGCTCAAAATAGGTCAAAATCGCTAATATGAGGTGTACTAAGAAAACCTCATATATCTCAGAAACTATGATAGCTAGAAACATTTTTCTAACACCATTCGAAAGCTCTTGAGATGCTCTTTCATTACAGTGGTATTCATTTTCGTGTCAGATCAAAACCTAGGGAGCTACAGGTCACTGAATATTGGGCATCTTCTTGGGAATGTCTATAGCCACCCATGCATAAGGGCGTTTACTTTTTCGCTAATAGCTTCCAAACCAAACACGATACAGCCATAGTTTATGCACCATTGCAATCCTTTCGTCAATACGAATCGAATGATATATGATATTGCTATGCCAGGTCAAATTTATGAATTTGACCTGACCCAGGTCAACGGTCTGACCCAACTTGACCTGGTATAGTCATGATCTATATCATTTGACTTGCAGTGACTATACAAACACTTTGGTGACAAAATAGAAGCTATATCTCAGTTTATTTAAAATTTATAGAGTAAAACACCAAAAAATGTTTTTTTGACCTAAGGTGACCTCTTAAAGGTCACAAGTCAAAATTCTTACATCAACTTCAGAAAAGGACTAAGAACAGGTCGTAACCGATGTTTGAAGTTGATTCCATCCATACTTACTGAGAAAAGCTCATTTCGTGATTTTCCCATGCATTTACAATGGGGAGGTCATGCTCTGCACATGACCTTAGGTCACCAATATCAAAAATCCCGGAACATATGTTGTAGCTCCTGGTGAGCCCAATATGTGGTATGAGTTTGAACTTGATCGATTAACCCTTCTTTTAGTTATGCGATCCTAAGCATTTTTTGAGGTGAGGCCACTTCACCTGGCCTGGTGACCTGACCTGATATGACCTTGAGCTGAAATTTTCAGGATAAATGTAAAAATTTTAAAGGAACAGCTAGACCAATTTTGGCGGCGCTGCGCGCCGCTGTTTTTTTTGGTCGCTTTGGAAAAACTCGAGGGGGTCTAAAAAGACCCCACCCCACCCGGGCGAAGGTTAAGTGGATAACTTAGTAACGGATGGCGATAGAGCGTTTATTTTAGCTGCATTCGATTTGCCTTGTCTTTGCGGTTCTAATGATATGCATTTTATATAATTTGACCTTGACCTGACCTCAGTTCAGGTCAAAAGTTTGATTTGACCTAGCAAGGTCATATTATATATCATTCGATTTGGCTTCCTGCGAGGATTCATACAGCTCAAATTGCTTTGCTCTATTTTTACTTGTTCAGATGTAATGACTGAAAACATTCGTTTAAATGCTATCCCTATTACGGCATGTTTTGACCTCTAGTGACCTTAAATGTGACCTGACAAAAAATGGTACAAATATTTTCAATGGAGAAGTGGATTGGCTGCCTAACGCTGTTTACCGTTTTTTTCGCTACCTAGCGTGGTTCTCGAGATCTTAGGGGCGGGTACCCGCCCTGCCCCCGTCAAAGCGAAGGTCGCTCAAACCCCCGTCAATGCTTGTGTTAATATTTTTAGATATTTTCTGTTAACCTTTGCCCTGGTGGCGGGTATGATCCTGCTTCGCTGCATGTTAACGTCATATTTTCGTGAAGTCAATATTGATTTTACTGGAGGGCCAATGAGGTCAAAATTGTTTAGAGGAGATGTACTTATTAAGTTTTTTATCTCAAACTAAGATAGTTAGAAACGTTTTAATGCCCTTTGAAGACGCTTGAACTACTCTTTCATTAGAGTGACCTAACAGGAAATATGGAACAGTTAATGCTGTTGTGAACACGTATCGACAGAAGCTACCAAGTTCAGGTCAAGTCTAGATTGAGCATATATGATATATATTTCGCTTATTCCGTAAATGAACAAGTGAATTTGTAAATTCCCTTGTTAGTTTGCAAATTTACTAGTGACTGCATACTAAGTAGTTAGTTTGCAAACTATCTGATCAGTCAGGGAGTTTGAAAACTACCTAGTAAGTTTGCAAACTAAGTATTTATTTTCAAAATAGCACACACACACACACACACACACACACACACACACACACACACACACACACACACACACACACACACACACACACACACACACACACACACACACACACACACACACACACACACACACACACACACACACACACACACACACACACACACACACACACACACACACACACACAACACACACACACACACACACACACACACACACACACACACACACACACACACACACACACACACACACACACACACACACACACACACACACACACACACACACACACACACACACACACACACACACACACACACACACACACACACACACACACACACACACACACACACACACACACACACACACACACACACACACACACACACACACACACACACACACACACACACACACACACACACACACACACACACACACACACACACACACACACACACACACACACACACACACACACACACACACACACACACACACACACACACACACACACACACACACACACACACACACACACACACACACACACACACACACACACACACACACACACACACACACACACACACACACACACACACACACACACACACACACACACACACACACACACACACACACACACACACACACACACACACACACACACACACACACACACACACACACACACACACACACACACACACACACATATATATATATATATATATATATATATATATATATATATATGGACATTGATAAAATAAATTTTTAATATATGTAAAAATGGTTTTAAAATGGGTTTAACTTCTGCCGACTAGTTAACGTATAATTTGTTTTCTTTATAACTTGAGGGTGGATGCCAGAAGTCAATTTAGCTGTTGACAGCCATTCAACTGTTAGTCTCATGAGCTGCGATTCGTTCTATCAGGATGAATTACTGTTAACGTGATCCCCGCACCTTTACCGAAAGTGGAATATCACCCTCCTCGCTTCGCTTGCTAATTATTTCCATTTTGGATATCCTATCAGAGTATGCTTGCATATTGTGCTTAAAAGGGAAATCCTCCTTAACTGTATTGTCATAACATGAAATCATCGTTGTAGGTCAACACGATGGCGGGGAAGAAGAAGAAAAGTCCGGGAGGATCTCCTAAGAAAAGTCCAAAGAGATCGCCGAAGAAAAGTCCAAAAGGATCGCCCAAAAGGGGAAAGAAGGGGGCTTCTCACTCCCCTAAGAAGAAAGGAAAAAGGGAAAGTCGAAAGCAGCAAAGGAACTTCCACCGGAAGCCCAGGAGGAGGTGGTGGAGAAAAAGCCTGTCCCAGAGCCACCGCCAGGAGTGATGCCTCTATTTCTCACCACACAAACTCAGGAAATCTTCAAACTTGTCCCTGAAGTCAACGTGTCGAAAGAGGAGCCCAATACGATGCTGGATAAAAATGCAATTATCGAAGATATGAATCTTAGGAAAGCAATATCTGACTTTTCCCCTATCAAAGAGATGATAGAAGCATATCCGACAGATGAGGTCCTCGTAGTCTGGGACTCTGATTTTTTGTACGGCGAGAACTACTTTGTCTGCGTTACGGAGGAGGCAAAAGGAAACATTCTTTATCCCACTGATGAGGAGGAAGAAGAGGAGGAAGATCCTTTTGCTTTACCGGATATCCCATATGTGCACCCGGAGTCCAAGCCCTGGGTTGTGCTCGGTAGTGACGTTGAGGTGACGAACGAACAAGTTTACGAGGTAAGGCCTAAACTTAAAATGTCCATTACCAAGCCACGACGCCATTTTGGTGAAAAATTTCTATTCAGTAACCGTGATGCGGACGCCGCCAAAGACTCTTATCAAGAGTGCCTACCCAACCCGGACAAGCGACAAGTCGTTTGTCAAAAGGAATTGGATAAGGGCGTTCAGGCTGTGCCGCTTGCTAAGGTTCGTGACATACAGACGGATTACCTAAAACCATTAAAGCAGTGGTCACAGTACGAAGCTCGCCAGTTCTCGGAAGAGGACAAGACCGACTTGCTGGATTCTGAAAGAATTCAAAAGTTTGTGAAGGAAGTAACACCTGCCATGGAATCTGCTTTACAGCAAAATGAAATCATCAACTTGTTTTCTAATGACTGGATGAAGCTAAATCCCGGCGGTTCTTTGATGACCCAGCGTCGGGAAACCTATCTAAAAGAGTACCAATCGTTCCAGGATCTGCACTACAGCAAAGACAAACAGATCATCTGTGACGACTGGCATGTCACAATACCGGGCGTGGTGGGTGTCAGTTGCGTGCAGCAGATGTCGTTCGATGTTCGGCTACGGAACATGTCTCGCATCTCGTTGATGCCATCGCTAGTGCTGCTGTGGAACTACCAGGATCCCATACACCCACGTCTGCTGCTCGAAACTCCGGACGATTGTTTCATCTTCCGCTTTAATCCAGTTAACCCCAACCTGGTTGTGGGAGGTTGTATGAGTGGACGGATCGTACTGTGGGATCTGACTGAATATTACGGAAAACTGTCTTTGACGGAGAGCACTACTCAGATTAAGAAGTTGGAGTTCTTAAGCAATCTGGTGGAAGACACTGAGGGTAAGATTCCGATCGTGCAGCCTGTGGCTACAAGCAACATCGATTTTGGTCACTCGATGTGTGTGACGGATATCCAGTGGCTACAGCCGCCATACATCATCGACAAGCAGGGCAAGATATTGGAGGAAGGTCCCGTCGAAGAGGAGTGCCACCAGTTCATTTCGTGTGCTGGCGATGACCACTTTTTCATCTGGGACATCACCGTGCAGGACAGAAGGCGAGATCACACCGGTGCGGCTTCTGACGCAGCTAAGTTTGGCCCATGGCATCTGCTCGCAACTAATTGGAGGCCTGTGGTTCGGCTGTACCTGCCGATGCGACCCGATGGAACACAGTACAGTCTCTGCCAGTTTCGCATGTGGTACAAGGCACGAGAGGTGAAAGTAGATGACGATGAGGAAGAAAATGGCGAAGATGGAGATCCTAATGAGAAGGCTCCGGAGAAGCCATCACCCGAAGGAGGTGACGAATTAGCGAAGAGTCCGCTTAGCATCTACGCTGGAACCCAGGCTGGAGAAATATTGTTCCTGGACTTTCGCGTCAAGGTGGACTCGGACACGAAGAAAACAATGTTCTACGACATGGAGATGGAGCAGGTGCACGCCGCCCCCATTCGTACCATCTGCATTTCGAATTTCTTTGACGATATGGTGCTGACAGTAGGTGGCTTCCGCTTTGCTGTATGGAAAGTTAGTGTCAAACGTACCCCTCTGATGGTGTCGGCAGAGGCCCCGGCACGTCGCACTAGCGGAGCATGGTCGCTGACTCGGGCCTCTGTTTTTTTCATCGGACGCCAGGATGGCATGATTGAGGTCTGGGACATCCTGGACCGGGCCCAAGAGCCAATGCTGACGCAGAGTCTCTCCGGGGTGGAGGTGACAAGTCTGAACCTGCGGAAGCTTGGCCGCCGTCAAGTGTTGTCAGTGAGTGATAATTCCGGTAATTTGCATCTTTTGGAGGTGCCCCCTCTCGTTACACAAGTCGATGGCGATGAGCTCGATATGCTGGAGAACCTTTTCAAGCGTGAGACCTTTCGAGAGGAGGAAGAGCAAAGGAAAATGGAGGAAATGAAACCGGATGATGAAGAAGACGAAGAGAAGCCAGCAGCAGGTCAGGCGCCCGCACCCCCTCCTGCGCCCGCACCCGCGCCTGACGCCCATGAAGCTGGTGGTGCTGAGGATGCGCAGCAGGGAGGCCAAAAAGAGTGGGAGGCCAAAGAACTATATGAGGCGTATGAGAAAATGGAGAAGCAGGTTTTGGATAAGCTACTTGGCAGGGAACCACCCGAAGACGAGGCGCCTGAATCTGCTGCTAAGGATGAATGAGAATACGTGTGCTTCGTGGTGGATTACAGTGACAAGTTTTGTCAGTTGGACCAGGAGTCAGCCACATTTCCAGCCATAGCAATGACTTATCTTGAGAGGAAGCTGACAGGAATCATGAATTGTAGATTGTAGTTACTATTTCTTTCTGATTCCGAGGTCGTATCTTGAAGTCGAGGTGCACAGCGGTAGGCAGGTGCAATATTGTAATCATCGTTGCAAAATGCGAGCCTGTTCCTTCAGTTGTCCGCATACCCTGTTTGATCTGTGTATGATAGTGAAATTAGCTTCGCAGCCATGAGTGAAATATGCACTGAAACGGTGCGGGCAGCTGCGATGTAAAGGGAATTCAAATAAGGTGGAAGCTGGCACTTGTTCGCACTCGAGTGCAATAGATCTATTGCATGAAACTTAAAGTGAAATGAATCATGAATACACATGTTGATATGAATGTTGATTTATCACTTCTGCTTTGCTGATGGTTGCTGCGGTGCACTTGGCCATATATTTTCCTATTGAATTGTTTTATTAGCTTATTAGCGGAAGATACAAAACATACACCCATGCATCATTCACAATTTTCCTGGAGCTACGCCACCGAGCAATGTGCGTCCAATTTATGCTGATTTGCAGAGCTCCATAGTTCTGTTCGGCGTAAAACGGCTGAGCTATGCACCGCAGGACTTTAACATTTTTATTGATCCTTTTCACTGCTTGTCCTAAAGCTCATATCTAAGTCATCTCACTTAAAGACATCAGACCACGTCAAGTGGAGCCGCATCTCCATTCTTAATAATAATTTTGGGGTTTAACGACGCACCAACGCCAGGGTCATACGGCGTCGCCAACTCTCACCCTGTTGGAAGGGATTTTGGGGATCAGATCGACTTATTCAGAGGCTCCGCCGGGACTTGAACCCGGGACCGGTGGCTTAGAGGACAAGGGTGCTATCCACTAAGCCACCTCATCTCCGCATCTCCATTCACCTCCATATCAGATCATTTCAGATTTCGAGGAGACTTAGTTTGTGGGTTACTGCGTAGGGTCATCTATCTATGCAGACAACAATCATGAGGCTAATTGACCACACTTAACTAACAACCCCCGTCTAATGCGCAGCTGTGTGGGGAAATTTATCACGGTAATGATTCTGCTCTTAGTTCGCGTCTGACACAGAGGGCTTTTTAGCCCCCTGTGTGTGTGTTTTTTAGTTTATCTACCTATTCTTTATAGCCAGAGAAACGAAACTACCAGTACCTGTCAAAAATAATTGCGTCATACTTTAGAGGCAACGAGATAATAATCCCTCCTCTCAGTGCGTCACAGTTACGTCATAAATTTTTGGGTCCTGAAAAATTACACTTTTTTCATCTTTTTCTGCATTCTGTGGGCAGCAGAGAGAAGAATTTGCATTTGTTTATAAAGACAAATTGCTTGTAAAATATGTTTCAAAGGGCTCATATGGTCAACGGAATACGACACTTTCACGGAGTAACCCAGCAAGATGATGGTAATTGCAGAGTTTGTAAAATTTCTGACCGGGATGACAGAACTGTCGTGATCATACAGGAAGAAGTTTTAAGGTAACATGACAGGAATGTGTAGTTTTGCTTACGTACTTTTGGCATATGAGTTTTATACCCCTACGTTCACTTGCTTACGTATTTTTGCATACGTACTTTTGGCATACGAGTTTTATGCCTTATGTAAATTTGCTTACGAACTTATACGTACGTAGGAACTTTTGCGTACGTAATTTTGTCGTACGAGTTTTATACCCTACGTACATATACTTGCTTACAAACTTATGCGTGCGAAGTTTATCTATACGTACTTTACCCATACGAACTTTGGTTCGTAAATGCGGATTTATTGCGATCAGCCTTTACCTAAATCATTCTCTTATCATGTAAAGAAGAAGGGATCCGTAATAACCTAAATAAATGTTTCCATTTTTTGTCATTGAATAAGTAAAATAAAAGTTGATTAGGCATAGCGAAGTAAGGCTGCTTGATATCAAAGCATAGTTTGTAGTTTTCGAAACAGTTTTTAATTTTGTAAATATGATGAAAAGGGCCTAAGCATCTGTAAATGTAAAAAACGTGTTCGTGGTAAGAAATGATTGAAATCTTCCAAAAGGGCTTTAAA
Organism: Lepas anatifera; assembly: GCA_034440635.1. NCBI lineage: Eukaryota > Metazoa > Arthropoda > Thecostraca > Lepadidae > Lepas > Lepas anatifera. Next base: position 341,865 of record JAOTON010001249.1, read on the forward strand.
TGTATTTATTATATGAAAAAGATATGGGTAAAAAGCCAAAAAATTTTTTGATTTTTACTATGATTTATTAGATCATAATAAATAACCTCGAAATCATAGGGCAAAATTTAATTTCTCAATTTTCCATACATTGACAACCTAGTGTGTATGCGTGCCTTATCAAAAACAAATGAGCTATCAAAAATTGTTCATAATTATGGGCCCCCTTGGGTTGAGGCCTCCTTGAAGTGGGCCCCTCTAAGGTTGGCCCCCCCACTTTTCAAACCGTTGCTTCGCCCCTGTGTCACTGTCAGCCTATTACTTACCTTGGCATTGTGTTTCACAATAGGGGTTCGGGCATGCCTGTCCAAAAGGCCCAATAGGGCCATGTGGAGCGATGCCGTTATCCGAATCAAACTAATAGGCTCGTCGGAAACGGTTCCGAGCGTGACTAGTTATTTGAGCAGTCATATATAAGAAACCTGGTACTGCCTTGTCCAACTTGAACCACTAAGACCCGTCAAACCACTAGGTCCGTTGGGGACCATTAGGGCAATTCAAACTATTATGGCCGACTTACCCTTTTGTTCGTCGAAATCATTGGAGCCGACAGCTACCATCAGGACCACTTAAGCCATCTTGGCCTACTGGTACCATTTAAACCACCCGGACACTGGTGTCATAAATACCATTAGGTTCAATTGGTACGAATGGAACCACTAGGACTAACTGCTACCATTAGAACCATAGAAATCTACTGGTACCATTAGCACCATAGGAACCAACTGGCACCATTAGGACCGTAGGAACCAACTGGCACCATTAGGACCGTAGGAACCAACTGGCACCATTAGGACCATAGGAACCAACTGGTACCATTAGGACCATATGAACCAAGTGGTACCATTAGGACCATAGGAACCAACTGGTACCATTAGGACCATAGGAACCAAGTGGTACCATTAGGACCACAGGACCCGACTGGTACCGTTCGTTCGGACCATAAGAACCAACTGGTACCATTAGTACCATTAAAACCACCAGGACCGATTGGAACCATTAGGACCATTAAAACCGCCAGGACCGACTGGAACCATTAGGACCATTAAAACCGCCAGGACCGACTGGAACCATTAGGACCATTAAAACCGCCAGGACCGACTGGAACCATTAGGACCATTAGGACCATCAGACCATAAGGAACCACTGGGCGGTGTTTCAATTTCCCATGGGTCGAACCATTAGGACAATCCTAATGTTTTTTTCTTGGGGACCCTGGAGCGGTCTAAAGTGTAGGAAGTTTCACATCGATCGAATAAGAAATGTAGCTCTTTTAGAGCTCAAAAGTTGAAGTGAGGTGACTTTGGTTGACCTCGCCTGGTGACCTGACCTTGGTGACCCAGGGTAAAAAATTGCAGGGATGGTGGGAAAATGTTGGAGTGAGAGATAGAGCCCTCAACTGCGGTGTTCCGTCTCGTCGTTTTTCTGCTATCCCGAAAAAACCTTCGGGGGCCATCGATGCCCCCCCCACCACCGGTGGGGCGAGGGTTAATAGTGTCAGTTTCCCTAACCTTCATTTTCTTTGAAAAAAACATTCTTATTACCCCGATAGCCCCTCCCCCATCCAACAACTGATCTAAATACGACTCTGGAGTTAGGTATGTCTTGCGTTCGCTGATCATCGCCCGTGTAGACCTAGTAAATTTAACACGCGCATTGACTGGGGTCTGAGCCACCTTCGCTTTGACGAGGAGGGCGGGTACCCGCCCCCCCTAAGATCTCAAGAACCACGGTAGGTAGCGATAAACGGTAAACGGCGTTGGGTAGCCCATCCACTTCTCCATCGAAAATATTTGAACCATTTTTTTCAGGTCACATTTAAGGTCACGAGAGGTCAAAACATACCGTAATAGGGATAACATGTAAATTAAGATGTTCGTCCATTACATCTGAACAAGTAAAGATAGAGCAAAACTATTTACAATGTATGAATCCTCGCAGCAAGCCGAATTGAATGATATATAATTTGACCCTGCTAGGTCAAATCAAGGATTCGACCTGACCTGAGGTCATGTGGTCAAATTATATAAAACGCATATCATTAGGACCGCAAAGCCAAAGCGAGTCTAATGAAGCTAAAATAAACGCTCTATTGCTATCCGTTACTGAGGTATTCAGTAAGAACAATTTTTTCCATGTAATTCCAATGGAGAGGTCATGCTTCGTACCTGACCTTAACCCTCGCCCCCACCGGGGCCATCGATGGCCCCCCTAAGGTTTTTTCGAGATAGCAGAATAACGACGAGACGGAACACCGCGGTTGAGGGCTCTATCTCTTACCTCATCATTTTCCCACCATCCCTGAAAATTTTTACCCTGGGTCATCCAAGGTCAGGTCACCAGGCGAGGTCAACCAAGGTCACCTCACTTCAACTTTGAAGCTCTATAAGAGCTACGTTTCTTAGTCGATCGATTTGAAACTTGCTGCACTTCATGTCGCTTCCAGGGCCTACAACGTGTATATCCGGGATTTTTCTATTTCGTGACCTAAGGTCAGGTCACGAGGCGACCTCTCTCATTGGAAAAGCATGGGAAAAAGCTGTCTCATGATCTAAAAGCCACAAAAATGACTGCAAATGCTCAGACTGCTCAGAACAGCGTTTTTGGACACCCTTTCACGGATCCCAGGGGTCACATTTTCCCTTTGACTTTTTCAAGGTCATCCAAGGTCACCAGGGGTCAAAAACAGTATTTTGACAATAACTTTTGACCTAATTAAGCTAGAGCGCTGAACCAAACACCATTCTGTTTGTCTTGTCACTGGCTTTTATTTGATATACGGCAAGGTCACTTTCTGACCTTTCGTTATCTTAGGTCATATTAGGTCACGAGGTGACCTCTGGAGGTCAAACCACTGGCGGGAAGTCTTTACGTTTACATAGCGGAAAAAGGTCTGGCAATTTCCTATCAAATGCACTTAACCAGATCTCAATAGCTCTAATGGCATAGGAGTTATGCCCAGTTTTCTTAAGCACTGCATATTTGAGTGAAAATAACCTATCGTGACCTTTCTTGGCCTCTGGAGGTCAAACCATCGACCTGAGTGCTTAAACACCCTTGAAAAAAATACCATCAGGATTTCCTGATGGTCTGGTGGTCTGATGGTTTTTGTGGGAAATTGAAACAGATTGGCTGATGTTTTCTGATGGTCTGGTGGTCCCTGATGGTTTCGGTGGTTTCTGGTGGTTTCTGGTGGTTTCTGATGGTATCTGGTGGTTTCTGATGGTTTCTGGTGGTCATTTCCTGGTAGTTTCTGGCATACGCGTCGGAAAAGGGGGGCCAGGCCCCCCACTTTTTGGCCAAAAATTTCCTGATCTCAGTCAAAATGAGAGAAAACCGGACATTCTTATATCCAGCCGCTGCGGGAGGCAACGAAGAGTCAAAATTCGAACAGTTTTTGGTCCTGACATTGAAAGTTTTCTGTCAGCATCGGGTTGAAGTTTGGCTGCCCCCCCCCACTTTTTTGCCGGTGGCGACACTTATGGTTTCTGGTGGCCTGATGGTTTCTGGTGGTCGTTTTCTGATGGTTTCTGGTGGTCATTTTCTGATGGTTTCTGGTGGTCGTTTTCTGATGGTTTCTGGTGGTTGTTCTCCGGTGGTATGGTGGCTTCCAGCATTCTGTGATTCCAGCGGTCGTTGGTTTCCAGCGAACCACTACATGTGGTCTTCCAAAGATTCCCCCTCCCTTTCGTAACATGTTCCTCTGGGCATTTTAACGATAGTGTTAACGAAGTCGCGGTGAGCATTTAGGTATCTGTCGAAGACGAAAACTGCATTGATATGAACAATACCACCAGGATGTTTATAGATCCTTTACAAACAGAGGCGTAACCAGGCTTTTCAGACCCGCTGCAAGCAAAAATACAATTTTCTTAATAAAATCAAGCAGTCAAATCAAGGAAGTCCGGGTAGGTTATTCGAATGTGGCCCGAATGGGTACTCACTCACGCCGGAGATGCGTTACATCACAGCAGAATAACTCGGATATTTGATAGGGTGGCAGCTCTTCGTGTCGTATCTGCATTGTATGGTTTTACGTCCATACAGGAATATTGCAGAATAAAACATCATCAGGTTAAAACAGTACATAAAAATTGTAAGAAAGTTCCCGCGGCAGGAAGAGAGTGGAAGAAAAACATATGCAGCAAAACGGTAAAAAAACACTCGAATACGGTAAAAAAAACACTCGCACACGGTAAAAGCAGTCGGAAACAATGTGCATCGTTTAATGGGATGATCCTCGCATTCCGATAGCGACTGTCGACCCCACCTCCGCCCCGACCAGAGGGCGCAACTCACGAATAATGAGCCACATTTTCCCTATTCTGTCTTAAATCCTACCTTACATTGTTAACCAACGCAACGCCTACTACTCAGGGCCTACTATTAGCGATGCACCCAGCAGTAAATATCCTCATACCTTGCGGACTCCTCGTCACAGTATGACCACTCCACCTCGGCCAGTTTCCTTCTGCGACTGACTGCCCCGCCAACCTCAACGGAATGCAGCCATACAAAAGGCAGCCGTCCCCGCGCAACCGCCCGAAGCGCGGTCGGGCGCGGAGGGGAGACGCGGCGCCGGCAGTGCGCCCCCGAGTCGCGGCGCGAGAGGGGTGGAAGCGTTCCGCGGCAGAGCACAACAGCGAACTCACCTGCTCCCATAGCCATTCGCTTATTCGTTTCTTCTTTTGAAAATAAAGCATTTGGAGCCATAAGTATTTGATGTAAGAATATACATTAAGTTTTTTAATAAACAAGATTGGACAGACGGGGCTACCAGACCATCATGATGACCACCAGAAACTATCAGACCTTCAGCTACTGACCACCAGGCCACCAGGGTGACCATCAGACCATCAAACATTGACCACGAGAAACCACCAGACCATTAGACACTGACCACCAGACCATCAAGAATTACCACCAGAAGCCACCAGGCAGACCACCAGACCATCAGGATGACCACCAGAAATCACCAGGCAGACCACCAGACCATCAGAATGACCACCAGAAACCACCAGGCAGACCACCAGGCCATCAGAGTGACCACCAGAAACCATCAGAAACCACCAGACCACCGGGAAAATCCTGATGGTTTTTTTCAAGGGATGTGGATTAATTTCTTGCTGAATTCACGCGAGCTTTCAAATGCACTTTGCAGATTTTTGTTAACCCCCATATTTTCGGAGTTAGAGGGGGCGATCGATGCCCCCGTGGGGCGAAGGTGGCGCCGGACCCCCGGTGGGGCGCGGGTTAAGTCATCGATATATATATTTTTTTATATATATATTATATTATATATATATATATATTTTTTTTAATTTTGTCCAACTTGTTCCCAGTACGGCTGCTGGAGTCGGAGTCTCACTGAAGTCCTCAAGGGACTTGTCATGGAGACCCCGACCCCACCACCCGAACGAGCAACTCCCACAATGAAGGGATAATTTAGAAGCCAAAGTTTAACGTCCCACAAAGCACAGGGACGGCCGCCCCGCTCAGGTCACCCTCTCACCAGTCGGTTGCCAGCCGACCTACATCGGGCAAACTATTGAGCGCCGGAGCGTCTCAGGGAACCGATCCCAAGCCTGGACATGCACTGCCACTGCATGCTTCTGAGCAGCGGGCCGGAGCCCAACGCTCTACCAACTGAGCTACCGGGGTGGCTGAATGTATATCAAAAATACCGGAACCTATTTTAACACGCGCATTGACGGGGGTCTGAGCCACCTTCGGATTGACGAGGGGGCGGGTACCCGCCCCCCTAAGATCTCGAGAACCACGGTAGGTAGCAAAAAACGGTAAACGGCGTTGGGAAGCCCATCCGCTTCTCCATCGGAAATATTTGTACCATTTTTTTGTCAGGTCACATTTAAGGTCACCAGAGGTAAAAAACATGCCGTCACATGCCGTCATAGGGATAACATGTAAATTAAGTTTTTCGGCCATTGCATCTGAACAAGTAAAGATAGAGCAAAACAACTTGAACCCTATGAATCCTCGCAGCAAGCCAAATCGAATGATATATGATTTGACCTTGCTAGGTCAAATCAAAGATTTGACCTGACCTGAGGTGAGGTCAGGGTCAAATTATATAAAATGCATATCATTAGAACCGCAAAGCCAAGGCAAGTCTAATGAAGCTAAAATAAATGCTCTATCACTATCTGTTACTGAGTTATTCAGTAAAAACCATATTTTCCCATGTATTACCAATGGAGAGGTCATGCTTCGTACCTGATCTTAGGTCATCGATATCAAAAATACCGGAACATATTTTATAGAACTCGATGAGCCCATTATGTGATATGAGTTTCAATTGGATAAGTTCACCCTGCTCCGACTTATGCTATCTTAACCCTATTTCCGTCAGGCTCCCGGCTACCCCTATTTCCGGCAGGGAGGCAATATCGGCTCCCCAAGATCTCGTAATCTAACCGGCCGATTTTGAAAATTAAGTGACATAGATTCCTCTGCTGCTAAACTTTATTTTGAAAAAGAAAATTTCAAATTTTGATTTTTAGGAGAAGGTCGTGCAAAATATACATTTTTGTGTATTTTTAGATTTTCCATAACCCTTGTCTCTGTTGTACGATTTTCACAAACTAGTTCAGATTTACAAATAATTGACCCAAAATTTTCATATACTGAGTTACGCAAAATTCGAAATTCAATGGCAGTTCAGGACTAGGACTATGAGGGGAAATATATACAACATAAAAGTTTTGTTACGCGGATTAGAAGCCGTCATATACTGCTTGGCATCTTTGACACATTAATAAATGAGAAAAAAGTGAAAAAGTGAAAACTCATCAGGGGCGGATGGTAGGTAAAACAGTGGGGTAAAATACATACCAAAATATGCGATGGTATGCATGGTTATTAGTCCCTCGACTAGTTGAAACTTATTTTGATATTTTACCCTCCTGGCGCTCTGGGAAAGGGGGTGACATAGGCGGATCAAGGACTCGTCGTGGGGGTGGGGTGATTGAAACACATTTTCAATATACAACGATATTGAGTCGCGGCGGTGATACTGGCTGGGAATATACATTTTGAAATGTGTAGTGACTGGACACGCCTCTGGTAATCTAGAATTTGGTTATAACTATTTTGAATTTTCTATACCCATTGTATTGCCCTGGCACGGCTGTAAGCAGTCTTCTCAATTACTAACGTTTAGTCCTTCTTGATAACATTCCCCCATTTTGAACTGCTGTAACCGCCCCTGATGAATACAAATAGTGACAATTGTGAATGCACTATCATCTCACATAAAAATTATATAATAAAACCATATAACTGGTATTAGGATCAGCAGAGACGGCTTCCTTTACAAAACCCATCGCATACGATAATACTTGGTTTGTGGATAGAACTTCCCCAAAACCCAGCCATAGCTCCGCCCCTGGTAAATATGTAATCTTGAAATTTCGAAACCTGCCTGTACTGTTTTAGGAAACTCGGAAGTTTCGTTCTATAGCCGTTTCGGAGATATTCTCGAAAACCTGAAGGGGGCATATTAGCCCCCTGCCGTATGGGTTAAACTTTTTTGAGGTCGGGTCACTTGGCCTCTACTGGTGACCTGACCTGAGATGACCTATCCTTAAAATTTTCACAGAAGTTGCAAAAATGATGAGGAAAAGGTATACCAAGTACGGCGGCGCTGCGCGCCGCCGTTTTTCTGCTGTTTCCGAAAAACCCGAGGGGGAGCGGGTACCCGCCCCCTCCGTCAATGCGCGTGTTAAAGAACTCGGTGGGCCCGTTATGTGATATGAGTTTCAATCGGATAAGTTCACCCTGCTCCGACTTATGCTATCTTAAAAAAAGTTTGGTCAGGTCACTTGACCTGTACTGGTGACCTGACCTGAGATGACCTTACCTTAAAATTTTCACAGAAGTTTTAAAAATGATGAGGGAAAAGGTATGCTAAGTACGGCGGCGCTACGCGCCGCTGTTTTACTGCTATCTCCGAAAAACTCGAGGGGGCGGGTACCCACCCAACCCCTCAATGCGCGTGTTCATTATCTGTGAAGTGTATCGGTAACGTTTTCAAAGCCAGGTAATATGCCACCCAGTCATCAATGACAATTTTTGCAAATATTCCATTGATGAACATGCCCCACCAGTCACCAGGCTTATCCATTCAGCTCCCCCTAATAAAGCCCAAAGCCCTAAGCTCCCCTGTAAAAATGTGATGATGACGTCGCTGACCTGGGGTCCAAAGCTAATGCACCATGTAAAAGTAGAGGTGTCAAAGGACAGCCTGCAAAGATTTATTGGACATCTAAGAATATTTTTGGAGGACTTAGTAAAAAACCTACCTGGCAATACCAGGAGTGAGACTGGCGCAGAAGCTACATTTGTCTATATTAGAATTTTCTTCGCCGCCGCTGTTTGTTTCTTCTCTCTTCCTCGTCACGTTTCATCGCGCTTGAAGCTTCATGCTTGTGCTTTGCAGTACTTTGTAAATGTTGAAATTTTTGTCCGTTCCGGTGATGGGGATTGTATTGCTGTGTTATTTTATCGGCGTTGGTATGGAATGGCATATTGGTGCTGGGCCAGTAGAACAAAGAACAAGGAAATTGCTTTCAATTATATCGTAGTGTGTGCTATCTTTCACACACGGATGTATTTGAAGTCTGCAACTAATTCTCGTACTTGTGATTGTGATTTACAAAATACCTGTTCTTACCAATAACTCGGATGTTAGGAAGTTCACATTATCAGTTTGCTGTGTTAAATCTTGGAACCATTTACCTACAGCAGCAGCTTGCATGCCTGGTTTTCTAGTATATAACCTATTTTGGGTAAATGTATGTACAAGAGACTTTGAGACTATGCCTTTTTGTGGGACTTAAAGTGCTGTAAATCATTTTTATTTTCAATTGCCTGTAACTGATAGTATTGTAATATTCACAACGCTAGTTTCTGATAGTATTGGAATATTCACAACGCTAGTTTCTGGCACTTGAAAGTTTTCAGGAAAGGTGTTATATTACTGTCATTAGCTACATGTATTGTTTCTTGCCTTAGGACTGGTGTGTTTTGGAGTGTGGTTTTCTTCTTCCTCTCCTGACTGTGCCCAACCTTTCCTTCTCCACATAAAATGAAACCAAGCAGATACAAATATTTAGTCATTCTTTTGGCTGAATGTATGTGATGGAAGTTCTTGATCATTTTGATTTGGAAAATGATTTTTCATTTGTCATTGCCTGATGTAGATCAGCTCATGCATTTACCACCATAACTAAATATTTTCTTTGGAATATTTGGTGGTGGAAGCAGACATAAATACACACAATCTTAAAATTTGAGATAAAAGTGAAACACAAGAATATTTTTCAAATAGTTCACTCTGTTCTTGCCCAGGGTGTTAACTGTATTTGCAAACCATGACAAGTTTTGGCAAGATCATGGTAATGTTAAAGCCATGTAGACCATGTTTTTTTAAGTTTAATTACCTACCCTGTAAAGTTACTTTTATATATTGGCTTCATTCCATTAAGAACAAATAGTCACGTTTAAGGATTTTAAAGCTGCTGGTTTGATTTTCCACCTTCTCATGATTGCTAAAATCCTACTGCCCAAAGGCTCAAGCCATAGAATGTCTGGTAATTCTGAAGGAAGACAAATTAATCACTTACACACTTAACAGATATGGTTTTTGACCCTTACCACCTTACTCTCATCAATGCCCAACACAGTTATCTGCATCAAAGTACCAATTCCCCCAAAAATGAAAACTAAAATCTAAGTAGTATTATACCCGACTACACACAGCGGAGACCATAACCAGTGTGGAAAATGTTGAGACAATGCCAGATCTGGTGTTTTCCAATCTTACATTGGTGCAAATAAAAACCTTAAGATTGATAAACGTTATTTTAAATATCTCCATATAGTAACAAAATCCTTTAAAATGTCAAAATTGTCTTTCAAAACATGACATAACCTAACTGTGTCTAACCATTTTTCCATTTAGCGATGTTGCCTGCGGTGCCGACTTTCGCCTCCGGCGGCCTCGGCTTTGCCGGCATTAGCTGGCAAAGACTGGGTCTTCGGAGGACTCATGTCCTCTCGCTTCGCTCGCAGGCTGTGCTCGATTCACTCGCATACTGTCCTGATTTGTGAAATCTTTGGACCACACTGCATTGATACATCTGGATTTTCCTTTACTGTAACCTGCCTCATCGGTGTTGGGGGAGATCAGTTGGAAGTTGAGATTGATTTTTCTTGGCGTGAAATCTGCTGATTCATATAGCGTTTTTCTGGAGTATTTTATCAGGGATCTAGAATACTATTCTTTTATTGAATTATTATTCTGGAATCCAATCTGGCATCGTGAATTACTGTCATGTTTGTTTATTACACGATTCTTCCGGTGGTGCATCGGTAGTCGTGAGATATATGATGGATTTTGTGCCAAATTATATCGTAAACTACAATTAGCATGGGAAGTGAGTATTATATTTGAGCTCAGCATGTCTGATTACCTAGGAAACCACGCTTTACTAGTCTGTAATGCATTAATTTGTCTTCCTTCAGTTATACTGAATGTCTGATGCTTAGAAATAACATCACTGGTTTAGTGTGTGCTACAACCTAGTATTGATTGTTTCCATGCACCAAGAAATGTGAATGTTACTGGTTGGAATAAGCCTTTGCTAGGCTTCTTTGTTTGGGGTAACTTGTTCAGTATTTGGGGCTAGGGGTAGAAAAATGGGGTCAAATGAAGAAAATGTTTGTATTGTATTATATGTCATGGAATTGTTCTGGCAGTATTCTGCCAGGGTCTTATGAAGCAGTTTTTCAACAGATATGTCATTGAGATGACATGACTTAAAACCCAATTGAGAGAAAAGCTTGTCCGATTGAAGGGAGATAGGCGGAAAAAAATATTGGCTTGATCAAAAGGTTGCAAAAACTTGTTTCAGAAGTCCTATTCTCATTTTTGTGAGTTTGGCCTGCAAATGGCCTAAAATTGCTCTCAAAGTCAACATTTCTAGACGACTTTACCGGTACACCTCTTATTGATGTAAATTACGTACCCCGGCTAAGGCTATCGAATTCTCTAAAAAAACCGATCCTATTTTTCCTAAAAAGTGACTTGACAGCTTAGAACTATTAAATAAAAAGTTATTTTAAAAAAGCTACAGCCAAAAATAATAGTAAAACAAAAATATAGGACTTTTAAGAAATCACAATTGACCAATCAGAAGGTCCAGCCACCTCATAGGGGGTCACGTGACCTATCTGACGCAAAAGTTTTGTCATCATGGGGCTGAAGCAGAAAACAGCTCAAGACCCGAGATACGAAACGGCTGAAGATTTGAGTAATTTTTTCCGTTTCTAGGGCAAACTAATTCATTTTGTATTTTTTAAAGGCTTTGTAAAATAAATTCAAATACAAGTACAGGAGAACAGACATTTTTATTGCAAAAAAACATTACTTTTCAACTTAAAATAGTTTTCGAAAAGTAAGTGATGGGTGAAGCTTTCAGCATTTTACCGGAACTGTTAACCTATTTCGATAATAAGTGAGTGGCCTCCCAAAATGTTGCCGAAGATACACAAATAATTGACAGTTTCGTACTCAGGATTTTTCAAATAGCAAGAAACCACAATAATAATTTTTTCGCATATCTCCCTTTAATGAAATAGCTGTCCCATGTTTGTGGCATTTGACCTATCCTATACCCAGTCTGCAACATAGGGCAGGTCTCAGCGAGATGTTGTTGGGTCAGCCCTTTGGTAAATTTTCTGGTTTAGCACAACTTGTTCGTGGGCTCTATATAACCACCAAGGTTAGTGCGCCCTTAAGCCCCAATAATCAATCAATCAATCACAACTTGTTCGGCATTTAGGGTATGTGGAGGCACATTGGGGTAGATGCAGCAACTTGGGAAATCTGTTACATCAAATAAATTTAATTCTGATGAAAGTCTTGCTAGGTGAAATCATTTTGTTCTGGCTATTTTTAAACATGGGAGAAAAAACCTATGGGAGGGAAACATCTTCCCTAATTGAAAAGAATTCTGCCATCTTAACAAAATGCCTCTCCCATTTGCGCCTGGTTTTAATCCCTCCTATTTTCGGCAGGTTTTAAGCTGCATTAACCACTTGGTCAAGCTGCCTGCCACATTTTGCAAACTGTTCCCACACTGTGTTGGGTCACCTAACATGTTTTGCTGACAAGGCACTGGTGGAAGATAAGTTGCTGTGAGTGTTTCTCTTACTTTTGCCCATTTCAATTATAGTGTATTTGTATTTGTGGAACATTTCCACTTAATCGCTGTGGCTCTTCCAATTCCGTCCCTATGAAGATGATAATCAGAATGCTATGAAAGGAAAAGGTATAGGATAAGGATGGTTGAGAATGGGAATGGGTAAGGAACACCCAGGGCGAGGCAGCGCAGCCACACCGGCGCAGATGCCCTCAGCCCAGGGTGAGGTAAGGATGGTTGGAGAAGGGAAGCACCGGTGACAGTAAAACAACACAAAAACTAAAAAGATGGTGCTGAATGTTCGGTTGATACATATTCTTAGGCCACTTCACATGCACATCGTGTAGGTGCTCTCAAATTACAATTGTTCCAATATGTGTGCTCCTTGGGTATTTCTGTGTTCTTTTAAAATGTTGTCTTTAAGCTATACATCACTTTTGATGTGTTCCTCTATAAATATTGTCTTCAAGTTGTATGTATCTTGAGTCTTGTATTATAAGTTTAGTCTTGAAATGATATGCACCGGTGATGATGATGATGATGTTTCCGGTACTCGGCAGCTGCCATATGGGAGGCGCCTCGTCAGAGGCGTCCCAGCCGCCGGATGAAGGCCGCCAGCCGAGGCGGATCACCCAGCGCCTCTTGAATTGTCGGGTCGTCCCGGCCAAAGACATTCTGACGGAGAAGAGCTCGCGCTGGGCATTCTTTAATATGATCTTTATCGGCTGGGATGGCCGCCATCAGGCGGCTCCGGTAGAGGTGGCGGTCGTTTGGAAGCAGGGCCGACTGTAGTCGTCCCCGCCGCCCAGGTCCCACCTGGCCCAACACGAGGGGCCGGAGGCGACCGCCGTCAGGACATATGCACCGGTCGAGGCCTTCATCGTTAGCGAACCATGGCAGCGGACAATATTTTCAGTCTCTGATCCGGATACTTTTTTCCAAGCGGCACTAAGATCACGTGAGTCGCAGCAAAAAATTAAGCTGCTAAATAATGATGGAAGACCAAAAGTCAGGAAATATGTAATATTTTATCTTGCTGTATCTCCTCCCACAAAAGTTTGACGCGAATGAAAATGAAAGCATGATATAGCCGTTAAAAGTAACAATACGCCACCGCAGTATCGGCTCCGAGTTTAGATTAGAACAGGATACATCCCGTTAATTTCTTTAGCATTGAAAACACGTCTGCCCCCTGTGAGCGACCGACTCGAATGCGTCATAGCGTTCCATCACGGCCAGATTACCACTGATGTGATTATTCCACTTGCATTACGTCATTTGGAACCTGAATCTCAGTTAACTTATTGTGCCCAAAACCGGTTGATGACAGGATTTGCTTTGTCTAAAATTGTTGGGAAGTGGCGTACAGGGTGAAAGCCATGCAGCGCTCAAAGCATGGCAGCCATACAGCACCAGAACTCGTGCTTTCGAAAAAGGTAAACTATTAATAGCTACGGAACATATTCGCCATGTGCCACTTACCCAGCTATACCCAGCTATTTTCCTGCACCCGTCTCTGTATATGTTCTTATTTGTTTATTGGATACTACAAGACGTTTTTATAAGCTACAGGGGTATTCTACACATTGATACAAACATTGTAGAATAAAGTGGATGGGGGTTGTAACACATTGAAATCATATACGTATATGACACTAAAGGCAGAACATACAAGAGCCTATAACAAGCCCCGGCCGACTGCTGTGGACGAATTTACGCAGGGCCCCGGGCCGTGACCGCCGATGGCGTGAGCGCTCTGAATTACGCCCAGAGAGGTACTGGCCCAGAGCCCAGCAGACTTCTGCTGGCCGGTTGCACGGGGAAACACGTCACTTTACTAATAAATGAATGCGGTTTCAACGCGGACAAGAGGTAATTAAAGACGGAGGTGGCTCCACAGCGCGAAAATTCAGCCAAGGGCAGCACAAAATCGAGGCAGCCCCGGGCGACGGACGAGCCACCCATCAACTGCGACGCCTCGCGGCTCCTCAGTGGACCGCCCGGGCAGCAGCAGCCGCGCGGTTACCCGTCGATCCGCGGACACCTCTCCAGGACGACGTCCTGTCTGATCGACGGCAGAGCGGCTCAACAGCCGAACGCCACCCTCGACCCTGCTCCCCGAAGTCTGGCAGCAGCAGGGCTCCCGGAGAATCACCGCCCCGGCCCCGGGTGACATCCCGCCTGACCGCTTGCAGCATTCGCAACCATACTGTACACACAGCCAAAATGATTTATAGATATATGGTAACAGAGTAGCTAAAACAATAGTGTGGAGTGAATTTATATTATTGTTAAAAGGCTTGACTACAATGCGTTTATGGGGACAAATCTGCCCCCCTCCCCTCCCTTGCAGGGATGGGGGTGGCTACGAGCCCGACAGTAATAGGGTTGATGAAATGTGATGGTTGCTTTAGGTAGTCAAAGGAGCGGAAGTTAAGAAATGCATGTTTCTATTACAGAAAACATACAGATAGTGGAGTTTACGTGAAGAGCTGAGCATACCTCAGAGACCATGTCTCAGTCATTGCTGGACTTGAAAAGGTTTCGATACCAGAAAAAGTCATCCAACGCAAGTGATGGAGGAACCCAGGAATCCGCAGCAACAGGTGACTCGGCGATATATTTTGCTATATCCGTGAGGGATAATGTCTTATCGAGGCTGGGCATGTTAGAGTGCATCTTTATTTTTATGAAACCGTTGTAAATTATAAAAAAATGGTGTGTCGTAGCTCTGAAGCCTTGTGGGTGTACTGAACGATTTGGGTTTTTTACAATTTATACTGAATTATTCTAGATAAATACCGGACATGAAAAGTCAAGGCTTGTCTGGCTGGATGTATCTGCTGTGTGGGGATTCTTGTGCTAATATTTTATTATGAAGTCTGTATCTAAGATAATTATTCGGGTGGCAGAGTAATCACATTTTATCTAAAAAAATGTCACATTTTCACCCCTAGATTCGCAACAATTCTGCCTAAATTCTTTGCATATGATTTTCTTCTCTGTCAATTTTATATTTGATAGTTTTTGTCATCCCTCTCATATGGTTTGCATAGGCAGTTACAATATTGAATTTACCATGCTTGGCAGGTATAAATTAGACATATCTAGACAGAGCTGATGGATCACAGTTGTCTGTACTTTTGCCTGTTGAACCTGGGTATCGCAATGCTGTTTAATTTTGTTTTAGCTACTTGTATGCTCTTTTTCGCCTTGTTTGAGTAAAGCTTGAAACGCAAAGTGCACGCCTCAGCTAGTGGGCTATTCTAGGGCACATACGTTGCCTCTTATACATCATCGTTGTACGGTTCCATCTCCTAATAAAAGAAACGTAGAAAATTGATGATCAATGTCAAACGCCTAATTTTCCCGTTTTAATTTAGGCTGGCAGTTTCGCATTACTAACCGCGGTCAGGCTGGTGCTAAGCATTCTGGTTGGTGCTGCCACGCTGGACCCTAATGTTCTCTGGTGTTTCCAGATCATACTGAAAGCAGTCTTGCCAGCCCTGTGATTGGCCGTCGCCGCGTGAGCTCGGCTCATAGTGAGCCCGACAGTCCAGTCATGAAACAGGTGTGTGTGTCTCTTGTACAGAATGGTGCATTCGCGCCGTTTTAGATAAGGTAAATGCATCCCATCTAAGTTCGGAACTACACGAATCGATCAGTGCATCATGTCCTATGATTCCAGTGAGGCTAGGTCCGTGATAAGTAGACAATGTGATGGTCGTTCGAGGAGATTGCTTTTGGCGCTATCTTAGATAAGGAATGGTGGGAACATTATTAATGATGTCCTTTATCACAACTTGCATTAAAAAGCAGCTGAATTCGGTTAGAATTTTCAGTGAATGTTCACCACGATATGATGCACTTTCACAGAGGGCGTCGGCCAGGCGGTGTCTGCTCAGTGACAGTGAGGAGGAGGCGTCTGTGGTGGAAATATCCGACTCGGAGGACTCCAACGACCCCACCAACCCCAACAACATCGAGAGAAACCTTGCCTTCATGCGCGAGGCCTTCCCTGACCAAGATCCCATGGTAGGTGCAACTGACTCAGGGTGTGGAATGTTTTATTTTGGCGATGGGTGCTTTTTAATCTAACTTCCGTTGACTGGTGTGAACCCAGTCAAGCTCCACATCACACAGTGTGAAGGTATCTTCGAGGACATACAATTCTTTGATTATTTTTGTGATTGTTTGCTAGTTTCTTTATTATCGATTGGCAATCTATGAAGACCCAGCGCTTACCCAAATCAGTTGACATTGTTCCTGACTCCAGTTTCAAATCTGACTGCTCTTGAACATGATGTATGGTTAATTTTGCAAATGATGGTGGATGGAGACTCCAGCGGCCTTCTGGCTTTTCGTAGCCTTTTGCGTTGTCTCCTTGTAGGAGCGTATTTCGGGGTTCGTGGAAAACCTTAGCTGTAGAGAATGCTCTCACCAGTGGCTGTTGAATAGTGAGTCCGTTTAGTTTGTTCAATTTTGAGGATTGCAGGGATATTGTACACCAGCTGGAGCGTGTAGGATTTGGAGAAAGCATGTTTTGGTGTTTCAGATATTATGCTTCAAAAGGTGTCAATATGTCGCAAGTGCCCAAAGCTCCTTTCACTACATTGGTATTTTCTATGATCTCCGAATTTTCCGACAATTATGCGATGCTGGGTTACTCGTATTGCCTCACCGCCCGCCCTCCTACCCATATATTACACAGCGTGGTGTTCACTCTTCTCTGACCTCTGCAAATGTATACCTGTACTAATAACTCACCAATGACGAAACATGGGGGAGGAGGCCAGTCCTTATCTCCTGGCTTCCAGAAAATCTTGACTTTTAAACGAATAATGACTCACTTTTGATTCGTACCCATGTCTTCGACAGTGTGTTGGTATTTGTACAGACGAACACGGCTAAGCACCCATCCCCATCCCTCCCCCCACCCCATGCACTGTCCGTCATGACAGCGCTTGTGGATGCAGTACCTACTTCACAAAACTATGTGCCTGTTGCATTACAATAGCCCCGTGACTACAACTTGAACGCGTCGTTATTGTTGCCGGTTTTCTCTCGCGGA
This sequence comes from Lepas anatifera, assembly GCA_034440635.1. Taxonomy (NCBI): domain Eukaryota; kingdom Metazoa; phylum Arthropoda; class Thecostraca; family Lepadidae; genus Lepas; species Lepas anatifera. Next base: position 359,199 of record JAOTON010001249.1, read on the forward strand.
CCTCTGCAATCGCACAGTGAGCTGTGTGTGCGCCTTGTGCAGGAGCTGCAGGATTGTCTGGCCGGCCACGGCTGGCAGCTGGAGCTGGCCATGGAGGTGATGGCCGCCCAGGTGGCAGCCGCCCAGGCACGCGCCGCCAAACCCCCGCCAAACGGCGCCGCCTAATGGTGGTCAACTCGGACAGCAGCGGCGACGAGTCCGGCGCACCCGCCTCCAACGGCGCCCAGAACGGAGCCGCCGCAGGTGGGCGGGGCCGACCGACGCTGCGCGGGGTCAACTGTGTGTGTGTGGGGGCGGGGGAGGGGCTGTCGGAATTCGGTTAGGATATCAAAAAGCAGATGCAACTGCCCTGGTTTGTTCGAAATTGCCGTTTTGTAGTTATGTTTTGTGTCTGGATGAGGTTGTGGGTGCCGTTTAAGCCGATTTTCCCTATTGGTTCACGCACTTTTTTAGAATTGATTTCCAAACAAAAACATACTTTTCCTTGAATATCCTGCACTGCTACATATGTTTTTGACATGCCTTGCTCCAATTGGACACCCCCGGATGCACTGCCGGGAAAGCGTTTTCCATACATTCTGAATAACACATTCTGAGAGGTGAGCTTTTATAGTCCTGACCTTTCTTTTTCAGCAACACAGAAGAAGCCGCCGTCGAAGCGCCAACGGGCTCAAAATGGCAATGAGCCAGTGACGATCGGGGACAGTGACGATGACGAAGACTTCGAGGACAAGTGTCTCGTCTACATGAGGTGAGACTGTGATTAGACTTGCAGGGAATCTGGTCTGTATTCTTGATGTACGGCGCATGTTTGCTCTTGCACGGAATTGAGTAAAATATTCTCTCTCTCTCTCTCTCTCTCTCTCTCTCTCTCTCTCTCTCTCTCTCTCTCTCTCTCTCTCTCTCTCTCTCTCTCTCTCTCTCTCTCTCTCTCTCTCTCTCTCTCTCTCTCTCTCTCTCTCTCTCTCTCTCTCTCTCTCTCTCTCTCTCTCTCTCTCTCTCTCTCTCTCTCTCTCTCTCTCTCCTCTCTCCCAGTAGCGGGGATGACAGCAGCCCTCTCTGTTTGTCCCGCAGTGACAGTGGCGGGGAAGACGATGATGATGAGGAGGGTGGAGGCAGCCGGCGGCTGGGTGATTCTGCGCAGCTGCAGGCCGACAGGGACCTGGTGGTGCAGTACCTGAACTCGTCCACCACGGAGGAGCTGCTCTGCATGGCCGGCTGTAGTCGCAAGAAGGCTGACATCATCATACAGTGTCGACCCTATCCCGACTGGGAGAAGGCGGTGAGAGCGGCCCGCCTGAATTGGGGCTCTGTGTAATCAGCTCTGTGGCCAGTGGGGAGTGCTCCTGTAACGTTTACTAATATCAGTGGTGATCATAACTTTTTTGAATTTTTAGAAGTTTAAGAATTTAACGTAGACACATCCCCTTTGCTATGCAAATTTTCGTTTACTTCATAGCTATCGGACTGTTGCTTTTCATCTAGGCTAAGCACGGAATTACATAAAATCATTATACTTATGGGGAGCTAAACTAACAATATGCATCGTGTTTCCTCAGCTGTCCACGTTTTTGAACGTGAAAGGCATTTCTCCGTACATGTTGAACGCGGCGCTGCGCGTACTGCGCATGCGCGGACTTTTAGACAAGCTTCTGCGGCGATGCGAGAGCATCTCGGACAAGTTGAAGGCGAGGGTGACACTGCTGATCCAGGGCGGAGGTGACCAGGACAAGATCACCGAGCAGCCGGCCAACCTGAACCAGACGTCAGTGGCGCCGCCTGATCGCTTCCCTGTTGCACGTGCTCAGCTCTAAGTCAGTAGCGCCGCCTGATTGCTTCCCTGTCGCACGTGCTCAGCTCTAAGTCAGTAGCGCCGCCTGATCGCTTCCCTGTCGCACGTGCTCAGCTCTAAGTCAGTAGCGCCGCCTGATCGCTTCCCTGTCGCACGTGCTCAGCTCTAAGTCAGTAGCGCCGCCTGATCGCTTCCCTGTCGAACGTGCTCAGCTCCAAGTCAGTAGCGCCGCCTGATCGCTTCCCTGTCGCACGTGCTCAGCTCTAAGTCAGTAGCGCCGCCTGATCGCTTCCCTGTCGCACGTGCTCAGCTCTAAGTCAGTAGCGCCGCCTGATCGCTTCCCTGTCGCACGTGCTCAGCTCCAAGTCAGTAGCGCCGCCTGATCGCTTCCCTGTCGCACGTGCTCAGCTCCAAGTCAGTAGCGCCGCCTGATCGCTTCCCTGTCGCACGTGCTCAGCTCTAAGTCAGTAGCGCCGCCTGATCGCTTCCCTGTCGCACGTGCTCAGCTCCAAGTCAGTAGCGCCGCCTGATCGCTTCCCTGTCGCACGTGCTCAGCTCCAAGTCAGTAGCGCCGCCTGATCGCTTCCCTGTCGCACGTGCTCAGCTCTGAGCGGCGTGCAGGACAACGTATAGCTCGTACTCTAAACATGAACGGGAAGAAATTCTCCAGGGGCTCTTTTGGGAACTGAAAAACCGTGATAAGTTGACAGACCTTCAGTGTTTTTTTCTGATATTGTTGTGCCTTTATGTCTGATTTATATGTTGTCGCACTTGATATTTTCCGTGAATGGGATGTCCCGTGGACTGTCGTTGCGCGGATGATTGAACAAAGTAAAACAGATAATTAAATGGCTTCGTATCTTTCAGCAGCGAATAAGAAATATGTTGTTCTTTACTGTATCCATTTGCTTTTAGCTCAAGTTAATTTTCCTGGCCTTTCCACGGCTGTTTCCTCGATGTTCGGAAGCGACTCTGAGTGGTCCTGGAGTTTTTTTCAGCCAGATGCTTGCTTCTCATATGCTTCTGCTGCGTGGTTTGGATGCGAGTGGCGCTGGGCCGGCAGCTCGGTCCGCTAGTGCTGAGGTGTCCTTCGGCAGGATGTGTCTGTCGGCCTACCAGATGATCGGACTCAGCTGGCTGATCCTCATGTTCAAGGAAGGACTCAACGCCGTCCTGGCGGGTACGAGCACTGCATATCCTTGTGTTTGTGAGGCCCTCAAAATCGGTCAAAATTTGCGTTTAGAAGAGTGCGTTGATCGTAGCCGGTATCTTGGATACTATTGGTATATTTATACGGCATGTTATTTTGTTATATTGGTTCTGTGAGAAAGTTTATGACGTTAAACAAAATTATATTTTCATCTGAAAACAATGATTTTCATTCATCCAGTATCAAGACAAAGCAGAACTCATTATTTTGCACCGATGTAGGCCGTGATCATATGAGCCTCATTTTTACCGTGCAAGGATGGCTGCCCTCGAACAGTCGATTCTGTCTTTTGCAGATGAGATGGGTCTGGGGAAGACGATCCAGGCGGTGTCGTTTCTGGCCTACCTGCAGCTGCAGAATCCCTCCTGGAAGTATCTGGTGGTGGTGCCCTCCTCCACGCTCGGTATGTCGCGGCGTCGCCCCTGCTTCTGCAGACTGTGAAGATGCAGTCGGTGCTTGTCCTCAATGCTTAGAACCCATCTTTGACATTTGAATGTCCTTTCATGGTCTATTTTACGGCATTAGCCTCTCCATTTCCATGTTACGCCAGTCAGTTTTGGTGCACTTTAAAGGTCGGTATGTTCACCCTTTGGTTGAGATTTCCCCGGGTGAGGCTGGGATGGTGACCGATTGCCCGTGCGCCACCCCCAATCTTTGATCAGGGGCGGGTGCGAGCTGTAACCTGTGTGGCGTCGGCAGACAACTGGGCGCGCGAGCTCTCCACGTGGTGCCCCAGCCTGGACGTGGTGGAGTACCGAGGCTCCCTGGACGTGCGGCGAGACACCAGGCTGGAGATTCACAACGGAAACATCATCTGGGACGTCGTCCTCACCACGTCAGTAGCGGGGGAGGGGAGCGCTAGGAAGTCGTGGTTGTGGCGTGTGTACTCAGTAGGTCTCGGTTTCCTGTCGTTCGTGGAGGTGTAGGCAGTGTTTGTTGAATATGAAAGCATTTCGAATGTTAACAGAATGGCAGGACAGGAGCTTCCTGTCACTGGACAGGATGGCAGGAACTTCTTACCATAAGATGCGGGAAAGAGTAGTTCGTTTTATAGACTTTTCTGTGTTGCCGAGTGTTTTCAGACTCAGACTGCCGACACTGGGGAAAAGTTACTGAGCAGGTGCAACATTCTTAACCTAAGATATGAGTAGCTTAGCTAATGTATTTCTTTTAGAAGGAGTGCTCCCATTCGTGATCGGTTCCGGTCTGGAACAACTCCTCCGTCCTGGAGGACTAACGTCCTGACGTTGCCTTCAGATATAATACGGTGGCGAGCACGCCGGAAGACAAGGCTTTCTTCAAGGCACACAACTTCAAATACATCGTGTTCGACGAGGCTCACATGTTGAAGAACATGTCCTCCAAACGCTATTCCAACCTCATGAAACTCAAAGTATGTAGTGCTTAGCCGGGCTACTGTGGCTAAGTATAGAATAGAGATTGCTTCTTCCTCTGAGTCAGGAAAGCATGTCATTGGATGGATAAGTTGTGAATGCGTTCGTCCATGTGTTGGTGTTCTGGAGTGCTATCTTTGGTTCAGGCCAGCTGTTCCCAAGGACCCAGCATTCGCGGCAGCTGACTGAGGAAAGCGGTCAATTCTCAGCAGGATCGTTAGAAACAAATTTAAATAGTATGCTGGTCAGACAGGTCTGTAGCTCACAGTACCACCACGCAATACGGACTTGCAACCAGATGAGAGTGAACAAAATACGAAGATGCTCCACTGTCTAAGACACAAAAGGTCTCCTGATTGTAAAGATGCTTGAGACGACCGCACTGTGTATGTGGTAACAGAGACGCCTCCCTGCGGCAGGGCCAGCACCGTCTGCTGCTGACGGGCACGCCTCTACAGAACAACCTGGTGGAGCTGATGTCGCTGCTGGTGTTCGTCATGCCGCAGATGTTCGGCCGCGTCCGCCGCTCCCTGCAGACTCTGTTCGAGGTCATACCGGTACGACGACCTTCCGCGTCATAACGCCCTGTCTGTGGATGCCGATTCCCCGCCGAGAATGTTCAGTCCTTCCTCTCACCGGGTTTATTAGACCCGGTGGTGTGCGGAGTCTAATTAATTCTGAGACGTGCCCGCGCTTAATAACTTTGATACCACCTATACCTTGAATACCACCTAATTAATGCTGTTGACACAGCCCGCACTTTTCCAGGCTAGACACTTTCATTTTGACAATTTACGGGAGTCTGTCTTCGGGAAGCTCGGTTTCTAGTCATCGCCCTCTCTCATGCGACCGATTTGGTGATGGTACCGTGGCCCTGCCACTACTACCTCAGCGCTTGTGTGAACTTGGGACAATGTGCCACAAACTGCGTTTTCAGAAATCCATGAGTCCGGACACCAGCCGGCCGGCCTACGAAGCCTCACGGATCGACGAGGCCAAGCGCATCATGTCGCCGTTCTTCTTGCGGCGACTGAAGCGGGACGTGCTGAAGGACCTGCCGGCCAAGCAGGAGAGGGTGATGCGGCTACCCATGGTTCCCTCGCAGGCGACCCGCTACAAACAACTCAAGGACCGATACGTCAAGGAGGCTAAAGACAAGGTTAGGACAGAGAGAGAGGGGGTGGTGAAAATATGTTCTTGGATTATGTCTGGTGAACTTGGGCCTCAATGGTTGTTCTGCCGATTAGGTGTCACGCTATGTATTCTCTTCATTTGTCTCGTTTTTTGAAGCTTGTATTCGTGAAAGAAGAAACATTTCACTGCGTGCCGATAAACTTAGCTGAGTCTTAATGGTGATTAGCGTAATCTAGCATAGCTCCGATGATGGCTTTATTCTCCTTGTCCTGTTTTTTTGTTTCGTCACGACACTTAAGCTACCGTGTAGTTCCGACCACCGGAACAAGACAACCCTGTGTTGTTGCGCGGGGCGAACGAGGGTGGGGTGCTCAGGCTTTGCGCGGTGACGCTCCACCTGTTTCCAGCTCCGCGGCGGCGCCACCAGCGACCACGAGAGTGCCGTCGGTATGATGATGTCCATGCGGAAGCTGGCCAACCACCCGCTACTGCTTCGGCATCACTACACCGACGACAAGGTCAGCACTCTCTCACCAAGGTGAAACAATCACCTTCGCTGAACAGGTGGTTCAATGGTGTCAGAACATCGGGTAGAGCAAACAGGAATGTGACATCGACAAGAGCAGATGATAGTGAGACTCGATAGTGTTGCCCTCTAAAGGGTTCAAGCGAAAATTCGCTCGTGATCGAGATACTTCCAGCTGTTTATCAAATCGCGTAGCGGTGGTACATTGGTTTCCCGTTTCCCATTTAATGGGGTTATCTCTTATGTGGAGGTTATTTCCATAATTTCAGTTATCTGGACTGTCCTAGTCTGCCACCTGAGCTGAGGCGTGGGATACGAGTGCCCTCAGACGTCCGGCTGTGTGTGTGTCGCTCCCGGCCGCGTCGCTGTGCGACTGTGTGCGTGCCGTGTGCCACTGTGCCACGTGCTGTGCCGTGCCGCGTCCGGCTGCGATGTGTGTGTGCTCCCGGCCGCGTTCCGCTGTGCCGCTGTGCCTGTGTGTTACTCCTGGCCGCGTGCCGCTGTGCCTGTGTTACTCCTGGCCGCGTTCCGCCGTGCGGCTGTGCCTGTGTGTTACTCCTGGCCGCGTTCCGCCGTGCGGCGCGGCGGTGACCGCTCCAGCCTGCTGTCCCCAGCTGCGCCAGATCAGTAGGATATTCGCCGGTCTGCCCGACCACGAGCACAAGGAGGAGGCGCTGGTGTTCGAGGACCTGACCCACCTCAGCGACTTCGAGGTCCACCAGACCTGCAACCTCTACCCGGTCAGTAGGGTGCCCAGCACTGTCCTCTCGATTGTGGGGGGCGGAGGAACGCTTTTAAAGTTAGGTACTCGGATCATGTTAAAATTCAGAATTTGACTCATTTTTACAAGGAACAGGTCTGATCCTGTTTGTGTGTTGAGCTAGAGGTGGCCATTTTAGTTCGTCCTCTTTGTCTTTGGTTGAGTTATCACGCATTTGGTCCCTGATGATCCTATCGGTCCTTAACTGTTAGTGCAGTGAAGCTTGCTGGATGCCAATAGTTGTCTCTATCCTTGATGCAAATGGGGCTCACATCCGTGATCCTATTTTCTCATTATTTTTTTCATTTCTTCAGCCTTTCTTATCGGCTGTATGTGTGTTTCATATCCCACTAGTGAGCGCTTTTGGCCAAGGTTTCTCTTCCTCGTATCTGCTCTTGAGCTGTTTTCCTGTTGTATATCGATATGACAGTGCTTATCGCAGGTTGCATGGGCGAGGTATTGCTTCTCGCCAACAGGAGCTGTGTGCGGCCGTACTCGACTTGGTATTGAGGAATCTGGTAGGGCAGTTGAACAGGTGCTGTTTTCGGCAGCAGATGTGTCAGTCGTCTGCGCTCTGGCTGTGCGTATAAGCCCCTGTCCCCGGCAGCGGCTGCGGCAGTTCCTGCTGCCGGACTCCTTGCTGGAGGAGTCGGGGAAGCTGGCGGCGCTGGACGAGCTGCTGCCGCGCCTGCGCGCCGAGGGCAGCCGCGTGCTGCTCTTCAGCCAGTTCGTCATCATGCTGGACGTGCTGGAGAGCTACGTGAAACTGAGAGGCTACCGCTACTGCCGGCTGGACGGCCAGACCGCCGTCACGGACCGGTGAGGAGCAGGGCGTCAGTGACCGGTGAGGGGCGGGCGTGTGAGGAACAGGGGGCCGTCAATGACCGGTGAGGGGCGAAAGTGTGAGGGATAGAGGGCCGTCAAAGACCGGTGAGGGGTGGACGTGTGAGGAGCAGGGGGCCGTCAATGACCGGTGAGGGGCGAAAGTGTGAGGGATAGAGGGCCGTCAAAGACCGGTGAGGGGTGGACATGTGAGGAACATGGGGCAGTCAATGACCGGTTAGAGACGGCTGAGTGGGGACGAGACCCGGGTTTGCTCTAGGAGCGCCTGCGCAGTTTTATGACGAAAGTCAAATTATCTGCCATCCATGGGAATCGTTGGCGTTGTCAACGTCAAGGATCCTGTGTCGAACATGTTTGACGTCTGCGACGTGGTAACGAAGTGTGGCAGGTACGCTTTTCTCTGTGTGTTTACAAAGGTGACGTGAAGCAGCCGCGGTTCCTTCCTGTCCATGCTTTCTTGACCGCTGTTCATCGCCCAGAATCGACTTGATCGACAAGTACAACAACGATGACGACATCTTTGTGTTCCTGCTGTCGACGCGCGCCGGCGGCCTGGGCATCAACCTGACCTCGGCCAACGTGGTGATCCTGCACGACGTCGACTTCAACCCGCACAATGACCGCCAGGCGGAGGACCGGTGCCACAGGATCGGCCAGACCAGGTACCGTCCTGAGGGAGGAGTGGAGGGCGCAGGACGCACCGGGTACATATGGTGTACAGCAGGCAGCTGGGTCAACCCTCGCCTACCAGGTTCCTTGGTTGTGCTCGTAAAACGCCTAGCTGTCAGAAGTAATCTTCTCTGTTAGTTGAGAGCGGATATTTTATGGCGCTGAAAAATTTGTATATTCCATCGTTATGAGTTCGGGGCTAGGTGAGGAAGTGTATCGAACCACTGTTGCCTGCTTTCTTAGGCAGTATTTGTTGACGCCTCTGGAATGGGTCTTTAACAGCCCTGACATCGTATTAGGAGTTGTTAGATAGAGGCTCGGGCTCGTTATTGTAAGGTGTTAGGTTACACCTCTGGTTTCGTGGTCGGGGTGTTACCTGACACCCTTGGTACGTGCACAGGGAGTTGTTGGTTGTGGTGAGGTGTTGAGTGCGGCCCTGGTGCGTTTTCAGGGAGGTGCAGGTAATCCGACTGATCTGTCAGAACTCGATCGACGAGTGTATGCTGCAGGTGGGCCAGGACAAGCTGAGTCTGGACAGGGACATCAGCGGTGCCGACGGTACGTGTGCCGTCCTGTGTGCTGTACGTGTGCTGTCTCACGCTTTGCGACTCTTCGCAACTGCTGACCTCCAGCCGTAGCGTACATTAATCATGTTTACGGAGTGACTCGTGGATATTGTGTTAGGGATTACTTAATACATGGAGTGTGGTGGTGCAGTCTAAGTATGATAATCCTTTGATATAACTTGCTGGGGTAATTATGACGCCTTCGGTCGCTAAATATCCGCCAAATGATACGCACCGCACAGCCTAGATTGTGAATTGAAATAGTGGCAGGACACAGATGATTTGTAGTTTAGTGCGATGGCGTGACATCCGTCGGTTCCGTTAGTGGCCTCGGGTGGATCCGTCTTCGCCGCATCATTTCGTCCGGTTAGTGGGCCACCCTGTCTGTGAGGGCTGGTGGAGGCGGCGTCATTGACCGCTCTCGGTGCTGGTTTCCAGGTAAGGAGTGTGCTACCGAGGACGCGCGGGACGTGCGACACCTGCTGGCACTGGCCCTCGAGTCCGGCGACGGTTAACGCTGCCGCAGCCTAGCTCTCATTTCAGCGCTCCGGCGCTCAGGCTCGGTCCCGTCGGACGGGGCTGTGCGGCCACTCTGCTCTCTGCGCCGGCACTGTTGGTCCGTCCTCTTCAGCTGAGCGGGTGTGAGGTCGGAGGGGAAGTGTCGAGCTGCAGAATGTGGCCGCTGGCGGGACCGAGACAGCCCTCGCATTCCTGTCTGTCCGGCGCTGTTGTACTCCGTCGGGTGTTTGCCCGGTGCTTTTGTACGGCGCGCTGTGGCGGCCGCCCGTTACCTCTCCACGTCTCTGGCTGTGCTCATCCGCTACCATATGCTATCTGGTTGGCTCATCTACCATTCGCTGTGAGGACAGGCGCCGGCTCTGCCGTGCTGCCCGTGTCCGCGTGTGTTGTATTTGCTACCGGTGAATGAATATTCATGACACCCTCGTTTGTGCGCCGTGTCTTGTAAGGCGTTCAAAACAGATCCGAGGTTTCACGACATGCACTATTGATGTGATATGAGAAACTTCAGAGATTAGGGCGTCCCGTTCATGGGATTGAAGTATGCCTTGCCACGAATAGGGAAATACACCTTTTTCGTATTCTTCCTTGGTATAGGTGAAGCCTGCCATTTTAAAGGAACGATAGGGTCTATTATGTCCTGAAAGGTAATGCTACGCCTTTTTGAGGTGCAAACTGAGATTTCGGTTTTTATATTTTCCCTGAAATCTCCCGGTTCCATGTTTTGTGTTCTAAGTTCATTGTCCGTGAAGAAACAAGTATTCCCTGGACGAGCAGATTTTACTCGCGGCTCCCTCCCCTTCCCCACCATATATCATTCGTTTATTTCATTAGGTATGAGTTGTGCTGCTCAGCTTTACACTCGGCAGGTAGTAATGAATAGTGGATAGATTAAAAACACTCACACGGCCATCCACACTCTCACCGATGGGACGTCAGTGCAAACGTAACAAAAAATAAGGAAGTGTGTGTAAAAAAACAACAGCACTAAAATGGCGTAGCCGCTGTGCCGCGTCGTGGCGGTTGGGTGTGAAGTGATACCCTCGGGGCTAGGATTCAGCTCTACGTTTTTGTGTCGTGGCAAAGGACGATTTTTGGGAAATATGAAAGCGAGGGCTTTTCGAAATATACTATAAACGTGCTATCTCAGTTCAAGCCTCGTAGTAAAAGGCGCACATTGTCCAACTATATTTGACGCCTGGCCAGAAGCAAAAAAATTACAGGATTGAAAAAATTACAGGATTGAAATGCATCTTCAGCAGTTTCTCCCGCAATCTTGCCATAGACGTAGATTTAATATGTTAATCATTAGAATCTCCCTTCTATTTTATTTCCGTCACGTATGCAAGGAGGCAGTGGAGGCTTTCTTCGGAATGAGCTGGTCAAAGCCCGCTCATAAGACCTCCTTCTGCCGATGCTATTGGTATTTCTCCGTGGGCACTAATCAAAGAGATGTCTCATTTTTCATTCTTGTCTCTGCATGAATTGTTTTGATTCCGGCTTGGTATACGTATTTCCATCTGGTGAATGTTCTAAAATCGAAATGTAATGATCCATGACATTCTTGTCAGCGTGAGGAGCCATGAATTCTCCACACAGCACTTCTGGCTCCCATGGTAACATTTGCAAGTCTAGTTAGTATTTATTCCCTTTTGAAGCGACTGAGGTTCTGAGGGTGTATCCGTGTATTGTGTTATTATGATCGTAGCAGTAAGACTCTTTTTGTACATACATACGGGTCAACACCCTGGAACTCGCAACATTTCTGTTTTTTTACAATTTTGTTCAGGGATATTGCGGTGGTATTATTGGTACATTACTTTTTGGTCCTTTATTACGCACGTGATTCCAATTATTATGTTTTTTTGATCATCTGACTTTCCTATTGCACTATTTCAAGTTTGTATTATCATTTCTATTTCTTGGCTCGTTAACGTGTTACTTAAATGCGGGTTGGTTCAAAGGTTAAACCTCGCTCTTTTAACACCAACTAGAACTGCAATCACCCCGGATACATGTAAGCTGTTTACGTACCAAGCACGGGAATGGACTTATCGATTTCTGTAACCGGGAATCTGCCCGCCGGACTTCCGTCTACAGGAGTTGATACGTCCGTCACCACGCGTGGGTGTGTAAATAGAACGTACTTAGGCCGTGCATGTATCCTGCGTAAATTTCTACTATATGGACTAAGTAAGGAAACATTTTGTCAAAATATCGTTTTGCTTCAAAGCTCCCTCGTCCTGAACGAAAGAAAACCGCCGCAGGACTCCTAGCTGGCTTAATTTGTGTTCTGAAATGACCAAGGCAGCTAGATATCTAATTTGTCATGCTGGTTGGATTACAAGAGAAGAAGTAAGCGGCCTTTACCCTATTTTTCATGGCTCAAATACCGTTTCAAAGGCGGAAAGTCGATAAAGGTGTAAACAAATTGGAAGTGCCGACTGTCTAGCGCCTTAAAATAACGTTGCAAACGCTGGAAAGATGATCAGCTGGGAAGGATATAAGATTGTAGATGTTTTTAGGCGTCGAGTGGCTTATTTCGAATTGTATATCCAATCTACAATTTCGTGCGGCAACCAGGTGTAATTATGTTCTTTGGGTGTTAATAAGTGTAGCTTTGGTTTTAGACCGCAGGCCATGATCCAAACTGCATTTCGCCTGGCAGTTGTTCGTGTAAGTTAGACGACGCGGTTGTAGTCCAACTGCCGATGGTGACCCTGTGGCGAAACCGAACAAGTGCGTGTGCCTGCATTCTTTCGACCTTTAGTGTTGCGAATGAAATTCTCAAGTGAATACATGTGTATTTTAGGCCGCAGTTTATTCTTGCATTCTGTTTTAAATTTAGTCAGTTTCAAGAGTGGGGCACAGAGTGTTGGTGACAGTCGCGCATGAAAAGCGGAACAGGACGCGGCCTTTCACGGGTACACTGTGAAACCGTGCGACTTCCTCTGTTTTTTGTCTCGCATTTATTAAGGTGGTCTCACGGAAGCATTTGACTACCGAACAATGCGCACGCCTACCAAACTCCAAAAGTAGTTGACTGCCCAGCAATGTGTCTACCAAACTACCCGTCTTCATAAGTTGTCTAATGCAAGAGTAGATTGGGATTTTGTGAAGAGTAGATGCAAGAGTAGATTGTTTTTTTTTTCTCTGGGGAGAAAAAAATATTGAACATCGGCCGGTTTGGGACCATCTCGATCTAGCCCGTGGGATGTGCAGTATTTACCAGCATCTGTGCGTCGTAAAGCCTGAAGAAAAACGGACTTCATGTTGGGTGAATATATCGCAATGAGTGTTGCAACGTTGAAAAGGGGCGCTGAATTGCAATTCGGGGGCGAGGTCACCGAAGAGCATTTAGCTGGAGGATGAAAGATTGGAATCGAGAAAGCGACGATTCAGAGATTCCGGAGGAGATCAGGAAAGCTCGATCTCGTCGCACATCGTATTAGAAGATTTGGATATCTTAACACGCGCATTGACGGGGTCTGAGCCACCTTCGCATTGACGGGGGCGGGTACCCGCCCTAAGATCTCGAGAACCACGGTAGGTAGCGAAAACGGTAAACGGCGTTGGGCTGCCCATCCACTTTCCATGAAAACATTTGAACCATTTTTTGTCAGGTCACATTTAAGGTCACGAGAGGTCAAAACATGCCCGTCATAGGGATAACATGTAAATTCAGTTTTTCGGCCATTAAATCTGAATAAGTAAAGATAGAGCAAAACGACTTGAACTATATGAATCCTCTTAGAAGCCGAATCGAATGATATATAAGTTGACCTTGCTAGGTCAAATAGATTTGACCTGACCTGATCAGTCAGGTCAAATTATATAAAATGCATATCATTAGAACCGCAAAGCCCAGGCGAGTCTAATGCAGCTAAAATAAAAGCTCTATCACCATCCGTTACTGAGTTATTCCGTAAAACCATTTTTCCCATGTATTTCCAATGGAGAGGTCATGCTCGTACCTGACCTTAGGTCATCGATATCAAAAATACCAGAACATATTTTAGAAAACTTGGTGGGCCATTACGTGATATGAGTTTCAATCGGATAAGTTCACCCTGCTCCGACTTATGCTCTCTTAAACTTTTTTGAGGTCGGTCACTTGACCTGTAATGGTGACCTGACCTGAGATGACCTAACCTTAAAATTTTCCAAGTTGTAAAATGATGAGGAAAAGGTATAGTACGGCGGCGCTACGCGCCGCCTTTTTCTGCTTTCTCCAAAACCCGAGGGGTACCCGCCCCCGTCAATCGTGTTAAAAACGAGACTGGTAGGATTGTGATGGGGGCGTTAGATGTGGTGTAATGGAGGTGTTATAGAGTTGGTTGTATTTAGGTGTAAATGATTATTTTAGCATGGGTAGTTTGGTGTCACATGGCGTGTGGACTACTCATTCTGTTGGAATAATCAAATATGTCCTGTAAGACTCCCAAAAACTTTTTCGTTTGGGGATGGTTCCAAGGGTGTCAAAGGCAGGGAGACGCGTCCCCTTACTTGTGAACGAAGGAGACGAATCCACAAAATTTGGGACCTCGGCTTAATTTTTATATTCCCTTTTACCTGCGTGAATCTCCAAAAATATGTTGGTGAAGTGATGTTGTTAGTGCTTCATTGTCTGCCAAAATTCTGAGTTTTCCTCTCATCCCGTCCAGGTGCAGGGGCGCCGCCACAGAATTTTTACTGGGGGGGACGAACCCGGGCTGGTGCTGACCCAAGATACCGTGCTGACCGAGGGAGGCACATTTTTAGCATATTCGGTACCTGACAGCATTATTGACGATGGACCAGACATAGTGGGGGGACGTCCCCTCCTGGATGGCCAACAGAAGTGGACGCGTCCCCCCTTCCCCCGCTTTCGGCGCCCATGCTGAGGTGGGTAGGCTGATTTTTTTTTTTTTTGAAATGGATCCGGGCCCCAGCGCGCGGCAGTACATTCTCGGCCATTTCTTGAGATTCAATCCAATGTTAAAGGGAATGTGGCACCTTGGTCGAATCCTGGACTTTAGTGTTATTAGGTGTACTTTTAGTAAAAAATAATGAAACCACTCACGATTTCTCCGAAAAATGTAAAATAAGCTCAATATTTGGGTTTTAAACATACTCCTCTAGAAAAAGAAATAAATATCAGCCTGTGAATGATGTCACGATCTGGCAACCACTACATACTTGAAACGCTTCAAGGGCTTCGATTGGCTGATGCTCATCGTGACGTCAGCATATGTCGTCACACCAGTAGCTCACAACAATGGCCGCCGGCGGCAGGGGGCTGAGGGGGCTGGTGTCAGGTAGGTTTTAGCTTTTTTCTACGGAAATATCGAGTTCCAAGACAAATGAAATATGGAGTACCGGGTTTTCCGACCTGCTTTACAACTTGGCTATCTCAGTTAAAATCACGTTGTGAAGGTGCCACATTCCCTTTAACACTCTCACTGGAGAGAGGTCTGGCACTAAAGCGCACGTGGGGGCCTGGTAGGCCGCCATAAGATCTCAGAAACTAAGAGGCGTACAAAAACACCGTTTGGGGGTGGGTGGGGGCTATACTGAAATACATCATGAAGAATTTGTATTGACCTAGGTAAATATGTTCAAGGTCAAACTAGGTCATAAAGGTCAAAACTTGGTCATGCCGGGGACCGAGTGAAAAATGCCGTGATTATGCGGGAAAATGCGGGAATAATCCAAATGCGGACTAAGGTCATAAAGGAAAGGTCGTAAAGAACATTCTTTATAGGAATTTTTGGGGTAAAGGTCATCCAAGGTCATTGACCTATAAGTTCATAATATGGTATAATATTGACGTACAATTTGACCAGCACTATAGCAACTGTCTGGCAAATCTTTCCAAATCACCTTTGACCTTGACATTTGACCTTGAACTTTGACCCTGACATTTGGCTTTGACCTTGACCTTTGCATAAGTACATTAACTATGAATGTCATGGCATAATATACGTCAGACCGGGTTACGCCATTTGACCGGAAGAACTGAGGTCATTGACCTTGAAAGTGCTGAATATGACCTTGACCTGTGACCTTTGATCTTGATCTTTATGTAAGGAGACCTTGACATATATCATCCCAGTACAATATGACGTTATGACGTCACCACTCAGTCTCCTGTCTCCAATGCATGCAAGTGAACTGGTCCGACCAAGCGAATACGTCGCATAGGCGGATCCAGGGGGCAAGGGGGCACGTGCCCCCCCGATCGACCCTCGGTGCCCCCTGAAAGGTCGATGGCGCCCCCTGAAATGTCGCTTCCCACCCACCCTCCCCCCCACCCCAGGATGCCAAAGTCGGCGCCCACCGATAGGATTTGGCGCCCACCGATAGCTTTTGCCGGTCATAAGTGGCACCCCCTGGTCTGGATGGCGCCCCCCGGTCCGGATGGCGCCCCCGGAAGGTGCCCCCCAATCGGCAATCCTGGATCCGCCTATGTTACGGCGATCTCAAAATGCCGGTCTGACTTTATGAAAGCATAAGTAAAAAATTATCTATTTTCAAGTGTATTTAACCTATTGACGCGCTATTGAATTCTGTTAGATGTGGCCGAGTATAGTTTTCCGGCTACGAGCGGTTTTCCGGCCACCTCGGAAAACAGGTGGTGGCCTCGGGCCTCCGAGGCCCCTCTCCGTGGGTAAGCGGACCCTCGCGATTTTGGGGCCGTTTAGTTTTGTGGGCTGAGGTCTATCCTCTAAAATCCTCCTAAAACGAGATTTTCATATGTGCGCTTTTAATGAAAACATATACCTTGACGGCTGACCAAGCTATTCGGGCCTCCTTCAGGAGCCCGTACCCCGTGAGTCTCCCCTTGGTAACTCCAGCCCAGTTATCAGATATCTTTCCTAACTTAACCCTCGCCCCACCGGGGGGCATCGATGCCCCCTAAGGTTTTTCCGGGATAGCAGAAAAACGAAGAGGCGCAGCACCGCGGTTGAGGGCTCTACCTCTCACTGCATCATTTTGCCACCATCACTGATATTTTTTACCCCGGGTCACCCAAGGTCAGGTCACCAGACGAGGTCAACCAAGGTCACCTCACTTCAACTTTAGAGTTCTGTAAGAGCTACATTTCGGAGTTGATCGATTTGAAACTTCCTACACTTTGTGGCTCCTCCAGAGTCTACAAGGTGTATATCCGGGATTTTTAGATTTTGTGCCCTGAGGTCAGGTCACGAGGTGACCGCTCCTATTGAAAAAGCATGGGAAAAGCTGTCTCATGGTCTAAAAGTCACAAAAGCGATTGAAAATGTTTAGCCTGATCAGAAAAACGTTCTTGGACACCCTTTCACGGATTCCAGAGGCCATATTTGGCCTTTGACCTCTCCAAGGTTATCCAAGGTCACCAGGGTCAAAAACAGTATTTTAACAATAACTTTTGACCGGTATAAGCTAGAGCGCTGAAACAAACACCGTCGTGTTTGTCTCGTCATTGGCTTTCATTTGATATACGGCAAGGTCACTTTCTGACCTTTCGTGACCCCAGGTCATCTTAGGTCACGAGGTGACCTCTGGAGGTCAAACCACTGGCGGGAGGTCTTTACGTTCAACATAGCGGAAAAAGTCCTGACAATTTCCTATCAAATGTACTTTACCAGGCCTCAATAGCTCTAATGGCATAAGAGTTATGCCCAGTTTGCTTAAGCATTGCATATTTGAGTGAAAACAGCCGATCTTGACCTAATTTGACCTCTGGAGGTCAAACCATTGACCTGAGCACTAAAACATGTAAGTAATTTCGTACTGAATTCACGCGAGCTTTCTATTGCACTTTGCAGATTTGCGCTGACGCCCATATTTTCGGAGTTAGAGGGGGCCATTGATGCCCCCGTGGGGCGAAAGTGGCGCTGGACCCCCGGTGGGGCGCGGGTTAACTTTTACAACATTTACTAACGTTCAAGTTGCCTGGGATTTTGTGGCGGTGACGTCATGGCCGCGATGCCGCAGGCGATTTGCGGCTTGAAGTATTGGCGAACTGGGTATATTTGACATAGTCAGTAAAGCTTGCAAATGACTAAAAGACGTCAAAAATAGCTTAGTTGACAAGTTTGATCATATTTCTAGCCAGTACAGAGTTTCTACAGCCCTAAGACCGGCCTGCAGGCACTTCAGAGGCTTTTCTCGCAGTGATGTTCCGTTGCTCTAAAGAGTCATTATCAGCGTAATAACATTGTAATTTCATCCTTGACGTCATCGTTGCTTAGATGAAAATATTAAGTACGGTTCTTTCCAATGGAGACTTCTTAGTGAGACGAACAAATTGTTTGAAGTACCGCGCGGTCGCGGGTCCAAAACTTATTTTGGGGAGACTAGAAAACTCAAACCTCCCCCACTGCCAGTGGCGGGTACAAGGGGACTAGTGCTCGAGCCCCCCCAATATGTTAGTGTCTAGTAAATGCATAGGCCGATGCTGATGTGAGGCAATGGCGAGGAGGCTCGAACCCCCTTACCCATACCCCAAAAAGTCCTGGACCCGCCACTGTCCCCCGTCACAGCCTCCGAACAGCCTTTGCTTATACAGATATTAGTAGACATCTCGGAGGGGTCCCCTCGAAATTTAGGAGGCGCGTGAGCCCCATAACCTCCTTATACCCGCCACTGGTACCATAAGCTGATCCAGGAGACAAAGCCCGAGCGGGTGTTCCCCGATGGGCCCTCGAGGTCACACCTGAAATGATCACAGCGCCTCCTGAAAGGTCGATGGCGCCACTGAAATGTCGCTTCCAACCCCCACAGGATGCGGAAAGCAGCGCTCGCCGTTAGGATTTGGCGCCCACCTGATGGGTTTTGCCAGCCAAAAATGGCGCCCCCTGGTCCGAATGAAGCCCCCTGGTCTGGATGACACCCCTCTCGGGAAGAATGCCCCCTCCCCCCACTGGCAATCCTGGATCCGCGTATGACTAGTGCCCTGTATATATAAACAGCCCAATTACAATAAGTTTGGGTAAAATTTAATCACATTTATGGGTTTCAATGGGGTGAGTCAGAGGCGAAGCCAGATAATTTTTTACGGGGGACAGGAGTGATCCGGCAATGATGACAAGGGAGGGAGAAAAGTTGGTACTTGGCGGATGTAGGAGACAATGGGGCACTTGGACCTCCAATAGCCAATAGGTAGCACATCTCACGTCCATGCTGCTTTCGACGCCCATGACTGCAACTTTCGGAGCGATCGGCACGTGTTGCATTTAGGCCTTGAGCAGCGGCTATAATCGGGCTCTGAGGTGCGATCTTTCCTAATATCGTTACTGTTTCCGTATTTGCCCAAACCCACTCCCCTCACCCTGCATAGGCGGATCCAGGGGGCAAGGGGGCAAGTGCCCCCCCGATTGACCCTCGGCGCCCCCTGAAAGGTCGATGGCGCCCCCTGAAATGTCGCTTCCCACCGCCCCCCCAGGATGCGAAAGTCGGCGCCCACCGATAGGATTTGGCGCCCACCTGATAGCTTTTGCCAGTCATAAGTGCCGCCCCCTGGTCCGGATGGCGCCCGCCGGTCATGCCCCGGTCATCCCCCCATGCGCCCCGGTCCGGATGGCGCCCCCTCCCCGGGAAGGTGCCCCCCCGATCGGCAATCCTGGATCCGCCTATGTCACCCTGTATTCCATTGGTTTTTATTCTCGCTCGGTCCTGTCATGTTTCTCTTTTAGTGTTGCGGCTCGGTAAAAACCGTAGTAGGATTGCCAGACTAGTATACTTTTTAGTATAACACACCAAAGCTACTAGATTTGTCAACATATTTCACTTCGCAGACATTAAAGTGCAAAAAGTGTATTCCATAGCTCCTTTCTAAAATATCTAAACTTAATTTATCCAAAAAGCTTAAATTTCAACTCCAAAATATTTGATGTTTCCTTTCTTAGTGGATACCAAGAAAACAACCAAAATTATACTAGTAGAAATCTAACCAACCTGGGATTCTAGCAAGGCCTTGGGCCTTGAGTAATTCCTGCATCCGCTCCTGCCCTGAGGAATGCGTGCCTTTTTCCCCGTGATGGTTAGTAGGTAGACACGATAGGCTGAGCTACCTGGGAGAAAATGATTAATACTTTTGAATTATATTATAAACAAGTAAAAAAAATATTTTTGACTAGCCAACACATACTTTATTTTGTGTTTTTATTGAATTTTCATGGCGTCTCTCTAGTTCTCTATTACCGTCTAATCTCTACTAAACCCTATACCAGATATACCAAGTCGGCAAACCGCCATTTTCCCCCCGTGTGCGTGTTTCCGGTTCTTGGTGGTGGTTGGTGTCGATATTTCTGAGAATTCGGCAGTTTCAGTTGATTTCTGCTGTCTGGTAAGCGTTAAATTGTATTATGTAAAACTGTACACATCTATTCTACACACGCCTTCCATCACGCATGTAAAAAACTCACAAACCTTCATCATTAAGGTATGAAGCGCCCAGGCGCGTGGGGCAGCCCAAAGCCTGCCCCAATTGGGGCAGAAATTTGGATGCTGGGGAAGACTCCTCCAACGGGGGGGGTATTTTTACCGATACATGTTTATCTACTCCATTTTAAACGAAACATCCAGAAATGAAAGAAAACCGTGCATCCAACTCGACGATGATAACGCATTCCAGTGGGGGAAACTGTGGTCAGCGTTCCCAAGAATGGCTACGTTCCCAACAATGGGAACAATGACCCATATTTGGAAACGCATCTTCCATCGTAGATTCAAACTGGTATTTCAGACAGCTTGAAACGAATAAAGGCGTATATCTACCGAATTATTTCAATATGTCAGTTTTCCGGACTAAATATTAATGGCAGCCATAGGCGGATCCAGGGGGAGGCAAAGTGGGCAAGTGCCCCATAGGCGGATCCAGGATGCAAAGGGAGTTCGTGCCCCCCCCCGATCGACCCTCGGCGCCCCCTGAAATGGTCACGGTGCCCCCCTGAAATGTCGCTTCCCACTCCCTCCCACCACCCCCCCAGGATGCGAAAATCGGCTCCCACCGGCAGGATTTTGCGCCCATCCGATTGGGCTTTCCGGTAAAGAATGGCGCCCCGGGAAGGTGTCCCCGATCGGAAATCCTGGATCCGCCTATGATAGCAGCTCAAGGATAAGGGCCAACCCCTGCAAGAAGCAGGCTCAAAGGAGTAGAAGGAGGCGTAGGCGGATCCAAGTTTATTTTCGAAGGGGGCGTCTTCCGAGCAGGGGGTGCCAAATTCTATCACAGAGTGGCCAATTCTCACATCCAGGACTTCTTTGGAGGGGGGGCAGGGGCTCAAGCATCTCCCGCCATTGCCTTTGATCAGTCTCCGCGTATGTTTTTGCTGCATGCACTCTGATATATTGAGGGGGAGCTTGAGACCCTAGGCAACACCTATTAGGTGGACGCAAAATCTTATCGGATTTTCGCATTCTGGGGGAGGGGGCGGTGGGAAGCAACATATCAGGGGGCGACATCGACCTTTCAGGGGCGCCGTGACCATTTCAAGGGCGCCAAGGGACAATCGGGGGGTTGCGCCGAGGGTCGATCAGGGGTCACCGAGGGTCGATGGGGGGGCACCGAGGGTCGATGGGGGGCGCCGAGGGTCGATCGGGGAAAGTGCCCCTCTTTCCCCGCCTGAATCTGCCTATGAATGAAGCACCCAGTAGAAAATATCCAAGTTGATGCATCAGCGCACCATAATTCATCAAAACACCACGGAATAACTCAAACAATCTTGGGGACAAAAACTACAGGATCTAAAAACTTTCTATTACAAATCAATATAAAAAACTTAGAAAATGCGAAAATACCACTTTTAAGCTCTATTTACTTCCTAAACAGACGAAAGGCACGGTTTTCCTCTATTTCCTCATTCGTCAGCACATGGTGAGCAGCAACTGTGTGACACCAAGAAAAATATTTTTGCAGTCTACAATTTTTTAATTTTGTTTTTATACTACTATTTTTCATTGACTTTCCCGAAAGTTATCTATAAAAATAATACCTGTCTAGCTGCACAGTTTCAGAGCAATCTTTTCATCGTTCTTTACCGTTGGAGCTGGACCGCGCAGTTTAGACGAATATTTGAGGGAGCGTTCAAAGACAGATTTTCTAATTCAAAGTAGAACTCCCCCTCAAATTTTAGGAAGAGTTAAAATTGACCAGGTAGAAAGATTCCCCTTATCTTTTCTAAGCTCCTGTTGTGTTTTCTGAAAACATCGTTCCGGGCGTTCCCATCCTTGGGAACGTGCGTTTCCATTTATGGAACAAGCGTTCCCAAATATGGGTCAATGTTCCCATTATTGGGAACGTAGCTATTCTTGGGAACGCTGACCACAGTTTCCCCCACTGATTCACGATCCTCCACGCACAGCAGCAGCTATCTTGCACTCGTGATGCACGACTTCCAGAATACTTTTATTCAAAGGTATATTTACAAGCAAAGTGTTTGCCCTTAAAGGAAGATACGCGAAAAATTATTATTGTGGTTTCTTGCTATCTGAAAAATCCTGATAACGAAACTATCAATTATTTTTGTATCTTCGGCAAAATTTTGGGAGGCCACTCACTTATTATCGGAATAGGTTAACAGTTTCGATTAAATGCCCATCACTTGCCCATGCCCATACCCATCACTACTTTTTGAAAACTATTTAAAGTTAAAAAATAATGTTTTTGTTATAATACAAATGTTTGCCCTCCTGTATTTGTATTTGAATTAATTTTAAAAAGCTTTCAAAAACTCCAAAATGAATAAGTTTGCCCTAAAAATGGAAAAAAATTACTCAAGTCTTCAGCGGTTTCGTACCTCAGGTCTTGAGCCTTTTTCTGCTTCCACCCCAGGATGAATAAACTTGCGTCAGATAGGTCACGTGACCCCAGTTTGAGAATTCCTAGGCTTCTGATTGGTTAATTGTGATTTCTTTTAAGTCCTATATTTCTGTGTCAAAAGAGTTTTGGAATGTTGTTTTTCTAAAGTAATTTTTTCTGGAGTAGCCCAAAGTTCTACATCACTGTTTAGGATAGATATGGCATAATTCTTAGAGCAATTGATAGCCTAAGCCATGTGGACGTCATAAACATTGATATGAGGTGTACCTGTAAAGTTGTCTAGAAATGTTGACTTTGAGAGCAATTTTAAGGCATTTGCAGGCCGAATTCGCAAAAATGACAGTAGGACTTCTGAAACAACTTTTTGTAACCTTTTGATATAGCCAATAAAAATTTTTGTGTATCTCCCTTTAAAGACGTCATTTGCCACTGCTTTCACTCCGTTTAATCAATACTTTAAAAAATATTTCACTTGATAACTAAATTTGATAAAGAATAATTTTTTCCACAGCTAAAGCATTTTCCCCTTCCATTTTCTCACATTTGCATGAAAGCATGACAAAATTTGGAATATTTTCACTCCTGGTTTTCACAAGACCCAAGTGAAGAAAGATTCCTGTACACTCTTGTGACGTCACATCACTGACTAGCATTTGTTCTTATGGGGAAGGGGCTGGCATGATTTTCTTTTGAACGGTGGACCCTTTGAACAGTGGACCTTTTGACAAAGACCCGATTTTCCGGCCTTTGGCGATCAAAACATAGCAGAGGAAATGCAAAAAACTACATACAGGGAAATTTTGTTTCAAGTTCTAAGATTGTTTTTTGTAACTAAAACTAGGTTTAGATAACAAATTTAGAAAATAAATTTAAATTTAGCTTTAGAAAGAAAGGTACCTGTTGCCTGATTTTTTCATTCACTTGAACTGTAACAATTTTTTCATTCACTTGAACTGTAACATATATTTGCATCTAAAATGCAGGAGAGAGAACAAACACATCTAGAACACTGGGAAAAGAAGAGTTAGCTGTACAACCTTCAAACCTCTCTCTGTAACTGTATCCAACATTATGACTATGCATTTTCATAACATGGGAGTTTTTAATCGAATTGGGAATTGTTTGGGAACGGAGGTCGCTGAATAATGGAAAGGGAGATAAAGGGCATGATGTGTCTCACATTAATTCAATAATTTCCCTATCCGCTGGTGTCACGAATTTACCGCTGCCGTCGACGCGGGCGAGTATGGTGTTCAGAGAAGCAAGGCGCCATCGCATCGGGCTCTGGTTCGCGCGCTCGCGATGGACGGCGACGGGGGCGGGCGGGGGTGACACGATGACGCGGTGAGCCGCCAGACACACATCGTAGCTAAGGCCCTGAACAACCAGGTGCAGAGTGGTTCAGATGGTCGATGCGATCGCTATTGCGCAGTCATTTCAATTGCTTGTGTTCGCTACCTTTGTCACTCGGATGTACGCCACTGGACGCCATGCTCATCGCTTCTGAGCTCGTCGCCTTTGCCGATCAGATGATTGCCACCGTATTGCCACTTCCATCGCCCCTGTGCTCGCTATGGAATTGTCCGGTTACTCGCTTTTAGATAAGCTGGCCATGAGAAGGAGTCGCTAGAGAGAAAAAGGAAACAACAAACGGCTAGGATGTATCCGAGTGAAATAAAGCAGAAGGCAGTAGCAGGCTGCTTTTTCAAGGAATGGGTTAACAGCGTTGACAGTTTGACTTCCGACACATTTCAAACAGGTGGTAAGCAAGTACGACAGGTGGCAGGCAGTACGACACTAGAAATTTCTTCCTTACTTTTGGGTCAAAAATACAGTAGATACAGTCACTCATGGGAGAGTCGAAACCTTCTCCAGCCAGCCACGTATCAGAAGAGCAATTGGAACAGCAGTAGTGACGGAAAATATGACATTTTAAGTAGCGACACTCGTTTCCAGCCGAGAGCTCAATTAAAAAGCATTGCAAAATTAAGTATAAATGTCTGTCCGGAGTGTGCAGCCGGTCAGCTAACACCCTTATCCTCGTAGAAGCTGGCTGGTCGATAAGCGCCACCTATCTTTAGCCTGCACTCGAGAGACAACATCAGGCTTTACAAGGAGCAGCGATACCATAGTATGGAAAACTTAGCTTAGTACAGTGTAACAAGTTGAGCTTGGTACAATAGCAGTGACAGCAAAGAAACCAATGGGCTAAGCACTTATGACTACTTCTCAAAAGATACCTCCAGTGGGAAAAACCACCACATAGTATTTAAAACAGCCGATTCTGACATGCGGGCAGCTACCCAGCACACACGTCCCCAGTGACGCCGAGCGGCGAGCGCCAATGGTTGATTCAACACCAGACGACACACATGGCTCTAGACTTCAATAGAGCTGCAAGGATAGCGAAGTGAAAACAGTGGCGGAAAATATTAGCTAGCATCCTAAACATCTATGGAGCCAGTAGCAGGTAGCACAGTTTATAAATAGCGTCATTATGATAGCCAGGGATAAACATCAGCACGAATTACGAGACCAGACTCTAATAGTACAGTCGCTGATGAGTAGTTGTCCCACATATCCCCTGTGCCCACAATATACAGATGTCACCGCAGATCACACATCACAGCGCAGACAATGGCGCAGATTAATCCAATCGCCAGGTGACGCAGGATAGGTCACCCCCACCCCTCGGCGCCGTGTATGGCCGGGCAGCATATGCACAAGTCACTCAGGAGGCCTCAGGAACGACATGCAAGCGTGGTTTCTGGACATGTCAAATAACTAGCTCGGTGATTCATCAACTGAATCAATGGCCAGGCACAACGACAAATAGCTCGCAGATACATCGAGCAAGTGGGTGGAAACGCCTCAAAAACCTCCGTCGTCAGCCACTCGAGAAAACTAGACTGACAATAAGATGCATATTTCCTGTTCACCGGACCTCAGCGCACAGTAGACGCCACATCTAATTGAAGGGCCGAAAAGTGCAGCAATGAAGCACTCTTAACAGGCCAATAGGTACAAATAACATTATCGGAGGTAAGCGCTGACTTCTGCGAAGAATTAAGGCCAGAACAGTCCAATAATGGCTGGAAGATAGCCACCCCCGTGATCAGCGCACACAAGACGCAAGTGCTGTCCCGGCGCAAACATCACACTGCAGTCAGTGCACTGACTTTGAAAATTAATCCTGTTCCATTCACAATATTTTGTTCCAGTGGGGGTGGTCTATGTTGCAACCATATTCTTACTCAGAAAATTACAACTTTGGTCCACTCAACTACCAAACAAAAAAATGAAACAAATGGCAAAAGACAAATCCTGGGTGGCTTTTAGCCTTATACAGCCTACTTTTATCGCTTCCAAATCATAAGTTTGTCATTTAATGATATACTGGTGCCTAGTTTAATAATAACAAGGATTTTTCCTTCTCCAAGCCCGGGACTCCCTATAGACTCCCGGGTTCTACTTTTATGCTAAGATGGCAGAATTCTGGCTAGCTCTCCAACTTTTTGAAAATTTCTTGTGTGGCTTCAAATTCATTATTTCATCATCTAATAAAACACACATGCCTAGTCTAGTCCTAACAATGCTGTTTCATTTTTTTCAGATCCATAACTCTTATCCCTCAGACTCCGAGGTTTTGATTTAATGCTGCAGTTTTCCAAAACTGATCTGCACTAGGCTGCTGAGTGTAAAATTCATATTGGAAATTAAAGTCGGTGAGTGGATAGTTGAGAATTTTGATGAAGTGAAAGTTGATCAAAACCCTTATTTAAAGTTTAGAGAGAACTTTTTCATCAAAATTCCCGTACAATCATGCGAACTTTTGGTAAGTTCATAAACACCAGAATTATTGAATTGTGCTTGATAAAGACCTACCGGAAAAACGAGCGGAAAATTGATTGAAAAGTAGCAAATTCAGCTTGCACCGGTGTCGCTCTCAACCCAGCACCCTGGTATTTGCAACGCTGTCATGCTGAGATAGCAGGAGGCTCAAAGTCCTGACGTAAAGTGGGGGGGGCGGCAATACCAGGGCAAAGGTTGCAGGTTGAGATGACAAGGATAGGCGATGACAAATAAATGGAAGTGGCATAGGAGATCAGTGATAAAAATTTGTGCGAGAATTGATATTCCCGAGTTAATACCATGGAAGGGACATTTTTGTTGTTTTTCCATTCCTGGGCCCCATTTCATAAAAGGCGTAACTTATGCTTATAGCGTAGAAGTAGCATAATGCAGCGTAGAAAGTGAATAATACACCACAATCTTGTTTCACAAAAATGCAGCGTAAAATACAACTTCTTGCAAAGTTACGCTGCTCTAAACTACGCTGTACTGGAATTCAGCATAGAATATTGCCAATATTGTTTCATATAGCAGACAACATGTACGTTGAATATGTAAAACACGCCTGAAAATCTACGCAAGATATAGCAGCGTAACATTTATCAGAAAATGAAGCAAAACATGAAAAATATATAATTTCTTATGGAATTCTGAATCTGAAGCAAAATTAGATAGTATAGTGAAGGACAAAAAGAGTCATGAATGTAAAATAAACTTAAATGGAAGTGTGTGAAAGTTTTTCCTTGCACAGGTATAAAGTGCAAGTTGCACATGCCAAATTGAGCTGATATGTAGAGTTCTACGGCCATTTGATATGCCAAAAATGATGATAACTATTGATGCAAATACACAGGAAAGCTGACATTGATTTTTACTTTGACTTTCTGCCGTTACTGTTATTTTACAGTCTAGCGAGGACAGAACCCTAGATAGGCTGACACTGACAAAGTGTTATATGGAATCTGTGGAGGGTAAAAATTCAATTTAAGGTATCTGTCACCAACAAAATCCAAGTATCTCTACTGAGGCCTCTGGCGAAAATGATGTATACCTAGGTAAAGTACCAGCATCTTGATCTTGTTATTCTGCAAAGATGTTTACTCACTATTCCTTTCCCAGTTTCACGAAATTATAAGGTTCACAGACCTTTCACAGATCACTCATGATAAGTAAACACAATTCACCTAAAATTCTACTGAACTACACTCGCACAACAATACAATAACCTTTTTAGGACCTTCTTGGCAGTAACTACCTAAAAAATGAGGTAAGGCCAAAAACAAATCCGTCGTATTTTTATTGCGTCAGCTGATAGTCCAGCTTCCGCCGCAGTACTTGTAAAAGTGCATTAGAAAATTAGATATCGAATAAGAGGAATTAAGTCAAATAATTTTCATTCAGATAATTTATTGAAATATATATATGCGATTTTTCATGTTAATAAAGCAGTTAAACGTCATATTTGAAAGGGGTAATTCCATTCTGGAATTGGGCGTAATTCACGCTGCATTTGATATCTACGCCGCTTTTGCGTGAATGTCACCGCTCTTTGTGAAACGTGATTCTGAGTACGGCGTAACTTTGCAGGTGAATGTGGTGTAAAACACGCCGCATTTCTACAACTTTTATGAAACGGGGCCCTGGAAGGGGAAATTTAGTCAGTTACATGCTCTAAAAATACTGAAACATTTTTAAAACACTCTGTGAGCTAAAGATGTTTACATCAGTTTCAAGTTTTGTCTGTAGAATGAATAAATCAGAATACAGAGGGGGTGGTACAAAGTTGAAAAACATTGGTACAACTTTGACCACTTCTTTGACAAAAAATAAAAATTGCCACTGTGGTCAACATTTCTAAATTTGCGTGCAAGTGATAACTGAAGGACTAAACTTCTTGCCTGCAAAGATCTAAGCTCATCCATTTGTAAACACCAAAGTTATTAACGGAAAACTGCAAAAGTGGCACAAAGTTACTCGGTTTTACGGTATGGAGTAACAGGCCAAAACAAAGGCCTCTTTCCAATATCTTCAACTTCAACTTCATTATCTACGCTCTAACTGGGCCGAGTCATGCCTATTTTCGTACCATTCACAGAGCATAACATTGCAAATTTTATTTATTTTTTTTACAATGGTCTGTAGTAGGTTATAGAAGTGTTTCAAATTGTTTCGAGAGTCAAATTAAACTATACTATGCAGATATGGTTGGTTCAATGGGGAATTCCTCTTTCAGTTAGCATCATGAGAGTGCTAAGTTCAAAGGATGGGACAGAAAGAGAAGGGAAAATATGATAAGACCAAGAACAACACTTCAGGCAGTAATTGCACAACTGATGCTAGGTTACTGATACGCTAAGCTTCCATCAAAGTTTTGTCTTCATGTTTTCCCATGCTTGAAGCCTTGAACATCCACAAAGCACAAAAGTCGGACACTCAACTGAAAAAGAAGCACATGAAACTTCGCAGTAAGTCAGTCATAGCTTAGGTAAGATAAAAACAAACAAGATGAGCCAAAATTGCGATGTTATAGATATGCATCAACGTATCGTGCTTGTGTGCCTCTGGGTTGGTAAGTAGAGCACTTTGAACATGACAAGGTGCAAAGCAATGACACATTGGGTCAGAAAAGCAACCAGCAGTTACAGTCTAGCTTTCGAGCTTTGGGCGTGGAAGGGGCAAAATATGATAAAACAAATAGACAAAATTAGGTATCATGGGCAGATATATTCAAAATCAAGTTGTGTGACGCTGATTATTCCAGAGCAACATCCCTCGCCTGTGCTGATTAGATGTCCGTGGTAATGTAGTATCGTGACGGTCTGTCGGTACCATTTGAACATTGTTGACTCTCCGCCTTTTCAGACGCTGCAGCCACCACAGAGCCATGAATAACGGCAGCGAGTTGAAGCCTGAGGAGTTCAGCAGCGTGGAAGGCGGTGCCGCCAGCGGCGGGGACGCACCCGCCGGGCTGCTGGGCAGCGCGGGTAGCGGTCTCCTCAGCAAAGCGGCCGGCGGCGGTCTGCTGAGCAAGGCCGGCACCGTGCCGGGCAGCGGAGGAGACCAGAAGCCTGCTGTTGGCGCCGGCCTGCTGGCCAAGGCTGGCCAGGAGGCCGACCCCGCTGCTGCCGGCGGGAATGCGGAGACGCCCAGAGCTGGCAAGACACCGGCATCAGACGATGGCAGTCGGGCGGCCAAGCGGCGCGCGCTGGGACACCCGGACCCGGACACGATCAAGATGTTCGCCGGCCAGATCCCGCGCCGCATGGAGGAGTCCGAGGTGCGGAAGGTGTTCGAGGAGTTCGGGCCCGTCTACCAGATCAATATCCTGCGCGACCGCGCCAACGGCCAGAGTCGCGGCTGCTGCTTCGTCACCTTCTTCAGCCGTAAGTCGGCGCTGGATGCCCAGAATACGCTACACAACTTGCGGACGCTGCCTGGTATGCACCACCCGATGCAGATGAAGCCGGCGGACGTCGAGAACCGGAGCGAGCGCAAGTTGTTCGTGGGAATGATCGGCAAGGAGGCCGATGGCGAGGCGGTGTGGTCCTTGTTCCACAAGTTCGGCCCCATCGAGGAGTGCACCGTGCTGCGCGACGCTCAGAAGAACAGCAAGGGTTGCGCCTTCGTCACGTTCATGTCGCGGAAGAACGCGATCGCGGCGATCCGCGGCCTGCACCACTCGCGTACCATGGAGGGCTGCTCGGCGCCGCTGGTCGTGAAGTTCGCGGAATCCTCCCGAGAGAGGAACCAGCGCCAGCCGTTCCGCCCGGGTAACGCCATGGGTCCCGGTAATATTGGCTCTGCACCACTGACTGGAGCCAACCAGCAACAGCCGCAGACCGGCTGGAACAGCTGGGGTAACCAGCAGCAGCAGCAGCAGCAGCCGATGCAGAACATGCAGCAGAACCAGCCGCAGCAGAACATGATGAACCCGCTGATGAACCCGCAGGCGCTGCAGCTTCTGCAGCAGCTGAGTAACGCCGCCACCCAACTGTCCTCGCTCGCCACCCAGGGCAATATGCCGATGGGGCCGCCGCCCAACAACGCGCAGGGAGGTCGTTTCGGGGTGCCGCCTCCCAACAACGGCATGCAGCAGTCGATGGGACAGCAGGGAGGCTTCAACAACCAGGCCAACAACCCTGCCGGCGCTCTGGCCATGATGCTGCAGGCAGCAGCCATGACCCGACCCGCTGGAAACAACTTCCAGGCACCGCCTCCGGCCAACAATATGGCCAACACTGGCTTCGGTAACACGGGAAACAATCCCGGCAACTTCGGTGGCAACAACTTTCAGCAGAACCAGCCCAATAACGGGGGAAACTTCGGTGGTGCTTCCACCCCCGGCGTGAACTACAACAATAACACGCCCATCAACACCAACAGCTTCGGTCCCGGCAACAACTCTTCGTTCTCGAACCCGCCCCCTGCCAACAGTGTCAACGCCAGCAACAACGGCAACAACTTCGCAGTAGGGCAGCAGTCAGATACGAGCTCTCCACTGGGCAGACAGGTTGAGGGCCCGGAGGGCTGCAACCTCTTCATCTACCACCTGCCGCAGCAGTGCAACGACGCGGATCTGGCCGACATGTTCTCCCCCTTCGGCAACGTGCTCTCCGCTAAGGTGTTCATCGACAAGTTGACCGGCGCCTCCAAATGCTTCGGGTTCGTGAGCTACGACAACCTGGCCAGCGCCGAGGCTGCGATTCAGGGCATGAACAACTTCATGATCGGCGCCAAGAGGCTGAAGGTACAGCCGAAGCGCTCACTGAAGGAAATGGGGAAGCCATACTAAACGCGACGGCGCCATCGTTAAGGTGAGACCATAGATTGTGTGTGGTTTGTAAGAATGCCGGGCTCCCGAGAGTAGCGTCTTGTCTGATCCGCCAAGGGATGGGATGGTGCTGAACGGGGGTTTCCCATTTTATTCTTACAAATGTTTGCAAAGCTGAACCGGCAGGGTTTGTTTACAAAAAGGAGACAAATTTGACTGCGCTTGCATGACTGGGTGTGAGTGGGATTTAGTAAATAGGATCAGCATTGGACTGCATTTTTACATTGTGTTTTCTCGTGCAGCACATCAATTTCCATATGTAAGTAAGGGATCGTCCTAGGTTAAAACGTTGTAAGGACCAGCAGGTGTTAATTTGCACGTTTTCTTAGGTGGGGGATCAGCCCATCTGGGTGCACCCCACCCCCCTCCCCGCGCCCCCTGGTAACCCGAGTTTGACCTACACCTGTGCGTGCTCTGTGCATTTGTGCAAAATTGAAGCACCTGACAACGTTTCATGTGTTTTTCACCTGCGTTTGTCGTACCATGGAGTTATCATCTCGCGAACTCCGCGTGTTGCGGCCCATCTCGGGCATTGATATTGAGTGGTGCGACCTCCTTCCCCGCTCACACAGACAGTTTTCCTCTGTGCAGTGTGCTCCGTGGTGTTGTTGGTGCACCGGGTGCACAGTGCACTGTTTCTGTGTCGGTGTGTACACCGTGCGCTCACCGACCGCGTGAAACGTCGTTCTAGCCGTGTCCCTTACCGAATGGCTTTTTCTGTATCCTAGTACGCGCGAATGTTCAATGTGCCGAGGCCGCCTCCCTAACGTACACGTTAGCCTGTACCCGTTGCGTGGAAGGAGGCCGCTGGTCCGTGTGTCGGTGTGACGTAACGAGTGCGTGAGCAGTTGTGTCGGGGACGCCTCCGGGCAGGAGGCAGTTCATCTAGTACGTGCCCGTTTCTGATCTGTATATGTAGCTGTCCTGCACCCTGACGGCGGGCGACGAGACCGTGGTGGGGAGCTGTCGATGTGCTAGCTGTGCCGCGTGGTGTTCCGTTCGCCACCTAGCTGGGTCTGTGTTCTCCGGCGTTGATCAGACTTTTGAATACACGTTTACCGGGCTGCGGTGGCTGCTGTGTGTCTGGTTGGTGGAAGGGCGGAGGGTGAGAGGCTTCGACCAACACGTCTGGATCGGTCCGGAGCACTGACGCGCTCTCCAATGTCTCGTCCCGATGACAGTCTTGCAACGTGGCTGGCAAAACGCACTGTTCTGAGGTCTAATGGTGCGCCGGTCGCAATCTGAGACGAATTTCACAACTGTCTTTATTTGTGATTTGCATATAGTTACATGGCTTTGTTCGAAGTTCTTAGTGTTCGGGCTTCAGAAATGACATGTAGCTCTATGTAAATCAGTAATGAGGATGGTTGTCAAATTTTTCTATGATTTGTGCCCGGTTAAAGTCTGTCCGTGCCGCGGTTAAAATCGGGATGGTGTCCGGTCAGTCTGTTCTCTAACTGGTTTAAAATCTAGTGGTGCCCTGTTAAAGTATGTTCGTGCACTCGTTGAGATCTGATTGGTACCCGGTTTGAGTCTGTTGGTGCACTCATAAGGAATTTTGTTGTTACCGTGGTTACGTCTTTTATCCCCAAAAAGAGAATGAGACCACGGGTGTAGCTGTCGTTAATGCTGGTTACGGCTAATTCAAGGGTGTTGGGAGAGCAGAGAGTGACGTCACAATACAATGTTCACGTCGAGGGGTGTTTTCCCGGGTTTGTGGACGTCCAACAGTATTCAGGTTACCAGGTGCTGTGAAAAGTAAACGTCTAGCGCATGATAAGGTGATATATTTACACCTTTTACGTATCGAAGTTTAATGTGGCAACTCGTGCGTTATAAGCTGAACATCCTCGTCTACCGTGATCTCAGACCAAGGATTTCCAAAGTTTTTGTGAGCGTTTGATGTGGTTTTCTCGTCACCTTATCTTGGCTGTGAGTCGGGGGTCGGGGTGCCGTTTGGAGGAGTTCGCCGCCGCAGCGGTGGGAAGCACCGTGTTCGGCTCCGTCCCTTCACATGGCGACAGCGGTGGTGTCGGCCGCTGTGACGTCACAACAGACACTGGTGCCGTGGCGAGCTGAGGGTGTGGTCTTAGGTCCGTGCAAGAAGGTCAGCTTCGTGTTTGGCGCGATTAGTTTGGAACCGCGTTTGACATGGATGTCGCTGAGTTGTGTCAAATTACAACGTTTTTACCGAATGGTTGTGCCTAATAATTGTGCCTGACTGTGATGGAATATGCCAACGCCAAGACTTTGTATCGCTGGAACCTTTTTCGTGGTGTCTAACGTGTCACAGTTGTCCTGGTTGTTACGATTCATCGATCTTTGTGGAAAGTGGCGAAATCAAAACTAGTCATGGTGCGTGATGTGACATATCATGTTAAGCAAAATGACGTTGTTTCTGGTGAAGCAAAGGTACGCATGGTGTTGCTCTGGAAGGGAATCGACCGCCCTATCGTATGGTTTTGTTTTAGTGATCATTTTGGGTCCAAACACGAACTTGGCGCATTAAAAACAATCCTGTAGGGATGAGATGGAAACATTTCAGCTCCTCCACAATTGTGCAAGAAATGGGGTTTGCCGTCCTGTAATAAAGCGCACTGTTTTCGCTTCGACTATCTCAGTCAAGCACTGGGCGCTGTTCTAACCCCCTTTGCATGAGGAGCAAATAGTCTTAACAAGAAACGTTTGATTGTGTTTTCATGAACATCTCATTTCGATATTGTTTTCTCGCTTACTTACTGGTGTCCACTTACCGATGAGTGTGACGGCGGTTACTGTGTGGATTATCTTAAATAATATATCGCGCCACGAAATTCATTTTTACATCTGAAATTTATGGGTGGTCGTTGCCCTTTCAGGATTTCGATATGTGATCTTCAGGTTTAGGCATGTTTGTGACTTCCGTGCTTGTATTGCGGGTCTGCCGAGTTTGTTCGTCTTTTGCTTTAGTGAGGTGACAGTCGGTATGTTTACGAACTGAACTTGTATTGAGATCTCAAATGGTTCGGTTTCCTATCGGCCGCTGGACAGGGTCTGCGGTCATGGGACCATGTCTCTGATATGTTTCCGGGTTCTGGAATCCTGCGATGGAACTCATGGACAATCCTGTATGTCCAAAGATTCAGTCATTTGATTTCAATATTTTAGTTTTTGTTTATTAGGGACAACATAATGATCGGGCATAATCTTTTTTGAATGCTAGGGGAGGTGAGTATTTTTTAAAATGTAGTTTGAATTAGAACTTTGCTGACTCTTACTCTAAAATGTTGAGGCATTGAGTGGGACATTCTGCGCTAGTAGCTATTTACGGACATCTATTCCTGCGAAAGTGTATTTATCCCAACAACAAAGCCCCCCCTATTATTTTCTGCCTGGATCCAACGCAGCCCAGAATATGAATTTGAATAAACATGGTTGCTATTACTATCATTTGTGAACGATGAACTGTGCTCGAATGATTGTTGGGATAAATATGTTAGGGTCCTTTAGCTTTGGGAACAAGGTGCAATTTTTCCGTGGGCATCTGTAGTATTGTCGTGTACTCATTTGTGGTTTTAAAGGGATATCCTGTTTTCTATTGGTACCATAATGGTTCATACATAGGTCTGAAGCTATTTGAAGAACATT
The DNA here is from genome assembly GCA_034440635.1 of Lepas anatifera. Taxonomy (NCBI): domain Eukaryota; kingdom Metazoa; phylum Arthropoda; class Thecostraca; family Lepadidae; genus Lepas; species Lepas anatifera. Next base: position 393,709 of record JAOTON010001249.1, read on the forward strand.
ATCTTGGCCTTGTCTAATTCAGTTTTTTCTTTATCGCCAAATTCAGTACCGGGAGCACGGCTTCTGCTTCAACTGAGGGTATTACAAGGCACAATTCCAGACGCTTAAAAGCGAGTCATATGCATTCCTATTTTCTGTGTACATTTAGTCCGAGTTATTGTACGTTTTGAATGTTTCCATCGGCGCCTCAGTAAAGTTCCCAACTTGTCTCTCAAACTTCACCAGCCGATCCAAATGGGAAATTCTCACCGGCATTTGTTTTGGAAATATTGACCACTGGAGCCTCGCGGCGAAAGCAGTCCAAGTTTTTTCCATGCACCTTATGGTCTGGGTTCAAGGGTTTCACTCTTGTCCAACTGAGCTACTGAGGCGGCTCTAAGTTAATCGCAGCTTTGAAATCCGAGCGCCAGTGATGCCACGCCTTTGCTGAGGTCGTGATGGCTTCTGAAAAATAACGAGAAACTGATGGTTTTTCAGCGTTTTGTCTGGTTAAACGTCAGTGGTGCTTAAAATCCCAAACCCTGGAACCAGCGAGGGAGTATTAACTAACCGCGGACTTGTCCATGGCAAGCGTGCTTCCTTTAAAGGTCATGTATTTTAGACATTAGCGGCAGCATGATTCCTTGATGTCGGGGGCCTGGTGTAATTGACCTCATTTGAAGAAAAAAGTATCAAAATATTTTTTGTTGGGTCACTTCTGATGACAAATTCAAAGGCGCCGAGTTGCAGTCAGAATTTGGGGAGAAATTCAAACCGCCATTTCATGGCGTGTATCAGGTATGTCTGATTTCCGTTTACTTCTTGTCAAAATATGGTCCTAGGCCTGACCTGTATGGTCCCGAGCTGAATTTTCAAAATGCCCCGAATGTTGTCAGATCCACATGATGAAATGCATGGAGCGCAGCGTAATAGTATTTCTCAGAGTCGTTCTAATTTCCATAATGTCTTCATTATGTGTAGTGGGAGCCAAGATCAAGGCGGTTTTTGTACAAAGCCTTCCACACTGGGGCGAAATTATGTAAATGTTAGTTACCTCGGGGGAAGTTCCGTATGCTTATTAAAGGGAATGTGGCACCTTGGTCGAATCCTGGAATTTAGTGTAATTAGGCGTACTTTTAGTCAAAAATAATGAAACCACTCATGATTTCTCTGAAAAATGTACAATAAGCTCAATATTTGGTTTTTAAAAATACTCCTCCAGAAAAAGAAATAAATATCAGCCTGTGGATGATGTCACGATCTGGCAACCACTACCATACTTGAAACGCATCAAGGGCTTCGATTGGCTGATACCCATCGTGACGTCAGCATATGTCGTCACACCAGTAGCTCACAACAATGGCCGCCGGCGACGGGGGCTGGGGGGCTGGTGTCAGGTAGGTTTTAGCTTTTTTCTACGGAAATATCGAGTTCCAAGACAAATGAAATATGGAGTACCGGGTTTTCCGACCTGCTTTACAACTTGGCTATCTCAGTTAAAATCACGTTGGGAAGGTGCTACATTCCCTTTAATGAAATAAACGAAAGGTGGTGATTATTTAGTTGATCAGATGTATGAGATGTAATCGTCTACCTCCTTAAATCCTGGCTGCAAAATGGAGCAAATGCATTTTGAATCCCGGATTCGAGGAGGCCGGCCATTAAGCATCTTTTCAACTTAAAATCATGATCCTCGGCTTAGCACTGCAAAATCTATCAACTTTTGAGACCAAACTGTAGTGATTATTTAGTTCAATCGATACGCACGGAAGTAAAGAGGAAAATGATACTGGTGAAAGCAGGGAGAGAGGAATGCAATAGACCATGACCATATGCTATCGCCCAAGTGTTCAAAATCAATCCCACATTTTCAGCAATTTAAATTGTGGAACCCACGCCTTTACGGGCTCTGGAGCCAATGGTTGGACCAACAAACAATGGTGTTTGAAATGGCTATATGTTTATTGCCGTGCTGTGTTTGTGGTGCTGGACGTGTCTGATTCTAGTTAGTCGTGATTGTAGGTAGCATAGACTCAGTGCTGTGATATGTAGTCAATGGGACCTACTGTACTTAGTCTGCTCAACATGTACTTGCTTCTTAACGGTCATGTTTGTTCGCGCTCTCTTCTGGATATCTGCCAAATGGGATCTTTTAAGAAAGCATAAAGCCCAGACGTCCTCGTGTTGTTTGATGTTTGGAGTTTTGCGTCAATGTTTTACATTTCTGTGCTTCTTCAAGCGTTGTTGGCTCTCATGTTTGACCTTTGTCTTCTTTATTGGTTGTACGGTCACGAAGCGTCTTGCGTGGTCTGGCTCGAAGACTGTCCGTGCGTGAGCATTTTTTGCTGCCTTCGGTGATGGACTGGCTTCCACCTGATCATCATCTTAGACTTGCCCCTCCCCGACGTTGTGCCTTCAGTGTTCACTTCAGGTTTTTGTGAAGTCTCACGTGGAATAGGCTCAAAGAGCTGACAGGTCGTCCCGCTGAAGCACCGATAGTTGACGCTCTCGTGATGTTGTGTGTTTAGTGGTTCTTTACCGGCCAATACGTGAATTCCTTACGTCATTCCAACCCTGTCGCAGGTTTGTTTTTACTACGATAGGCGTGTTTTGGGATGAATTCGCGGACTCATGATTTTATTTTTTCTTTCCAAGAGATCATTTTGACGTAGTCCCTGCCTAAATGAATTTACATTTGGGCGTCGCACAGTGTGTCTAAATGTACATTGTGGGTCCGTGTGGCCGGACTGATGTAAAATAGGTTTCAGAATTTGATTTTACGGGTATGTCGCTTCTGTATGTGCAAATCGTGATATTACGCAGCAGGGAACGTTGTACAAATGTGGTATTATTGGATTCTGGATGAGACGCCGCTTGTTTTGCGAGGTTACGTTCCGATTTGTGCATGGCCAGTTCTGCTGAGAGCTTATTGTTAGTGTTTGCGTTGTATTGCAGTCACGTGTATCGTGCAGGTGTTTGTTTCCGTTATTATGTTTATGATCCGCTGCTCTGCTCCTTCGTTGGAACGCGAGTTTAAATATGTGTGCGATCAGCTACCTTGTTTTAAGCCAGGGAAGCTAACGGCTATGAGCAGAAAGCCTTGGAGCGCTTTATGGATCTTAGTGTTTGACCAAGTGTTTGACCAGCACATCCTGTTTTGTGTATTGTGGAATCTAGCGGGAGCGAGGCAAAGTTTTATTTGCTCGATGCCTGGTCCCTCAAATGAAAGCAAATGAAATGCTTAACTATTTGATGTCATATTTTTCGGTGCATTTTGCGCAATACGCTATGACGAGAATACGCCTTGAACGATAGCTCTGTGTGTGTATTACCTGTGAGCCATACCCGCTAGCCCATGAAAAACCTGTGTATACACAAATGAGTTTATTGAACCCTCCTTTTAGACGAGCACGGCCCGATCTCTATAAATACACGAGTTGAACGCCGAGCGGCGGGAAGGCCAGGCTGACGCTGCGCCCTCCCAGTCGGCCGAGCCGTCCGCTCATACGTACTGGCCCGGTGCAGGCTTTTGCTCCTCCGGCTTCGGCAGGTACGGGTTCTTGTAGGGATCCAGGTTTACGCTGCAACAGATGAGAGGTCACTGAACTCTGCAACAGATGAGAGGTCACCGGTCCGCACAACCGCGCAAACAGGGAATGCGAGCTTGTTTGGTGAAAATCAGATATGAATGGGAGAGCCAAAGGCACTTAATTATATTGTTTCTTTCAGACCGGTTTCATCTCCGGTCCGAATAAAATAGTGATTCAAAGCACGATAATTTTATTGTGATCTGTATTTAAGTTATTTTAAGTCAAGCCCGGCCCTGTGCTTTGTGCGACGTTAAACGTTGACTTCTAAATTAACCTTTCATTGCGGGAGTTGCTCGTTCAGATGGCGTGGTTTCGGGGTTTCCGTGGCATGTCCCTTGATTACTTGGTGAGGCTTTTACTCCAAAAACCGAACTTGCAACATCTTGGAAAACATGGATATCGAGATTTTCCAAGCTCTATTTTGTTTCTTCGTGCACTTATTCATCTTTTTTATTAATTCACTGAAGATGTCAGTAGTAGGTGATGAAACTTGACCTGAATGAAATAGTGCAGTTTATGCCTTAAGCCAGTGGCGGGTGCAGGATAACATGGGGGGGGGGCTCTAGCGTCCTCCGCCATTGCCTCGGAACAGCCTTCGGTTGTGCATCAGCTATTGGCACTGACATTTTGGGGGCGGCTTGAGCCTCCCTAGCTTCTCCCTGTATCCACCACTGCCTTAAGCTCTCATTCCTTATCATTCTATTTTTTTAGTTGTTAATCCCGAATTGGATATGTATTCGCCGTTTTGTTGCATTTATGCCCATGGTGCTGTCGCGGACCGCTCTGTTTGTCGAGGGGAATTAACATACATAGAGCTCGGGGTTAACCCTATTTCCGGCAGGGGGCTAATATTGCCCCCTTCAGGTTTTTCGAGAATATCTCCGAAACGGCTTGCGATAGAACTTTGAAACTTCCTGACTTTTCCTAAAACTAGTACAGGCAGGTTTTCTGAAATTTTCAAGATTATATATTTACCAGGGGCGGAGCTATGGCTGGGTTTTGGGAGGTTCTATCCACAAACCAAGTATTATCGTATGCGATGGGTTTTTGTAAAGGAAGCGTCTCTGCTGATCCTGATACCAGTTATATGGTTTTGTTATATCATTTTTTATGTGAGATGATAGTGCATTCACAATTGTCACTATTTGTATTCATCAGGGCGGTTACAGCAGTTCAAAATGGGGGAATATTATCAAGAAGGACTAAACGTTAGTAAGTGAAAAGACTGCTTACAGCCGTGCTAGGGCGAATACAATTGGGTATATGAAAATTCAAAATTGTTATAACCAATTCTAGATTACCAGAGGCGTGTCCAGTCACTACACATTTTCAAAATGTATATTCCCAGCCATATCACCGCCGCGACTCAATATCGTTGTATATTGAAAATGTGTTTCCAATCACCCCACCCCCCACGACGAGTCCTTGATCCGCCTATGTCACCCCTTTCCCAGAGCTGCCATGGGAGGTTAAAATTATCAGAAATTAAATTTCAACTAGTCGAGGGACTAATATACTCATGCATACCATTCGCATATTGTTGGTATGTATTTTACACTGTTTTACCTTACTGCATGCGCCCTGATGAGTTTTTCACTTTTTTCTCATTTATTTATGTGTCAAAGATGCGCAGTATATGACGGCTTTAATCCGCGTAACAAAAACTTTTTAGGTTGTATATATTTCCCTCTAGTCCTGGTCCTGGAACTGCCATTGAATTTCGAATTTTTGCGTAACTCGAGTATATGAAAATTTTGGGTCAATTATTTGTAAATCTGAACTAGTTTTGTGAAAATCGTACAACAGAGACAAGGGTTATGGAAAATCTAAAAATACACAAAAATTGTATATTTTGCACGACCTTCTCCTAAAAATAAAAATTTGAAATTTTCTTTTTTCAAAATAAAGTTTAGCACAGAGGAATCTATGGCACTTTGAATTTTCAAAATCGGCCGGTTAGATTACGGATCTTAGGGGCCGATATTGCCCCTGCCGAAATAGGATAGCCGGAGCCTGACGGAAATAGGGTTAAATGCTGCATCGGCTGTAGCCGAGGTCATGGACTCCATGGTTCTAACAGAAAGGTGACCTGGATTTACACTTTTTCCCACCCACAGTGCCCGGCGACACCAGGGGCTCCTGTCGCCAGCCTGTGCCCCTTGTTGCCAGTGTGGTCACCAAATGTACGGCTGGACTAGATGACGAGCGGGGACCACCGAGATGGGCAGCCAGGGACCCGCACCCACCCCAGGGGCCCATGACAACCTTCAGCTGCCTGATGAAGGATAAGATCCTCCTTGTACGCATATTGGGGAGGCGGCCCAGCGGGGCCCACCGTCACTACTAGTTTCCATGAGTCCAGTGGACCTATCCTGTGGGCAGCCGTGCACTCTGGTGTCCAGTTGGGGATAAGACCAGTAGCCCTCTAGCAAGAGGCGGGGTAACCGGAGGTCTTTGCAGTCCCCTAGCAGCCCCTGCGTGGATGTCCCGCAGGGTCCTGGGGTCAGTCAGCTTCCTCCCGTGTCCAGCCGGACACCTGTATGTTAACTGTGGGGCCCGTGGCCGTCAACCGACCCTCAGACCAGCGCAGCACTCCGCGGTCAGCTACTGCACCTCTAACTGCCACCGCTGTTGCTAGTCTGCCTGGGGCTCTGGTGAAAAAGATTCCCCGCCTGGCTGCAAGGAAGGTCCGGCTGACTCCACTGAGACTTCGATCGACAATGGGTCCGGCTTGGGTTGCAAAGGGCCCCCGATTGCCTCCAGAGAGGGTCTTGTCTGTCATCAGATCCGCGACTCTTGGCGGCCTCTCAGCTACGTCTGCCTTTCAAATTCAAATTTACTGAATGTACAATGTGGTTACACTGAGTACTTCCTTGTTCATGACCGTCGGAAATACCCGGAGTCTGCCAGTCTGGGATTCGCTGCTGCCTTCTGGGCTCCATGCGTGGGGACGAGACTCGCGCTGAGGCATACAGGGCATGCCCATGTATGAAGGTTCGCACCGGAAGCTCAGCCAGCAAGCCCACGGGGGTTGGAACAGAATGAATGGTTTAAGAACAGATTAGAAGATTATTTCAAAATTACTGTCTAGCCTAGTCTTCAAAAATTGTTTGTCGCCTTAAGGGTCATGTAATGGCCCGTGTTCCATATATGAGGATTGCATGATGGTTAAGACACGTGTCTGAATCCCATCTATTCACCTGCCATGTATGTTTGAGTTGTTTCCGAGGCTCAAATCCCCTGAAATTTACTCTTATATCAAGGGGGATGGGTGGCTTAGTGGATAGCACCCTTGTCTTCTAAGCCACCGGTCCCGGTTCGTCCCGGCGGAGCCTCTGAATAAGTCGATCTGATCCCCAAAATCCCTTCAACAGGGTGAGAGTTGGCGACGCCATATGACCCTGGCAGTTGGTGCTCGTTAAACCCCAAAAATTATTATTGTTATGCTCTTATAGCAAGCCGAAGAAATCCGTCACATTTGGTTTTGCCGCTTCGCCTTAGTGGCGGTGTGTGAACTTTATTCAAGACTGGTCCTGTGCCCCGAGCTGCGCTAGCGGCAGTGGCGCTTCTACGGATGGGTGTTGTTGATAAGACACTAGCCAGCGGGCAGTAGATCTATCTCCTACAGGCCTGCGCGGTGAAGGCCGGTAGGTTTGGAAAGGGGATGCTTAATTTTTATTAATTCCCTTATGCTATTGGGGAGGAGAAGTAAATGTATTTCAAACCGATGGTTTATTATTACGACATGAATACGACGGCGACAAAGGCGTGTATTATGTAAGTCGATGACTGGGAGCATCTGACTTATCGTGAGAAGATGGTTCTCACGATCATCACCGTGGGCTGGATATGAAAACTCTGTTCACACAAGGTGTAGAATTAGCTCCTGGGTCGGTAGCTGTGTGACCGGAAGTGAAATTGACCCGGGAAGCCGGGAGAAGGAATGAACTGGAGGGGCGGGTTTCACCAGCTGTGTAACAGTAACGTGTATCAGGCGATTGTTTAACTCTGACGTTGGCCGATGGAAAATGATTTCAAGTACCGTACTTGTAAGTGGGCAACAGCTGGAACCGATCAGGGAATGCATAGTAAGGATAAAGAATCGGCAACAGACTGCAACACTGAACATCTACTAGATTAGAATCAGTTTTGGAAACATTGCATTCATTCGTCAGGTCAGTGTTCTGAACTCCGAAATTTTAAATGGAATATGTACCTCTTTCAGATTATTTTTGTCTCACCAGGCTATTTTGGCCTCAGTTGAAAATTAAATCAAGGAGAATACAAGTATTTCTATTTTATAAGTAGAGGTGGACAGGTCTGACAGAAACTGTAATACATGTTACCTGTCAAAACTGCCTGAAAAATGCATGACAATGATAATTTGAGCATTGAATTATAAAGGTTGATTTTGACCTCTGTTGGTATTTAGGCCTTCCTCATCACTTTGAGCAGAAACAATTAAAGGACCATGCGTCTGGTGCTCCTGAAGGAAGAGTTTAAAACCTGTACATAGCAATGGACACAAAGCACCGCGTGACGCAGCCGGCGACACTTACCCGTACAGACTCTTGGACTCGGCGCAGTTGACGTTGTACCACCAGTCACAGGTGAGCTCTTGCTGGTTGAAAACTGTGCCGTTGGTGCAGAGGAAGGTGGCGCCACCGTATCCGTGCCGGTTGTCCACTTCGCAGACGTGGTAGGACTGCCGAGGGAAGTGATGGGGACAACGTCAGAGCAAGGACTGCCGGGGAGGACTCTGTGAGGGAGGTGATTGGGACATGGACGTCAGAGCACCGGGGCTATACGGGGGGCGCTTAAGGGAGGTGATTGGGACGTGGACGTCAGGGCAAGGACTGCCGGGGAGGACTGTGAGGGAGGTGATGGGGACATGGACGTCAGAGCACCGGGGCTATACGGGGGGGCGCTTAAGGGAGGTGATTGGGACGTGGAAGTCAGGGCAAGGACTGCCGGGGAGGACTGTGAGGAGAGGTGATGGGGACATGGACGTCAGAGCACCGGGGCTATACGGGGCGCTTAAGGGAGGTGATTGGGACGTGGAAGTCAGGGCAAGGACTGCCGGGGAGGACTGTGAGGGAGGTGATGGGGACATGGACGTCAGAGCACCGGGGCTATACGGGGGCGCTTAAGGGAGGTGATTGGGACGTGGAAGTCAGGGCAAGGACTGCCGGGGAGGACTGTGAGGGAGGTGATGGGGACATGGACGTCAGAGCACCGGGGCTATACGGGGGGGCGCTTAAAGGGAATGTGGCACCTTCATAACGTGATTTTAACTGAGATCGCCAAGTTGTAAAGCAAGTCGGAAAACCCGGTACTCCATATATAATTTGTCTTGGAACTCGACATTTCCGTAGAAAAAAGCTAAAACCTACCTGACACCAACCCCTCATCAACCCCTCGCCGGGCGGCGCTGCTGGTGTGACGACATATGCTGACGTCACGATGAGCATCAGCCAATCGAAGCCCTTGAAGCATTTCAAGTATGGTAGTGGTTGCCAGAGCATGACATCATCCACAGGCAGATGTTTATTTATTTTCCTAGAGGAGTATTTTTAAAAACAAAATATTGAGCTAATTGAAAATTTTCAGAGAAATCATGAGTGGTTTCATTATTTTTGGCTAAAAGTATGCCTAATTTCACTAAATTCCAGGATTCGACCAAGGTGCCACATTCCCTTTAAACGAGGTGGAGGCAGAATTGGCACAAAAGAGCCCAAGGACGGTGGAGGCAGAATTGGCACTGAATAGTCAAATGACCGGGGGGTGGGGGCAGTATTGGCACTGAAGTAGTGCTCGTGTTATTATTCTGTAATAGCCAGTTCAGAAAACATTGGACAGGGCAGCGCTTCTTGTATGAAAAAAATGCAAGTGATCTAACCGGGCAGCAGAGACATCCGCAACCTAATATTTCATTTAGGCTGCGGATGCGTGTCGCATAGAATCTATGGAATTGACAGCGTTTTGTGAATGGCTTTGCGATGAGAAAAGTGTACAGAGCTGTGGCGCGCTCTTCAACCGTATAACCTACAGTGACCTGCTAACTCAAGCCGGCGGAGACCTTACCAGTGGGCTCTGTCCGGTAGTGACATCAGGGCTGACGCGGCATTGGCAACGCATGAGCATGACATGTTATCATAGTTCTCCGGATAGCATCATGTCTGCTGACCTGGCGTTGACCACATGGCCGAAGGATGACCTGCCCTGACGTGACCTTTAACTGACCTGACAGCGTGTGTCGATGTCGGCGTACAATCCGGGTCGGTGTGGAACTTTATCGCAGGTGAAACCAGTCTCTGGAGCCTGTACACAGAGCAGAACGGAGTGTGTCTCAGAGAACACAGAGTCGGCTACAGAACGCGGAGAGTATAGCTTGCTGCAGTGGCAGGTAGCTCGCCGGAAGCATATGCTTGAAGGCTAAATGAATTTGGCATTGAGGACTTCTTCGGCACTTAACCAACGCAAAAACAAGCCAGTTATTTCAGTCTGAGCAACTGGAGGTTTTCTGTGTCCCCGAGTAATTTATATTTTCCAGGAAGACTTATTGATCACTTTAAGCCTGCAGCTGTGAAATCAGATTGCACGCACATGTCTACAGATCGCAGATGCTACCAGTCACCCTCAGCCTCCCTGATTTTGAGAGCATTCTCGGCACCTTATATTTCATTATCCAAGGGTTATGCCTAACTTTCTGGTCGTAGTGAGGCTAGCAGGATGAATTTCAAAGCTAGGGGAGCGTTTGGCAAAGCACATGCGGCGTTGATTTAGCAATAGGCCATAGATGACTTACGTGGTTGTAGACGGGGTAGTCGTCTCCGGGCTTGCCGGGGATGTTGCTGAAGTCCTGGATGTCTTTGCCATAGCGCGGCTCCTCGTACTTGCTGTCGGCCGCCGGGTGCAGCAGGGGGCCGCTGGGGCGCAGCTTCTGAACCTGCCACCGCGCTGAGGTCATTGGGTCGCCGTGTGGGCATGCGTTATGTCTATAGTGTTTGCGAGAACGTGATGGTTTCCGAGTATGCAATAAAACTTTGCAGCTGAACCTTGCTTTTATTTATTTATTTACATACATCTCACTATCCATTGGCTATTCTGACGCCGGTCGTAATGAAGACGAGGACATAAATGACAAACTTAAGCAAAACACACTGTAATAAGGATAGGATGGTTGATGGGAAGGACAAGGATTATTCATGAGGGTTACGGGCACGCTCAACCCATGGGGTAGTGACTTATAAGATCCGGGAAAACATGAAAACAACAACAAACAGTAATAGTAAATTATCGTTTTGTGTTTTTTCATTTAAACATTTAACTGAATTTAACACATCCCCGCTCATTTCCCACGTTTTTTTCTTCTGGTCAAACATCCGGTGAATTTCATGACTCTGAAATTTTGGTGAACTGTTGCCTGAGGCTCCTCGAGTCAAGAATTGCTATTCCTGACAACAAATCACACAATGCCACTGCCACTCACTGAAAGTAACTTTAGGACCTTGCGACACACCGACTGCTGAGACCATATGGTGTTGCCAACCCTCATGCTGTTGGGAGGGTATTCTGGGGTTCGGAAAGATTTGTGCGCAATATCCGCCCGGGGATTTGAACCCGGGTCAGCGGCGTGGAAGTCTAACGCTCTTCTCCCACGCCACTGCATCCCCTGCGCCTTCAGTCACTGACAGCGTCGCCAGACTCTCCAGCATCCTTCGCCTCCCTGCTTACCTTTTTGCGCTGACGCGGCACGAAGGGTTTGGGGATGTACTTGGGCGGCGGCGGAGGCGGCGGGGGTGGGCTGGTACCGCCGATGAGTGGGGCACCACCAGCGGCCCTCCGCCGCTGATGTCGGGGCTGACGTACTCGTCGTAGTCGTCCGGGTTCTCCACCCGCGGCTTGTCGGTGGTGGGCGGACGGAGCGGGATCTGACCCCGGTACAGCGTGTCCAGCTCGGCGCGTGCCTGCCGGCGGCGACCCGCGTGATATGGGCGAAGGCGTTACGGGAGGGGGATGACGCGCCAGAGAAAAAGGGAGAGAGGTAACGCACGTGAGAGCGAGGCGCGAGAGCGACTGGAGTACCTGCCTCAACTGGAAAGGAACAGGACAGCTTTAGATGTGGGTAGTCCTAACTAACCTGTTTCCTGGATCCAATTACCATCAGTGCGTGACCGAGAGGTATATCTTAATTGCTATCGGTTGATATGAGCCGGAATTTCTAGTTGGGTTAAGAAGGCGACATGGCCAAGGGCGAGACAAGTGGAGTTGAGTGTGTTAGAGGCTGTTACCCCCTCCCCCTTGCAGATAGTACTAACAGGAGGGCGGGGGAATGTTGTCCACGCAAGGAGTTCTACTCGAATGCTTCTTTGAAACGCTTGTTTGCCATAATGTTGCCTCTGATGCAATGATTGAACGGCTTGACGTCATGCTATGATAAAAAAGGTTTCATGGCACGAACTAAGTATAAGAGCAACTTTCGAGACAGACATCAGTGTGTTGGGTAACCGTGCCCACCCACCTGGGTAACACCCCACGTAGGTACGACCGGGTTTTCACGGCGAAGTACCCATAGGGGACAAGCATCCAAAGTAAAAAATTGGCAATGCAATAAATATGCAGGATAAAAAATTCCTTAAAAGAACCAAAAAGCTGAACGTAAAGACAGTCCAGTCACGGAGTGCTACCAGAGGATTTTTTCATAAGCATCGCCACCGGAAAAGAGTGGGGGAGGGGGCCAGTCAAACTTCAACCTCATGCTGACAAAAAACTTTCCACGTAGGACCAAAAACTGTTCAAATTTGGGCTCCTCGTTGCCTTCCGCATCGACTGGTTATGAAAATTTCAGGTTTGCTCCCATTTTTACTGAGATCAGAAATTTTGGGCCAAAAAGTGGGGGGCAGCCCCCTGGCCCCCCCTTTTCCGACGCCGATGGATATTTGGACTAAAGGTAGAGGGCTGCTTCCTGAGAGGTGCCAAAATATTTTCCTTTGTGGTGTCTGAGCAAGTGTGACCTGGCACTTTTTACCTCCTAATAGTGTGCTGGTTGACGCTGTATGATCTTATTTTTGTAATGCATTCTGAAAACACGAGCAATTATTATTCGAGTGCTACGCACCACCGATATTTTATCTTTCACCACAAAGTATTGAGCGGCATGAACATTATCCCGTCGTGGACAGATTATTGGTAAGTACCTGTCTCCCCATAAATACCGCCTGTCCTAGGAGATTGAATGAGTTATATTACTTAATGTAAAGGCGCTGGTGGTCGAGGCGCATAGAATGTATCGTAATTTTTAGCCGCTTTGATCAAAACTGGCGCAAAACAAGTTCGTAAAAATCCAAACTATCAAGACTGTTACATCCGTGAAGGAGGACCGATGGCACGGAATTACTGTTTTAGGGCAACAGGACACCGCTTTGAAGCATACCTTTACAAGGATAATTCTACCCGCTGTGACAGTGTCTTCGAGAGAACGCGCAGCACAAAGCTCGAAGGCAAGGAAGGTCACGTGACCCCCAGCATAACTGGTGCTTGATCGCAAATGGCAGCACGGTTCGGTGCAATTGTGAAATGTGTCAAGTGCACTGTTTATACCTCGAGGGTTCTCAAAATCCAAGTGCACTGAACTTTGAATGTTCTGGAAATCAAAGTGTGCTGTATCTTGAAGGTTTTGGAAACCGAAGTGCATTGGACCTCGAAGGTTTTGGAAATCAGAGTGCACTGTACCTCGAAGGTTCTGGCAATCCGGAAGTTTGGGCTATCAAATGGAGCACACATGTAAAAGTGACAACTATTTGGCCTTCAATAAACAAACCTGTCCCTGTCCCGTTTGTTCGGTACACAGCTTCTTCCTGATTTACCGGTTTTGGCCATGGTTTGGTAGTTGTCGCTTGATATTTACGCTTCATCGGCTTTTTCGTTCTCGACTGCCTTGGTGTTTTCTCGGCCACTTTATTCTACATCAACTAAATACAAATCGCAAAGCGTATCCAGCCTGTGATGGACGTAATTTTCTGCATCGCTTCACTGTGTGAGAAGCTTACGTCCCAATCTTCCTAGATCTACAGCACGGGGCGCGTGACTGGGATAATCCACGGATAATCGGCTCCCCGCCCGGATCAATGCAGAGTGCGGTGACGATTTGACGTCATAATCCCAGATATGTTCAGTTAATGAAGAGTGATACATTTTTGGAACAGGTTGGCTGAGGTCAACATTGTTCCGATACTTAAAAGGGGTCGCAAAGCAATCACGAAATCCGAAATTAGTGACTCCTTTCGCTGTTTGAAAAAATTTTAGCATGTAACCTTTGAGGTCCTCATTTAAGTTACAGAAAAATGGATTCGTTCCCCTTCGACCTGTCGACAACTTGGCAGCTGTTCTGAGTATAGTTTGTGGATCAGTTGTATCATGGATGCTGAATTAGCTGAATGGTAATATCATTCCTCAATTAGTTACGGAGAATTCCGATCCACTAGTTTGTTTGACACACATGTCGTTTGTGTCCATATTTCGCTGGCCGTATTGCACAGTGGAATACCGAATAATGGCCCAGTCCAGTACCAGACTTAAGACTCTGTGTCATACCTTTGAGAAAGTTGCGCACCGTAGGTATTTATAGCACTTTTTTATATTGCCACATTCTTTCGAGGTCAATTTCAACGTTAACGGGAAGGCGTAACGGAAATGTCAATGTTAAAGAGAAAAAATACCGTACTCACCTCGCTGGCAAGGACGACGCAGAGGACGAAAATGGCACTGACTGTCTTCATATTTGTTATTCTGCAACTATATCACCAGACTTAGTGACACGCCAGTAAATAAGAGTACGAAACACAGAGGGTGACAATATCATTAAAATGAAATATAAGCATAGCGGAAGAGCACTCTAACAAAAATATAGACACCAGATTAAAGAGAACAGGCTCCTTGTGTCGGGTAGGATCTCCTAAAGATTGCAATGATGAGACTACCACGCCATTCGCTTTCACGTGAAGTCTAAACAACGCGGTGCGACACGACCTCCGAAGCCAGATGGTAAACTTTTACATCCAGGCAGACAAGCTGACGCGAGTGCAAATCTTCGCATCATGTAAGGGGAAAAAACCCAATCCAATGCATGTGCGTGGATGATGGGAGGAGGAAAATGGCACTGAGTACTTGGGGGATAAACAGTAATATTTAACACAAATTTGCGAATTCAAAGCGAATTTATGATTTTGCGCTACAAACAGATCCTTCATTACAATTTGCAATGACCTGCCACAAGGTGATTTCAATGCAATTTTTCAGCAGGCTGATAGACTCGGAGGCACTCCGCGGAATGGAGTGACATTGATGACTTGGGTGCGCTGACTGCAGCGAGACTATAACGCAGCACACGCACAAGCCACGGAAACTGCAACGCACAGTTAGCGTCTAACGAAAAAGACTGCATTGCTTTTGGCCGTGTCGTTTAGCATCAGTAGGTATACTGTCCCGTCATGCACGCTTGTGTCCGGAGACTGCAGCGTGGACTTCTCAGCTAACCGGTCTGCAGAAAGCAGCGCTGGATGGATGTTTGGCACAACCAGCAGGCGCTTCTCAGCGCTGTCAGCGATTTATGGGAACCGATTATTTCTTCGCTACAGGGAGAAACGCACGGGAGAGTTTTGTATGATGTTAACTTGTTTTTGATAATATAGTTACAACTGTGGGTGTATTCTTTTCATTTTTATATCTTCTCGTCTACCAAGCCCCACAAGTTTGTTTCTTCAATATCTTTAGTGGATTGAATACTGCTAAGCGCAGGGTTTGAACACAGTTGAATACTGCACTGGTAGATACTTGATGCATGGATCGGAGCTAAGTGAAAGGCGGTATCAACCCAGTACCGCCATTACCGTTTCGAAACGAAACAAGTCCGCTTACTTTGAGTGTTCTTCGAATTAAATAAGAATTTAAAAGCTCAGGTGATTGTAGTTTATCCAAATTTAAACTGAAATTAAATTTTCCAAACAAAAAATTGAGCCTTACTTCTGCTTACCTATCTTGATCGGTAGTGCAATCACCACCAATACTGAAACCGCGATATGGTTTAACCACTCTCCTATGCAATCAAATTCAACCACGCTAAACGCACTACAACCACATTATAAAACATTGTCTTCAGAGTCTGTGCCCACTGCTGTGCGATTTCTCTTCATTGAATTGAGACGGTCTCGAGTCCATAATTTTGTAAAGTTTCACAAAAGTGTTTGATTTTTCTTAAACTTATATATAGAGACCTTTCAATTCTGTTCTGAAACACTGTTTTCCACTATTTTGGCCGTGTTGCACCTTAAGCCGCCTTGCCTGCATCCGCCACTGATATGAGCGTTACTATCTTTAAGAAGAGATCTAATAGCCTTTCTGTGCCACTGCACGTTTTCGCCACCGTTCCCTCTTTGTCATAATTTTACACAGTTCCCATACATCCAGGCCATTTTAAATGCATAATATTTCAGAAATATGGTCATCTCAATACATGTAAAGTGGTTTTGAAGCAGCGTACATAAACAGAACGTTCCATATGTTTTAAAAAGTTGATCTAGCATCAAGCATTTACATTTTTCCCCAAAAATATGCCTCTAAAATATTTATTGTTTGAGGGCATGTGTAAACAGCTAACCTTAGGTTTTCTACTGATTCTAAATTTGTGGTCCCAGCGTTTATCCCGGTACCAGCATGCTCAAAATGTTCCCGGTAAAGCGAAGGAGGTCTGAGCACTGGCCCCTGAAAGAGTAATATCGGTTCAAAGGCATGGAAGTCCAAGACAGTAAAAAATAGGTCTAGAGGGATAATAGCGACATATTCCAAAGGAAATATAGCTGATTTTGGGAGGTAACGCCAGCGAAACAGCGAAAAACTTATTTCAGATATGAAAAACATATTTTTTACTTGAATGCATAAATCTTCGAATCAATTAATGATTTGAGCCCATTTCCACGTTCGGATCAGCCATTGCCATAGGAATGATAAATCAGTGATTATAACTAATATAGCTAAGATCATCCAAAGTATTGCAATAAGGGCAAAGTCCCGGCAAAGACCCGGTCTGAGGTAACAAAGTCCCGGCTGGGACCAAGATCAAGTCCTGGCACCGAGACGCCGGGATCAAAAGCGGAATCCCCAAGGGGCAATTTCACACGAATACTATACTTGGTGAATTTAATAAATATCAATGTGGCTCGTCACAATGGTGTGCTATTCATATCTTAAGTTACACCCAGCAGAAACAATATTGGTATAAAAGAACAGCACTCTCTAGCCACCACCACCAATCTGACAGGTAACCAGCGTTTCACCGCGGCACAGCCCACCCGAGCAGAACACCTCAACCTGCCGGAGCTGACACTGCACTGACAACACGGGAGGCACGGCCAGACTTCTGATCTGTTCGGACGGCTCCACCGACACTGGGCTCGTGCACTCTGACACGGCGCCCTGGAGAGATCGTCGCGGCCGATGACCCGACACTGACCTGGCGCGCTGCTGCAGCGTCGACACCCGCCGCCACAGTGGAGCGCCACTTTCACTTCTGTCGTGCTCACAGACGGCGCGGTCTGGAACGGGGTGGGTGGGGCCGGCCGCCGACGACGGCGACCTGCCCGACCCTGAAGCTAGCCCACCTGACCACAGGACAAAACCAGACCGGAGGTCAGACACGGTTCCGGAGACCATGAGCCTAAAACGGACCGCGGCTTAGCGTGCTCCTCTGAAATCGGACTTTGCGCCTTCACGTGCAGCAATTAATCAGGTTTTTTTTTTTCTCTACAGTGCTATCAAACATTTTCCATACAAATTAATTGTAAGTGGTATGACACATCCTTGAGTTATTGAAGGTCGCGAGACCATGCAAGGGGTCACCTGAGCCCCTGGTGATCAGCACTGACCCAGAACCTACGTCACGACAATCTTAAGTCGTGCACCGGCTACAGCTGCCTAAGAACGAGCGCTGCTCAGGGCCGACCAATGATATTTGGAGGCACCAAAAACGCTTCGAGATTCTTTTCCCAATGGGTACACGGTGTAAGCCATTAGATATCTTTGGCACTCTTCGCTGAATTCTTAACCTTTCACTGCCTAGGGAACCGATCGGATCCTCATGGAGGGCACCGGGGCATGGTGTAACCCCTTAAATCAGAAACTTTAACACTTACCCTTTGGCGTAGACTATGAAGAAATGGGTTGAAAAGCTTTAGTGACCCCCTTAAATTCGGACGTTACGCCGTCACTGCCCCTTCGGGTGGCATTTGGAAGGCAAGTTGCGGAGCCGGGGTACAGCGGCAGCCGCCGGGCCTTCCTGCGGGGGCCCGGCGGCTGCGGCGGGAGGCGTTTCTTTCCAGTGCTTAAGGTCGGCCCAAGTGGAGGACTACCGCCCCATCGCCCCCCCTCTTTGGATCCGTCTCTGCCTAAAATACCTCGAAACAGAGGTTTAACCTTTTATAGTAATCCCTTACACATATTCAGCCAGTCACGCAAAATTTTGCATTCGTCATGTCACATGTCACAGCACAGAGGTCAAGAATCTCGCCAACTCGCCCACGCTCGTGGGTAGCCAAATGAGGTTCAAGGACCAGAACTTAGGTAGCCAATCACGGAGATTTCACA
Organism: Lepas anatifera; assembly: GCA_034440635.1. Taxonomy (NCBI): domain Eukaryota; kingdom Metazoa; phylum Arthropoda; class Thecostraca; family Lepadidae; genus Lepas; species Lepas anatifera. The sequence continues at coordinate 411,918 of JAOTON010001249.1, forward strand.
GAGATCAAGAATTGCACTCAGCACAAAACAAGTATTTCCACGATCTTACCGCCACGTAGAAAGAACTATCCACAATATGCAATGCTACCTTGACTGATTTTAGGTAACATTATAACTTTAGTGACAGACGATGCAAATTAGTGACAAATAATTTATCCTTACTTACTCGCGTTATTCCACAGCTAAGTTAGAGATGGGTAGGTAGCCACATCGGCAACGAAATTGACCCATATAAAGCCATGAGAAAAAGGTACTCTAAATTGCGATGACATGAAAACGGTAATGTTCATTATTTTATATGAATTTGACCATTTATTTTGAATAAAAAGAGAAAGATTTAAAATTTATATCAGGATTTATAGTGAAATTACTCTGCATAGAATAGTAAATCCACTGCTTACGTTGTACTTGAGGACTCGTTTTGCGGAATTAGAGATGGTCTGGTAGCCAGGCCGCCAACGAAAATTACGATTTGGGACCACCAGGTAGCCACTTGGGTAACCACAATGTTTTGCGTTTCTGGCGCGGGAGTAGCGAGAAGAAAGCAGTCAGATATACGTGTTGTTGAAGCTGCTGTGTGGGTATCTTACTATGGGGCTGTAGATTTTGACCTAAATCGAAATAGGAGGTTTTGTTGCCAGTGGTAAACCCACTACCAATTCTTATAAATTATGCCGCAGCCAGAGAAACGCAGGGCAAAGTGAACTCTGCCAGATCTCAAAGCCCAGGAGAGTAGTGTGATTTGAGGGTGTCAATAAGAGCACACATTTTAATCATGTGCATGCGAGATATCAAAACTGTAGACCTGTGGAGATGAGAGTTGCAAGTTTTGGCTTTGCACCTAGAAAATTAGATGTTGTTTGGTGCCCATGAATTCAGGTAAACTGCAGGTAGGTTTCTTTGGTGCCTACCTGCAGTTTTGGTGTCAATTTTATCAAATCAAACTTAACAAAATTGTAATGATTCCACAAAGTTTCCATTCAGCAGGTGAATGTGGTGCTGCTTATTGATCTGCTTCAATATTTCTAGAATTTGCTGGATGATGGTTGTGGTATTAGGAGGTACTTGTCCTCTGGCTGAGTACCTATATTTGGTTGCATGCATTGGAGATATTTGAATTATATGTATTCTTTTAACAGTGTTAATTGAATGTATCCTTCAAGTAGCTTAAGTCTCAGCATGGTGACTGCTACAGTCAAATGGTGGTTGTCTGCTATCTTAGCAATGATGATCTAAGCAATGATTGATCATAGCAAGCAGTTGCAGTAAGGGTACTAGACTCTGACGGCACATATTATTTTTCATGTATTTTTGAATTAGGTACTTGATAACATTTGTGACCGATTAATATGCCCAGCTAATGGACGCATGCTTGTATTACAGCCACAGAACTTGTAATCACTGCACATATACTTAACATTTTGCTGTTTGGTACTAAGAGTATGCTATATGTAATTCATTAGTCTCCAAATCACTGTAAATTTAATTACTTTCATAACTCCACTTTTTGAGAATACTTTTTCACCACTAAGACAGTGATTCTGGGAACCATTTAAAGCCTCAGTTCAAACAAAAGTTAATTTCGCTTCAGGTAGCCACGTTGGTCGCATCAAGGGATGTGGGTAGCCAACCTGACATGTTCTTGACCTCTGTCACAGCATAAGCGTCGGAAAAGGGGGCCAGGGGGCCTGGCCCCCACTTTTTACCATAAATTTCCTGATCTCAGTCAAAATAGACAGATATAAATGTCTTGGGGGCTGCCCTTTCCTGTGACTGCCACCTTTTTTGACCTGTCGTGACCTCAATATTGATCTTAAAAGAAAAGCGACCCATATAGTTCGGTCATCATTTTTCATCGCCTCTCCACCGTTGGAGTTTTTTTTTTGCTTTACCGCACAGGAGCCTAGATCGAGGGGGGTGTTCAGACACCAACGTAAGGCTGGAATGATTAGTTTTTTTCACTCCTATGGCTATGTTGCCAAATCAAACATGCATTCCATTTTAATAGTAGATCTTAACCTTACATACAAATAACCGAAGTAATGTACCCGGGAATTTCATGCAGCGATTTAGCACTAGGGTGTTTTGGGGAATAGTTCTCGATTTGGTAGCACCAGCCTTATTTCGTGGCGTGAGTAAATTTGACTGCATGACCTTAATTCTCCTTAATTTGTTATACACATCCGTCACACGTTCTTCTGAGTTATACGCATATTCAGAATAGCATTGGTCTCGTCTTTGCAATGGAAAAGCTAAAAAAATCATCGATAAATGTATTGATGTATATTTTAGCTGATATAAAACCTCAGGTTTCTGCACGATTGCCGTGGTAAGCTGACCGATATTTCTGCTCGCCAGTAAAACCAACAATTTTAACCCTTCGTGACTTCCCATAGCTCATTTTAAGGCGAAACTCCGGGGCAAAGCACTAGATACCCTAAAGGCCAAGGCCATATCATCAGAATGGTCACAATGTCAAGTGAAACTTAATATATTAAAAGTGCATATATGCACTTGTAATATCTCGAAAGCAATATACATACTAATGGTAAAATATAAGAAACTTAAATGCATTGAAAGGCATGCATATGAAACAAGACAATTCAAGCTTATTCATCCATTTTGCATCGTTCAAACGACATTGAGCTGATTGATACAGTCTGAAATAAGTGTCAATTGGTGACTACCAATGGGAAATATAGAAATATGCAGCGCCTCTGGTAGTGGGTCATTGAAGGGCGATTTCATGTTGAAGTGGGTGCTGTACCTATTCCATAGTAGATGTGACCTTGTTCCGCTTTTGATTTACCGAATATTACGCGGAAAATGGAGTGATGGGAAGTGGTCGGAACTTAATGGTGATTAGTTTCAGGTAATCGAATCATAAGTGGTCTGATAGGAGAATTTATATCTTCGTATTGTAAGAATTTTAAACGAAGAAATCCGACAAGACCTTGCGTTTTTTTCAAAGATTGCTTTTATCGATATTTTATGTCAACTTTATCTGTTTTCTGCACCACCCAATGAAGAAGAAGTCTTGGTTTGAACCGTTGTACACTCAACACTATGATTCAACACTTTTCTTTTTAGTTCTCTTTATTGCTCCTGTAAGCAATAAAGAACGCAAGCTGTGCATGCTTGAAAGACATTCTTTTATCACGGTATTTAATTTAGCCTGAGCTACATGTTTTCAGGGGCACTTGTTTGACATTGGAGCCAGCCTTTGTCCAAAGCCGGGTCAGGGGAGTCGTTACCAAAGAACAGAACTGGAGCACGCAGGACAAACAGAGGTGAAAACTATCGCCACCTCTGCTTCGGCTCTGTACTTGGTACAGCTCTGAAAATGTGCAGCCTAAAGCTAACACTGACACTTTCAGAACCGTTGTTTGCTGCATGGGCCGAGTTCGTGGTGACTGGGTGTCCGTTTCCCCATTGTGCGGGTGTGGCCGGAACCTGACCACTGTCGTGAGAAGCCAACAAAAGCACCAGCCGCCCGACGACGGTGACCCGAACCTGGCACGTGCTGCCAATTAGGGTCACACGGCAACGACAGGTTAAAATAAGCAGACAGTTCCTCGTCAATGCTCGGAACTGCTGAAACGTTTATCAAGATTTATAGAATGGTCGAATTTGTCTTGTGGCCCATTGATCTAGACTTTTCCTGGTTTGGACTCGAAGGATTGTGCCAGACACACGTTTCAGCAACAAACACTCTGAGAGCCCTTTTTATTCATCAAACTAATAAATTTACTTCCAGGCTAGTCTTGTGTGCGCCTTTTGCTATTTTTTGGACCTGAATTTTAATACTCTGGGGAAATCTTCTGAATGAACTATTCTAATTCAAAGCTGAGTCACAGATCTTTACCCTGCCCATTAATGTTATGAGTTTCCTGGCTCCCTCTTCCAAAGCACGCTGTCGGCATCGCTTTGTACACAGAGCCGCCGGCGGCCTCGGCGACTGCTACACGTCATTTTCCTCCCCTGCGTCTCGCGGCTTCTGTTCCGTCCAGTGTCGTCAAGTCACCCCGGGGTCGCGAGGTCCGGCGGCGCCTCTGCGAGAGTCTGAGATCGAACCTCCTGAGCATGGAAACTTGAGCTGCAACAGATTACTGCACTCCGGTGTTAGTTAAATCGAGTTAGTACTACGAAGTGTGATTGAAAGAATCCTGACATCCCTGAGCTCAGTGAAAACTTGATCCAGAAGTTTGAAGCAAGCGAAACCACCGAAGTGAAACTCGGGGTTCACGCTGCAGCGGTGGAATTAATGCAAAACCGTTTCCTCTTCAATTCTAACGACGATTCCGCTATTTACCAAAGTCATGGTGCGTAAAATACGAAGAAGTGTGATTGATTACGCACAGTAGCATTTAATAGCTGAAAAACCTTTGGCGGGGAAATTCTCTGGACCTGCATGTTCAAAAAGTTTCTTACAACAGGGGTGATTCTGGGGTAATTGGGGTGGTTACATGTCCGTTAAAGATTGAACAATAAACTAAAATAAAACTTGATCTAAATCGGATAAGCCTCCATTTTACCCCTGAAAAGTAATAAAAAAACAGTTCTATTTTTGCTCAAATTCGAGAAAGGTAAACGCCTTGGCAGTAAAAATGGGGGTTTTATTTTCTATTTTTTTAAGGGTGTGGACAAAAAATGCAACGACGAAAGTCCTTGCTATATTTGTTCTTTGTGCTATTTTCTTTGCACTTATTTTTTCTCGTGCTTTCGCATGATTATCTGTTTTTAGGGAGACGTCTCTTTGTCTTTACTTTGACTCTGCAGTCAAATCTATATATTGCAAGGATTCCATTATGATAGGCACCGCAGAAACGGATATGGATATTTCCACTCGAAAGATTAAAACCAAACCTAACGCTGAATTTGTATTTTTGCATACACAGCTAAAAAAACTCCAGAAAGTATGCATGTGAACATCACGGTCCTGAGAAGCGAAGCACCCTATTCCAAACGCATGGTAACGTCTTCCTCACACGCACTTTCTGCATCTTCACTATGTCCGAGCTTGCGGCACATCCGTTCCAGGCCTATCACACTTCAGTTCATTTCCCAAGACTGCTTGATCGTGTTTGCGGGGAGATGAATGCGGACGCCGCGTCCTGACAGGCCAGCTGACAGTCTTACCAATCCATTTTACCGCAATCAGCGACCAAACACCATCATCATCAGCATCATTGCGTTATGAAGTGTTGCCTCCAGCACCTCCGGCGCCGCTCCTGCCAGTGTGTAATGATCGTCCCACTGTCGCCGGCACCAGCCCTTCTCCAGCAGCACCGCCACCGCTCCGATTGGACAATTCCGGCACCGATGACCACCAGATGGCGTGGTCGGCGCGCGCCGAACAATGCCGCGCCGTCATCTCGCGGCCACGCTCCGTCGCGGCCGACGCCGCGCCTCCGTGCAGAAGTGACGCAATGCGGGCAGTCGAGGGGCCTCCGCCAAACCCCCGACCGTCCCGGGGTGCGGCCGATCCGTGTCCATCGCCCTTGCAACGTGTGTAGGTATGTAGCCATGATCGGACAGTGGGAAGATTTATGATCACAAGCGTTTGTCAGAATGGTACTCTGTCGAATAAGCAACGAGGGATTTCAATTTTTTAAACGTTCGTTTACATCAGCGTCAGCATGGTGCAGAAAGGAAGAGGGGTGGTAGCGAGGTTTTTGGAGAGTCGTTCATTCATCACTAGCGTATCCATTTAACATGCACATCGGAGGAGGCCTCGGAGGCCCCCCACCTATTTTTCGGAGATGGCCGAAGAACCGTTCGCAGTCCGAAAACGTTATTTGGATACATTTGAGAGGATCGATGAGTGCGTCAAATGGAGGACAAAGTAAATGCTGGTCGATAATTTTCAACACATAGGCTTTGAAACTCCGACCTATATTTTGAGACCGTCACAATTGTGCAGTCGCTCCAGTTCGCCAGCATTATAGACCGAGTAGTTACGTCATAGCGCCCTATAATCGGGGTTGTATTTCAATGTCACCTCGCATGAAGTCCATTTCGAGATCAAAGATTACAGGTGAAGGTCTTGTAGCATTTTCAATGCTATTGACTCCAGTGATTCCGGTCAGGTATAGTTACCCAGTCGGACGTATATTATGACAGTGGCGGATCTAGCCGGTCAGTTTGGGAGGGGAAAAACAAAGTCGAAAAAACGTCACGCAGTGTAAAACAGCACTACAATATCACTTCCCGGTAGAATTTCGGGTATTTGAGGCGAAAAGCAAAAAAAAAACGCCGCGGGATGAAAAATATGGGCTCGAGATACTTTTTCCAGTCCAAGGCCCAATATCTACACTGAACTTAACTGGTTCTGTTTGAAGTTGACAGTTGAGGCACTAAAATCTTGTTTATAAACTTAAAAGGAGTCGGGGAAAAAGGAGGTCGATCGCTTCGGGGGGCCAAAAGCATAGTTTTGCTGATTGATTGATTAATTGTGACTTCTTTTTTTGTTTTGCCCCGAGCTTTTCCGTTTGGGGGCAAATGCCTTTGTTGCCCCCTCCACCTTGGATCCGCCACTGTATTGCTATGAAGTCATAGAAAAGGTTACTCAATGTTGAGATCAAGGTCACAGGCCAGTGTCAAAGAGCATTAATCAAGGCCAAACGCTCATTTCCAGCCCAATGGTTTCCATAACTCTAGTTATAGTGCACATCGGGGGAATATATTACCGTGACGTCATAGGCCAATGGCCTTGAATAACCTTGACACCCAAGTAGATAAAAATTTATGGGACTTTCCCTCGGAATGTAATCCGCTTTTAGTCTTTTTTCGACTTTTCTTTGCATAATCACAGCATTCTCCAATACATCTCGTTGACGGCTGATTTAAGCTTATTACCTTGTTTGACCTTGAGATATTGACCTGAGGTCAATGGAAATTGACTATGACGTAGATCATCATAGCCCTGAAAAACTCCCAACGGGAGTTTTGCTAACCCTTTTAGCTTTTTAGATCTCAGGGGCCAGGCCCTCTTCAGTGCCAGACCCTCTTCAGTGCCCGTTAGTACCAGACCCTCCAGTATGCTTTAATGTCAGACTCCAGTGCGCGTTAGTGTCAGACCCCTTTTCAGTGCGCGTTAGTGCCCAGACTCTTCTCCAGTACACGTTAGTGCGAGACCCCTCTCGAGTGCGCATTGGTGCCAGGCCCTCACCAGCACACTTCTAAGAAATCCCAGGTCTGGTGCCTAGTCGGTTAAATTAGGAACTGGACAGAGTTGTCTGCCGGGGTGAAACGACGAACAACTGCACAAATGCAAAATAACTTTGAGTAAACATGTCCCAGCAGCCATAAATGAGGAACATCGGTTGACACAGCTTGTATTTCCCAAAACAGGACTGGCAGTTGGCATTTCCAGCCAGAGAAGGCAGACAACTTCTCATTTTTCTTGACAGATGTGAGCTCACGGAGCGGAAAGCAGCCCCATCGACAGAGATACATCGAAGCAGACACACCTGAGCAAAAAGGTTCAGCAGAGCCGATGTATTGCGACCGCTCTACGCTCCAACACACCGGCAAAAGCCGACACCATCACAAGTCAACATCTGTCGGGCTGACCACCGGTCGCTGCCGGACCCCCGAAAACCGAAAGTAGTGTGCGCTGGGCGGCGGCGGCAGTGCGACGTTGGCGACGGTGCGGTGGCGACGGCGGCGACGCGACGATCCGGTGCGGCGCGTGCGGTGGGCGGCGGCGGCTGGCGCGGACCGCAGCCATGGTAAGCGGGGGAGTCGCGGCCGGCGCGGTCCACCCTGCGGGAACCCCGCCGGCCAGGGGGTGGTCGGGGCAGTGTGGCCAGCACTGTCATGTACTGGACTGAACATACAGTAGGACTTGGATCTAGTCTTAGATTACAGGAAACTGCAGAACAATTTCTGTTGCTGTTCACGATTTTTCAACATTTAACGAGTAGGTTTGCAAAAACTTGGCCCCAGTTCTTGGCCTCAGCTTGAATTCTTCGCTAATTTAGTTTTAAAAGCCTAGTTTAGTTTTGTTGCCCCGAAATCCCTGGCTAGAACATTATTATGCCATACCCTTATAGCTCTTCTCTTAAAAAGGTATATTATATATATATATTTTATATATATAAATTTTATGACAGGCTGAAACATGGAGGGTCAAACTACGCAAGCCTACGCCTTAAAAATGTAGTTCGGAATAGAAGCAGGAGGATGCAGAAGGAAACTCATATCCCAAAATCACAGAAAGTACCGAAATCGACTGTTTAAACTTCTGAATATAACTTCTAAGCTTTAAGAATAAGCTCACTTAATCTTTTGCATTTAATTTGAAAGCTAAAATATTATATTTCACCTCAACATGTGCCAATTTGCAAATCGAGGCGCAGCCTGATTTGCAAATTTTCAGCGTGTGTGTTTGTTCCTCCGATGTCGCTCCAACTCCTTCGTCTTTGCAGCGGCTAGATATGATCACTTGATGTCGTCTGTCGTATAGCTCATAAGTGTCGCCACCGGCAAAAAGTGGGGGCCAGAAACTTCAACCTGATGCTGACAAAAACTTTCAACATCAGACCAAAACTGTTCAATTTTCCTCGCTGCATTCCCAGCGGCTGATATAAGAATGTCCGGTTGTCTCTCATTTTGACTGAGATCAAATTTTTGGCCAAGTGGCACCCCCTCCCCTTTTCCGACCGTATGGTATAGCTGACCCACTTCTGAAAAAGTTCTAAGCTATAGAATGTGGCCTTGTCTTTACCGATATACCTACTGGAAGCAGGTTCGAGGTGAGTAGTCACAATACTGGAACTGCTATGACAACAGCTTGACGGGCAAAACGAGACATCAGGGTAGATGTAGACTGCTGCCGGTGGCTACCCACCGGATCATCACCTGATAGACGTCTACTGCAACTGCTGAGTCCAGCGGACATAATGTATCTAATCATCTCACCATAAGGGCCCGTTCACAGCGGTTCCGCAGGCAATTTTCGCTCGCAAGTGGCACCCACGGTCAGCTGACTGATAAATCACAACCCACAATCCGTCATTACGCGCTAAATGGTAGCATGTGAAATGGGAAGAAATCACCACTGTCTTATCAAATGCTTAACTAGTGCATACATCTTTTGGTACCTGAAACAAACAAAAAACTGGTGTTTCTAATGTTGTTTCGTAAGCAGCACGCGCGGAAATAATCTTGGTATTCTACCATTTCAGAAGGCCCAGGTACACAGCTCGATTATACTGGCGGCGCTACGCACTGCCGTACTTGGTATACCTTTTTTCTAACCATTTTTACACCTTAAGACAAAATCTTAAGGTTTGGTCATCACAGGTCAGGTCACCAGTACAGGTCAAGTGACCTCCCCTAAAAAAGTTACGATAGCATAAGTCAGAACAGGATGAACCTATCAGATTGAAACTCATATCACACAATGGGCCTACCGAGTTCTACAAAATGTATTTTGGAATTTTTTATATCCATGACCTAAGGCCAGGTACGAAACATGACCTCTTCTTTGGAAATACATGGGGAGAATGGTTTAAACTGAATAACCTATTAATTGATGCTGGTAGCTTATTCATTTTAATGGCATTGGATTTGCCTTATCCTTGCAGTTCTAATGATATGCATTTTGACCACATTTGACCTTGACCTGACCTAAGGCCAGGCCAAATCCTAGATTTGACCTGATTTGACCTACCAAGGTCACATTACATATCATTCGACTCGGCTTGCTGCGAGGATTCCGATGATTTTAATTGTTTTCCTCAGTCTTTACAAGTTCATATGAAATGACTGAAACCTTCATCTAAATGTTATCCCTATGGTGGCATGCCTTGCCCTCTAGTAACCCTAAATGTGACCTGACAATAGAACGGTCCAAACGTTATATATAGATAATTGTATCTTCTATCCAACGCCGCTTACAGTTTTTCGTTTTGCTGTCTAGGGTGGTTCCCGAGATCTTAGGGGAGAACTCACTCCCCTCCGTCAAAGCGAAGGTGGCTCATCAGACCCCCATCAATGCGCGTGTTAAATCGGCTTCAGGGAGAGCTTGTAAGGAAAGCTCTCCCACTTGGGCAGTAGTTTCTTTCCTCTCCTGGAGTAAGTACTGCCTATGTGCGTGGCAATGAAAAATAGAATCCATCACAAGCGCAGCTCCAGTTTTTCTGCAAACCTTCACAAAATCTACGTCGTGGGGAGGAAGGTGGAAGGAGGAAGGAGGAAGGAAGGTCTCTTTCTTGTTTTGACGCGCCAGAGTGGGCACAGTTGAAATGTGCGAATTGGTGCTGTAATAAGACAAAATGCACACGTTTCCACTATAAAAATTTATAAGGTGACAAATTGACGTTTTATGTATTGGACAGTGGAACCACTGTACAAATAGCTTGATTCCCGTCGAATCAGTGTTTTCGAATTCATGACGAACAGCCTCTTCCAAAGCCCAGGCAAAAGCGCATGCAGTTCGTCCAATATCGATGAGAAGCGAAAAATATGAAAAGCGACCCCAATAAATTCCGTCTAACTCAGGACAAATCCAGTGGCCAAGTGATACTTTGATCCTTGGAATGAAATAACAAACAGAGATAGTGGCCCCGCTCAATCTTAAAATACTCGAGTTGAATGGCCTTGACCTCGATCCCATCAGGTCGAGACGAATTATATCTACGTCCCGCGTGACCACGCCCTTCCCTAACCCACTGTGGAGGACGAAACTGAGCCGCGCCAGAAACCGTGGTTATGCTGCTCTCCCAGTTAAGCTTAACTTCTTGAATTTCACAATGCAAGTACACCAATTTTTTCCTCATAATGACCATTCGTTTATCTTATTGAAGCCTCATATCTTAAGGCTTAGGCTGCGATCGGTAAAAGCACGTGGTTCGACAAGCCAAAGCTGTGGGGTATCACGATTCCAAACAGTTCTAGCATGTGGAATCGCGATTCCACGGCTTAGCAGTGGCCTCGCATTCCACGGCTCCCTGGTCTTGCTCCAGCACGTGGCCTCGCGATTCCACACGGCTCCAGCACGTGGCCTCACAATTCCACGCGATCTACAACCTTCCGCACGAGACCTTGAATACAGCTTTGTTTGGCAAGTTCTGCGAAATTCGCTTACGTCCTTTAATTTCCCATTTGCCCCGGAATTTTGGGAACATCTGTGTAGGTCCATGCTGGCAGAGGCTAAATAAGGCAAAAAAGTCGAGTCCCAAAATTTTGGCCGGACGTCTTCCATGGTTCACAAGTCGGGGGATGTTCCCCCTGTTTTCGATACCCGTTCCTTGGCAACTTTCCTTCCGAGCAGAGTTTGACATGAGAGAAGGTCGCCTCCGGTCTCTGCACAGAACTCTTTATTTTCGTAAAGCAAGATTCGTTATCCATGGCGACTTGTGGGACACGACTGATTGAAAGGTGCTTAGACTTGATGTTCGAACACTGTTTTTTACCATTCTTCTGCTGATGTGTTTCCACGGCTGCGTTCTGTCTCATTCTGAACATAACTTTAATGTTATTTTTATTGACACAATCTCTTGTAATACCAAAGTTGATTACCATGAAGTGCAGAGAAAGGCCAATTGTATTCATTGCTGGCTTGAGATAATTCTTCCGACCCCCTGTTCTTTTGTTAGTCCTTCTTGGTTAAGATCTCCACGGTCTCTCATCCGGTCTATCAAATTAAGTAGGTCCATTTAAAGCGTAGTTTTTAAAAGTACGTACAAATGTTTCCACATTGTTTCGACTACATTTCCCAGACATAATATTTCTTTAGTTTGCAACGCATGGGGAAAAGAAAGACAACAAGGCTGGATTTTCTGAGGTTATACTGAAATAAAACGCACGCGGGAAATTCATAGAAACCAGTACAGGGAAATCAAATTTCAGAGTGGCCACCCGTGTGGCCCCGTTAAAGTGGCCACCCGCTAACGCAGGCTACCATAGTCTTTGGTTCCCGTAACTTGCACAAGGTCCTATCTACTAACAGACACGGTCAGTACCAAGGTCTGTACCCTCTCGGTTACACTACTCCGCACTGTCCGCTCTGTCGGCCCAGGTCCAATCTAATCCAATGACGTCACTGGGCGCCTCCGAGGCTCCACCTACCGTCAGGTGGTCAGTAACGGTGCTGTAACGTTGTGACGTCACAATCCGCCAGAGATGTGACGAGGGTAGGTGCCAATGATTCAGAGCACCGTGGCTGGACTGACTCACCCGAACCCAAACAGCTCATCACTTTCTCTTTTTCTCATATCGATCGTAATATTGTAACGTGAGAGTATGTGGTGCACGGGCGGTTCTGGGTGTCCCCCAAATAAAATGCACCACAATTGTTTTGCTGATAACTTTCTAAAAATCCACCACACATTACTGGGACGTGCATCGAGCGAAAGGGGTTTCAAAGAGTTTTATTGGTCATAACCTCTGATGGGCTCAGCGTTTTGACGTCCGTGATGGAACGTGCACCAAATGTTCCCTTTTTGGGACATGCACGGAGCCTCGATATGTTTAATTAAATTTATGTCCCCCGTAGCAAACATAATTTTTGTGAAGTAGCGTCGATGCCACTGCGACCAGTCCTGTCATTCCAATTATCCGCGATAACCACCGCAGGTGGCCCACTGCCTATTCCAGCACTCGTTCACTTACGTTACGCTTTTATGCTCGCCGTTTCTGGACAATAGTCAATATACCAAAAATCAGCCAAGAGTTACCAGGGGACAGAAGGAATCCATGAAGAATGCTTCGCCGGAAGATGATCAGCATCAGCTTGACGGAGCTCTGGTTTTGTCTCTCAGTGTGGAAATTATGTTTTGTAACAACAGCAGGTGCAGAACAAATGCTAAACGTTCCGTCTTCATGATAGAACATTGGCTAACACCCAGATTGATTGATCGGTCTGATTTGGCATTCTGTCAAACAAGGGCGAGGTACTGTCAAACACGAACGGCGGACGGCGGACTTCATGATCACGGGAACAGTGCAATTTCTCCGTATGGCGAGGGTAATCACGTACCGAGAGCGCGCTCTCGACCTCCCCAACGATGATTGACGACGTGTAGCTCACATCGTATTCCGACATTGGAAAGCTGGGCAGAACATGCCGGAGCCGCGCGTGCCTCGACACTGTTTCTTTCACTGACAGAATAATTGTGCTGGTCTTGCCTCCTAGGTCGGATATTTACGGACTTCCACAGCGACTGCTAGCGAGAATCGCAATCAAACTCATGGGCTTTATTTATATGCTCAGTTGCAATTATAAGATTCATTATCCTATGATACCTTTGCAAGAGCACAGTTGTGCCGGCCTAATTAAATATTACTATGCTTGCTATCACATGGATGCGGCGATAGCAACAAAAATAATTGCAACAATCTTATAAGTTATAAGTTATGGATAAAAATCGTATAATCCCACGCACCTTCAATTGAGACTCTGATTGAACGCTGACCTCAAATGTGAATCTAGGGAACTCGAGATAAGGGACTCGAGCCGTAAAAATCACTTTCTGCGAGCCTTCGGGATGCAAGAGATTTCTGTCTTTACTCCCCAAGGTATGCATGCACCCTGCAACAGTTACAATGACAAATATGTGTGTTGCCCCACATTTTGATTGCGAAGAATGAAGTGTGGAGTCAATTGAGTTCGACGAGAAAATTACGAGATCACACGCAGAAAATTGGAAATTGCCCTGCAGTCCCATTTTGAAAGTTGGCGCGTTCCGTGCTCCGAAATGATGAACATAGCTGGTGTGCTTTTAAGCTTTGAATCAAAGGTCAAGGTCCAGGACAATCGGAAAACGTAAGAACTCAAATATCTAATAATTGGACAGTCCAATATAGATTGATATAGAATTTCGGGACCCGAGCAAAGGAACATAGATGGTGAATACCCTAGTCCGAGTAGCTATGGCTCATTTAGAACCACCTCATCAATCTTAGAAAAATAGAACTCCTGAAACTAATGTGGAGGGGGGGGGCTTTACCTTGCTCCACCGACTAACGGCTGATCCGATCGAAATCCTCCCAAAATCTCACCACGAAAGTGGTCGCAGGATGTAGAAGGCGTGCTTAATCCGGATCTTTATTGATAATGACGTCACCCATGAGTCAGAAATAGAAAAGGAGAAGGTTACATGAATGCGTTATCATTTTTCTTCAACTGTCACGTAGTCGGAAGCCATGGGAGCCGTGGTCGAAACCATGGGAGGGTCAAATTCTGCACAGCCTTTAAATGCCCCGTCAACGGTATCCACGCTATCCAGCCTTGCTGTATCCTTTGCTGGGCGCACTATAACCCTTGCTGTAGCCCTTGCTGGGTGCGCTGTATCCTTTGCTGGAAGCCTTGACGGGTGGTGCAGCGTATCCCTTACTGGAAGCCTCGGTGGGAGCGGCGTATCCCTTGCGTGAAGCCTTGGTTGGGGCGACGTATCCCTTGGGGGAAGCCTTGGTAGGCGCGCTGTATCCCTTGCTGTATCCTTTGCTGGATGCCTTGTAGCCGGTGGGATCGGCCAAAACCACGGCGACAAGAACCGCCACGCACACGGCAACACTCTGGAAAAATATATTTTTGTTTTACCACTGAGTTCACCCACGTCTACTGTCTACGTGGTCAAGACAATCAACACTGATAACTGAATCGACTTCAAAATATAAAAAATAACAACGAAAGTTCTTATGCTTTCACGATGGCAATGAGGGCTCCTTATGTGCTCGATAGCATAACAACACCGCAAAAGTTTCGATGATATCGGTAAAAAGGTGACTCTAGCAAAGTAATAGGAAAAGCTGGCTCCTAAATGTCCTGTGATGATCTGATCGGCTCCCATTAAGTAAGCTTGGCAATGCACCATGGAAATCCAATGCGCAGCTGAAAATAATTATCAATCAAAATTCAAAATAGCTATGCTTCTTTACATTACAAATACCGGATGTCACCACACTTTAAACTTACAGCCAATGCAAACTCGACCTATACCATCTCTCAAATCGGTGGCGCGAGAAAAATCTAAGAGCTGCTACCATTTCGCTCCTATAAATGATAAATTTAGCCCCACCAAACCTTACCAGGATTTTCATGCTGACGGTTCTGCTGGCTGCTGAGAATGGTGACTCCTCGGTGATTAGGTGCCTGTTTTATACAGAACCGGGCGGAAATCCCCTGCCTTGTGATGTTCAAGGCGATGGTGTGGGTGATTTTTTTACCCAAACGTCTGGGTGCGGGTATACGAAGCATATAGTTTCGAGCAGCTTCCAATGTCAGGCGGCATGCTCTGCCGTTCAACCGCAGAAACAACGCTCCGGTCCACTGTTTGAGGACTGAAAAAGGAAGCAGCGCTGTTTTCTAGACGCGGTCAGACTGTGCGGCGATTCCAGAGAAAGCAGAGACCATATGGGATTGCGACCATTTTTTTGTCTCTTACCATCGTATATCACTTGTTAGATGGCTAGGTAGATGTCACCAAAGTGTTTGTCGCTCGTTAAACATCAGAAATCTCGCCGCTTTCGTCTTACACTGAGAAGACCCACAGAGTTCTCAACATCAACCCACACCGAAACCTTTAATGTGCAGTTCAAGCAATATCTCAGCAGACATACCAGCAGCATGTTAGGGTGCTGAATAAGAACTTGCATCTCCTGCTAGCTTGACGTTCCCACGTGCTTATGGTCGCTGAAATAAACAAGCAGGCCCATAGGCATGGGCAAAAACTGGTCTATTAGGCAACCAATGAAGGCAGTCAGATTGGCCCTTATCCTAAACCAGGTCACACCTGGATTTCCAAATGGATTCTCGATTCCTTGCAGCTATGGCGGATCTGATCGGACTGACCAGACAATCTGGATAATGTCGGGTTTGGATATAAATGCGGATTCTCGTGCTCGGCAACTCTGTCATGTTCTCCAACAATATTCCCCTACTGTTTGCTGGCGGTTTCCAAATACTTGCAAAATTTAGTGAAGGGATGTTTTACCACATGCTAAATCTAAAAGAAATGTAGCTGACGGGCTACAGAAGGCTGGTGTTCTCCTCTTCAACAAATTATCACCGTCAGACTATCCACAGCAGTCCCCACTACCGCACAGTTTACCATCCTCTAGTCCGATTCTTCCCACGGGACTGCCACGCTGTTGCCGGCAGGCTGGTGTACCGCCGACGGCGTCTCTGCTCTGCCTGCTGCTCTGCTGTGCGTCGATACCCGCCGGTCACGCAGAGGTCACAGAGGTCAGGAGAGACCAGCACACAACTGCCAACGCATCTGTGCCCGCCGCAGTCCTACTGGGTGAGATAGCCAAAGGTCCCAAAATCCCCATTTGTTAGCCTTATCCGATACAAAAATGAGCTTAAAGGGAATTTGGCACCTTTATAAGGATATTTGAACTGTGACAGCCACTTGATACAGCGTAACAGAAAATCTCAGGTGTGATATTGTATTTCTCTAAAAAAATCACTCTTCACATATGGCCTCTGCAGCTGAGGTGCCCTAAAACTCGACCTTATCGAGCCTAAACTCGCCCGCCCTGAAATGGGCACAACCACCGCTGACGATTGGGCCCATGGACAGTAGACTCATTAAAAAATCCCAAAATTTGGAAATTTTAGAAACACCTCTCATTTTAACATACATTGAAGTATTTTGAGACGATCTGTAAAGGTTTCATCCCGATATCCTCAAAACTGATGAAGCGCAAGCGGTCTGAAGGTGGGCTGTTTCAGTCCAATTTGTAGTTAAGGTCTCCATGCAAAACACAATTGGATAAGAGAGTAACACCAGGCTTCACGGAAGTGATCACCAACACCTGAGCGTTGACCCCGCATAAACTCTGCGATTAGATGTTGATGTTCTGAAATCTAGGGATCTTAGAACTATAATATTGGAGCATACTAGAGGCTTAATGAACCTTACGACTTCATCCCCTAACATTCCTGCTCTTGTGTTTAGCAAACTTTGACACATATATGTTATCTTATTATTTAAGTATCGATGATCTAGGATGCTCATGGCAATAACACGATCAGGCCTACAAACCAGTGGCCAGCCAAGCAAACCATCAAAACGGGGAGCGTCAAAGACCTCAAAATCTGGGCGACAGCAAGGAGATATGTGGCTCCTACCTAAAAGGATCTAAGCTTCCGACAAGGTGTCAAATACTCCTGGACTTCTTGTCTTCCACAGTGCACAAATCACGTAACAACGATCATATGGCGCATATCGATGGTTTATGACGATGTCATTGAGTTCTGGGAGAGATCAGGAATTCCGACTGTCGGTAAAGAAACCGTTGTCTGGCGAATAACCCGGCTCTACAGAGACTACCAGAAGCTGTTGAAACGTAAGGGACGGAACACTGAAACAGAAATGAAGAATAGAAGGAGCTTTGAGGCAAAGCTGGACCAGCTGTTTGATTTTGTATACAAGTGCCGAAAGAAAAATTTTGCAAAAACTGCTCGCGCTGATATCTAACCCAGAGATTTAGTATCTTCATCCGTAACGAATGTTGCCGATCGCTTCGTTTTTCAAGTAGGGCATGATCGGTCCTTACCATTACCATGCTTTTCATACAAATAAAATGAGGACTAAATGAGTCCGTGGAGCGGAAACCCATCACAAAGTTGGTCTCTGAACATTCGTAAAGTAAATCAGATAGCATACACATTTCTACTCCCTTGAAATCTCAACCCACGAGGCGAAAGCCCAATACCCTTGTTGGGCGAAGCAACTGCCAGTGGCGGATTCAATATTTTATTTGGAAAGGAGGCTTGAGCCCAGTAGCCTTCCCCTTGTATCCAAGGGTCTAGAACACCAGGTCGGTTCAAGTTCTAGACGATTTCGAGTGTTGAGTTTTCTGACGGTACAGGGCTAAACATTTCTGGATAGAACATTTCAAGAGCTTTCCAAAGACTTGACTTCCAACGAAATTGATACTGTAGTTTTATTTCCACGCCCCTTTAGGCGCGGAAAATTTTCTTTCCTCATAGCTCCCCATAGTTTCAAGCTGTAAAACGCCTCCAGCGTGGCGCGGGTGACGTCACTTGCACGTGTTGTCGTGAAACTTGAACGAGGGCTGCATGTACCCGCCACTGGCAACTGGAGTCCCTGACGCAAGGGATGAAAAACCCAGTCACAGGATCTCCAGAGAGGTTTACGCTTAGAAGTTGGTGATAAGCTACCCTGGTCTAGTGTTACTCTCTTATCCAATGGTGTTTAACATGGAGATTTTAACTACAAATTTGGCTGAAACAGTCCACCTTCAGACCGCTTGCGCTTCATCAGTTTTGAAGATATCGGGATAAAACCTTTACAGATCGTCTCAAAATACTTCAATGAATGGGAAAATGAGAGGCATTTCTAAAATTTCCAAAATTTTGGATTTCTGAATGAGTCTAATGGACAGGCAGAAAAGACAGAAAATACAGGACAGAAAAATACAGGACAGAAAATAGTGGTAAGATGTTAGTGTGCTAAAACAATACAAATAATAGTATTGTAGTATAACTGCTATTTTCTTAATAAAATGTAGGTTCTGAAAGGCCAAATATGAAACCGGCCTTTTTCCATGTATTCTATGCTACCCATAACTCAGGTCAAATCCCAATGAAGGTGTCATATTTCATTGTTTGGACTTCTGTCCTCGTCATTCGTGCAAGTTTCAACACAATGTTTCGGCTAGTTACTTCTCCGGCTAGCTACTTTTTCGTCAGGTCTTAGTTAGTCTTTAAGAAGACCTGGTGGTTGGGGTTAGCGACCCGCAATCTCTCTTTTGTTCTCATTTTCTTGGGCCTTTTCGGAGCTTGCGGGATTCGAACTCGCGCCTCCCGTTCAATGTTTTTTTACCGTAATTTCCATGAAATACATTCAGAGATGCCAATAAATTAATTTCATTTAGATACAAATACCACGTTCATCCAGGTGCCCGTCATTCTCATGCTCATTAGTCTTTTCCCAACAGGTATTTCGGAAAGAGATGAAGCTCAATTTGCGGCGTAGGCAGTTTTCACGATCCCTCGTTGGAAAAAACAGTAAGCGTCTTCAATGTCTAAAAAAACACTAGACAAAGAAGAGCAAAGCATTATCGAAAAAGCGTCGAACTATATTCATTTCTGTCGGCACTGCTGGCTTAACCCTATTCCTGTCAGGTTCTCGGCTACTCTTATCCCTGTCAGGTTCTTGGCTCTCGTGTTTTTTCCTGTCAGGTTCTTGGCTACTCTTATTCCTGAGAGGGGGATTTGCCCTCCAAAAATATCTAAATCTACCCATCCTATTAAAAAATGAGCTTCATTTTCAAAGAAACTTCCAAAATTTTGAAAATTGCGCGCAGGGGCATACAAAATATACGTAAATCAACCCTTTGTGTTGTGGGAATGACCTAGGACCCTAAAAAGATGATACAGATGACAGTAAAAGCGCTAAAAGACTTGCAGCCTAAAACGCCAAAGTCCAGAAACTAAAACGTCTAAACCCTAAAAAGCCCAAAAAGGCTACGTCAAGGTAAAGATAAGAAGAAAAAAGCGTGGGATGAGGAGAACTGCAGGCCTTCCGAGAGCCTCCGAGCTCAGCAGGCCTTCCGAGAACTTATTGATCAACCCTTTTTAGATCTCCCATAAATCTTGGCCCTGTTGTTTGATTTTCCAAAACTAGTCCGCAATGACGGAATTGAGGCCCAATTGTAATTTCTTTCAGATATGGGGCATTCCAGGACAAAACGACCGAAAATATTTCAATTTGCCCACCATGTTTAGAAAAATCTGAACTTTGTCTCGGGGTGTTTTGGGCCGAAACACGCCTGTGGAATCTTGCCTCCGACCACGGTGACCGTTATAGCGGCATTTTGGTCCCTCGTTTTTTTTTTTTTATCTTTTGCGTGCTTTTGGGTTTTGGTTTGCGTTTTGTGACTTTGTTTGGTGGTTTTGGTTTTATTTTTTTTTTTGTGTCACCTTTCTTTCAGCAGGCCTTCCGAGAACTTATTAATCAACCCTTTTTTAGATCTCCCATAAATCTTGGCCCTGTTGTTTGATTTTCACAAAACTAGTCCGCAATGACAGCGAATTGAGGCCCAATTGTAATTTCTTTCAGATATGGGGCATTCCAGGACAAAACGACCAAAAATATTTCAATTTGACACCACCATGTCTAGAAAAAATCTGAAACTTTGTCTCCGGGGTAGTTTTGGGGCCAGAAACACGCCTGTGAGAATCTTAGCCCCCTCCGACCAACGGTGACCGAGTTATAGCCCGAGGCATTTTCGGGAGGTCACCTTATAGACTCATTTTTGATGCTACATAACTCAAAAACGCATAGCCTGATTAACAAGTTTTGTATATCATTGAACTCGTCTTGAACTATACTTTATTTTGAAAAAGAAAATTTCAAAATTTGAAATTTCTGCCCTTGAATTTTTGCATATATGCGAAAATTCAAAGGCAGAAATTCAAAGAGAGAAATTTCAAAGAACTATATGATGAAGTATATACCTTACCACTTTTTGTTGCTGCGTGTATTAATCGTCACATACTGCGTAATATATTTCACACAGACAAAAATATCAAAATCTAAAAAAAACCATCAGACGCGGATGCAGGAAAGAAAAAAGTGGGGCAAGATGCATATTTTTTCATAGTTTGAACTGTCGTTTTCAGCGTGCTAATCATGGTGATTATGCTATATAAAATTAAACGATTAAAATTAACCGGCAATGAGCGGTTGCTCATTATGATCTCAAGTAATTGAAAAGGTCAAACAATATATCATAATATTTCGACAGTGTCTTCGTCAGAAAAAAACTGAATTTAAGTCATAACCATTTACCTTGTCACAGGTAATTTTTCTGAAGTGCAAGCTAGCTCTATACTTTTACTGGACATTGCTACCGTTCCCATCTAACATTGCACAATACTCAGCGATCCCATTTGGTCTCACTGTGCGCTGGTGGCGCCCCCTGCCCGGCAGCGCTGCTCTCAGCCGTCTCCACCGCGCGGGGGGACACCGAGCACCGGGACGCCACCTACCGGCTGCGCGTGGTGGCCGACAGCGCCCAGCGGCTGGGTCAGCTCCGCATCAGTCAGCTGCACCCAGAGGACCCGACATTACCGGCAGAGCGCAGGGCAGACGGCGCAATCGGCCACAGTCTGAGAAACAAGGAGCTGAACAAACACGGCGGGGCGCTGCAGAACAGGGGCTGGGGACGGTCACCGCCGGATTACGGTCTGCAGGTAGTGGACCATGGAAGGACTGGCCGGCTGGATCTGCACGACGAAGGCGGGCATGTGACGCGCTCCCTAGAGGACATCGCCAGACTGGGCGGCCTGAGCACGAACGGTACGGACAGGTACCGCCGTAAGGTGGCAGCACCCAGACGCTACCTGTTGCCGCCACCGGCCAGAAAACAGTATACACCCGCTCCAGAACGAGAACCAGGTCAAACACACGTACGTCGCAAGAGGTACAGCATGGACGACAGCGCTGCTGGCTGGAGGAAGTCGGCCGGCACAGAGCGCAGCAGAGACGACCGCGACAACGGACCAGCTGGCAATGTCCAGCGGCGTCCACGAGAGATGGGACGACGGCAACTGGGTGGAACTGGAGGAAGAAACACTGCTGGGTTTGTACGATGCCGGAGACTGGTCCAAAAAGACAGATGCTGTTGTCGATCGTAGGCCAGAAGGGAGATGGAAGCCTGCAGATAAAGATCGCGAATCTGGGATTAAGCGCAGCGACCGTTACGAACATAAGCGCGAACATGCGAGTTACTTGCAATATGAAGAGGATGATGACCAATACGCCACGGCTTCAGACGCCGAAGAGCTCGCTGCCCGCGACTCGTTCGACCGGGCCATCTACTTCAGTCCCGGCGAAGAGGATGAGTACTTCGAGTCGGCCTCGGAACGCCCCCGTCCGGAGCGGTCACGTGTGGCGTACCCACACACTCAGCGGAAACCTCACAGAGAGCACGATCCTCTGCATATCGTCACCAGCCGGTACGAACTGCCCTGGAAAATCAGCCCAGCCCCTCATCATCCTCCCCAGCCGCACCATCCACCAGACTACCGGTCACGGCATCCACAAGAGGAACCAGCTCCGCAGATCCGCAGCAAGCACAGGCCTCTGCCATACCCCGAGCCAAGTCCAGCTTACCACCACGGCGACGAGTACGACGCCCCGCCGTACCAGGTACCTGAACCCCATCATCACTACTCTAACGAGATCAAGGTTCCTCCGCATCGTAAACCCGAGTTTGCCCATCTCTTTGCTGACCCACACGAGGGCCCGTCACATCACCCACCCAGACCTGCCCACCACTACGACGAACACCATGACAACACTCAACACGTCCCAAGGCGTCATCCACCAAAACCTGTTCAACACTACGAGCGCAATGTTGCATCACATCGCCAGCCGCATCCTGCCCACCACTATGAGGACGAGTACCAGTACTCTGACAGCCACGACTCGCCGTGTCCCCGCACTACGTCGGATCCGGACGGCGACTGTATCAGAGGCACCGGCCAGCAGGACTACCCCAACTACATCACCATCCCCAAGACTGGCTTCAGCTGCGACGGCCGGCCCCCAGGTTTCTACGCCGACCTGGAAACGGGCTGCCAGGTGGGTGGGTCAAGGCATGGGTGAAAGCAAGTACTTGCTTACACACTTGAGTTCATAATCCCGATGTCATTCGCATTTTCGTCGAGTGTTCATTATCCTGAACGCCTCTGCTACTCAACGGTCATAGTTTTACATACAATACGTTCAGTGACAAACTCCTTCCTTTCCGAACTAGCGTCATTGATGGATGTGAACGGAATATAGAATTAAATTTGATGTAATCATTAACGATTTGGCACTTGTTCCTTGGAGTGATTATCTCACGCTTATAAAAGAGGCGAGACAACGCATGTCCATTACAATCATAGACGCCGAAAGCAATACAAATTACCGAGTAACATGAGAGCAATCTCGTTGCTTGGGACACAAACAGGGGACACCATACCTAAGATATGCTGGTACGGGGGCAGGTATCTGCCCCTAAAGCTTTTCACAAGTTGCCAGAAGAGAACGGCAACGCGTCTGTTACCTCGTCTTTTCCGCAGCATATATCAAAATTGTAGACCAGGTCACTTCAACGGTCCAGGTCAAGTGATCTATCCTCCAAAAATGTTTAGAGGTGCAGCCATTAGAGCATTCTATCGATCAATAATCCAAATCACACGAAGAGATAGCCGAGTAGGGCAAGATAAGGCAACGGTTTTTACATAGATGGTCCAGTCAGGTTTTAGCCGTGGCCCCTCCATTGGAAATTGCATAGACATTGGCTAAGTTCGATAACTTTGAGGGGCATGGCAAAAATAAATCATAAGTTTGCCAGTGCAGTTCGAATGATATACATTAAGACTCACGCCGGCCTTGATGGTCCTGATCTTAGGTCAGATATATTTAAGGATTTGCTTGACAAAGCTACCGTTCGATCAGGCTTAACGAGTGGATTCTAATTGTGTTTATACATGTCCTCTAGTTCTAACCTGTCAGCTGTTATGAGACACAACCGGCGTTGCATTGTTTTCCTATATGTTTTTATTATTTTCGGTCGATATCAAGACGAGCTACTTATCGCCACTTCAGTTTTTCGCCATCTCACCTGATTTCTGTGATATTTAGAGGGAGGGGGAGGGAGAGCACCCGCCTCCCGCCCCCTCCCCCTCGTGCCGGTGAAGGTGGTGCTGATCCCGCGCCTGCGCATGTTAAATGCCGACCGATTCTGCCTCACGCTTAAATCACTTCAATGACATAACCGTTTCCCTAGCTGTCTATCATAAGAAATTAATATCATAAGAAAGGATATCGTAAGAAAGTGCTGCAGAAGTGTGACCGGCGGCTGTTGCTCGGCGCCTCCGCGTCTCGCCAGGTGTGGCACATCTGCGCCGTCTCGCAGAGCCGGCAGTCCTTCCTCTGCACGGCCGGTACCGTCTTCAACCAGCGCCACCTGGTCTGCGACTGGTGGCACAACGTCGACTGTCCGCGCTCCGAACGCTATCTCTACCTCAACCAGAGGCTGTACCAGCCTCCCACGCGGCAGAGCGGCTACCACCGAGACTACAGGAGACCCCCGCACAGAGGGACGCACACACCTCATCACGGGGAGGGATATGGGGAGGATGGTGGTTCCGAGCCGCCGGATTATACACATAGACACAGGGCACATGAGCTACCTCACAGTCAGCCGTTACCACTGGAACACGAACCACACCACAGCCCAGATCACCACACGCCCCCACACCACAGGCCAGACCTTTATAAACCCCCACACCACAGGCCAGATCACCACACAACCCCACACCACAGGCCAGAACACCACACGCCCCCACACCCCAGGCCAGACCATCATATACCCCCACACCACACACCTCCACACCACAAGCCAGATCACCACACACCAGACCACAGGCCAGACCATCATATACCCCCACACCACCGGCCAGATCACCACACACCCCCACATTACAGGCCGGATCATCCACCTCCACAACACAGGCCAGATCACCACACACCAGACCACACCACACACCCACCGCCTCCCGTCCGGGAGCACAGCACCGTGCCGCCACCGCCCGCACACTACAGCCTGCCTCCTCCGCCAGCAGGGCCGACTCCCGTCACTCCACCTTCCGCCCATTACAGCCTGCCCACTCAGGAGTACCTGCCTGGCGACCACCCCACCACCGAGCCTCCGCCTCACTGGGAGGAGCACCACGCTCCGCCGCCGCTGCGTCCCGCCACGCCTCGGCCACAACCCGCGGAGCGTCACCACCAGCTACCACCTCCTCCAGCCAGGACCTACTCCGGGGACGGACACCTGATCCGACGCCCGCTGGGCGGCGGACGTCTGCCGGTCAGCACCACACCAGAGCCCAAGATCCACCACCGCGGCACCCCGGAGCCAACAGCAGCGCGGCCGGAGCCGGAGCCGGAGCCGGAGACGATGATTGAGACAGAGGCGGCGGTGAAGCAGCGGCACATGGCGCGGCAGACGATGGTGGCAGCCTACAGGCGGCCGACCACCGCCGGGCCCACCTCCGGACACACGCACCCGCCTCACCGGGACAGGGCGCACGTTCACCCGCCCTTCAACGACATCATCCACAGCCACCCAACCCTGCGCCCGGCACCGACCCCCACCGGCCACCTCCCCCGCCCGGCTACCCCCTGCCGCACCCATCAACACTCCGCCCCCACCCTAAGCCATACACTTATTCCTTCCGTTCACCGTCCCCCTTCCCTCGCCAATTCACGCCGCCCCCTCCGGACCACGGCCGCCGGTATCCCGCGCACGCCACAGTCTCGCCCCTCCCACCAAGGCCTCCAACACCGGAACCCTACCACTGGCCCGGCAGCAGCCGGCGGGAGCCCCCTTACGGAGGCAGGTACAAAACCCGGAGCTACCTGGTCAGCGTCCGACCCAGACTGAACAGAGACGCGGAGGCAGCTTCTGTCGCTGATGCCGAGGACCGCTCCGAGTCAGAGTCATCGGCCAGTCACAGACAGAAGGTACGGCGGAACAGAGGCAGTAAGAAGTACACGCCGGCCAGGCACCGGACGTGGGAGGGTACAGAGCAGGTCACCGGACACAAGCCAACCAGGCACCGGACGTGGGAGGGCGCAGAGCAGGACACAGGGTATGAGGCAGGTCAGCGCAGGTCTGTGACGTCTCCCTCACACCGCCCATACTCCGTGCCAGCACTGGGAGAGTTTGGAGCGAGGCTAAACAAGCGCAAACGTCACAAGGGCTAGCGGGATTATTGCCAGACGCAGGGCACGATGGGGGAGGGCGGTTCTGGGCGGCGCTGTCAAGGATCCGCAGCGGATGAGAGAGGGGGCAAGCGACGTAAAGATGACGAACACCCCGCACTCGCTGACCTGATTCTGTAGCCTACCCCCGCTGAAGAGTATTGCCAGCGTGCTCATATGATGGACGGTACGTTTCGCAGGCAGCGACTTCCCACGGAGAGTGCGTTCCCTCTGATACCGGCGCTGCTGACCTAAGAATGTGTTTGTGCATTTTAGGTGTGTAAGAGAATGTGTGTGTGCATTTTAGCCCTCCCAAGTAGCAGCCTCTGCCGTTACAGGTAATACTGAGCTGTTACCGACGCCACTTCCGTCGGTGACTATTGAGTCTTTCAAGTTAAACTATTCGTTACAAGCTCCCAGCGCTCGTGTCGGACGCGGGGGCTCTCGTCAGTATTATGCGATGTGAAGCTGACGGACCGTTGTGGCCAGAATGGGTCCTTAGTGCCTACAATGGAGTTATCAGTAGGTGTCGTTCGCTGTTTCATGTCATGGCCAATAGCCGGCAGCGGGCTGGTGGTGTTGCCACATTGAATACACATTTTGATCGTGGCTGGCTTGTATTGGACAATGTCCATGACTACATATGTGCACGAGGCGGAAGGGTGGGTGATTGGTGGGGGGGGGAGTATAACAGCCGTTACCGTCCGTATGGACCCTACCGCTGGGGTAACTGCCTGTCCGCGGTCACTGGCGGGCCACATACGCAAACATACAGCCGAGGGCACAATCCTGAAAAGGTGAGAAATTCTCACTGATTTAAACAAAACACCCAGCGCGGACGGACTAAAGCTTACGTCCGCTTGATGTCGGCGAAATCGATTCACTTCTGCAGTTGATGCCGAGTGCAGACCTGCAGACGGCTGACGTCGCGGAACACAAGCGGTTTGTTAAAAAAAGAAGAGCCGTGATGCCTACATGGACATACTCTGTGTATAAATACAGACCAAAATCTACAACCATGCTGTCTGCCTCAACTCACAGCGCAGTTCAAAGACAACGAAAGCCGCAGAGCCACCGTAAACATGGCAAGCCAGTGTCTCCCCGCACGGCAACACTACGGCGCTTCCGAACAGGAGACGGTGGGGGAGTCACCGGGGGAGTCGGCTGAGGAGTCGACCGGGGAGTCACCGGCAGGGTCCGGGAGGCAGCAGTTCTCCGTGGAGTCGGGGGCGGCGGGGGCGGCCGGCTGGCTGGAGCTGACCTCAGAGTCGGCGCAGAGGCGGAGAAACTCGGAGGAGGGGGAGGGCGAGCCGGACCGGTCGACCGGAACAGCGGAGGACTCGGCCGGCGTCAGGTCTGCCGCGGCTGGAACGGACAGCACACATTGCCACTGGTTATACGCCAGACAATATTTAATTGGGAGCTAGTGGAAAGTATGGAGGTAAAACTGCAATTTCACTGTCCCGCAACATGGTATTAGCTGAAGGCTGCTCACCTCATTTTCAATGTTAACTATAAGTGGTAGAAACAAAAAAATTGTTTAAAGGGGAAACAAGCTAGCGCCTATTATTCCAAGGCGCCTTTAGTCACCAAAACTCTTTACGGTAGCTGCTGTGCATCAAAGAAAACAATGGGAATACGATTTGCTTTATGATAATAGAAAGAGGGTTTGGCGTTCCCCCTTTGTAAATACAGGTATTATAAAATGCTTGCACATCTACTGAAATTGCAAACGAAAGATTTTAGCACCCACCCCAGAAAGGGCAAGTTCGCCCAGGTAATATGTAATCATTGATCCCATTCTCACCAACCAACGTTGGAAACGAGAAAAGCTAGATATAAAACATTCGCAGGATACACAAATACCTTGGGAAATACATATTAATCGAAATATAGTGGGTCCCAGCCAACATGTGCAATACCGAAGAGTGTCTTAATCGATCATGCCATGAATGAACAAGAGTTTAAAACATTTGAAGTCAGTTTAAAAACAACATTTTTAAGCAAAGCAAGAGAAAATATTGACATCAAAAACTATCAGTGATCCCCAATTAGCTATAAACATGTTTGGGGTTTTAAAACAGTGTAATTTTTTTCATCATACTACCAACGAAACATGCATCGGCTTATCCATGTATAAAAGACCTGATGACCCAAGCTCATAATTACACAACAAAGATAGCGAAGGGTACGAAGCTCACCACTGGAAGAGCTGCAGTGGAGCGGGGAGGGCACACCTTCGCTGGAAGACGAGGGGATCTCCACCCGCACAGATGTCGCTGCTGTCGCTTCGCCAGACCGACTAGATGTCGTTACCGCCTCCAGATCGGCGGTAGCAGAGGCCGCTGCTGCCGTCGGACCAGTGCACCCAGACGGCGCCGTTGTTGCCAGATTGGCACAGTCAGGCATCTCCACCGTCATCGCGTCTGTGCCACCAGATGTCGTTGAAGTCGACACGTCGGCGTCGTCCGACGTTGTTACCGACATCCGATCTTCAGATGTCGCCGCCGCCGGTGAGAGGGCGCCACCAGAGGTGTCTGTGGCCGACAGACGGTGGACATCGCAGGCGGCCTGCAGGTCCTCGTCGGCGGAGAACGCGGTGCTATCTGCGGGAAGGCCAGCTAGCTCTCCGGCGGCGGCGGAGGCAGCACCGGAGCCGGCAGCGCGCGCCTGCAGCGCCCGGCAGAGCCGCTGCAGCGTCTCCAGACGGCGCGACTGGGCCAACAGGCGGGCATCATCGGCCTGCTTCTGCTCGGCCATCCGCAGCAGGGAGCGGTTACTGCCCTCCCAGCGCGCGCGCCAGCTACCCGTCTCCTTCTCCAACCGCCGGATGTTCTTTTGCATCTGAGCACAGAGGGCAGCCGGCCACGTTAGAGAGAGAGAGAGAGAGAGAGAGAGAGAGAGAGAGAGAGAGAGAGAGAGAGAGAGAGAGAGAGAGAGAGAGAGAGAGAGAGAGAGAGAGAGAGAGAGAGAGAGAGAGAGAGAGAGAGAGAGAGAGAGAGAGAGAGAGAGAGAGAGAGAGAGAGAGAGAGAGAGAGAGAGAGAGAGAGAGAGAGAGAGAGAGAGAGAGAGAGAGAGAGAGAGAGAGAGAGAGAGAGAGAGAGAGAGAGAGAGAGAGAGAGAGAGAGAGAGAGAGAGAGAGAGAGAGAGAGAGAGAGAGAGAGAGAGAGAGAGAGAGAGAGAGAGCGAGAGAGAGAGAGAGAGAGAGAGAGAGAGAGAGAGAGAGAGAGAGAGAGGGAGAGAGAGAGAGAGAGATTAGTTTCAAGGCGAAAGGGAACCCCAAGGCCAGACCAATCAAACCGTATTTGCCTCAAAGCACACTGGAAAGACAGTCAGCCATTGGTTATGCAATCGAACTATCATTCGCCGGGTGTTACATAATAATCTTGCCGGAATATAGACAAGGCCAAGTTTGCGCAGTACAAACACACAGTGTGAAAAAGCATAACAATTCCCCATGCTTTCCCAAATATTAAGTTATTTCATGCAGGCACGCTGTTAGCCCTGAAAACCTTCCTGTAGCTCCAGAATCGCACTGGAATGTAATGGTGGCACCCCAGGAACACGAACAAACCACAGCGCACGAAGTTACGAAACGGAAATAAAATGAGCTCCTGAAATGAACTATGTTGTCGAATGACGCGAATGACTGCAACTCCAAAGTATTTAGAGCATGAATTATCTTTTTCGCTCTCGGGACAGCAGCATTTCAGTTGACCACGACTTGACAGATTCGTTACTTCTTCAACGACGGGGTTACGGATAAAATATGTGCGTGTTAAAAACTTGTACCGCACACAAAAAAGAGGCCACATGTTAGTTAACTGATAAACAAAGCCAATCATCAGAAAAGGTTACACGCACATGGGTGAATCGGTTGAAAGCTCGGGTTCACCTGACCGGCCCTCTAGAACAGGATACTAGCAGAGATTCCCGCGGAGGAGCATGTCGCCTGAATCGGGCGCCCTCCAGCGGAGAGCGTCTCACTGCCGCTGTTCAGCCCGGAGGAAACTCACGTCATCGAAGGGGCACGCAACAGTGCGCTGGGAACTAATACAAGTCACGCGGCGACAGCTCTGCCCACCGTGACACCCCATAGCTAATATTTTGCGAGACGTGTTAATTAAGGGCCGACAGCCCACTGCATGAAATGACACCGCACCGGACCATTTGCGGCAAACGAGCATCGGGGGCGCCAAAGCACATCGTGCTGCTCCAACAGGGCCGCCTGGAACGAAACCAGCGGGAGTGACAGCCGCAGCGCACCTGACATATTTCCAAACCTCGCATTTGAAATAAAACTCGAAAAAGTCATGAGCTAATGTGCATACATTACACCAGGATGCATTCATCGCCCCTGATAAACAGTAGAAACAGAGCAGGATCAACGCCTTAAAAGTCATCCTCCTAGTCGCGGAATTGTTCATTATGAATCACAGCCTGACAACGCGCAGTCGCTTTCATCTCAAGCGCGATGGATATAACTCTGGGAGAGCATCACACCCAGCTATTGCAATAAAACTGGCACCCAAGGCCAGAATAAGTTATCACGACCACTAACGAATATTGTCACGACACCACGAGGGCCATTTGGGGACGGATGGCACGACAGACACATGTGTGGTGTTTACAGACACGATTCGGACCAATAAATCGGCGGTGCAGCAGGGGGCCGCGTGGGACCTTGGCGCGCCGGTTCGCGCTTCTCCGCGCCACGTGACCGTGGCAGAGTTTAATTGTACAGACAGACAGCGCCAGCAAAAACCCACTACAAGCCCAGCCCATTTTTGGCCGGACGTCTCAGCAATAGCCGCGTCACGGCGCTGAACGGAACGGCGATAATTGGGTTTTACGCGATCCCGGGCACTTCACGGCCGAGCATACTGCCGTCATCACAGCGTACAACCGCTCGCTGGTGGGTCTGGATAATATCGCACTGCATCCCCCGAGGCGCTGCATGATCTCCGGCTTGCAGAACGCGCTGCACGTGACCTTGCGTACGTACAGAGAATCCCGCATATTGGTATCTCTACACGACGGAACATTTTTTCACAAGGAAGTATTTCAGTTTCAGTCAAGGAAGAAAATCATACACAAATCTGATGAGAACACACCCCCCCCGATCATTTTAAAACAGGGTTTATACGCTGCATAGTGCAACAAATACAAATAACCCCCTTGTCCATGCAAGGACAATTCTTAGAATTCAAACATGTACCCTATCATTCATTGGATAAAACCAATGTGACAGACAGTTTAAGGAATAAAGAGGATCCCACACCTACGAGACCAAAATGAGCCAGCCAGGATGATGCAGTATGATGAACGTTTAACGGCTAGTCTAGGTAAGAAGCCGTCCACAAATTACGCAACGCATGTGCGTAATTCCCTCTCCATGTAGCTCCTTCTAACGCCTACGTGTAACGTTTGATAACACTGTGGGGGACTCCCCCTACGCGTTACCTAACTTATGGACGGACCCTTACTTACTAATAAATGCAAAAGACCTAATTCTATAATGCAGCAATACAAATCATGCAACAATTCCTCCAATGCTGAATATTCATCTTACTAATCAATATTCACTATTTAGACCCAATTCTTGGCCTGCGCCTCTCTAAGAGAACTAGTCACCACGCAGCGCCAATCTCTGCTACACAAGCTCAACTCCCATTCCTAGAGCAGTGCATACGTACAACAGACCACTCAGTGAACTCTCTCACCTTTTCCATTTCAGATTTGAACGTGCCGAAAACCTTGTTGGATTTGGCAAGCGCTCCCTGGAAGTCCTCGTACTTCTCGGTGTAGGTACCCAGCTGTTCTCTGAGCGCCACCTCCGACTTCTGCAGGTCCGTGCACCGCTTCTGGTAGGCGGACATCTCCTGCAACCGCGGCCGCCGCAGGTCACCCCCAGAGCCATACAATAGTACACCTCTGACGGAGGAACTGCCGGCTTTGAATGGAGAAATTACAACATACCGTGGTGAGCGTCCTTATCATAGCTTACAAGCCGACGAACATACAAGTTGGCATATTTGATCCCTTCTCTAAACCTCATACCTCAGTGATGAACAAAGCACCGCAGTTATTTCAACAACAAAGAACTCCTCACAGAGCAGTGAAGCACGCGTCCAAAGATAACTAAGAAAACTAAAGAGGTATCCTGGCACAGCACGTTTACAGAACACGTAGGCGAATATATGCACAATTACACGCGTGAATTTCTCTATCAGTGACACCATCTGGACGGCCCGGCCCTGCAGCGCAGACACTCCCAGTGCTCAGTACCCGGGTACCGAAAATAGAAGCTCCCAACACCCAATACCCGGGTACGGCAAATCGAAGCTCCCAACACACTGTATCTGGGTACCGTGGCCACAGCGATATACTCTGCCGCAGCATAGAAGCTCACCGTGAGTAGTTTCTGTTTCTCCTGGAGGAACTCGCGTTTCTCCTCGTTCATCTCCAGCTGCAGCTTGGCCAGCCGCGCCTCGGCCAGCTGCGACTCCAGCTCCTTTTGCTTCATCATCTTCTCCACCAGCTGCAACAGAGGGAGCGGCGGCCGTCAGGGCGCGGGTGGGGAGAGAACGGCCGTCAGGGCGCGGGTTGGTGGAGAGAGCGGTCGTCAGGCACGCGGGTTGGGGGAGAGCGGCTGTCAGGGCGCGGGTTAGTGGAGAGAGCGGCCATCAGGGCGCGGGTTGGGGGACAGCGGCCGTCAGGGCGCGGGTTAGGGAGAGAACGGCCGTCAGGGCGCGGGTTAGTGGAGAGAGCGGCCATCAAGGCGCGGGTTGGGGGACAGCGGCCGTCAGGGCGTGGGTTGGGGAGAGAACGGCCGTCAGGGCGCGGGTTGGTGGAGAGAGCGGTCGTCAGCGCGCGGGTTGGGGGAGAGCGGCCGTCAGCGCACGGGTTAGTGGAGAGAGCGGTCGTCAGGGCGCGGGTTGGGGAGAGAGCGGCCGTAAGGGCGCAGGTTGGGGAGAGAGCGGTCGTCAGGGCGTGGGCTGGGGAGAGCACGGCCGTCAGGGCGCGGGTTGAGGAGAGAACGGTCGTCAGGGCGCGGGTTGGGGAGAGAACGGCCGTCAGGGCGCGGGTTAGTGGAGAGAGCGGTCGTCAGCGCGCGGGTTGGTGGAGAGCGGCCGTCAGGGCGCGGGTTGGTGGAGCGGTGACCGTCAGAGCGCGGGTTGGGGAAGCACGCGGCCGTCGAAGGGAATGTGACACATTCATAATGGGATTTAAACTGAGATAGCTCGGTGATAGAGCATGCTGAGAAACCACTAGATTCATATCTAATTTATCCCAGAACTTCCCTCCTGCGAAAAAGGTATATTCACTGCCCTACTACCAGCCCCGTCCTCCCCGTGCCATCAGGTGATCATAATTAAGTGACTTCATGCTCGAGTCCTGCTCCGCGCGCTGCTCGGACAAAATGTCTTGCTTGGACATCTTTTCAACCCGCGTGCTAAACATGGCTGTGGTACTGGTGCTTACAAATACGTACAACTTGCTGTACTAACTGGTTTAAAAAGTGAAATGTTTTAATATATGAAGGGAAATATAGTTGCTTGTTCCGATGGCAGGGTCATGGGGGGAGGTCGGGGTCTCAGTGAAAAGTCCATTGATGACTTTAGTGATACTCCGACTGCAAAAACGAACTCGCAACAACTTGAATAAAATTAATAAACAAAAATGGATAAATGCCAACTTTGTTCCTAACGGTAAGCTTTTTTATACAGAACGCGCTTTATTTCCATTCGTATTCATTTTTTTGGCGCAAATCAAATGTTCATTCTGGCACATTACCAGCTCATA
The DNA here is from genome assembly GCA_034440635.1 of Lepas anatifera. Taxonomy (NCBI): domain Eukaryota; kingdom Metazoa; phylum Arthropoda; class Thecostraca; family Lepadidae; genus Lepas; species Lepas anatifera. Next base: position 445,475 of record JAOTON010001249.1, read on the forward strand.
CGCCGAATTGAAGTCACGCTTATTTGGAAACCTTGTATTGCAAAGACAGAAAAATTAGATGAAAGGAAACATTACGCTTATTAACCATTTTCCTTCAGAAATAAGGCCAAATCAATTATTTTCAACTTCCTGCCCTTAAAAACACATCAGTATGGAAGTGCACCAATATGCCACATTAAGGGAGCGGTTCAGGGAGATAATGGCCAGCAGCGTGCGGGCCATTAGAACAGATGGGTGTCAGGGTGCCGGTCACTAGAGCACGCGGGTGTTAGGGTGCGGGTCATTGTAGCACGCGGAAGTCAGAGTGCGGGTCGTCATAGCACGCGGGAGTCAGGGAGAAAATATAGTTGCTCGTTCGGATGGCAGGGTCGGGGCCTCCATGACAAGTCCATTGATGACTTTAGTGAGGCTCCGACTCCAAAACCGAGCTCGCAACAACTTGAATAAAATTAATACGACATTATCTATTTCGTCATTATTTTAAAGGTTATTTGGCACCTTTACCATGGGATTTGCACTGAGATATTAATGTCACAGAGCATGCCGAAATACCCCAGATTTCATATTTCACTCGTTCCAGAAATCACCGTTTGCAGTTCAAATCCGTAAGTTTAGAGCAGAAATCAGCCCTGCAACGGCGCGGTGCGGGCCTATGTCAATAGGTTCACTGTTAAAATGTCTATCAATCAAATGGTTCACCCGTCCATTGGAAGGTCCACCGTTCAGGGGTCCGCTGGCTACAGGGGGAAAGCCGTTCAAAGGGTCCACCCCGCAAAAAAACATATTCTTACTACTACCAGGTTAACCAGGTTAGGTAAACCCTTTAAAAAATGGACCCTTTGAATGGTCAAACTTTTGAGCGTTGGACCCAACCTTTTGACCGGTGGACGGATAGGATACCCAAGCGTTGCATAAGTAGAAACACGCAATCTCGTAACCCTACATACTGAGTGGCCGGGTGGCCAAAGACCTTACCCAGACTATAACTCAGCATTACTAAGCCGATGGCTTGAATAAACCTGACCCGGCTTTTGATAAGTGACTGGTCTGTACACGGAGCAGGATGATAGGGTGTGAGGGACTGCGGGTCACGAGCGGGAGGGATTACTCATAGATGGTCACTGGTCGTGAACAGTGAAATGGGTCAAAGTCGCTGCTCCTCCCCCCACAGCACATGCGGAATACTGGCTTAACCGAAATATTCACACGTCTGCAAAATTTCGAGTAGTTTCAGTACAGACAGACGCAAAGTTGCTTCGCCACATCACACAGTGGTGGTTTGATAAGCGTTTCTGCGGAAAACCAGTGCCAGCGCATGCTGCATGACCCCACGTTCATCCCAATCGCCAAATGACAGACAACAGCCTCTGGGCAAAATCAACGAGTCGGCGCCGAGCAGAGGGAAGTCGGGCAGCCTTAGCCTTGCGCCGGCGCGAATGTTCCGCATGAGAACCAGACGCCGGACAGTGCGTCAACTGTCCAGTCACGGCATCGTGTGCCTGCAACCTGCGCATTCATCTCTTCACTGGCCGTGAACAACGCCGAAGATGTGGGGAAATCAAACACTGGGCAAGTATAAAGCCACCGTTGGTGCATCCGACGGCACATATCTCCAGTGTTCACCGGTCATCCGACATGAAACTTCTGGTGAGTGTTCACAGTCAGTCAGTCGCCAGTGCGCGTCTGAAAACTGATACCATACTAATGCTGCTCTTCAAATGTATATTGACCACCATGTTAAAGTCACTAGAGTTCTTCCCTTCCCCTATATGTTTTATGATGCGTATCAAAAACCAATGCTCACAGAGTAGGTTAGCAGAACAGCTGATAAATATCCGGATCACTTGGCTTCCTGTAATGACTTGAAGTTTTGGAAATTGCCAGGCTAAAGTTGCTGACAAGCGACCCGACTCAGACAAACCGACACGGTCTGAAACTACAGCCAGCCGACAAGGTCTGAGCCAGCTAACCCGCACCCGCACCACTGACGCCTCATGCTCAAAAGAGAACCTCTGCGTGTGCACACAGCTTCTCAATTGACCATCTCCATAGAGTCGACAAATCAATCGAAATAGAGTGCTGTTACTTATCCATTTCACACAACTACAGTTAGAGATTATTCCAGATATGTTTACTTGAGGATCAGACAAAAACGCTATATTTCGGATTACTTTAATACAAGACACGGCCTATATAACGTATGTCGTTCCTGCAGGGAGTTGCGGTGTGTGTGTCGGTGCTGCTGGCCGTGGCCTCGGCTGTGCCCGGCTACGGAGGCGGATCCCGAGGTCACGGCGGAGGTCACGGCGGAGGGTTCGGCGGAGGATTCGGCGGAGGATTCGGCGGACACGGATCCGGCGGTGGCTACGGCGGATCCGGCGGAGGCCGCGGCTTTGGCGGAGGTCATGGATCCAGCGGCGGATACGGCGGTTCGGGAGGTCACGGTGGATTCAGCGGTGGTCACGGAGGATTTGGTGGAGGTCATGGAGGATTTAGTGGTGGTCATGGATCTGGCGGGGGATATGGGAGATCTAGCAGCGGATATGGCAGGTCCAGCGGAGGACACGGTGGATTCAGCGGTGGTCACGGAGGATTTGGTGGTGGCCATGGGGGATCCAGTGGGGGCAGGTACGGCGGATCCGGAGGATTCGGCGGCGGACACGGCGGATTCGGCGGCGGGCACGGAGGATCCGGAGGATTTGGCGGCGGGCATGGAGGATCTGGAGGATTTGGCGGCGGACATGGAGGATATCACGGCTAGGTGCGGTATTGTGACTTATAGGTATGATGGAACTCGTGTCGCACGAATCTCACCGCCAAAATTACGGCATTCGAGTCCAGTGATAACAAGAAGTGGTCGGACAATATCAGAAACTAAAGATGTGTGTAGATGGGTCAAAAGATAATTATAAGTTATAATAGTGCTATAGGTCCTTCAATGTCTCAGAGTGCCTAACCTTTGAGGGCGTTCCCGATGAATTGTGGCCCATTTCAAAGAGTTCCAGAACAGCAGTTTTGGCTGAGGTCAAGGTTCTTGGACTTCAGCGACCAGACCGAGAAAACGGACTACACATAAAATACTGTTCATCGTAAAGTAGAAAATGATCCCAGGGCATCATTCGCGGCTGGGATCATACAGGTGTTCCGACGTCCAAAATAAATCGCCGCTCGTATCCCTCTTGTCATTCGCCTTCGGACTGGTACTGAGAGACTGCCGGTAATGGCTCGAAACAAGCCAAGGCACGCAGCCGAGTACGACCCGGAGGATCAGAAAGGCATCAGAACGCTCAGTCTATCGAGAAAGTGTTTTGCAATGGAGGACAGAGGCAGCAGAAGCCTAGTAATTCATAATTTAGTGCCAAAAGTTAACCATTAGCTTTTGCAACATTTACATCGATGCATGAGAGTACATGAGCATCAGCGACATTGTGTAACGAGTCGCCCCTCGCTGTGCAAACGTCATCCGTAAAATTACACTCAGCCAGCGAGCTGAAAGCACAAAACATACCATTCTGGAACAAAGCACTACCAACAAAAGAGGCAGCATCGTATGGCTAGCAGTTGGTGATTCATTAAACCTTCTCAATCATTCCTATTTCAACAAAAGAACAGCTATCCACGTCCCATTTACCAGTCATCCCCTGTTATGAAAGCTGCAACAAGTAATTCTCGCACAGTGAACAGGACAATATATCAAAAGTAAATATATTGCTACATACTAAATACCGATAGTAAATAAATACCTATTACTGTTATAACAGTCTACCCTGATAGTACACTGCTTTACTGACGCAAAACTGCACATAAACCAAGTCTAACGATTCCTGAGCCAAAGTGAACACAGCTTCTTACGGGTTGAAATCATAATCTCCACACCTCGCGGCGCAATCCACAAATAAACGGGATACAGTTTCAGTTGGCTGCATTCTACTGTGACCCCCCCTCGCACAAATACTACCGCGACAACCACGGCGCAAACAGTCCGTCAGTGGTCCATTACGCAGCCGTAACACCCAAATTGGACATTAGAACACAACAGCCGCGCGTTACGGGACTGCAACGATCACATCACTTTTATTTCAACAAAACAGTTACCCACGTCTCGCCCACCCTTCATCACCAGCTCTGAAAGCGGCGGGAGGCGATTCTCGCGCTTCCAGTATTAATATGTTAATACTGGATAATATGTTAAGGGGATGATCATAAAATAAAGTGTATCAATTCTTTCGGATTGTCTCCACTCAAGGGGTTAGCGTATTTTCTCTCGTCTCTCCCCCTCCGTGGTGGGATCTCCCACTCCCCCTATCTATTCGTTTCCACAGCCACAGATAATGGAACCACAACCACACATTACGCCCGAACCGAACCACGCGGAGAAAAAAACACGCGGACTTGCATGACAGAAATCAGCGACACCCAGCGCTGTACACTGCACAGGGAGGAGGCACGACCCCGATCCGCTCAAGCGTCTGGGTACGGCTGGGTACGGCGGGTACGGCGGGTACGGCGGGTACGGCTGGGTACGGCTGGTACCACCGTACCCGCCCCGGGCTCCAACCAGACAGCTGCCTGGCGATACTGCTTCCCTATTCCAGTTCTAGCAGTAGTTAAAGTTCGGTTCAGTTCAAAACTATTTCAGTTCAAGACTATTTAGAGACACCAAAGATATATCACAATTTGTGTAAAAAGCAGCTTTGGGACTTTACGACACACCAACTGCTGAGGTCATATGGTGTCGCCAACTCTCACCCTGTTAGGAGGGTATTGTTGAGATTGGAAATGCTTATAGGGAATACCTGCCCGGGAATTTGAACCCCCGTCAACGGCGTGGAAGTTGAATGCTCTTCTCCCACGCCACTGCTTCCTCTCCACAATTTGTGTGTGAAACAAGAACGTTAAACAATGAGATTAAAAAAAACGGTAGCCATCGCACTCAGCAAGCCAGTAGGCCGATGAAAGGCTCCATCCATCATATATGGCCAAGCTGCCCAGAAGGGATCCTATGAGGCTATCCTTAATAACAGCTGGCGCCATCTTTACCAGTCGCCAGGAGTAACGCACGCTGTTGAAAAGTCGCCCTCCACAGGCAAATGCCTGAACGTTCAGAGAATGGAACAGCCCGCAGAACCGAGATGGGCCGTTCCAAGTGATATCCCATCACAGTTCTAGGCCATATCTATATCGGCACTTGCACTTTCCCACTCACGTTTATGTCCGAAGAATGCAGAGTCCAGCGCTTATTTCGGACCCCCCCCAGCCGCCGCAGCGACGGGAAGCAATTGTGTCGATTACATAGCTACCACAATATGTACTCCTTAATTTTTCCGGCGCTTTTAACCACATCTTACTTAATATCTTTCCAACAAAACAAATAGGTACAAGTGATTTTTGAACTTTTGCTCCTTATCTACACATACTGGACTCAGGCACCCAGTCCTGTCCAGGAACAATGTCTATCCCGAATCAAGAGCCCATCTCTGGATCATTCACAGGTCGGGTGGAAGTTCACAGAGAGTATGAATCATGGGTTTTATATTCATCAGAACTTCATCAGTGAGTACAAAACACATGACATAGAAGATAATTCAGATCAAGAAAATGGAGCAGAAAACTATCCAACACGCTCAGAGACAAAACATATTTCAACTATAGTATGCAGCGCAACGCCGCTGTTTTGACGTTTCAACACCCGAACGCTTTAGCGATGAGCAAAGAAATGCCTCCAGCCGACCGCAAAGTAACGATAAAAACAACGTGTAGAGGCAATACCCATGGGAGCACAATATCCACCTCAAGGATTTCCATCTCCGCTCGGACATGCCTGTCACGTGAAACAAGCTGGCTTGTGCATTTGCCTACAGGCGTTTCCGGCACAGATAGCACAGGAATATATCTTTTGCGACGGTGAAAGCGCGTACCGCGGAGCATTTGATCAAAAACCTCTGATTACTTGCCATGAGCGAGGTTGGATATTACATAAGCTAGCCCCAAGTAGCTGTTGAAGGCCGCATGCCACCCGTTTTGAATGCGGCCGCAACCAGGGTGCGAGTCCATGGTGTCATTAGGTCTCTGTCGGGCATGCAGAAATAACGAAAAACACATTCCCTGTGTGTGTGATGGGGTTCTAGGGCGTTTCAGCTGCCAGGGCCATGTAGAAGAAAAACACAGTCCAAAGAGACTGAGAATTACAAACCAACCCGTACAAAAGTCTGTAGATAGTATAGGAACTTTTTGAGCTCATTAACACGCGCATTGACGGGGGTTTGAGCCACCTTCGCTTTGACGAGGGGGCGGGTACCCGCCCCCTAAGATCTCGAGAACCACGATAGGTAGCGAATAACAGTAAACGGCGTTGGGTAGCCCGTCCACTTCTCCATCGAAAATATTTGAACCATTTTTGTCAGGTCACATTTAAGGTCACGAGGGGTCAAAACATGCCGTCATAGGATAACATGTAAATTAAGGTTTTCGGCCATTACATCTGAACAAATAAAGATAGAGCAAAACGACTTGAACTATATGAATCCCCGCAGCAAGCCAAATCTAAAGATATATAATTTGACCTTGCTAGGTCAAATCACGGATTTGACCTGACCTGAGGTCAGGTCAAGGTCAAATTATATAAAATGCATGTCATTAGAACCGCAAAGACAAGACGAGTCTAATGCAACTAAAATAAACGCTATATCATCATCCGTTATTGAGTTACTCAGTAAAAAACATTTTTTCCCATGTATTTCCAATGGAGAGATCATGCCTCGTACCTGACCTTAGGTCATCGATATAAAAAATACCGAAACATATTTTAGAGAACTCGGTGGGCCCATTATGTGATATGAGTTTCAATCGGATAAAATCACCCTGCTCCGACTTATGCTATCTTAAACTTTTTTTGAGGTCAGGTCACTTGACCTGTACTGGTGACCTGACCTGAGATGACCTAACCTTAAAATTTTTACAGAAGTTGTAAAAATGATGAGGGAAAAGGTATGCCAAGTACGGCGGCGCTACGCGCCGCCGTTTTTCTGCACTCCCCGAAAAAACCGACGGGGGCGGGTACCCGCCCCCGTCAATGCACGTGTTAAAGATTGAACCACCCACCGTAATTGCAGAAGGATGCCCGCATTACAAGCTTTAGATGGGGGTCTCTCTCTCTCTCCCTCAAAAATGTATTCTATATTTTGTTTTTCTGATATCCAGAGTCTGACTAGAATCCCTGCTAGACAGACAACGTATAGAGGCTGGTATATCCACAGCAGACACGAGATCAAAGATGACTGCACCAATCATTGAAATTCCAACGCACCGCCCCGCTCTGGCGAGCCCACCTGACGTGGTACAGTGGACAAATAGACGCTTGTCATGCACTCGTGCTCGGCTGATCAGAAATCCCCTTCCGACAGCCATGGGCGACAGGGCCACGGCAAACGGCGCGCAAAACCGTATAAAACAGTGGGCTCGCCGACCTGGAGGCACACAGCTCCACACAGCCGAACGATCAGTCAAGATGAAAGTCCTGGTAAGTATCCCAACACAGTTGTCTCAAAATCTCGCTGAAAGATTTTGTTGTTGCTTAGTACCATAGAAACGCAAACTTGATTCTAAATATGTTCTCAATAACAACAATCACTCGAAATAGTCCACTCTTTGATCATTTTTACAACTCGGGCAAAATAGCATGTTAAAAACATCACTACAGAGACATAAAGTTCTGAAGGCTTCAGCAGCTTTGGAGGCCCTTCGCTTCCTCTTCCTTTTTCTTGCCTAGAGCAAAACTTATGTGATATTGTGTGTGCAAACAGACATATAATCATATCTAAGACACATAATACGTGTTGCAGAGCATCGTCGTAATTGTGGCGGCAATTCTGGCCGTGGTTTCGGCCAATCCCGGCGGCTACAAGGGATCCAGCCGCGGATACAGCAAGGGATCCAGCGGTGGTAAGGATCCAGCGGTGGCTACAGCAAGGGATACAGTGGATCCAGCGGTGGCTACAGCAAGGGATACAGTGGATCTAGCGGTGGCTACAGCAAGGGATCCAGCGGAGGCTACAGCAAGGGATATAGTGGATCCAGCGGAGGCTACAGCAAGGGATCTGGCCGTGGTTATAGCAAGGGATCCTAGCGGTGGATACAGCAAGGGTGGATACCACGGCTAGATTCACAACCCTCGAGACATTGCATCACTCCTCCCCGTGTCATGTTACCCTGCCTTTGCTAACCCTGGCAGCACCCGCTGCTGAAGTATTTCCAATCGTCTCTTGACGATGTGTGAAAGATGTAAATAAATTGATGAAACGGACACTGCCGTATGCATTTATGAGCACGATATGACCTTAAGTCCACGATTCGTCATTGAACCTCTAGCATGATAATGACGATGGGCGTTGTGTGCGTTCGAAAAGCTTTGACCGTGATCACAGGTTGGGCAAGACTCAAGATTGACCCACCACAGTACAAACAAATCATTCCATATCCGTCCGCATTGACACCAGCTACTCACAATAGCTCTCCGACTTCAAACATTTGAGATCAGGATTCACAGAACCGGACGGCGAGAGCGAGGCCTGACAATAGCGCGGCGTCCTAACATAAGCACCCAGTTAGGTTTGGACCAGCGTCGGATCCAGAACTTCATTTCGGGGGGTGGGGGTGGTGTTTGGGGGGTTTAGGGCGCCTCGACTACTAGATCATTTCGCGCCCAGCCTTGTTTAAAATGAGCACAAAGGTCAAAAGTAACCATTTAAGTCATGTTAGACATAGAACAGTAAGTGGATCGGACAACAACTTCCACTATAACAAACCTAACTACCCAGGTATTAACACGCGCATTGACGGGGGTCTGAGCCACCTTCGCTTTGACGGGGGAGGGCGGGTACCCCCTAAGATCTCGAGAACCACGGTAAGTAACGAAAAACAGTAAACGGCGTTGGGTAGCCCATCCACTTCTCCATCGAAAATATTTGAACCATTTTTTGTCAGGTCACATTTAAGGTCACGAGAGGTCAAAACATGCCGTAATAGGGATAACATAAATTAAGGTTTTCGGCCATTTCATCTGAACAAGTTAAGATAGAGCAAAACGACTTGAACCATATGAATCCTCGCAGCAAGCCGAATCAAATGATATATAATTTTACCTTGCTAGGTCAAATCAAGGATTTGACCTGACCGAGGTCAGGTCAAGGTCAAATTATTTAAAATGCACATTATTAGAGCTGCAAAAACAAGGCGAGTCTAATGCAGCTAAAATAAATGCTCTATCATCATCCGTTACTGAGTTATTCAGTAAAAACCATTTTTCAATGTATTTCCAATGGAGAGGTCATGGACTCGTACCTGACCTTAGGTCATTGACATCAAAAAGACCAGAACATATTTTAGAGAACTCGGTGGGGCCGTTATGTGATATGAGTTTCAATCGGATAAGTTTACCCTGTTCCGACTTATGCTATCTTAAACTTTTTTGGAGGCCAAGTCACTTGGCCTGTACTGGTGACCTGACCTGAGATGACCTAACCTTTAAATTTTGATGAAAGTTGTAAAAATGATGAGGGGGAAAGGTATGCCCAGTACAGCGGAGCTACGTGCCGCCGTTTTTCTGCTATCTCCGAAAAACCCGAGGGGGCGGGTACCCACCCCCCGTCAATGCGCGTGTTAAGTCTCCCAACTCCTATCGTAAGGAGTTCGAGCCTCCCCTGCCATTGCCTCGGAACAGCCGCCGGCTATTTATTAACTTTCAGGAACTCTGACATTTCGGGGGTGCTTGAGCCCCCATGTGCCCGTCACTGGTTCGAACCTTCTACATGTATTATAAGCAATATGGAGTTATAACACCGGCACCATGCAGCATGATGACGGTAACATGTAGTATAATTCATCTCTATAAGCATATTCTCAGCTTAGCCGCAAGCAAGTGCACATTTCGTTGGGTGCCTCCCACAAGAGCTTATCCAACCTCTCGGTGCTGATTCTGCGCGATGCCTTCCGCAGGCTTCTCGCAAGCGTTCGCTTAGTGGGGAGAAACGCTTTCTTATTAAATGGAATGTGACACCTCTGTAACGTGATTTTAACTGAGATAGCCAAGTTGTAAAGCATGCCGAAGAACCCGGCACTCAATATATCATTGTCTTGAAACTCAAAATTTCCGTGGAAAGAACTTAAAACCTACATGAAATGTACCCCAAATCTACCCCAGCTAGGCGGCCACAGTTGTCAGCTGTTGGTGTGACGACAGCGCTGACGTCACGGTGAGTAATCAGCCAATTGAAGCCCTTGAAACCTGTTGAATACGGTAGAAGTTGCCAGATCATGACGTTATCCACAGGCAGAGGTTTATTTTTCATCCTAGAGGAGCATTTTAAAAATCCATCCTAGAGGAGCATTTTAAAAATCAACATATTGACCTCGTACATTGTTCAGGGAAATCATGATTTTCGGCTAAAAAATACTCCTAATTAAACTAAATTCCAGGATTCCACCAAGTTGTCACATTCCCTTTAAGCTCTCCCTGCGACAGGGTCCGGACATTTTCGATTGATGAGGGGTCCGCAGTGTTGCCCGATCACACCTACTCACACAATCTCAGAAAGCACGAGTCTGGGCGGGTTCTGGTGGCTTCCTAAGCAGGGACCCCATCTTGCCGATAAACCAAGCACCACCATCGGCCGAAGTTTGGTGGAAAATCGTCACCCTTTCCGCTCGTTCTGTTGGAGCTCTGATGTGACCCGCTCCTTCAACCTCTCATGCCTACAGTAACTGTCCGTCACCATCTATGCTAAGGGGAGAAGATGCAAGACGATGCAAGAAGAGCTCAATGGTAATCACGACCCCGGTCAGAGTGCTCCTCGGACGTCACGGTTTCGATGAGGGCTGCCTCCGCGATGCTGCGGACCCAGATAAAGTTGTTTTTCCGTTTCGGTGGGTAGTACAGGTTGCGTGGAAAATCAGAACTCAGCACGGATCACTACCCAGTCAAAAAATATCACTAGCCGCTCCCGCGCCAGCACCTGTTTCTATCGCTCAGGTACCGTCAGCTTCAGCTGATGGCGAGACTGGAGCGGAGTCGGGGGCATGTGCTACGTGAAGCGGTGGCGATGGTCTACCTGGATACTGGGCCACCATTTAGCCACTTCTTGTGTTGACTGGTGTTTCGACCCGGCACTCGTCGAGGACAGTTTTGGCCACCTGATTCATGGTTGTGGTATCACGCAGCCGCTGTAGCTGTGGAGTGCTGCTACGCGCTGTAATTGTGAGTGGTCGCTGACTCAAGAGTTTGGTATCACGCAGACGCTGTGCTGCTGAGTGCTGTGCTGCTGCGTGCTGTGATTGTGGGTGATCGCTGACTCAGGATTTTGGTATCACGCAGCCGCTGTACCTGCTGAGCGCTGCTGGGAGCTGTGATTGTGAGTGATCGCTGACTCAGGATTTTGGTATCACGCAGCCACTGTACCTGCTGAGCGCTGCTGGGAGCTGTGATTGTGAGTGATCGCTGACTCAAGATTTTGGTATCACGCAGCCACTGTACCTGCTGAGTGCTGCGCTGCTGCGCACGGGGATTAAGACTGATTTAGACCATGATGTTCCCTGTGGATGCCATGAACATTTGGTAGACCCGACCTGGGTCATACCGCACTTAACCCTCGCCCCACCGGGGGGGCCATCGATGGCCCCCTAAGGTTTTTCCGGGATAGCAGAAAAACGACGAGGCGCAGCACCGCAGTTGAGGGCTCTACCTCTCACTGCATCATTTTCCCATCATCCCTGAAATTTTTTACCCCGGGTCACCCAAGGTCAGGTCACAAGACGAGGTCAACCAAGGTCACCTCACTTCACCTTTAGAGCTCTGTAAGAGCTACATTTTAAAGTCCATCGATTTGAAACTTCCTACACTTCATGACCCCTCCAGGGTCTACAAGGTGTATATCCGGGATTTTTCGATTTCGTGCCCTGAGGTCAGGTCACGAGGCGACCTCTCCCATTGACAAAGCATGGGGAAAAGCTATTTCATGATATAAAAGCCACAAAAATGGTTGCAAATACTCAGACTGCTCAGAACAACGTTTTTGGACACCCTTTCACGGATCCCAGGGGTCATATTTGCCCTTTGACTTTTCCAAGGTCATCCAAGGTCACCAGAGGTCAAAAACAGTATTTTGACAATAACTTTTGACCTAATTGAGCTAGAGCGGTAAAACAAACACCATCGTGTTTGTCTCGTCACTGGCTTTCATTTGATATACGGCAAGTCACTTTTTGACCTTTCGTGACCTCAGGTCATATTAGGTCACGAGGTGACCTCTGGCGGTCAAACCACTGGCGGGAGGTCTTTACGTTCCACATAGCGGAAAAGTACTGGCAATTTGCTATCAAATGTACTTTACCAGGCCTCAATAGCTCTAATGACATAAGAGTTATGCCCAGTTTGCTTAATCATTGCATATTTGAGTGAAAATAGCCGATCTTGACCTAATTTGACCTCTGGAGGTCAAACCATTGACCTGAGCACTAAAACATGCGAAGTAATTTCTTACTGAATTCACGCGAGCTTTCTATTGCACTTTGCAGATTTGCGCTAACGCCCATATTTTCGAGTTAGAGGGGGGCCATCGATGGCCCCGGTGGGCGAAGGTGGCGCCGGACCCCGGTGGGGCGCGGGTTAAAGCTACTCTACCGTAGTCAACACTGGCTCCCCATGCTTGTGGAGCATTTCAGAAAATGAACTTGCTCTTTCATTGTAAGTGGGGTCATAACTGTATCGTTTTTTGGACGTAGGTGAAAGAGACCGCACATGAGGGAGCATAATTCAATGTTGAGACGACCTGCACTCCCCGCGCGGATACTCGTTAGCTAAATCGTAACTGTGTACTGAACCAGGAATTGCACTGATATTTCCGATCACAACGCTGACGAGCCCACCTGATGTGGTACATACATGAGACAAATGGACAGTTGTCATGCACTCGTGCTCGGCTATTCAGAAATCCCCTTCCGACGGCCATGGGCAGCAGCGCCATAGCGAACGGCGCGCAAAACCGTATAAAACAGTGGGCTCGCCGACCTGGAGGCACACAGCTCCACACAGCCGAACGATCAGTCAAGATGAAAGTCCTGGTCCGTATCCCAACGCAGTTGTCTCCTAAACTTAGTTCACAGATTTTGTTGTTAGTAAGCACCATGGCATCGTAAATCTAATCCTGAATTGATCTCAATGCCAGTCATTTGACTTAGTCTACTCAGTAAAATTTTGGAAAACATACCACGTTCAAAAATGAATGCTGCCCAGGCAAATAAATACGGAGCAGAAAAGCAACGCCGGCGCTGTTTTCATTCCGCCTCCCTTTTTATTGGCTAGAGCGAGAATTGTGTGATATCGGGTGTAAAACACAAGACGTGTACATCCCTGATACATATATCGTCTGTTGCAGAGCATCGTCGTAATTGTGGCGGCAATTCTGGCCGTGGTTTCGGCCTATCCCGGCGGCTACAAGGGATCCAGCCGCGGATACAGCAAGGGATCCAGCCGCGGATACAGCAAGGGATATAGCGGATCAAGCGGTGGCCACAGCAAGGGATCCAGCGGAGGCTACAGCAAGGGATATAGCGGATCAAGCGGAGGCTACAGCAAGGGATCTAGCGGTGGTTACAGCAAGGGATATAGTGGATCAAGCGGAGGTTACAGCAAGGGATATAGCGGATCTAGCGGTGGCTACAGCAAGGGATATAGCGGTGGCTACGGCAAGGGATCCAGCGGTAGCTACAGCAAGGGTGGATACCACGGCTAGATTCACAACCCTCCAAGCATTACAAGACTCGTACCCATGACATGTTACCTTGTGCTTGCTGAGACTGGCCATACCCAGTGCTAAAGTGTTTCTACCCGTTTCTTGATGACATGTAAAAAATTTGAATAAAGTTCGATATAGGGTAAGGGCGGGTAAGAGTACGCAGGAGATAAGAGTACGCAGCAGCTGTTTTGGTTACTTAGCAACCACTGATATGGCTGATACTCTGGCATAAAAAAGCGAGGTCAGTGCCTAGGCTGCACACCAAAATTCAACGTGCTCCTGTTCTTCCCGCGGGAGTACAGAGCAAAAAAAGTTTCTGGGCACCCTTGAAGTAATATTTCTTAACTAGGTAAACTTGTAGACCATGTTTCTATTATCAAAACTATTGCATTACGGTCTGTCATCAGTAAGAAAACTGAGCTAGGAGTATGCTCAAGGACCGGAGCTCACGCTAAAACGCCTGCCAACATGTTTATGAAGACTTTCTTCCCAAGGGAGCATGTCCGGTAAGAGTACGCAGTAGACCATTGGGCAAGAGTGCGCATGCTTAAGAGATAGCAAAATGTAATTTTCACTCGGGACAGAGTCCGTAATTCCTATTTGGAAAACCAAATGCTGCAACATAGTTCTTGTATATTCAGAACCATATAAAATCATACAATCGCCTAGTTTGGCGACAAAAAACCTTCGCGACATGGCATATGCACCTAAAGCACAGCAGGGCATCAATGCGTACTCCAGCCGCCTCTCTTGCGTACTCTTACCGACCCACTCCGGCAAGAGTACGCACGTGACTTTTTATTTTTGATGGGCTCGTGGCGAGTTCCTTTCAGAGACATCGAGTTGAAACATGGACCATACATAGACAATTCTTCAGGCTAAACAACCACATACAAATTTTAGCTGTTAGACTTATAGGAGAAAAGTGAAAGCCTTTAGAAAGTTAAGTGCGTACTCTTGCACGGACTTCCCTAACGGAAAACATTATGCAATTCTTTAGATAGATACGCACTCCGCGATCACAGCGCAAGCAAGGCTCAATATTGCCCTACTACAGACAAAAACAAATAGAGGCTCCATCTTAAAAACACCATATAAATGTCATAAGCCTGTCAGCATTGACAGCAATACCATAACATCGTTTTTCGACTTCAGGAATCTTGAATCATGACCCCTAAAACTGAACTGCAACAACAAGGCCCTGAACGGAGTCAGGTGTGTAAATATATAAGTTGCTCACTAATTTAATGCTATGGATTCTGAGCAAACTCCGGTTTTGGCAATCACAACATTATTTGGAACAGGTCAGATGACGTCACCAAGTATGATGTATATTATGGTATGACGTCATGGTTAAGGTTTCTTAATGTGAAGTTCATGGTCAAAGGTCATGGGTGAAAGGCCAAACCCTTATTTGCTGCCCGATGGTTAAGCCCTTTTGAAGGGTTTAATACGTAAATGCTTGTGTAAGATCGATTTACCACGAATCTTTTTACGTCTCAGCAGATTTCTTGTTTTCCTTTGCATACATCTTCTTAAAAATTCTGAAAGATTTTGGTACCACGGAAAGATATATTCCCAAGTTCCAAGGGATATTTTCACAGTAACAGTCTGACTTATCCCCGGAGGTGAGAGGTGTGAAATTATTTGCATATTTCCATGTAAAAAAATCTCCCAATCTAATACTCAAAATATCATCACGAAGTCTTATCTAATGGACTAATCTAAACCAATCTTGGACTAATCGTTAATGGACTACTATTATCTAATCGAAGTCTAATGGATTTATCATCGGTATTATTATTGTCAATATACATTTTGCTAAAGCCTCAGACCACGGAACATCAAGCTGTGAAGCATGGAATTTAAAAATAGACTACCAAGCAATTTTTGAGGTAAGGTTCTTCGATGAACTAAACGGATTGTGGCACCTTTATAATGAGATCTAAACTGAGATCAACAATAAGTGCATACCATTCGCCCAAGAACGCAGATAACTGAGACACGAGTTTTAATGTTCACAACACCTATGCCGAACAGATGCATGATAATAGTTTTCAAAATCTTAGCATTTTTTCAAATTGTTTTGGATATCCGAAAGCCAGCAATTCATTTTCCACCTACGCTGAAGGGCCCAAGTAATACTACCATAATCATAACCCTTGTTAGCCTTAAAAAACCTGATTTATTGGTTGCTGGACCAATACCTGACACAATAGGTCAGGTTGACCACAAAGAATTGCCAAATTTACAAAAAAACTGCGATGTATAACCCGACTCCTTCTGTCTGAAATAATTTTTCTTCGAATATGAAAGATGCAAATCGCGCACTAATGGAAACATATTGCTCAACACATGCGACTAAACTTCAAAAATGCCGCAGGTTATTTTAATCACATGCTCACCCGTTGAAGCAAAATCCACACTGTATAATTAACTTATGGCCAGTTCACACAAGTATTACAGCCACGACCCTCCCCATATTTTCACAATTTGAATTAAATACTCCGGCATTATGTTGGCCACCTTGTGGACGTCGCAGCGAGCTCTAATGGTTGTCTGACCTGGATGTGTCAAAACATCTTGGCCCATCACGAAGACAGTGGCTGACGGAGTACATCGTGATATCCACAACGCAAACACAGTCGCAGCCCCTGCCTGATCGTAAATCAGGTCGTAGTAGGCCACAACAAAGCGCAGCATCAGATCGTAGGAGGCCCAAAACAAAGAACGACATAAGGTTGTAGGAGGCCCACAACAAAGGGCGACATCAAGTCGTAGAATGGCGACAAAAAGAATATCAGAGGGTAGGAGGCCCAAAACAAAAAGGGCGACAACAAGTAATAGAAGGCCCAGAAAAAGTGCGAAATCAGGCTCCCACGATCTTTATTTCGCATCTCAGCGAATCGCCCCCAAAGGGCTGCACGGCTGCTAGGAACCCGCCCCCTTCACCCACCGGGATAATGTCCCGCCTCAGCACCCGTCCTCCTCAGCCCGTAGGGACACTCTCCCGCCTCCCTCAGCCCGTCGGGGTACTGTTCCGCCAAAGCACCCGCCTCCCTCCACCCATCAGGAAACTTTCCCACCTGAGCACCCACCTCCCTCCACCCATCGAAATACTGTCCTGGGATACTGTCCTGGGACTGGGATACTGTCTTGAAGCCCATATGCCGTTTTCTTTTTTTATTTTGCCTTTACCACTTATGGTTAAGAACTCAGTTTCTTCAAATACCTAACCCACTAACACACTGAAAGATAATTCTCTCGCATTTCTCGAATGTCACTAGTTGGCCTATTTTTTCGAGGCAGGCGAGGGATATTAACTAATATTCATACTCGGTAGAGTGAGGAAGGCCAAATAGAAATCCGAATGGAGCGGGGAGTGGTGCAATCCTTCAATTTTGTACTTAAAAACCAAACAAATGTGTACTAAGTATGTGCATGTGCTAACACATACTTACAAAAAAAACTGTATTGTTTTTGGACGTAGGTAAAAGAGACCGCACATGATGGAGCATAAATCAATGTTGAGACGACCTGTACTCCCTGCGCGGATACTCATTAGCTAAATCGTAACGATGTACTGAACCAGGCATTGCACTGCTATTTACAACAAAACAAACACAACGCTGGCGAGCCCACCTGATGTGGTGCCTTACACAAATAGACAGTTGTCATGCTCTCGTGCTCGACTGTTCAGAAATCCCCTTCCGACGGCCATGGGCGACAGGGTCATAGCAGACGGTGCGCAAAACCGTATAAAACAGTGGGCTCGCCGACCTGGAGGCACACAGCTCCACACAGCCGAACGATCAGTCAAGATGAAAATCCTGGTAAGTATCTTAACCTAGTTGTCTCCGAACTTCGTTATCAAATTTTGTTGTTAGTTGGTACCATAGCATCGTAAATCGAATCCTGAATATGATATCAATGCCAGTCACTTTTTTATACATTTTGTTCAAGTTGTTCTCAGTTCGACTGCTGGAGTAGGAGTCCCACTAAAGTCATCAAGGGACTTGTCAGGGAGACTCCGACCCCACCACCCGAACGAGCAACTCCCACAAGAAAGGGTTGATTTAGAAGCCAAAGTTTAACGTCCCACAAAGTACAGGGACGGCCGCTCCACTCAGGTCACCCTCTCACCAGTCAGTTCCCAGCCGACCTGTACGTCGGGTAAACTATAGAGCGCCGGAGCGTCTCAGGGGAACCGAACCCAAGCCTGGACATGAACTGCCACTGCATGCTTCTGAGCAGCGGGCCGGAGCCCAACGCTCTACCAACTGAGCTACCGGGGCGGCAACTCTTGTCATAGTTCACTCAGCACAATTTTGGAAAAATACCGCGTTCAAAAATATTCCAGACATAAATCCTAAACAGAAGAGCAAACCCCGGTGGTGTTTCCATTTCGCTCCCCTTTTTATTGGCTAGAGCGAAAATTGTGTAATAGCGGGTGTAAAACCGAACCGGACACGTGCACATCACTGAAACATATATCGTCTGTTGCAGAGCATCGTCGTAATTGTGGCGGCAATTCTGGCCGTGGTTTCGGCCAATCCCGGCGGCTACAAGGGATCTAGACGCGGATTACAGCAAGGGATATAGTGGATCCAGCGGAGGCTACAGCAAGGGATCTAGCGGTGGTTACAAGGGATGTGGATCCGGGCGAAAGCTACAGCAAGGGATATAGTGGATCAAGCGGAGGTTACAGCAAGGGATCCAGCGGTGGCTACAGCAAGGGTGGATACCACGGCTAAATGCACAGCCCTCAAAGCATTACAAGACTTGTACCCATGACATCTTACCTTGTGCTTGCCGCGACTGGCCATACCCAGACCTCAAGTGTTTCTACCCGTTTCTTGATGACATGTAAAAAATGAGAATAAAGTACGATATGATGGAAAACATTATGTGTGTCTTTACAACGCGATCACAGCTACCGCAAGACTCAATATTGATCTGCCACAGACAAAAATGAACAGACGTTCCATCTTAAAAACACCACATAAACGTCACAAATCTGTCAGCACTAGGAGCAGTACCATAACATCCGGGGCGGACGCAGACCCGAGTTTTGGGGGCCAAACCCATGTCTGCCTCTCCTGGGGGTGGGAGCGAAGATTTTTGCTCTACAGACCTAGTGTAAACACCTTTTTCAAAATTTCTCCGGCGTTTGGGGGCAAAGGATGGTTTGCCCCCTCCAGCGCTTTGGGAATGGGGCATGACCGGAATGCCCCCTGCGTCCGCCAATGATGACGTCGTTTTTTCGACTCCAGGAATCCTAAACCATGATCCCTAAAACTGGACTGCAACAAGACCCTGAACGGAGTCAGGTGTGTAAATATAAGTTCCTCACTAAGTTAATGCTATGGATTCTGAGCAAACTCCGATTTTGGAAATCACAACATAATTTTGAATAGGTCAGAAGACGTCACCAAGTATGATGTTTATTATGGCATGACGTCATGGTTAAGGTTTCTTAATGTTAAGTGCATGGTCAAAGGTCATGGGTGAAAGGCCAGACCCTTCTTTGCTACCCAATGGTTAGGGGAAGTCCGTGCAAGAGTACGCACTTAACTTTCTAAAGGCTTTCAATTTTCTCCTATATGTCAAACTGCTAAAATTTTTATATGGTTGTTTAGCCTGCAGAATTGTCTATGTATGGTCCATGTTTCAGCTCGATGGCTCTGAAAGGAACTCGCCACGATCCCATAAAAAATAAAAAGTCATGTGCGTACTCTTGCCGGAGTGGGTCGGTAAGAGTACGCAAAAGAGGGGGCTGGAGTACGCATTGATGCCCCGCTGTGCTTTATGTGCATAGGCCATGTCGCGAAGTTTTTTGTCGCCAAACTAGGTGATTGTATTATTTTATATCGTTCTGAAGGTACAAAAAGTATGTTGGAAAGTTTGACTTTCCAAATATGAATTACGGACTCTGTCCTGAGCAAAAATTAAATTTTCCTATCTCTTTAGCATGCGCACTCTTGCATAATGGCCTACTGCGTACTCTTGCCGGACACGCTGCCTTGGGAAGAAAGTCTTCATAAACGTGTTGGCAGGCGTTTTAGCGTGAGCCCCAGTCCTGCAGCTCAGTCACAGCTCAGCTTTCGTGCTGATGACAAGACCATAATACCATACTTTTGATAATAGAAGCATGGTCTACAAGTTTACCTAATTAAACAAATATTACATCAAGGGTGCCCAGAAACTTATTTTGCACTGTATTCCCGCAGAAAGAACAGGAGCACGTTGAATTTTTGCGCAACCTAGGCACTGGCCTTGCTATATTGTACCTGGGTATCCACCATCTCAGTGGTTGCTAAGTAACCAAAACAACTGCTGCGTACCCTTATCTCCTGCGTACTCTTACCCACCTTACCCTATCAGTTTTGAACCCATTTGAGGGGTTTAATGCATAAATGTTTGTGTAAGATCAATTTGCCACGAATCTTTTTTACGTTTCAGTAGATTTCTTGTTTTCATTTACATACAAATTCTTAAAAATTCTGCATTTTGGTACCCTGGAAACATATATTCCAATGTTCCAGCGGACATTTTCACAGTCACATTCAGACTTAACCCTGGACTTGAGAGGTGTGAAACTAATCGCATCTTTCCATGCAAAGTCTCCTAAGTCTAACCCCCGTCCTAACCGGACGGTCGCCGACCGTCGCCGACGGTCGGAGACCGTCGGCGTCAGTTGCAGAGTGGTAATTCTGGAGTTTTGGCCGGCAGAGGAAAGGTTCAGCTTTGTAGCAATGGTAGCAATCTGATAGCTCAGTTGCGACGAACTGTTGTTTACCAACAATAAAAACTAAGCTGGCATCAATAACTATTAAAAGAACGATTTAGGAGAAAAGGTAATCATGTCCAGTTTCCATATATTTTTCAGCACGAATTTCAATTTGCATTATTATTCTAAACATGTATTACATTTAAGGACTAAAACAACAGCAAATAACACGGATATCGGTTTCTGACGCAGACCGTCGGCGTCAAAGTTGGACATTGTTCAATTTGCTGCACGCGTTGCAACGCCGTGCGAACGTTGCGGCAGTGCATTTTGTGTCCTGTCCGAAAATCCCGGTCGTTGCGGCAGATCGCGGCGTGACGCTTGCGACGCGTTGCGTCTTGGTTGACACCGGTAATATTCAAAATATTATCATCTGTATCATGTTTTTAATATACATTTTGTCAAAGCCACACAGCATGGAACATCAAGCTATGTGGCATGGAATTTGAGGAAATAATTACACTGCCAAGCAATTTTTAAGTAAGGTTCTTCGATGAACTAACGGGATTGTGGCACCTTTACAATGAGATCTAAACTTAAATAACCAATAAGTGCATACCATGAAACCACTTCTTTAAACGACCATTTGCCCTAGAACGCACTATGAGAAGAGAAGAAAGATAACTGAGACGCGAGTTTAGAAGTCCAGAACGCCTATGGCGAACAGATGCATGCTCATAGTTTTACAAAAATCTTAGCATTATTTTAATAGTTTTGGCTATCCGAAAACCAGCAATTTATTTCCCAATTACGTTAAAGGGCCGATGCAATACTATCATGTTTCTAATCCTTGTTAGCGCTAAAAACCTCATTTTAAATTTTATTATTGGTTGCTGGACCAATTCCTAACACAACAGGTCAGGTTGACCACACATAATTGCCAAATGTACCAAAAACTGCGATGTCTTGGTATAGTCCGACTACTTCTCTCCGAATTGATTTTTCTTCGAATATGAACGGTGCAAATGATGCACTAATGGAAGCATATAGCTCACCATTTGCGACCAGCCTCCAAAAATGTCGCAAATTAATTTTTAATGACATGCTCAACCGTTGAAGCGCAATCCGCCCTTTATAATAAACTTATGGCCAGTTCACACAAGTATTAGAGCCACGATTCTCCCTGTATTTTTACAATTTGAAATTAAATGCTCCGGAATTACGCTGGCCACATTGTGGATGTCGCGGCGAGCTCTAATGGTTGTCTGACCTGGATGTGTCTGAACATCTTGGCCCATGACGAAGACAGTGGCTGACGGAGTACGCCGTGATATCCACAACGCAAACACAGCCGCAGCTCCTCCCGGATCGTAAGAGGCCCATAACAAAGGGCAGCATCAGGTCGCAGGAGGCCACAACAGAGGGCGACATCAGGTAGTAGGAAGCCCTCAACAAAGGGCGACATCAGGTCACAGGATGCCCACAAAAAGGATATCAGATGGTAGGAGGCCCACAACAAGGGGCAACATCAACCCGTAGAAGGTCCACAAAAAGTGCGAAATCGGGTCTCCCGCGATCTTTATTTCGCATCTCAGCGAATCGCCCCATAACAGCTGCACGGCTGCTGGGATCCCGCCTCCCTCCATCCATCAGGATACTGTCCCGCCTCCCTCCACCCATCAGGATACTATCCCGCCTCCCTCCACCCATCAGGATACTGTCCCGCCTCGCTCCGCCCATCAGGATACTGTCCTGCCTGAAACTTCCCCCACTACCCCCGCCCATCGGGATACTGTCCCACCTGAGAACCCGCCTCCCTCCACCCATCAGGATACTGTCCCGCCTGAAACTTCCCCACTACCCCCGCCCATCAGGATACTGTTCAACCTGAGCACCCGCCTCCATACGCCCATCAGGATACTGTACCGCCTCCTTCCGCCGATCGGAATAATGGGAATACTGTCCCACCTGAGCACCCGCCTCCCTCCGCCTATCGGGATACTGTCCCGCCTGAGCACCCACCCTCCTCCAGCCGTTGGAACACTATCCCGCCTCCCTCCACCCATCGGGATACTGTCCCGCATCCCTCCACCTGTCGAGATAATGTTCCGTTTCCCTCTCCGCCCATCGGGATACTGTCCCGCCTCCCTCCGCCCATCAGGATACTGTTCAACCTGAGCACCCGCCTCCATACGCCCATCAGGATACTGTACCGCCTCCTTCCGCCGATCGGAATAGTGGGAATACTGTCCCACCTGAGCACCCGCCTCCCTCCGCCTATCGGGATTCTGTCCCGCCTGAGCAGCCACTCTCCTCCAGCCGTTGGAACACTATCCCGCCTCCCTCCACCTGTCGGGATGTTGTTCCGTTTCCTCTCCGCCCATCGGGATACTGTCCCGCCTCCCTCCGCCCATCGGGATACTGTCCCGCCTCCTTCCGCCCATCGGGATACTGTCCCGCCTCCCTCCGCCCATCGGGATACTGTCCAGCCTCCCTCAATGAAAAAAAAAATGTTTCACTCTCAACATACACTTCAACTCGATCCATATCGCACTGCTACTCCCGGCTTATCAATAATAAATAATACCTCGGTGGAATAATTGCGGTGTAAGCGAAGCTGAAGGGCATTCAATGGGAGTACTTGCCCACACTGATACTCTCTGGATACTCTAAAACCAAAATGCATAGTTACCAACATTTTACGCCAAGAAGACCCTTGAATAATCCAGTCCATACGCTATTGTTGCTGCACATATTACTCCGATATGACACTATCGCTACCACGTTCTTACACCAACGGTACCCTGTTGAATTGCGCGCTCGGCCGCCATCTTTGTGCAGTTTATATACGCAGGGTGCAGAGTAATCCTCGGTGGCGTGAACTTTGTCATTTTTTATTGTAATTACTCAGTGATATTATCTAGATTCTATTGAAGATATTTCCAAACAATCATGTCCTCTTTTGGATGTTGAAACAAGTTAAATACCTCTCCTGAATGGGCAAGACAGTGTGAATTAAGAGGAAGGCGTCGCAACGTTGGTATGTCCTATGTATCAGTGCTTTGCTTTGGCATTCACATATCAAAATTTTCATGATACGAGAAGATAAAAGAAAGCAGAAATCTTAAGAAAATATATTAGTGTACATGTACATGTACATATGTATATGATCAGTGCGCTTGTAAGGTTTTGTATCTTATCATGCCCACTCATACAGAATGGTGATATCCGTCCTCATTTCGTTTTTGGTCGTCGTTGGACGAGCTCCTGCGCAGCGGTAGGCTCCGGCGATGCTTGGTCGGTGTGGAATAAAAAAATATCGTTGCATTTCTCCTTTTTTATTTCAGGAGGAAGTGCCGCATTTTAAGCAGTAATAAGAAGGACATCATGAGGCTAAGTTCTGCGTATCCAGGGGTGGAGCTAGGCCGACGTTTGGGGGAGGGGGGTAAGGGGTTGAAAATCGTGAAAAAATTTGTTTTTTTAGAAAATCGGGGGTTTGAGGGAGGGGGAAATTCCCCCTCGCCCTTAGATCCGGCAGCGTGTGTATATTAGGTGTAACGATAGGGTATTGATGGTGTCATTTGGGAATAACTGACAGGTGGAGCTCGCGTAACTTTGGGATTTTTTAAAGTTAAGGTGAGCATAAACAGGGGGTAAAATAGGTGTAAAGAAGGAGTTTACTCCTGCACGGAGTAAAAACTTGTTCAGTGAGGGGGTATCATAAGGGTTAGTCCAGTGTATTTTTGGTGTCCATAAGGGGTAATTAGTGTGTAATTTAAGCATAACTGAGAGGTAACCCAGGTGAAACTAATGGATAACGTTAGAGTAATCGGTGGGTAGGGTAAGTGTTGTGGTAGGGGACAAATACACCTACGACCACATTACTCCTTTAGGGAGTAAAAATTGTCTCAGTGCTCAGTGCCATCGGGATACTGTCCCGCCTGAACACCCACCTAAGCGTCAGCCAATGCGTATTCATTCCCCTTCAAACGCTTACCACGTAGCTGGATCACCCACTGACATAGAACCTTTCCATTCTGCGGTCGCGGTGGAAATAACGCACTCTCCTACAATTAAACCCCAACTTTCTTATGACATGAGACACCCAGACCCGCATCATTATCTACTCCAACGACTGCCTACTCTGAGTAAGACACTCCTGAGCTAAATCAAACTTGTGCACTGAGCCAATTATTGCACTGATATTTCCGATTGCACTGATACTATGGAGATTATCTCCGTGCCTGCGGGAATCAGCGCACTGCAGCGTCTGAGGCCATTTTGCGCCCGAACTGCAGACGACACTGGCCAACCCGCCTCTCATGGTACACTGGGCAAATACACACTTATCATGCAAGCATGTCCGGCCGTCCAGATCCCCTTCCGACGGCCATGGGCAACAGCACCGCAGCAAACGGCGCGCCAAACCGTATAAAACAGTGGGCTCGCCGACCTGGAGGCACACAGCTCCACACAGCCGAACGATCAGTCAAGATGAAAGTCCTGGTCAGTATCCCAACACAGTTGTCTCCTAAACTTAGTTCACAGGTTGTGTTGTTAATTGGCGCAAAAACATTCCAAACATTATCTCAAATATGTTCGCAATAAGTCAATTTCCATAGTATACTATTTCCCCATTGCTACACCTTTTGAGAAAATAATATGTTTTGAAATTTCTTAAACACAGGTATCCTAGTCATAATGGAAAAACACCGGAAGTGCTCTGACCCCGCTTTACTTCTATAGCTATAAGGAGGGCGTCGCCACTGGGGGCATCCCCTCCCACTCTTGCAAAGTGGGGGCCTGGGGGGCCGGCCACCCACTTTTGGCCCGTAATATCATTAAAAATTCCGAATTTAAGCGGACATAGAGGTTTCAAGGGTTCCACCACTGCCCTCATACCACTTTGGCTCCGCCCCCCAAACGAAACTACTACGTGGCGGCGCCCTTGGCTATAAGAAACAAACAAGATATTTTGGGAGAAATAATATTTATGGTATGTGCCCACACCTATAACACATACCGTCTGTTACAGAGCATCGTCGTAATTGTGGCGGCAATTCTGGCCGTGGTTTCGGCCAAACCCGGCGGCTACAAGGGATCCAGCCGCGGATACAGCAGGGGATCTAGCGGTGGCTACAGCAAGGGATCTAGCGGCGGCTACAGCAAGGGATATAGCGGATCAAGCGGAGGCTACAGCAAGGGATCAAGCGGTGGTTACAAGGGATATAGTGGATCCAGCGGCGGTTACAGCAAGGGATCAAGCGGTGGCTACAGCAAGGGATATAGTGGATCAAGCGGAGGTTACAGCAAGGGATCCAGCGGTGGCTACAGTAAGGGTGGATACCGCGGCTAGATCCACAACCCTCGAGGCATGGCATCACTCCTCTCTATTTCATGTTGCCCAGTCTTTGGCCAACCCTAGCAGCACCCGCTGTTGAAGTATTGTTTCTTGACATGTGAAGTGTGAATAAATTCTAACAAACGGATATTATTATCTATGGGTTTCAAAAGCATTCTCCGTGATCACGGCCACTCCAAAACTCGAGAATGAACTACCAAAGCAACAATAGACACGAGGTTCGATTAACACAATTTTGATATGGGTACGAGCATTGAAATCTCATTACAAAAAGAAAGTTTAGCCTCAGACATCTTGCATCAGGATCAACAACAAAGTACTGAAAGCAGCCCAGTGTTTAAACATAGGTATCCATTAAGTTGATGAGACGGATTCTTAATCTGAAGACCATGTTTCACGATAAGGATATTACTTAGAATTCTCAGAGTTTTAGAATATTTTAATATATTCTTTAGCTACAGTTTCTAAGCGTATTATGTAACATGAAGAAACAATTATGTGATATTTTAATCAGTTTTCGACAAGGGGGCGTTCACTGATTACCATACAGGGTGCCGGTAATACCATCACCCTTCGCATTCGTGTAAGTTTCGGAGTACCTAGCCTATTGTTGCTGGACCAATAGCTAACGCAATATGTAGGGCAGATATGAACAAAGGTGAGATTTATAAAATTCATATTCTTTCGGGAGGGGGAATATTACATCGAACATACATGTACGGAATCACGCTCCGATTAAACCATATTCAATGGAAAACCTCAATTCTAAAGAATAGAGCTTTTCAACATTTGCATTCACATTCCGTTATTTCATTATTTCCGCCCATTCCTTGGCAGCTGGGGGAGAATCTCATGCCCGTGCAAAGGGTACTAGGACGCCAACCAGGCATATAAGGTGATCAATCACAGTCAAGAGGAAGCCAATTCCAAACAGAAGTGACACCGAGATTCCGCCCTGGTCTGGCCTTGACATGCCCCTTGTGTAGCGAAACCCAGCAGTCACCATACGGGCGCATCTTTTCGTAATTTTTGTCAATGACCTGCCCAGTGAAATTGTCAACTCCCAATGTCTGATCTTAACAGATGATGTCAAATTGTACAGAGAGGTGGTCTTTGAAGCGGATACAGCTCTCATGCAGGCAAACCTGCACAGGCTTTGTGATTGGTCAGCTCGTTGGAAGTTGCATCTGAATGGTGCCACGTTTAAATTCTTGCGAATGACACTAAGAACCAAGCCACTTCACCCTACTTATACGGTGAATAATATCATTTAGAATATGTCGAACACAAACGTGATCTGGAATTCATGCTGGGCTCAAAACTCAACTTTTCAGCGCATGTGGACAACATTGTGAAGAAGGCCAACAGATTACTGGGCTTTCTTATCAGAGCCTGTCAGATGGCTGGACTGGTGCGCCATTGTCTCAATAGGTCGGCTCTCCTCACTTCATACTATGCACACGTCAGATCGCTGCTGGAATACCTACTGATGTGTTAAGTGGGGCGGCGCGGCAGTCACATGATTAGAGTTGAGCGCATACAGCATCAGTTTTTACTCTGGCTGAACGCACACTCTGACCATAGGTCCCAGTCTTTAAGATAAACTCACTTCCTTAATCATTTTAGTATGACTTCCATTTCGTCTCGTAGAGTACAGCAAGACATTTTATTCGCACGTAATGTACTGCGATGTAGGATTGATTCCCCATGCCTGTTCGAAGTATTCGCGCTATCAGTACCCGCCAGAGTAACGCGTCAGCGAATGCTCACGCACGTGCAGCATTCTCGTGTCGACAACATTAAAAATGGATTGTTCAGTCGACTACCAGTGGCTAAAAACAAGTTTTAATTACGTTTCCTGATAGTGACGTTTTTA
Organism: Lepas anatifera; assembly: GCA_034440635.1. NCBI lineage: Eukaryota > Metazoa > Arthropoda > Thecostraca > Lepadidae > Lepas > Lepas anatifera. The sequence continues at coordinate 473,230 of JAOTON010001249.1, forward strand.
ATGACTATTTTCGTTAGTTCGAGTCATCAGTGTGTACGAATGTCGCCCGTTTAGGTCCCATTATGTGAAGGTCCATATACCTATGTCCGGTATGTACGATTCGGTAGTCAGCTCAATGCTGTACCGTTTTTACTATTCTTACTATGATTAAGCGTATTCTCCGTTTTATTGTATTCACTTATTGAACTATTCTTTGTCTAAGTTCCATTTTTATGTTTTATCAGTCTGTATTTACATTAGTTTCTTTGTATGACTTTGTCAATAATTGGGGTCACCCGCCGACAATATGTATAAAAAAGAACCTGAAATTATTGACAAGGCAACACCGTAATGAATCTGTGGGACCTAGCTATACATATTCTAGGCTCAAGGGGAAAAATAAGTACAATCTTTCACATTGGCTTTACTGACACGAGGTTTCAAACTGTGTGGGGTGAAATAAAACTGATAAATTTTACCTTGTTGTTGTATGATTACCAATGCTGATTTTTCAGCTTACCTGAATTCTAAACTAGCTTATCATCAGACCAAAATCTAATCAGCATTATATAATTCAAGAACGGCAGCAGGGGTCGACCTTCGTCGCCAACAGGCATTCCAAGAGCCGTTGGAATCTAAATTACACACACTGAGGAGCGATGATTGCACGCAAATAAAATCCAGACATAATCAACGTCGATGTTTGACTTTTGTTTCATGGGTAGAGGGCACAAAGTGAAACGCCAAAGACGAAGCAAATTCACGCCAATTCAATGACCTGACCTCCGTGACCTCAAGCACTTTTACAAAAGTCACATTATAAAGCCGACATCTGCCTCAAGTCACAGCGTCGCATCGTTTTAGACCTACTCAGTTTTTTTTGCATTCAAACAGGTGATAGGACGGTTAAGTATGATTCAACATTTGAGGCGTGTGAGATTATTCAAATTCAGCTTCTGCAAAACGGTCTGAATTATCAAAGTAAATGCCCATCAATGCAAAATTGGATATTGCACACCCAGATGCGCAAACTTTCAAGAAAAAATCTTGGCACATATAATTAAACAATGCAAAACACATCAAACCCCCTTAAAAAAACATGCCTCACTTTTCTTGTTCGACCATCCCTGATATTTCCGAACATGGCACTGGCCAGCCCACCTCACTCATAACCTTCGATAAGTAGACATTTGTCATGCATTCGTGCTTGGCTGTTCAGAAATCCCCTTCCGACGGCCATGGGCAACAGGGCCACGGCGAACGGTGCACAAAACCGTATAAAACAGTGGGCTCGCCGACCTGGAGGCACACAGCTCCACACAGCCGAACGATCAGTCAAGATGAAAGTCCTGGTAAGCATCCCAACCCAGTTGTCTCAAAATCTCGCTGAAAGATATTGCTGTTGGCTGGTGCAAAAGCATCGAAATCATTAAGCTGAATATGGTCCCAATAGAAGTCAATTCTATAGTCCACAATTTCATCACTCCGGCACCTTCCGGTAAAATAAATTGTTTTCAAATTTACAAAGTACAGCTATACTAGTCACAATGGGGAAACACCGGCGGAGTTCTGCTTTCGGGTTTGTTTCTCTGGCTATAAGGAACAAGTACAAAATTTAGATTAAAATAATATTTACATCTGTGTGTTTGTGTGCATCCTTATAACACATGCCGTCTGTTACAGAGCATCGTCGTAATTGTGGCGGCAATTCTGGCCGTGGTTTCGGCCAATCCCGGCGGCTACAAGGGATACAGCCGCGGATACAGCAAGGGATCTAGCGGAGGCTACAGCAAGGGATACAGTGGATCTAGCGGAGGCTACAGCAAGGGATATAGCGGATCAAGCGGTGGCTATAGCAAGGGATCCAGCGGTGGTTACAAGGGATATAGCGGATCAAGCGGTGGCTACAGCAAGGGATCCAGCGGTGGCTACAGCAAGGGATATAGTGGATCAAGCGGAGGCTACAGCAAAGGATCCAGTGGTGGCTACAGCAAGGGTGGATACCGTGGCTAAATTCACAACCCTCGAGGCACTGCATCACTCCTCTGTATTTCATGTTGCCCAGTCTTTGCCAACCCTGGCAGCACCCGCTGTTGAAGTATTTCTTCGTGTTTCTTGACGATATGTGAAAGGTGTGAATAAACTCTGATCAAACGGATATTGTTATCGATGCGTTTCAAAAACTTTATCCGTGAACACAGCCACTGCAAGACCTGAGAAAGGCAAACCACAGTAACAATAAAAACTAGGTTCGATTAATACAATTTTGATATAGCTGACAGCATTGACATCTCGTTTCAAAACCGAACTTTAGCTTCAGATATCTTGGATCAGGATCAGCAATAAAGTACTGAATGAGTCCGGTGAAAACATAACTATCCAACAAAGCTGGTGGAACTGATTGTAGATCTGTACACGGTGTTATGCAATCATGTTATTAGTTAAAATTCCAAAAATTGAAGACTATTTCAATCGATTCTTGAATAGTTTCTAAGCGTCCTAAGTGACGGGAAACTTGAAGAAAACTAACAATGCTGTGATCTCTTCATCGAATTTCGAGATGGGGTGTGTTAACTGACCACCATAAAGGGTGTGGGTAGTACCTCACCTTTTGCATCCGTTGAAGCGTCAAAGCACCTGGCCTATTGTTATTGGACCAACACCTAACGCCACAGGTAGGACACACATTAACAAATGCATGTTTCATAAAAACGTTGTTCTGGTGCAGATTTATATTCCTCTGTAAGAAACTAAGTTTCACTGGACATACCTGTAAGGAATTACGCTCCGGTTACACCATGAGGAATTACGCTCCGACTACCACATATTTTCATTATTTCTGACAACACTTCAGCACCTCTATGAGAATCTCATGCACGTAGGACGGGTCTAATCAGACCAAGTACGCATCTAACGTTTAGAATCACAGCCAAAACGAGGTCATTTAAAACAGAAAAGACACCGAGAGTCAGCGTAGATCTGGACTTGAAATTATGCAGAGAAGCCCAGAGCTCACCATACCGGCGCATTACTGAACCAGGCGACGCCTTAACTGATCTCTGGCACCAGGCTCTATATTCTAAGCCAAAGGGAAAAATAAATATCATATTTGCTATCGCATTTCTTAACGCGACATTTCAAGCTGTGTGCAGGGAAATAAAATATTACATATGCTAGCTTAGTGTCATATGCATTCCCGATGCCGCTTTCCCTGCGAGCAAGTGTTCTGAAGAAGCTTTCCATGGTACAAACACCAACCCAGCATAATGTAAATTATGAACAGCAGCACCAGTCAACCTTGCCCGGCAATTAGCATACCAACTAGTGTATGAATTTGAATTATACACACACTTACCAGCAAACATCACTCGTAAACAAACCCTAGACATAGACTAAACAAACAACTAGGCATAGACTCAATGCTAGAATTTTCGCCCATAAGGTGGAGATCACAATGTGAGATCCCAGAGACCAAGCAAATTAACACGACTTCAATGACATGACTTCTGTTGACCTCCACACATTTAAATTAGTACCAAGGAAAGCCGAGATCTGCCTCGAAACAGAATATCGAATCGTTTCATAAATACTCTCGGTTGGTTGGCATTACAACAGGTGCTAGGCCGGTCAGGTATGATTCAAACTTAGAGATCTATGAGATTACTTCTATACAGCTTCCGTGAAATATCTAAGAAAATAAAATAGAAGTCAAATGAGGCGAAACTAGTTACTCATCAATTGGATGCTTAAATTTTCGAAAAACAAGTTTTTGGCATAGAAAATCTACCACTCGTAACATACAAAATCCTATAAAAAACGTGCCTCATTTTTCGTGTTCTGCCATCCCTATGGCGTCACATACCGACCCAGCGCCAACAGACAACGTCTAATTTCAAAACAAGACATAGAAACAAGACGGTGGTCCACCCGTTGAACTCGTAAAAAGACACACAACACCCAGTTTCCGGAGAAGTTCACACTCCAGAATTCTAGCCTTATACTCAACAGCAAACTCCTACAGCTAAACAGAACTTCAAACTTCTGACAGCAAATAGGGTGGAGTTAGCAACGCCGTATAACCTTTGCGGTTGAAACGTCGTTAAACCCCAGCCATAACTTGCAGATATATTTCTTTTGAATATTTCTATTTCTTTTATGCTTCTGGCGATTGAAAAGCGAGACCATTGGTGCAGATTCCAGATTTCCAATCAGTGAAGACTTTCGCAGTTCCTGGTTTTGATTTCGTACGGTAAGTAGAGGGACATCGACATAAGCGGGTAGCTTATCATATTTCCAAGGCACTGTTGTATACATGAAGTCTTTTTATTAGCGCCACTCCCAACAGGCACACTGGCCCAATTACACGGAGTATTGGCGTGGGTGTTTAAGGATCATCTCCACCGGGTCAGATCGGACACGGAAGGCGGTTTCCCGCCGTGGGGATTGAACCCACGTTAATCCATGCTACCCGATCCGAAGACTGGCAACGAAGCCACTCCGCCACCCCGGTCCCAAATGTTTCGGTTTAATGTTTCTGAGGGCTGAGCGACACGCGTTGCAGGTTCTTCTGGTCTAATGACTTCTTTTAAGGGGTGGTGTCAAAATAACTTAGCAGATCAAGAAGTAATCAGAAAGAGGATTCGGCTGCCAGGCCTGCTAAATTAAAGGTAGGGGGTTGACAGCCATTTGCCGGTATTTTTTCAACGATTACCTTTTCGGTTTCATGATTTTGTTCATCAAAGCCCCGGCTTTTTGTCTCCATTCTAGACTATAATAGTGGAAAAGATTTATGAGACCTGCTAATTTGATTTTGCATGGACGGCTTCAGTGTATTGGCAAAGAGATGGCTTGATGGTATATTTCTTTGGTTTATAAAATTATTCATTACCATTGACAAAAAATCATTATGATATAAATGAAAGCCATTGTTTAGCTCATATACCAACTTGCTATCCTTATTTGCTATTTAAAACCAAATGGATTTTCAATGTTGTGGTTTCAGAGGTAGTAAGGAGGTTTTGTAAGAAGCATACAAATTCCACTATATACCTTGCCCAACAACAGAGGATAACATCTGGCAGGCCCCTGTGTACCTTACAAATTATAGTTTATTGATCATGGCTCCCACAGGCTAACAACATTCCAAAACAACCCCATCGAAAAGGAAAATAAGAATAAAATGAACAAAGAAACTCATATGTCATACACCGGTAGATAATACCACGTTACGAACTGAAGTCATATGCGCGAAAGATGTTTCCCAAATTTTCATAAAACGATACAACCACTGTGCACTGAACCAGGCATTGCACCGCTATTTACAACAAAGAACACAACGCTGGCCAGCCCACCTAATGTGGTGCCTTACACAAATAGACAGTTGTCATGCTCTCGTGCTCGACTGTTCAGAAATCCCCTTCCGACGGCCATGGGCGACAGGGCCACGGCAAACGGCGCGCAAAACCGTATAAAACAGTGGGCTCGCCGACCTGGAGGCACACAGCTCCACACAGCCGAACGATCAGTCAAGATGAAAGTCCTGGTAAGTATCCTAACCTAGTTGTCTCAAACCTGGTTCACAGATTTCGTGGTTGGTTGGTGCAAAAGCATTGCGAACATTACCCTGAATATGTTTTCAATGGCAGTCAATTTCATAGTCGACTACTTATCATTCAGACACCTTGCGGCAAAATAACTTGTTTTGAAATGGCTAAAATACAGTTATACTAGTCACAATGGGGAAACACTGGCGGATTTCTGATTTCGGCTTTGTTTCTCTGGCTTTAAGCAACAAGTACAACATTTTGTGTTAAATAATATTTACATCTTTGTTTGTGTGTATACTTATAACACATACCATCTGTTGCAGAGCATCGTCGTAATTGTGGCGGCAATTCTGGCCGTGGTTTCGGCCAATCCCGGCGGCTACAAGGGATCTAGCCGCGGATACAGCAAGGGATCTAGCGGAGGCTACAGCAAGGGATATAGCGGATCAAGCGGTGGCTACAGCAAGGGATCAAGCGGTGGATCCAGCGGCGGCTACAGTAAGGGATCTAGCGGTGGTTACAGCAAGGGATATAGTGGATCCAAGCGGAGGCTACAGCAAGGGATATAGTGGATCAAGCGGAGGTTACAGCAAGGGATCCAGCGGTGGCTACAGCAAGGGTGGATACCGCGGCTAGATTCACAACCCTCGAGACATTGCATCACTTCTCTCTATTTCATGATGCCCAGTCTTTGCCAACCCTGGCAGCACCCGCTGCTTAAGTATTTCTACCCGTTTCTCGACGATATGTGAAAATGTGAATAAACTCTGATCAAATGGATATTGATATTGATCAGTTCCTAAAAGCTTTCTCCGTGAACACAGCCACTGCAAGACTCGAGAATGAACTACCATAGTAACAATAGACACCAAGTTCGATTAATATAATTTTGATATAGCTGTCGGCATTGACATCTCCATTCAAAAAGGGACTTTAGCTTCAGACATCTTAGATCAGGATCAGCAACAAAGTGCTGAAAGGAGTCCGGTGTAAACATTTCTATCCAACAAAGCTAATGGAACTGATTCCAGATCTGGAATCAGTTTATTTATAGCTTTACAGTCAGGATATTATTTATAATTCCCAAAATTCAAGAATATTTCCACCGATTCTTGAGTTAAAGTTTCTACGCGTGCAAGTGACCGGGCAGGACATGGACAAAACTAACCATTTTTTGATGTCTTCATCGAATTTCGAGATGGGGTGTGTTAACTGACCACTCTAAAGGGTGCCGGTCGTACCTTACCTTCCGCACCCGTTTAAGCTTCGAAGTATCTCGCCTACTGTTGCTGAACCAATACGTAATGCCACAGGTAGGGAAGACATGAACAAACGCCAGTTTCATAAAAAATTATGTTTTTGTACAGATTTATACTCCTCCGTAAGAGACCATCTTTCACTGGGCATGTATGTAGGGAATCATGCTATGATTAAAGCATATTTTCATTATTTCCGACCACTTATCAGAACCCCTATGAGGATCCTATGCCCGTAGGAAAGGTTCAATTACACCAATCAGGCAAATAACATGTTTACTTACAGCCAAGACGAAATCAGCTTGAAACAGCAGAGACACCGAGAGTCAGCGTAGATCTGGACTTGAAATTATGCAGAGAAGCCCAGACCTCACTATAGCGGCGCATTACTGACCAGGCGACGCCTTAATGGATCCCTCGTACCTGGCTCTATATTCTTTGCTAAAGGGGAAAAATAAATACCGTATTTTATTATCGGCTTTACTGAGACGACATTTCAACCTGTGTTAAGGTGAAGTAACTTTAATATTTTAGCTTATTGTAGTATGGCTTCCAATTCAAATTTTTCTGCATGCAAGTGTTCAGAGGAAGCATTCCATGGGGCCGACACCAAACCAGCATCTATGACATTATTTTCATGAAGTTTGTTGCGAAATAGTTGGAAAATACAACATATGAAAATTAAAGCAAAATTAGAGACTACTCACTTGGATGGTTGAACTTTCGAGAACAATTTTTTGGCATAGCAAATCTACCACTACAAAACACATCACACCCTTTCTAAAAATTATGCCTTACTTTCCGTGTTTGACCATCCCTATAGCGTCAGATACCGACCGAGCACCAACAGATAACGTTTCATTTCAAAACAGGTCCAAAGAACAAGACGCAATTTATAGCGGTCCACAAGCTGAGCTCGTGAAAAAGCCAGACATCACCCAATTTCCGGTAAAAGTCCACATTCCAGAATTCTAGCCTACTATTGAACAGAAACTCCTACCGCCAAACAGAACTTTAAACTTCTGACAGAAAATAGGGTGGAGTTAGCAATGCAGCATAATCTTGGCAGTTGAAACGCCGTTAAACCCCAACTATAAATAATCATTTGCACAGATATTTATTGTGAATATCTCTATTTGTTTTATACTTCTGGTGAATGAAAAGCAAGACCATTGCTACAGATTCTAGATTTCCATACAGCGAAGGCTTCCGCCAGTTCCTGGCTTGGACTTGGTACGGTAAGTAGCCGGACATCGTCAAAATCGGGTAGCTCGTAATGTTTCCAAGGCACTGTTGTATATGTTACAGGGAGAGTGCGAAATCCGGGAGTTCGCGAACTCCCTAGGAATTTCGCGAAATCACTGACCAGCCAGGGAGTTCGCGAAATCCCTAGGGAGTTCGCGAAATCCCTGGGTGACCAGGGAGTTCGCGAAATCCCTGGACTTAGAAGTCAGGAGTTCGCGAAATCCCGGATAAACACTCAGGGAGTTCGCAAATTCCCTGACATTTAGTCAGCTCAAGGATGACTAGCTAGGATTGCGGACTATTGTTCTTATGACTTATTTCAAACAGTAACCGGACATTCTCCGTAAAAATCACGTATAAGGGAGGTTTTAAGCTAAATATTAGGAGGGTTTTAAGCTAAATATAAGGAAGGTCATAGTTTTATTGTTGAGGTCGTAGCGATACGTTTATCAAGTTTCGCTTATAAATATTGTACTGCAATGTAAAAGTTCAGTTGCTGCTGATTGCAAATGTGGATCGCGGGAGAGGAAGTCACTGGCCCCTGGCGGTTCCAAAACGCCCTGGTTCACTCCTGAAATTGTGTTTCCCACACACTCCCCCACAGAATACACCTTCGCCTTTACTGTGATTTGGTACTTGGTTATTTTATATGCATGATATATTTTGTACGCGGATATAAGGGGACAAAGGGGGGCAGGTCCCCGCCCCCCGATCGACCCTTGGCGCCCCCTGAAATGGTCACGGCGCCACTTTGAAATGTCGCTTTCCATTCCCCGTCCCTAGGGATGAAAGAATGGGCGCCCACCGATAGGATTTTTCGCCTACCTGATAGGTTTTTCCGGTAAAAAAGGCACTCCCCTGGTCCGAATGGCGCCCGCGCCCTCTCCCCCCCGGGGAAGATGCCCACCCCCCGATCGGAAATCCTGGATCCGCCTATGATAGATGTGTATATTTAATATTATACATATGCAGTGCATGGAGTCAGCATAACTACCCAAGTATTCGATAAAAAGTGGTCTACGCTATCACCACGTTTCATAATTATGTGACGCTACGGTTATTTTATATCAAATCTACATCGCAGAATAACGGTATGGTATTTTGTGTAGGTTGCATTATTATGGAATTTTACCTACGGATACGATAAAGAAAATGGTACGAAATCCATGGCTTAATAACTAGCATAAATCTTGGCATAGCACAGTTCAAAAATGACAGAAATATTTGCGCTACTGAAAAATGGAATAAATGCTCGGCAATGGCGCAACGCACTTACTTTTGAGCAAAACACGCCATCCGAAAAAGAATGTGCCCGACGCTCACATTTTTGAAAACTCATCACGTGTCTTTTGGCTGGTGGTGTCGATGAGGTGCCGGTCACCGAGAGCAATTGCGAAGTCTCTTATGACTATGCCTTTTGATAGCTTAAAATCATCACAGTCAAAAACGCTTGGTATGAGTCTGAAACTAGTTTCGCGGGATGCAATTTTTAAGACATGCAATGCCAGGGGTCTGAGCCACCTTCACTCTGACGAGGGGGTGGGTTAAACCCCCTCCCCTAAAATCTAAAAACTACGCTAGTTAGCGGAAAAGTAAATGACGTTAAGTAGCACAGCCTAAGCTTTAAAGGAAGGGCTCTATACATTCTTTTGTCGGGTAAAATCTGACGGCATTGGAAGCCAAAAAATGGCATAATATGGATATGGTGATATAACTGAAATACAGTTCTTCAGTCCTACCATCTGATGTAGAAGAGATACAATATATGTGGATTCACTATCTGAAGCTTTTCTGCAAGCGACGTCGAATGATTAATAATGTGACTATTCTAGGTCAAAGCTAAGATTTGACCTGACCTTGGATCAGGTAAATATCGAATTGGGTCAGAATGCATATCATTAGAACTGCAGAAACAAGACAACCCCAATGATGCCAAAATATACAATTTAGCTCCGTTCCCAACAAAATTATTATGTTTAAACCATTTTACCGATACTTTTCCAACGGTGTCATCATGACTCATAATTGACCTTAGGTCATCGACTTCAGAAATCCTAAAAAGGTGATGTGTACTCAATCGGCCCTTTATTCAATACGAATTTTAGATTGATAAATTAAGCTGTTCCTTGCTCATGTTTTTTTTGGAGATGAGGTCACTTGACCTGCACTGATGTCCTGACCTGAAATGACCTGAACCGAAAATGTTGACAGGAGTTGTAAAAGCTTCAGAAAAAGCTGTACTGGGTACAGCAGCGCTGCGCGTAGCCGTTTTCAAGACTGCGAAAAACCCAAGGGGTATGGTTACCCAGCCCCCGCCCCGGCCATGCACGTACTCGGTACGAAGTCGGTCAGGTGCACCAACTGTAAGTACCGTTAGAGACTAAATTCTGAAGCGCTTCTTTCCAACTCACTTATCCAGCATATACAGAGAGATCATTATCATATCACAACCCTCATTATTACACAAAAGGGAAATGCTGCTTATCTGATGGCCATTTCGTATTACAATCTGGATAAGGAAAATACAATAATGCTATATTATTTTTTGCATTAAGTTCATTAATGTATTCCAAAACTTTGGCCAATCTTTACAGGTACGGTTCAGCTATACTAAGATAAATTTTCAGAGCTGCAACAACGAAATAATTATTCTGCAAATTAACTTAGACCATATCTCTGTTTTCAGTTTATCAGTATATCAGAAGCGTTATACAGTTTCAGCTATAGCTGAACATAAGCCGACAACTATACTTGTCGGCATAAACAGGATACGGAATAAAACAATTGTTACGCATATTTGTCATGTGCTATCTCATTGCATATTGTCATGACCGTGGCTGAAGCACTTAAGCTTGAAGTGCATTTGCTAGCCCGCTGGAATCGACAATACAATTTCTGAAAGCCTTGGCAATGACCAAACGATGGCAGGGGGCCGCTTCTTACACCGAGAGCTTTTTCGAGGCCGACATTTCCTCCTGAATCAAAATATTGTTATTGGAAAATTTGTGGACGTCCGTAGTACATTCCAACATAGACATAGCTAAAATAGACCTTTGTGAAAGTATACCAGTTCTTTGTCCGTTTCTTACGGCACAATACTTTCCATCAGGAGTTTGCTTTGTTAAGGAATCAAGATATTCATTACAGATGGCAATGAAAAAAGTAGTGGAATCTCTAGTTTGTTTTGAGCCCCCTCCCCCTCCACACCTACGGTTCAAATTGCATAAACCATGCACCTCGAGGAAGGCTAGGGACTTGAATAGTTCGCAGCGGGCACAAGGACCCGGTGTGAGGTAGAGCTGAGGGTGTAAAATTAATTTAAAAAAATAAATATCAGGCCGACATAAAATCAAGCAAAATACATCATAGAAAGAGAAAACATGGACGGGGTGTGTAAAACCAGATCACTGAAGGATCATTCTTCGGATTTAAACTATATGACATATTGGCATGTTAGGGATTTCGCGAAATCCCTGAAAAGCATTCAGGAAGTTCGCGAAATCACTGAAGTTTCAGTCAGTTCGCGAAATCCCTAGGGAGTTCGCGAAATCCCTGGTCGGCCAGTGATTTCGCGAACTCCCTAGGATTTCGTGAACTCCCTGGCTGGTCAGTGATTTCGCGAAATCCCTAGGGAGTTCGCGAACTCCCGGATTTCGCACTCTCCCTGTAACATATATAAATATATTTCACACAAAATATCATATTTGTTTCTTAGCGGATTAACGGAATTTAGCGGAAGCAGATTCTGGAAAATAGAATAGTGGGACAACATACATATTCCCAAAGTCTGAAAGGCATGTAATTGTACATATCTTCCTCAGCTATATATTTTTTTCGTCTTGCCCAATGCCCACCCTTTATCTGCGCATGCCCAACCGATAGGCATTGTGAATGTTACTAAGGGCTGAACAGCATCCACCAGTTTTTCTGGTCTAATGGCCACTTTGAAGGAGTGGTAGCGTTAACCCCAAGGATTAGGCTCTCTGGACTGCTGAATTTTGACAAGGGAGCAGAGGCCAGTGACATTTGTCCATTCAGCTGCTGAAAAATGGTCTGAACTATGAAAGATGTCAATGAAGGCGAAAATAGATACTCCACACCTGGATGTTTTAATTGTCCAGAAAAATATATTTGGCATCGAACATCAACCGCTCGTAACACATCACATCCCCTCAAAATATGCCTAACTTTTCGTGTTCGACTATCCCTGTAGCGTCACATACCAACCCAGCACCAATAGATAATGTATCATTTCAAAGCAAGTCTCCGAAACAAGACAGCATGTATCCAGGGCACCCTGATGCAGCCAGTAAAAAATGTTACGCAAAACCTATTTTTTTAGAAAAAAACAGAACTGTCACATTATAGACCAGTAGTAAACAGCAAACTTCCTATTGCACAGCAGAGCAACAAACCTCCCGAGTGCGTACACTCATCCAGCAGACAATTTTTTACTGCTGACAGAAATATAAACGCACTTTCAACATGGAGAAATAACTTCCAGGGAAAAATGTCGTCCAGCCATTTAATATAAGCCATACCTAGCGCTGCTGGCGTTAGTAAGAAATGACAAGGAGCGTATTCAAAGGGAGGGGAGACAGGATGTGACCCCCAACAAGAAAGCTCGGGAACAACATTCTGTTGCCCCCTACCCCAGTCTCACTTATGCTAACATCTATTATAAGTACCTTCTCAACTATCTCTAAATGAGGACAGGAAATATGACACCTTCGTAGGTTTTGAACTGAGCTATCAGGTACATAGATCCTCCGTCGCGACAGGGAGGCTGGGATTCCCTTAATTATCACCCTATCGGTCCATCCAAAGCTGGTCTGGCGATGTTGAAACAGGGTCTCATTACGGGAGGTGATGAAGAAGAGTCACAAATTAATTGGCTAATGCAAGTTCTTCACGTTTATTGATATCCGTGGAAACTTGCAGAAACAACTTTCGATAGCAGCGGAAGAGGAAAATGTCATGCACGTTAAGGTTCTACACATAAGCCAAGTATATTTAGCCCATTAAGGACCGTTGGCAAGATTTGCTGCCACGACACCATTCTAGAAAATATACACATCCATCGAAACTTATTTCATCTTCGTTGGCTTGAATATGCGTTTTTTGTATAGGTCACTCATTTGCCAACACAAATCAGTGCAGTAATAGCTGTTATAATCTGTTTCTGATAATTTGTTGGTCACGACAAAGAGAGGTCCTCGACAACACTTGCTAAATAATCATTTTCGTAAGAATTCTTCTTCAACCTTTCCTTCTTTTCCTTGCAACTGATTAGAAAAGTCGTACACCCATATCGCAGTCAGAAAACCAAGAGTAGTTTTCTGTTTTATTGAGCTGTCTGTCATCCTGCAATATTCATGCGCAAACATTTGTGACCAACAGTATGTAAAACAATATGGAATAACAGTTTTTCAGGTTTGCAGGGTGTGACATTGCGATTATTGGCATGAATGCATATCGTCCAATCGACAGTCTTTCACAATTGGGAGCTTTGATGCTGACAACATCGAAGCGTTTCTTTGGCCAAACGTCAGATAGCTGCTCACAGAGCCGTGAGCAGCTCTGTATGAAGTCCCCTTGGTTACGTCACAGTTATGTTATGCTATGTCAACATATGTTATGTCCATCACATAGGATATATCCCATGTCCGCATAGGTTATGTCTCAAGTCCTCCTGCGCGAGCAAAATTTTCTTTCTCATGCCTCTTATTATATATTGCATTTTCCAAAGGTGAAAATGATGATATCCCATGCAAGGGTTCATGACTAGGTTTGCTGTGTTTCTAAATTCGTGCGCACGATCCGGAAATGGAGGAATAGCCTCTAAATCCACCTCCCCCCACATCGGCCTAACGTGGCTCTGCCCCGACCTCGCCCCCACTGGAGCCGCAGTCACTACCTCTAAAACCGACTAACTGGATCCCACACTGAATCTCGCAAACACGCAGAGTTCAAACCAAAGACGAGAAGCAAAACTGGCAGTAGTTTGCAATGATGCACGTCCATCTGGGGAATTTGCATTGAGCCAGTAGGGCGAAGGCACGCACTCTCAGTGCGAAAGACACGCTTCTGTCCCATACCACGACGAGTTGAGACGCTCCGAGACGCTCGCCAGTTACTCAACTGACGTATCCGAGACGCTCGCCAGTTACTCAACTGACGTATCCGAGACGCTCGCCAGTTACTCAACTGACAGTATACTCTGGGATGATAGTCATTAGCTGAATTGCACCTATGCACTGAACTAATTACTGCACAGATATTTCTGAAACCGGCTCTGGCTAGTCTACCCCACATGGTACCTGAGATATATAAACAGTTGTCATGCTCTCGTGCTCGGCGCTCAGAAATCCCCCTCCGACGGCCATGGACTACAGGGCCATGGCAAACGGTGCGCCAAACCGTATAAAACAGTGGGCTCGCCGACCTGGAGGCACACAGATCCACACAGCCGAACGATCAGTCAAGATGAAAGTCCTGGTAAGGAGTGGAACCCTGTTGTCTCAGACATGGTTCACAATTATTGTTCTTAATTGGTATTATAGCATCGGGAGAGTTATCTTGAATGTTTTCACAATTGTTACCTATTACAGTTCATTTTACATCATTTCTGCAACGTTTAGTAAAATAACATATTCAAAAATCTACACTGCACAAACGTAAATCCCTATTAAAGTAACTCCGAAAATGCTTCGATTCCGTTTCCTTATTATAGTCACAGGGAAAAGCATGCGATATGAGTGAAACAGTATGGGAAACAAGTCAATGGGATGGGAAAACAAGTTATGGGAAAACAAGTCGTCATACCTAAACCACATCTCGCCTGTTGCAGAGCATCGTCGTAATTGTGGCGGCAATTCTGGCCGTGGTTTCGGCCAACCCCGGCGGCTACAAGGGATCTAGACGCGGATACAGCAAGGGGTACAGTGGATCCAGCGGCGGTTACAGCAAGGGATCCAGCGGTGGATATAGCAAGGGATCTAGCGGCGGCTACAGCAAGGGATATAGCGGATCAAGCGGTGGCTACAGCAAGGGATCCAGCGGCGGTTACAGCAAGGGATCCAGCGGTGGATATAGCAAGGGATCTAGCGGTGGTTACAGCAAGGGATATAGTGGATCCAGCGGTGGCTACAGCAAGGGTGGATACCACGGCTAGAATCACAGCCCTCCAGGCATTGCATCATTTCTCCCCATGCCGTGTTTCCCTGTCCTGGCCAAGACTGGTAGCATCCGGTGCTGAAGTATTTCCACACCTTTCTTGACGATATGTGCAAGGTGTAAATACATTCTGATGAAACAGATATTGTTATCCATGTTTTTCAAAAGCTTTTTCCGTAAACACAGACACTGCAGACATGAGAATGGCTCACCCCAGTAGAAATAAACGGAGGTTCGATTACTACAATTCTTATACTGCTGTCGCCATAGTTTCAAAAAAAAACTTTGGCTTCCGACATCTTAGATCACGATCAGCATCAAAGTGGTGAAAAGAGTTCGGTATCTAAACAGAAGTATCCAACAAAGCTGATGCAGCTAATCCAAAATCTGAAGACGGTGTTTCACAATTAGCATACTATTAATAATTCTCAAAATTGATTGGTTTTGGAGTGCTGCGGCAAGGACCTTGATCATAAGTTGATAAGATGTAGACTGGCCTGTCTCCTTTTACCATTTTGGTATCCTCATGGGATCAGTACATCAGGATTCCTCGAATCTACAATGCTCACAAGGCCTCACACAGGGGCGTAGCCAAGGGGGTGGGGCGGCAGGGACAGCCGCCCCTCCCTGAGGGCCCGAAGGGTCCCTCTGAGGATACGAACCGCGCGAAGCGCGGCTCGCCCGCACTATGCTCTGTGGCTAAATTTTGCATTTTATACTAGACAGGGCCCTCTTAAGCCCTCTTAAGCACTCTATTCTGGAACAAGCAGGGCCCTTTTTACCCATCAGGATCCTTTTGGCGCTGTCGCGGGGGCCTTTTTCGGGGCGCCGCCCCTCCCTGAGCGAAATCCTGGCTACGCCCCTGGCCTCACATACCTCGAATCCCCAATGCCTGATGTGTTTTTTACATCAGGAGTCGAGGAGATAGGCCAGTCTACACCTCATCAACTTAATTCTCAGAATTGTATATCTTTTGGGAGGTTTAACGACGCACCAACTTCCAAGCTCAAACGACGGAATTGTAGAATACTTCACCGTATTACTGAGCTACAGTTTCTAAGCGTCGTATGTGACGGGGCAGGACATAAAACAACTAACGATTTTTTGATGTCTTAATCTTTTTCGAGAAGGGGTGCGTTAACTGAATCACCATGCAGGGTGCTGGTAGCATTATCAGGTTTCGCATCCGTTTAAGACGCGCATTGACGGGGGTCTGAGCCACCTTCGCTTTGACGGGGCGCGGGTACCCGCCCCCGTAAGATCTCGAGAACCACGCTAGATAACGAAGAACGGTAAACGGCGTTGGGAAGCTCCTCCAATTCTCTCGTACCTGGCCTTATGTCATTAATATAAAAATACTGGAACATATTTTAGAGAACTCAGTGGGCCCATTATGTGATCTGAGTTTCAATCAAACAAGTTTACCCTGTTCTGACTTATGCTACCTGAAACTTTTTTGAGCTGAGGTCGCTTGACCTAGACTGGTGACTTGACCTGAGACAACCAAACCTTAAAATATTTAACAAAAGTTATAAACATGATCAGAGAAAAGGTATACAAGTACAGCGGCACTACGCACCGCCGTTTTTATGCTATCTAAAAAAACCCGAGAGAGGCGGGTACCCATCCCCTCCCGTCAATGCGCGTGTTAAGCTTGAAGTACCTAGCCTATTGTAGCTGGACTAATACCTAATGACACAGGTAGGGCAGACGTGAACAAATGCGAATTATATTTGAGAAAAAACAAGTTTTTACACACATTTATATTCCTTCGGAAGATGAAATGATTCACCCAGCATGCAGGTAAAGAATCACGCTCCGATTAAGCCATCCATTATTTCGCTCATTCCTCAGCGGTGGAGGGGGTGAACCCATGGAAAGGGTACAATGAGGCCAACCAGGCATAGAACGTGTTCAATCATGGCCAAGACGCAGCCAGTTCAAAACAGAAGACACACCAATAGTAACTGCAGATCTGAACTTAAAATTGTGCAGAGAAACTCAGAAGTCACCATTCCGGCGCATTAATGACCAGGCGAGACCTTAATAGATCCCTCATACCTGGCTCTATATATTCTATGCTAAAGGAAAATAAGCAATATTCTTGACCACGGGCTTTACTAACGCGGGATTTCAACCTGTGAGCAGGTGAAGTAAATTTAAATATTTTAGCTCATTGTTGTATGGCTACCAATGCTAATTTCTTTGCGTATCTGTATTTTGAACGAAATTTCCAAGGGACCGACACCAAACCATTCAAATGTAAATCATGAACGGCAACGGAGGTCAACATGTCCAGAAGTGTATGGATCTGAATTCCACATTTATGAGTGTAGACTGGGCGCAAATAAAACCTAGAAATTGTCAACTTCGATGTTCGAATTTTCGTCCTTAAGTAGAGATCACAAAGTGAGAGCGCAAAGACCAAGCAAATTATAACCACTTTAATGACATCATTTCTGGTCAACTCAGGCACTTTAAAAAAGTTGGAGGTAAAGTCACACGCTATATCTGCCTCGAATCACCGTCGCATCGTTTCAAAGCTAACCCGGTCGTTTGGCATTTAAAGAGACCTGTTTAGGACGGTCAGGTGTGATTCACACTTTGGGGCCTGTGATATTCTTTCCATTTACCTTCTAGAAAATGGTATGAACTATGAAAGATGTCAATTAAGGCAAAATTAGATACTCCTCTCTTGGACTCTTAAATTTTCGGGGAAACATTTTCTGGGCATATAAAATCTACCGCTACTAAACACATCACATCCCCTCAAAACATGCCTCCCTTTTCGTGTTCGAGCATCCCTGTGGTGTCACATACCGACCGAGCACCAACAGAGAACGTCTATTTCAAAGCGAGTCTCGGAAACAAGACGGAATTTATCGAGGGCCCCTGATTCAACCTGTAAGAAGGGCTGCGCAAAACCCAATTTTCGAGAAAAAATCCAAATTATCACATTATAGACCAATAGTGAACAGCGAATTTCATATTACACAGCAGCGCAACGAACTTTCCGAGTGCGTACATTCATCCAGCAGATTAACTTTTACTATTGACAGAAATATAAATGTACGTTCAACATAGAGAAATAACTTTCAGGGGGAAAATGTGGTTCAGCCTTTGGCAATGAACCATACGAAGCGTTGCTGGCGTTAGTAAGAAGCGACAACGAGCGTATTCAAAGGGAGGAGAGACAAGATGTCACCCCCAACCAGAAAACACGGGGACAACATCCTGTTGCCCTCCTCCTCTTGCCCCACCTGTGCTAACACATATCATAAGTACCTTCTCACCTATCTCTAAATGAAGACAGGGAATATGACAGCTTCGGGGGTTTCGAACCTATCAAGCACATAAAACCTACGCCGCAACAGGGATGCTGGGCTCCGCCTTAATTCCCATTCTATCGGTCCATCCAAAGCTGGACTGGCGATTTTGAAATAGGGTCTCATTACGCACATTGCTGAAGAAGTGCCACACATTAGTTGGCTAGTGCAAGTTCTTCACGTTGATTGATCTTCATGAAATCTTGCAGAAACAATCTTCTATAGCAGTGGAACAGAAAAATGTCAGGCGCGTTAAGACTGTACGTATATTTAACTTATTACGGACCGATGGGAATATTTGTTGCCACGAGATCATCTTCGAAAACATATACGTCCGTTGAGCTTGTTTCATCTTCATTGGCTTGAAGATAGATGTTTTTGTATTCTTACTGGTAATCTTCTTGCCAACAAAAAGCAGTGCCGTAATAGCTGTTATATTCTGTTTCTGATAATATGTTGGCCAGGACGAAGAGAGCTCTCGACTACACTTGCTAAATACGTCATTTTCGTTACAATTCTTCTTCAGCCTTTGCTTCTTTTCCTTGAATATGCTTAAAAAAAGCCGTACACCTATATTGCAGTCATAAAACTAAGTGTAGTTTTCTATTTCATTGAGCTGTCTGTTATCCTGCAATGTTTATGCGCCAACAATTGTGACCAACGGTCCATAAACCATCATGAATTATCACTTTTTCAGGCTTGTAGGATTTCACGTTGCGAATATTGGCATGAATGCATTATCGTCTAATCGACCATCTTTTCACAATTGGAAACTGATATTGACAACATCGAAGCGTTTCTTTGGCCAAACGTCGGATAGCTCCTCACAGCTGTATGAGGTCCCTTGGAAAAGGTTATGTCACATATATTATGTCCCTCACATAGGATATATCCCATGCCCGCATAGGTTATGTCCCAAGTCCCACTGCGCGAGCAAAATTTTCTTTCTCAGGCCTCTTATCATATATTTCATTTTCCAAATGTAAAAGTGATGATATCCCATGCAAGCCTTAATGACTAGGTTTGCTTTGTTTCTAAATTCGTGCGCACGACCCGAAAATGGAGGAATGGCCTCCACATCCCGCCCCCAATCTCCGCTCAACGTGGCTCTGTCCCGACTTCACCAGCACCGGAGCCGCAGCCATTGCCCGCTAACTAACTAGCCAACACCGACTAACTGGATCCGCCACTGAATTTCGAAAACACGCAGAGTTCAGACCATAGACGGAGGCAAAACTGGCAGGAGTAGATGTTGGCAATGCTGCACGCCGCTCCGGGAAATTTCATTGAGCGAGTAGGGCGAACGCACGCACTCTCGGTGCGAAATACACGCTTCTGTCCTACACCACGAGTCGAGACCCTTGACATTTACTCAACTCACAGGATACTCTGTGAGGATACTCATTAGCTGCATTGCACCTGTGCGCTAAACTAATTACTGCACGGGTATTTCTGAACACGGCACTGGCGAGCCCACCTCACGTGGAACCCTACACAAATAGCCAATTGTCATGCACTCGTGCTCGGCTGTTCAGAAATCCCCTTCCGACGGCCATGGGCAACAGGGCCACGGCAAACGGCGCGCAAGACCGTATAAAACAGTGGGCTCGCCGACCTGGAGGCACACAGCTCCACACAGCCGAACGATCAGTCAAGATGAAAGTCCTGGTCCGTATCCCAACCCAGTTGTCTCAAACTTGGTTAACAGTTCTTGTTCTTAGTTGGTATCATAGAATCGGAACAGTCATATTGAATGTTCTTACAATTGCAGTCACTTGTTTGAGTCCACTTTACATTATTTGTGCAACTTTTCGTTAAAGAACATATTCAAGACTCTGCACTGCACAGACATGAAACCCCTAATAAAGTAACTCCGAATATGCTTCCATTCCACCCCCTTTATCACAGTGAAAAGCATGTGATATGGGTAAAACCAGATAAGTCATCATACCTAAATCACGTCTCGCCTGTTGCAGAGCATCGTCGTAATTGTGGCGGCAATTCTGGCCATGGTTTCGGCCAATCCTGGCGGCTACAAGGGATCCAGCGGAGGCTACAGCAAAGGATCTAGCGGTGGCTACAGCAAGGGATATAGTGGATCCAGCGGAGGCTACAGCAAGGGATCCAGCGGAGGCTACAGCAAGGGATCCAGCGGTGGCTACAAGGGATATAGTGGATCCAGTGGCGGTTACAGCAAGGGATCAAGCGGTGGCTACAGCAAGGGATATAGTGGATCAAGCGGAGGTTACAGCAAGGGATCCAGCGGTGGCTACAGCAAGGGTGGATACCGCGGCTAGATTCAAAACCCTAAAGGCATTGTGCCACCGTTTTTCGCGTCTGCTTAACCCGCTCCTGCCACGAGTGGCAGCACTGTGCGCTGAATTATTTCTACCCGCCCCCAGACGACATGTAAGAAGTATGAATAAAGACCGAGAAAAAAATCGTGATGTGCGTCTTAAAAAGTTTTTTTTTCTAAGGCCAACGGGATATTTTTTAGAGTTACAGGACTTAAATTCCAAGGTTAATTATCGGAAAACAATATAGGTTCTATTATGGTAAAGTTCGTTTGACAGTGCCAACGATAAAGCTGTTACTAAACCAGACTTTAACTTATTCCATTTACCTTTGAAATGCATGGCAAGGCGATGCATTTCAAGCAAAGAGTATCGAACACTTGATGACGATTATGAGACGAGTTTCTTTCGAAAAAGGAAATAGTCTCAAGCTCCAGCGCAGCTGTTTGATGGACGGCTATTTCCAAGTGGTTTGTCCATTCAAAACTGCCAGCCCGCAACAACAAATATCCTTTGCTCGGGATAAACCTCCCCGTTAAGCAATGAACCTCCTGTTTTAACTGCTTAGATATTGATCCGAGAGACAAACAATAATGAACATAAAACTCGATTCGCAGGTTTCTGGAAAAATTGTACTCATTGCTTTTTGTGGTAGCGCCTTTCCAGGCTAACAGCAGTAATGTCAACGCCACACTTCCTGTTCGAGTTACGTCGACATCGCGAAACAATCTTATGTCAAGAAGGTACGATCGGACAATGACAAGACTGACCAAACGGGCCGCAAACTGCCGATGCAGATCCAAACAATCCCATACCATAACAAATTGAAGAAGACCATACCGACCTTAACACATTGAGGAGGCTGATTTCGAATTTAATCTCAGTTTTCCCTATCATACTACAATTCTTCGATTTCCAAAATGCTTCAATTTTTTCGTCATTTATTGTTGTAGACTACTAAATCAATTTTGCTTATTTAGCTACCAAACTCCTTTAATTTATTAAACACTCAAGATTCTATTTCTATTAGTACAAGACTAAGAGCATTTCTCTATTGGAGCTAGAGCGACAAAAGAACTCTGAGGTCAAATGAAACATAAAAAGGGTGAAATTTAACAAGAAGCGGGTATAATTATTTTTCATCTTGATTTTTTATTTACAAAATTTACAACCGAAAACTGGAATACCCAGCGTGTACTCTATCAAATTATGCGGTGATCGACACAGCCATATCGGCTGTGTTTAAATGTCAGCCAAGCGAGAGTCGATTGGTAGGAACTGCGACACCGGAGCTAAAGCCTAATCTAACTGAACATGCTAGTTGAGCAGAGATCCTTAAGATGTCACCATAAGGTCACATCACTGAACTGGCATGACCTTGAGAAACCGCTTTTGCTAAGGGCCGACAGTTTCTCTGTCGCTAAGCAGCGCTGTCTTCACCATTGTGAGAAGCTGTCGCGTCCGGAGTTACCTGCCGTGCTGCGCAACCAGACACGACAGCGTCTAGTTCACGCTGCCGCGCCAAATTGGTGTTTGTCAGCATCCTTGCGGGGCGTGCAGTCCTGTTTTTGGGTTCCGAAACGGTAGTTACGAAGTCTTGGCAATGACATGGCCAGCTTTTATTGCCCACACTACATAGCAACAAAAAACGCCTATTTTTCTTCGAAATTCAAAATGGTTCAAAAGTTGGTGTAAAGGGGTGTGATGGAATCTTGAGCAGTATTGACATTGACGACTTCATACCCTCCCACCAACCCTGAAAACGCCACTGTTCACTACAATGCCACGCCTAACAAGCTCATCCGCAAAATCTAGTACAATCGTGTAATCGCGCCTTGGCGGGAAAACAGGTGCTAAAACCACCGCACTGTATAAATGTATAGGTAAAGGCGATTGATTTACAGAAACATCGGTTTCCGCCTGGCAGAGTTGAGAGTCAAATATGGCTTGTTGCAGCATAGGCGGTTAGTAAAATTACAGGTACCATCTCCGGTTTGTGAGCTCTCCACTGTAATTTTAAGTTTGAGGACACAGAAGCCCTTAATTTAAGTTGCAACTTTTCGGCTGTGAAGCACAACTTGTCAGCGGGCAGTGCAGGCGGCCATTGAAGAAATGAACATTTCTCACACAGCGGCGAGTTGCATGTTTTTTCATTGACTTCTCGTGTGAGAACATCCGACAAGTAGTGCGTTCATTATTGCTAGGAGTATTAAGGTCCAAGGCAGTGGAGGATACAGGAAAACATTTAGGGGTCTGGGGGTCAGACATGCAAACGCAAAAGTTAGCACGGACACAATGTTGTCGCTCCAAAAATTAGCACAAAAACTTATAGCGACAAAATTTATTTACTGAAATAACAAATTGTAACAATAAATCTCTTTAGAAAATTGCAGTCATCTTGATCAGCTGCCATTCGTCACATCTGGGCTAGCACTTTCTATTACACAAAATTGCTCAAACGGTTCTAGCATAGGGGCTGAACAAGCAATGACTTTTGGGCCAAAAATATCAGAGTGCCAAGACCTGGGGCGTCGCCACGGGGGGGCAGGGGGGCCCGCCCCCCCACTTTTTGGCCAAAAATTTCCTAATCTCAGTCAAAATAGGAGAAAACCTGACATTCGTATAACCAGCCGCTGGAGAAGACAAAGAGGAGCCCAAATTCGAACAGTATTTGGACCTAACGTGGAAAGCTTTTTGTCAGCGTCAGTTTGAAGTTTGGCTGCCCCCCACTTTTTTGCCGGTGGCGACGCTTATGGCCAAGACCAATAGCTTTTATTTTCACACTTGAAATAGCATCCGCTCCTATTTACCACCAACAACAGTAGCAGCACCAGTGGCAGCACCAGTACCAGCACTAGCACTTGCACCAGCACAAGATCAGCACCAACACCAGCACTAGCACAGCACCAGTGTGAGCGGTAGCACCAGTTCTGAAACCAACACAAAAACCACTACAAGTACACCAGATTCAGTACCAGGATATCAGCACCAGCAAGGGCACCAGTATTTGTATCAGCACCAGCACGCCTTCAAAATCAACAAATCGGCACAGCTGAAAAAGTTGCACAGACGGCGTCCGCAGCACCCGCAGCTTTTTGCACCTCTGTCTAGGGGCCTCGGGCCTCCCCCTATTGCCCCGGAACAGCCTCTGGCTATGCACTGCATTTTGGTATTCTGAAATTTCGGGTAATGGGGTTTGAGACACCTCCCCCCCCGTATCCACAACTGGTCCAAGGGTACTTCAGTTCCGGAAGAGTGCCCCGTTTATTCTTACCTGGTGGCAATAACGGCGGAACGTCCGAATTTAAGGGGACACCATGACTTTTTCAACCCATTTATTTCCAGTCAGCTCCATAAGGATAGTGTTAAAATTCCTGATTTAAGGGGGGCACCGTGTCCCAGTGCCCCCCCCAGTTCCACTGCCAGTGCCTGGTGTTTAAGTAGTGGCGGTGCTATCAAAGAAGAAGCAGCGTGGCGGGAGCGAGGTGCTTTGGATGATACATCAGCGCGAGCCAACTGTTACATCTCTGCACACGGCGTCAAAGGTGCAGGGCGACACCGAACGTGCCCCCAAATTCGACCGGCATCCATCCAAAATTGAACAAAACATAAATCATATACTGCGCATTATGTTTAAAACAAATAATCAAAACATCGTAATCTTCGGCATTTCCTTTTCAATTTCGACTCTATGCCGCATATCCTACATAGCTATCAAGAACTCCGTGCCTCTGCAAAAATGAATCTAACCGTTAAGATAAGCAGACTGAAGAATAGCTCTGACTTCCACGCTGACCGATTCGTCGTGATTCTGGGCTCCTTCCGTTTACTCGGTCCCTCAGTCGACCGCACACAGACATATAAGGACCGTTCGCGGGATGTAACGAGGGAGTAACTCTGCTCGCACACCGAGTTGGCCGGCCCCAGCAGCAGAACATACATCCCGAATCTCCCTACGAGCTCGTATGTACACTTCCTGGGCTGTCCCGGGTGGCTTCTACTGGTTTCGTTGTATGTGTTGGAAGTTCTCCTCGGTTGCACGCTTCTCAATAATCTCCCACCAGCTCTTAATTTTGTCGGAGGAGGGTTTTACCATGTTTCACTCTGGTCATTGAAGTGCCCTGAGTTTTAGTGAAGTATTGAGGCAATGTCTCTCGGAATTCATTACTTTCTTGAGCTCCTATTGCAGTCTGCCGTGTTGATAGACATTCATCTACTCGGTCGTACAACATACGGATAATTCATCGATTATTTGCAGAAATATCACGGCAGAACTGTATCTGGGTTCGTTTTCATTTCCATTCTGTCATCTCGTATTTTACCATACCACCCTGAAAACCATTTGATCGCGTGCACAACTTACATTTGTTTTATGAACGGTTTCAAATACATACATACTCTAAAAATTTCAAAAACGTAAAGCACCTAGCTTGAAAGTCTTACTTGCCAAGACGCGGTGCCCTCAATTATTCACTTCCATTTCAGCATGAAAGTGGCCGCTCTGAACGGCGGTGGTCACAGTCTCCCTTCGAAGCAGAAACCCCCCTCAGCAGGAAACTCGGCAAGGCCAGCGAATACACGACTGGAAAACATGCCCGTGAGCGTAACTGGCGCACGCCCAGGAGGCGACGCTTCGGTGAACCCGCACAGCCCATGACGCCCCCCCCCACCCCCACACCCACCCTCAGCAGTTAGCACACGGTCGAATGAGCCGGATCATGCTTCGAAGACAATCAATAAAAAAATGACTGCAAAACGATACAATTCCACCAACAGTGATATGCTATGTAACCATATATGTGCTATGGTTGTTTCGTCCGTCATTCCCATCCTCAGAGGAATTAATTCGCATGAGAAGCATTGGATTCGTTTCGGTGCAAAGGCTCCGGTTTTGGCCCAACACCGGTTTTTCCTCAAAATCACACCTTTAAATCAACAAAAAGCAATCCAGAGGCGAAAACAAATTCTTGTGAAATTCAGTTCAATTCAATTCAAGTGAAAATAAATGCAAAGAGAATATAGAATTAGCAATGAAAACACAACTAGGCATACAATCACTTTTTCCAGACGATACTCGACGTTATTTACATAACTGGGCAATTTGTACTATTGGCCAATTGAATTATGGAAGACGCTCCAATATAAGCAACGCGGTGGTGAATACAGATGTGTTGTGCTCTTCAGCGAGAGGTGGCGGAGACAGATGTACTGCGCCGTCTGGGAGAGGAGGTAACGGAGACAGATATTTTGCCTAGCTTGAGAGAAGAGGTGCTAATGTGCAATAGTTAACGCATTCGCTTTCTACGCAGCTGGCCCTGGTTCAATACCCAGCGAATTTCCTCGGCGAGGGAGGAGTTGGATCCCTTAGAATCCTTTTCATCAGGGAAAGAGTTGGCAAGGCTATATAACCCTGGTAGCTTCTGCGTTGACAAACTTTAAAACATCACAGCACTAAAATTCCACGGATATCAAATTAATATGTATTCTTAAAAGCAGGATCCTACAACAGAACAAACAACGTCGCCCACAAGAAACTGCAAGAAGCCTTCACTGCCAATGGCGGACAGGGCTATCTCCTCGCCAGCGTGGAGGAAACATCAGCTGGTCGGATCACGCAGGGGGCCAGAGGCAGTTCCAAGGGGTGGCGGCAGGGAACGGCCGCCCCCTCTTCCGGAACAGCAAGGGTGGCGCCCCTGCGATCGAAACGCAGCGCCAGCCAACATTTGTATTCTTTTCCCAAAGGCACAAGGCGATCTCCGAGGCACAAGGCGATCTCCGAGGCATAAGGCGATCTCCGAGGAAACGGCACTCGTGCTAAGTAATCAGATTAACAACCAAGATACGAAGCATTTGTATATGAGACATCTAGGAACTCCGAAATGAGACTTTGTGGGATAGAAATAATGTACAAATGTAGACATTGGCTTCAAAATGCAAAAAGGCCATCTCTTGAAGCTACTTAGTTCCCAAAAATTACACTGTTTTTCACCATGAATTAGTCAGTAATTGGGATGTTTACATACCTGCTTAGTTTGGATAAAAATAAACTAAAATACTACTATGCCGTATGGTTCATACCATTTCGGAAATAGGAAAGAATGAAAACTTACTCAATGCAGGCATCCGCCCAAGGAAATTTGCAAAGGGCTAGACTGAGACAATGAGTTTCCCTGGAATAATTAGCCTGAGCTCACGCACAATAGTGCAACGCAAAATAACAGGGGTTCTACAACATTGGGACTCATAAATTTTAGCCTTGAGATACGTGCCCGAAATTGGTCAGAGCAAAAGGTAAAACAGGTGGAAAACGTCCTTAACGCTTTTGACCTTGCTCAAGGAGCGGTTTGTCGCATCCACGAGGTCAGGCATCGAAACACAAAGCAGCACGGCTACAGTTACCTTATCTGCTTCAGATTCTTGGAGATCTTTCAAATTATGTCAAAATAACACTTTTCTATGATAAACCTCCCAAGTCAAGCTGATATTTTATCCAGCAATATACACCTGTGGACAGTTCCGGCATCATGCACGAGGCATAGCGGCGATGGGTGCGCCTTACATAACCACTCACACCCGCAGCCCCCGGGGTCGTTCAGCCGAGCGGATCTGCTAAGGTCATGAAGCCATTACTTTACAGAAGAACACGTGGCGTTTTGTTGTTACGTAAGAATAAAATAAAATCATGACTTTCCATGCAATTCCGCCAATACTCATAGTTTGTCCTCGAAAACAGCTCACATTTATCATCGCAAGAAACAAGGAATTGGAAAAGGGAACTTCTATGTTTGTACCTGAAAACTCTCTCTTTTTTTTTTCTTCTCTCTCTCTCTTCTCTCTCTTTCTCTTTTTTTTTTCTTTTTTTCTTCTCTCTCTCTCTCTCTCTCTCTCTCTCTCTCTCTCTCTCTCTCTCTCTCTCTCTCTCTCTCTCTCTCTCTCTCTCTCTCTCTCTCTCTCTCTCTCTCTCTCTCTCTCTCTCTCTCTCTCTCTCTCTCTCTCTCTCTCTCTCTC
Organism: Lepas anatifera; assembly: GCA_034440635.1. Classification (NCBI taxonomy): domain Eukaryota; kingdom Metazoa; phylum Arthropoda; class Thecostraca; family Lepadidae; genus Lepas; species Lepas anatifera. Next base: position 501,060 of record JAOTON010001249.1, read on the forward strand.
TCTCTCTCTCTCTCTCTCTCTCTCTCTCTCTCTCTCTCTCTCTCTCTCTCTCTCTCTCTCTCTCTCTCTCTCTCTCTCTCTCTCTCTCTCTCTCTCTCTCTCTCTCTCTCTCTCTCTCTCTCTCTCTCTCTCTCTCTCTCTCTCTCTCTCTCTCTCTCTCTCTCTCTCTCTCTCTCTTTTTCTTTTTCTGCGTACAACGTCCCTACTGCACGAATGGCCAAAATAGACATTAAGATTGAGACGCCACCATTACAACGCGCAAGTGCGGGTTAAACAGCGCACTGGAATCATTTGGAAATGAGAATGAGCATTATATGACCTCGCACTTGGCGCGCCTTTGAGCCCAAATAACTAGCCAACTAGCCAGCGCACTGGATCAGAAACAAAACAACTCTGCGCCGGATGTAGGCCAAATACACGTAATTTTGTGGTAGAGACGGGTAAACAACTCTTCAAGAGACCTGAAAAAAGAACAGCCTAATAGTAAACGGACCGCCAGACCAAACTACCAATATCTAGCAGATAGGAAGACCTATTCAGAAATCTCACCGGTTCACGCTCCGTGTCAGCCAGCAGAAGGGAGGACTTGGGCCAGTGGTCAGTGACTTCCACTCACCCACACATCGAGTGTGGGAAGCCTTGGGGCTTTACGAGGCACCGAGTGCTGAGCTCTTATGGGTGTCGCCACCTCTCACACTGTTGGGAGCGTATCGTGGGGATCGGAGATAGTTGCGCAGGAGATATACCGCCCCGAATTCGACCCGGGGTAAGCAGCGTGGAAGCCCAGCGCACTTCCACGACGCCACACGGACGAAACTCGGAAACTAGGAGCAAGCCCAGCGGAGACTGCACAAATCGGGAAAATTACTCACCAGTGTCTGCAGAGATCCATTCCTTTTTGGTCACACTCCGGTAATTGACTTACTTTTTCATGATTTGTAATTTGGTGATCTGAATATCATACATCGCTTATTGTATAAAATAAATCCCGTTAAGTTCTAATTATGAAAAACTAATTCAAGTCATATAGCGCCCACATCAGTGCTCCTCAATCCAGGCCTATAATATCGTCTATCTGTTGAGTTAAGTAAAGTAGAGCCTTGTCTGAAACATGATAATATTTCTATTAAAAAGTGAATCTCCTACATTGCAGTTACAATCATCACTGGGCGGATACGTAAATCATGGATTTAAACAGGTTAGCCGCGCCGGCAGGCGCCCGACACGGTGCGCCGGAGGATCACTTTCGGCGCACACTCCGCAACCTCGAATTATGCAAAAAGTGTCTTCCAAAATACGAAAATAGATTAAGTCCTCGAAGGTTTTGCAGTTCATATTATTCATACCAGGAATCCATCCAATAAACAAGCTTTACCAATCATGCGGGACTCGCCACGTGCGTTGTCAGTACAGAAGCCCGGGTGTCGGGGCGCGACCACGGGGCTCGCCACGTGCATTGTCAGTGCAGGAGCCCGGGTGTCGGGGCGCGACCACGGGGCTCGCCACGTGCATTGTCAGTGCAGGAGCCCGGGTGTCGGGGCGCGACCACGGGGCTCGCCACGTGCATTGTCAGTGCAGGAGCCCGGGTGTCGGGGCGCGACCACGGGGCTCGCCACGTGCATTGTCAGTGCAGGAGCCCGGGTGTCGGGGCGCGACCACGGGGCTCGCCACGTGCATTGTCAGTGCAGGAGCCCGGGTGTCGGGGCGCGACCACGGGGCTCGCCACGTGCATTGTCAGTGCAGGAGCCCGGGTGTCGGGGCGCGACCACGGGGCTCGCCGCGTGCATTGTCAGTGCAGGAGCCCGGGTGTCGGGGCGCGACCACGGGGCTCGCCACGCTGGACAGCCGCACTCCTGTGGAACCACGCAGGCAGGGTGTCGCCGTTTGCATTAGCTGTGATAGTCTAACATGGCCGTTAATACCATATCATCCAGTCTTTGGGTGATAGAGAATTTTCTTTTCACAGCAGCATCTCTTGATGTGATGGTAGGAAACTCCATCTTGCATACATGGACATTGCTGGCAAATATCTAAATCTTGGGCCATTAAAGGAATTGCCATCAGCCATATAACTTTTTTCTCAAAATCAATTCAGCGCAATTTCAGCGAGTTTTAATTGGCCAGTGGTATCTTGAACCGAAAAAGCCGGCAGCCTCCAAAGCCGACGTGCAGAATAGCCGTCATGTGGGAGTTACGTAACAAAACAGGGCGGGTTATTTGTAGTGGCCCCCAACACGAGACGCAATGAACAGAGGGGAAATTCCGCACCGCCAGTATAAAATGTGAGCTTGGATGGGACAGGGGCACAGTAGCCCAGCACTACACATCCAATCATCATGAGGATCCTGGTGAGTGTTCGGATCCCACGAACTCCGTGGAGCACGGTGATACCGATTCAAACATAAGCATATATTTAATAGTGAATATCCATTTGTGATAAAAGGACTTAAATGCAAAAACTAAAAAGTTGCCAACGAAGTTACCCCACAGCTCCTATTGCAGAGCAGGTCACAGCAACGTTGTCATAATTAGTTTCAACTGATTGAGGCAGTCCTATGATTATCAGAGCTTTATAAACTACTGGATTGCTGTCATGATAATCCCCTTGTCATCACCAGCATGCAGATTTCTGGATATTTTCTCAGTGGCAAACAAACTTCTCAACGGCCTGTGTGTTATGATGACCGCTGACGCCATGAAAATCCAACTTCTCCGTGCCAAGATGATATGATGCTAAGATTTAGCACTGTATAACTTACAACAAATCAAGTGCACCACTTACTACTTTGGGGTTCGATCCCTCCATTGTCAACGAATCCTTGTGCATCCCTACAGAAATTCATGCCTGCTATGTTTCATTTTCACAGATCTTTGCCCTGTTTCTGGCGGTCCTCGTGGCCGTCATTTCTGCGAGCCCCGATCATCACACCAAGGGATACAGAGGAGGATACCGATCCAGCGGTGGATACAGCAAGGGATACAGCGGCGGATATAGATCCAGAGGCGGATACAGCAAGGGATACAGCCGCTCCTACGGCAAGGGGTACAAAGGCTGAAGACAAGCAAGCTCAATAATTTCCGAACCGGTATTTTTCGGCAACTTATTGGCATCACAAGCAATTGAAGTCACTCGCTTTTTTGGCATATCATGGTTTCACCAGACTGTGGAAGTTCTTCTCGTATTCCTTGGTATGAATAAAGCGCTAATCAATCGTTTCAGGAATGCGTTTTCTTTGCACCATAGATAAGAACAGTGACAGAAGTCACAGGCAAGTCCTCGCTTGCCTCAGCTAACACTTTCTCGAAAACAGTCAGACATGGCTTTTAAGGCATCTACACAGAAACACTACAAGGCACCAAGACTCACTCTGCAATAGTTTACCTTTAACACACTTCCAAAAAATATTGCATCATTTTTTCACTTGAGAACCAAGAGTATTACGATGGAAGTTCCATCAACTAACCTCAAAAGTCAAAAGTGAGCGCAAATGTCATATTAATTGAGGTGGAGCAGAAATGCCAAATATTTGAGAGCAGATTCAGCTCAGATTTTTTGGAGCAATGAAGCATGCTGAATCCGAAAATAGTACTTAATCTTATCGCAATATTTGGCTGTATTCAGAGGTTTTCAATTTTATACAGCTCTAATTTTAGCGTTTTCCATGTTTAATATACTAGTTTTCAAAAGTCACAAATGGGTGAAGTAATATCATATTTGAAAGGTTTTGACGATATAAATATATTGAAACCTTCTCACCTATTTTACCGTTTTATTTTCCGCTACGATTTTCGACAATTGACACTCAAAACATGAACAACGTTAAAATTTGGGTTGCATAAAACCGAAAATGATGAATATAGCCATATCTTGTCACAATTTTGCGACCGTTTTCGGATTCAGCATGCTCTCACTAAAAATTGCAGAGCTGAAACGATTCTCTGTGATTGTATTTTTCGCTCTAGCTGAATTATCATACTATGGCACCCTCGTTGGTGCCCCAAGCCTTTCCCTGTTCCATGTGCCCATTTGAATTATAAGCAAAGACAAAATTATGAGAAGGGAATATGCACAAGGAAGGATATATACTCAGACAAATCAGACAGACAAATCTGACAACACAGACGAATCCCCGCTCTGTTTTCACTTTATGGGGTTGATGGTCCTTTTTTCGCAATGGATATCCTACTTAAAAAACGTGCTTACCTTAAAAGACGTATCTCATCAGACACCACGTACTAAGGAGAGAAGAGCTCAAGGCAACCACATGATGACTGGGTAGCGCAGGAAAAATTAGTGGCAATAGCAGACACATGGGGGCTCAATGGGCTCAGGCCCCCTCACCCAGCAGCAATGTCAGAGTACCTATAGTAAATGCATAATTGAAGGCTGTTCTAAGGAATGGCAGGGGGAGGAAGGGAAGGGTGGGCTCGAGCCCCGCAGCCTCCGGCTTCTGACCAGTAGGTATTCTTTTTTAACTCCATGAGTTACCCGGGACTGAAAAGAACATAATGATTTACGCATTGATGCGCATGTTGTGATTATATGCACCCATTAACAGATAAAACCTATGAGGAATCACAAGCGTATAACTATACGGAGAATGAAAAAAACATGCGAACAGAAAACGCCCGGATTAGTACCGTTTAGTATCCAGTAAGTCAAAATAATGTGTTCCTAGATGCAATTTCCCAGCACAGCTTTATACTTCTTTCCAAGCATACCTTTGATAACATTGAAAAGGGCCGTCATGGATAAGAATGATTGAAACATTGCAATGTGGTCAGTTTTATTTTTTGATCCAATGATATATTACATACACATTTCAATATAGGTATGTGCCTCAGGGGAGATCCGGGGGAGAGTGCATCACTGTTTAAATGTACAGGTGCCATATGTTGAGACATTTCAGAGAGGATCGTTTTTCCAAGCAGCGACAGATTTTAAAACCCACGGTGGTCGCTGCCCCGAGGCGCAGCATTTCAATTTCTGACACACTAGTTTTGACAGCATTATTCGGCATGTGAAGGACCGTCATTTTTAGCACCGCACGTAGACACCTTCATATCCGTAAGCTGCTTTCAAGTATTTGATTCTGCTCTAATCATTTCGAAAGGTCCTTATGCACCATTGTACTCTACCACTATTCTAGATCGACGCGTTCTAGATATTTATTATGTGTCCTCATCTATTTTGATGGCTCCAGACGTAATGGGTGTAATACCCGGTGTTGTCATAAACAAAAAAAAAAATAACGACGAGACGAGCATTCCGCTGCAGTCAACTACCTCTATAATAATAAGTAGAATAACAATAATAATAATAATAACAACAATAACTAATAATAATAATAATAATAATAAAATAAAAATAATAATGTTTGGGACTTATCGACGCACCAGCTGCCAGGGTCACGCAGCGTCGCCAACCTTTTCCCTGTTGGGAGGGTTTCTCGGGAGCCAGCTTGCTCCTCGTTCAGGGAAGCCGCCGGGCCATGAAACCGGGTCGGCCACGTGGAATCCAGCTGTGTTGACTATTCCAATACCGTGCCCCCTACCTCTACCATAAGTAAGCTTCTAATTTCTTACTTTTCTATTTCTCTGTTCCAGTTCCCGGTAAATTTTCCACCACCCCATACCGTTACAGGCCTTCGTGAAAAAGATGCCCCGTGCCATGCGAGTGCGCAGTGAGTATCGAGTCATGCTTGAGTACGTTGGTAACCGATAGCAGACACTCGGTGACAGCTCACAAAATAGGCGGAACTAACAGCACCAGCTGGGGTTTAACGACGCGCCGACTGTCATGTGATAAAGCGTCACCGTTTCCACCGAACGGAGCGCTTCTTGGGGGATCAGGTTATGCTTGTTCGGAGAGCCCGCCGAGCCTTGGACCCGGGACCTGAGGCTCAGGGGACAGGTGCTTTAATAATGAGCAACGCATTCCCAATAAACGCCACCAAAAAGAGATCAACGCAAATGAAAAGGGCTAAAACCCAAAGGCAAAACTATTTGCCCTGGGAGTGCCATTGAGGTAAAAGAAACGCATTTTACTCACTTTCCACACAGAGAGCGATATTGCAATAGCACTTGCCAAATTAGGACACTTGATTCCAATAAAGCAGGCCCGCCGATTTGCACCAAGGGCCAATATGAGGATCCACGGGGAGTTTCGGCGACGAAAAACAGCACGGGGAAGGAAATTAGGATTCGCTTTGGACAAAAGTAATTTCTAGTCGTGGACCTTATTGCAAGTTCTGGGCATCTAGAAAACTGCCTACTTACAAAACGAAATTCAAGGGTTCGCTACAGTTTCTGGGGTTTTGACAGAGAAGTCAGTCTTGCAAGGCATATCTGGGCATCCTCTGCATTACATTTCTTTTGACCAATACATCGTCGTTTGAGAAAAAAGCGTCCCAGGAACGTTTATAAGACCCTTCCTGCGGCTTTTCAGCGCACCGTCCGCACGTCGACTGCGTTACACGCGAAGCTGCCGTAAAGTGAGGCAGAACTCCCCTCTGACTACGCTCATTTCTTCGCGAACAGAAGTTTCTGGCCGAACGAAATATTCTTCAGCGGGTATCCATCTTTGCTAAAGCTATCCTTCTCAACTATCCATCATGATTTTTCCTGTGCTTATCACTATAATACAAACATGAAAACTGAAAACAAGAGCAAAGATTCTATGTCATTAACAAGTTTTATGAGGAGACCATTAAAAAACAAGACGACAGAGATAGGTTGGCCGCCCACGGCAAGTCAATAATGAACAGGAGCTGCAGCAGACCATGCTTCACGTTTGGCCGTTTAAAAAGCCAGAGCATCTAATATCAATTCTCAAGCTACAAAAGTTTAAACACAACTGCAACAGCCCAACGCCAGGACGCTCCTCCCGGCGTCGGCAAAACTCCTCCAGCCGCAGCCAAACCGTCAGCCGCCGGCAGTCCGGCACAGAGGCCGCCACCGTGCACTGCCAACAGCTCCGAACCCGAAACTAAACCACAAGGTGACAGCACCGTCTCCGGAGAAGGAACACTGCAATCAGCTCGCAGCACAGCGGCATTGCCACAAGCGTCACAATGGTTCCTGACAGACTCCCCACACGGCCTCAACTACCGCATAAACTAACGAAGAACCCTGACCTGGCCTTATTCTTGGTTGTTACTGTCCCGCCCGTGAATATAAAATACCCCGTGCTGCCTGGCGTCTTTGGCTGAAAGCTCTGGGTGCAGTGGCCTTGGAGATTTCAGTAGCCATTAGTTTCAGCTTTGATTTCTGAAGAACTTCCAACGACGTGTGCTTGATATATATCACCCCAATTGAGTATCATAAAACATGGCTCTGGGCGGTGGCGGATAAAGGGGATTAGGGGGCAAGAGCACCCCAAAATGTCCGAGTACCTATAGTAAATGCATAGGCGGGGCTGTTCAGAGGCAATAGCAGGGAGGAGAGAGAGCTCGAGCCCCCTAGAGCCCCCCCAATGAAGTCCTGGATCCACCACAATTGAAAATGAAACGCTATAGGTAAATAAGTCATTTATCAATTTTCCAAACTCCTTCACCAATCAACTCAATCCCCCAAACGTCAGCAATGTTACGGTCCTGGGAACACCTTCAGTAATCTGGTAAAATATGCAAACCAAGCTCCAGGGTCCCCTCCAGTGCGCGTGCTGAAGAAAGCATACGTATAAACTGAGGTGCTTGGCATTTTATACGTATTGTTCAGGTTCCAGCACGGTCTAAGCATTGGTGTTGTAATAGCACAATACATATTTCAGAGTATTTTGAATATTTTGCAGTACCTCCTGATTAAAACAAAGTATGGAAAACCCATGGAGATAACCATCATACAGACTCTTTCACACTCAGTTACGTCTGGTAAACGTATTTGGTGCCCAAATCAAGAAGTAATTTCTAAAATCTACCAGCCGCCTTTCGGACGTGGTTTAATGTTCTCTATCAGCTGCATGTCTCAAATGTTCCCCGATGATTCACTTTGCTCAGAGAGTTGTAACGCCAGTCCTCTTGTAATCATTTCGAGCTAAATAAAAATATTTCAGCAAAATTGAAGAGGACGCATGACGGCAAAATGGTAATCAGCCTGTGTATTTCAAACAAAATATGACAGATAACTCAGATAAATACAAAACTACTATTTCCACAACAGGGCTCAGTAAAGACTCTAGATACCGATAGAAATAGCAAACATTCAAAATAAATGAACGGGTAAAATTCTGATAATCCCCAAACCGTGATGAGACACTCAAAGCATGTCTCCCAGTTGGTACAAATATGTGAAAACAGACCCCATTAACGGTTCGATAATCACCTCACCTCACTGAGCTCCAGGCGGGCCCGGCAAAATTCGTTGGGTAAAAACGCGTAATTGCCTTCGCCCTGAACATCACAGGCCATGGAATTTCCGGGTGAGTCTGTATAAAAGAGGCAGCTAGTCACCGAGGAGTCATAAGTCCCAGCAGCTAGCACCTCATAACATTCACCATGAAGATCCTGGTAAGCTCAGCTTTGCAAAGAACTACACAGTGTTCCATAGCGTGATGATTTTTAACCTTGCGCTACTTGACGAATTTTTTCACATTCCACCAGCCGTCTTTTGAAAGAAGCTTTGAATTTTGGCATCTGGCTGTCTCTGATTCCCTGACGACGAGACGTTTCGATTTTAGGGCCACAGGCACCAAATTCTAGCAAAATGTAAACGAGTTGGATAACCTTTCTTATTTGTCAACATGCTTGCCCAACCAGCATTTTATCAGAACAACACAATTTGACGAGGAGGTCCAATTTGTTCGTAAAAAGCTCAGCTTCCCAGTTACCTTTGAACCAGGTCAGTCTGACCATCATCCATCTCCTACAAAAAAGTTAACAAGCAAGTTGATGATCTCGGCCCCAAGAGAAATTAACATTGTTTCCTTTGCAGAGTGTTGCCGTGTGCGTGGCGGTTCTCGTCGCCGTGGTTTCAGCTGATCCCACCGGCTACAAGGCATCCAGAAAAGGATACAGCAAGGGATACAGCGCCCCAGTGAAGGCTTCCCGCAAGGGATACGTCGCCCCAACCAAGGCTTCCCGCAAGGGATACGCCGCACCCATCAAGGCTTCAAGTAAGGGATACGCTGCACCCACCAAGGCTTCCAGGAAGGGATATAGCGCTCCCAGCAAGGGATACAGCGCACCCAGCAAGGGATACAGCGCACCCAGCAAGGGATACAGCGCACCCAGCAAGGGATACAGCGCTCCCGAAGGGTGGCCCCCGCAAGGGTTACAGCAAGGGTGGATATCATGGATAAAACCCAATTTTGGACTATTTACCGACCCTAAAGTTAGTTGATGTGACTGCAGTAATGTAAGAAAAACTACTACCACTGTTGATAGTGAACAATGACGGAACACGTGTACACGCGCAGAACACACCACTTTGAATAAAGCTCTATACCAAATACAATCTTCCGTACCCGACGGGCGTTACGAATCAGATCTCACCTGATTACAAATGATTTCATTTCAGATGACAAACGAAACTGCAGCCTTTGAAGACACAGATACCTGTTTGAAACTGCCGAACCTCTCAGTGATTTCGTGTTTAAGCCTCTCCTGATAAGAGAAAGTAACAATAAACAGGCGTCCGTATGAGGGGGCGGGTACACGCCAACCATACTAGGCAGCGAAAAGAGAGGCGACGTTAGATAACCCGTCTGGATCTCTACCAAGAATGGCATATACAACTTTTTGGTCACGTCATTTTTGATGCCATTAAAGGTGAAAGTATGTTCTTATGGGAGTACAATGGAAATTTACGTTTTGTGCCAAAATGGTTGACATGATGACTTTAAAATCAACGCTTCATCTTCTTTCTCTGCTAAGGTATTTAACTCGCACATTTCCCCATGCATGTCCAATGCTTAATTGGAATGCATGGTCCCCAACTGACCCGAGGCATCCACAAATTGAAAAGACCGCATCCACAAATTGTTGTATTCGGTGACTTTATTCTGAGTATGAATCTCAGATTGAGCGATTAAGTCAGCGCTTATTGCTACACCTCTAGACATTTTTTAGGCCAGACCACTTGACCTGAAGTGGTGACCTGATAAGATCTGAACCTAAAACTCCATCAGCTACAAAAGGACTCCATAACAAGTATACCGAACAAGTATGCACCTAACAAGTATGCAGCCATTTTTATGTCTGCGCATAAACCTGGGAGGGTGCGGCCGTAACCGTCCGCCCAGTACCGGCGCGTGCTTAAGAACAATGCCCTCATTTAAACATAATACAAACTCAGAAACCTGCTGAAGGAAGGGTGCCATAAATGGCTTAAAGTCTGGTAGTAGTGACCTAAGACGCTAAAAAGATCATTAAAAAGTTAAAGTTTACACGCACCCCGCTGGGGGGCGAAATTCGCCCCCACCTCCCAGTTTTCCCCAGATAACGCAAAAACGAAGAGACGTAGAACAGCAAAAGTTACAGTACCTTATCACTGATCTATTTCCAACATGTGACAAAATTTTTAGTTAAGCTCATGTCAGGTCAAGGAGCTATTCAAGGTCAAGTGACCCGACCTCAAAACCTAAAATCACGAGTTTGAAGCAGCGCCCAGGGAACATCAGCGAACCTATCAGTTTGAAACTTCCACAATATGATAAGGTTATCATGGTGTACAAATCTGCTATCCCGGAATTTTGATATTGTTGACCTAAGGTGGGGTCAATTTTTTGGTCACCCCATTATAAGTCTATAGGTGAAAAATAGAATGGGCTCGTTTTCAGTAAATACTGGATAGATAAAGCTGAAATCCTAATACCGTCTATTCTTACCACGATCTTGACCATAGAGTTGAGTTTTCGTGCATCTGACCTCTCAAAGGTCATGTCAGGTTACGGGCAGCATAGAGTGATTGTTTTGCCAATAACTTCTCACTGAATTGAGATAAAGCTCCCATTTTGCTTGCGTTGTGCTTATATTATCACGGGGATTCGATTGATATGCAACATGACCATACCAGGTCACTCTGTGACCCTGAACTAACTCGAGGTCACGTCATTTTCACTATTTGACCCAGCAAGGTCATTTTAAACATCATTCGATTCGCCGCGATGAGAGGAATCCAATGACGCATAAAGATTTTCTCTAGCTCCCCTGAGGGCAGATCTAGAGGGAGAAACGTACAGTGGTCTGTTGTAAGCCTATGGAAACTTCTTTGACCTATGCTGACCTCAATATTGACCTGACATAAGAGTTCTTCGTATAAAATATATTTGTCTTGTTAAGAGCTCTCGAACGCCGGCCGTAGTTTTCCTTTACCTTTCGTGGGAAATGAGATACGGAGGGGGTGGGCGAAAAACGCCCCCCCAGCGGGGCGCGTCATGCAAGGGACACCAGCGGGGCGCGTGTTAATAAAGTTAAAACAGTTAATAATTTTCTGGATGAAATGAATTTATGTTTCGTTCCAAGTGCCGTACACAGAAATACAGGCCCTGATATGGGATATGACGAGTGAGTCAGCAGTTTGAGGACTGAATATGGGATGAGGTGCCGAATATGCATGAGAGCGATGAGGATACCGGGACATTTTTTGGCAAGGTGATCTACATGTGGCTCGAATGAGAGGTAACGATCCATATGTATACCTAGGTTCTTAACGTGTCTCGTCTCGGTTACGATAGTGTCGCCAACCCGGATGCTCACCCGTAGGAGATCTCGGAGCATGGCACGGGTGCCGAGTACAAGAACCCGTGTCTTGGAAGGATTTGATTTTCAGGGAATTTTGCGAAAACCAATCTTGAAGATTAGCGATGTCGCGCTCTAGAGCTGATATGATGCTGGCGGGATTTTGTTTTTGGGCCAGATACGATAGATTGGACATTGTCATAGAATTGAGCAATGGTAGCCTTTAATACGAAGAGGTTCATTTCGTTTGCGAAGACCCAAAACATCAGACAAGACAAACTTCTGCCTTGAAAAACGCCTGTAGAATTTCGAAGATTTTGACTGAATAGAAGAAAATCATCAAGTCAGTGTTTGTCTACCCCATGGAATAGAGATTCCATGGTCTACCCCATACTGCTTGAATTTTTCTAGCATTTCTTTGTGTGAGAAATGTCAAATCACTTCGAAAGATGAGTCAGGACAACAATGGAAATCTGACCGTCATCCATCGCGCGGTACATGTGATTAGTGACGACAGTAAGTGCGGTCTCAGTCGAATGGCTCTTTCGGTAGTCGTGCTGGGTAGGAGCGAAAAGGAAGTTTTTCGCAAAAAATGTACTGAGCTGATTGCAAGCGATTCGCTCGGTGATTTTCGTTACGGCTGGCAAGATCGTGATGGGGCGCCAGTTTGATGGGTTGGTTGTGTCCCCAATCTTTAGGTATAGGCACAGCTAGTCCGTGCTTCCACTGTTAGGGGATAATCCCGGTTGGACAATGACATTTATTTTCTAGATTCGCTTATCGACAGCGTATATTTCCACACGATTTCCGTGTACAAAAATAACAGTAAAACAAATAATCTAACCAACCCAGAAAGAAACAAACTATTCAAAGCCGTCAAATTATGTTCATTCAGAAGCGATGGGAAGGGGGAACACTTCTAAATATATTTCATTTCATACAGGTTTCTATAATATTTGAAACCTCTTCCAAACCTGAAAAACACGGCAGCGCTCACCTTAGCATCTATGCTCTCTCCGTGCACTCCCGGCCCCTCGGTGCATGGGGGCATGTTGGGTGACAGAAGCCATGTCCCTGCGCACCGCGCCGGGCACCTGTCAGCGTCGGTTCTGTTTGATCCATTTGATTGTTCATTCCACCTATTTGAATCCTGACATCGAACTTGTCTTTACGGTCTTTTCATCGACATTGAGACTTCTTATCGATAGTTGCATCTATCACTTTGTTCATGGTTGACTAAGTTCGCAAAATGGGCATACACCTCCACACGAATCCACGCGTATATATATATATATATATATATATATATATATATATATATATATATATGTTACAGAGAGTGCGAAATCCGGGAGTTCGCGAACTCCTAGGGATTTCGCGAAATCACTGACCAGCCAGGGAGTTCGCGAAATCCCTAGGGAGTTCGCGAAATCCCTAGGTGACCAGGGAGTTCGTGAAATCCCTGGGTGACCAGGGAGTTCGCGAAATCCCTGGACTTAGAAGTCAGGGAGTTCGCGAAATCCCGGATAAACACTCAGGGAGTTCGCGAATTCCTGACATTTAGTCAGCTCAAGGATGACTAGCTAGCATTGCGGACTATTGTTCTTATGATTTATTTCAAACAGTAACCGGACATTTTCCGTAAAAATCACGTATAAGGGAGGTTTTAAGCTAAATATTAGGAAGGTTTTAAGCTAAATATAAGGAAGGTCATAATTTTATTGTTGAGGTCGTAGCGATACATTTATCTAGTTTCGCTGATAAATATCGTACTGCAATGTAAAAGTTCAGTTGCTGCTGATTGCAAATGTGAATCGCGGGAGAGAAAGACACTGGCCCCGGCGGTTCCAAAACGCCCTGGTCCACTTCTAAAATTTTGTTTCCACACACTCCCCACAGAATACCCTTCGCCTTCACTGTGATTTGGTACTTGGTTATTTTATATTTATGATATATGTTATACGCGGATATAGGGGGGGGCAAAGGGGGCAGGTGCCCCGACCCCCCGATCGACCCTCGGCGCCCCCTGAAATGGTCACGTCGCCACTTTGAAATATCGCTTTCCATTCCTCGTCCCTAGGGATGTAAGAATCGGCGCCCACCGATAGGATTTTGCGCCCACCTGATAGGTTTTTTCGGTAAAAGGCACTGCCCTGGTCCGGATAGCGCCCCGCCCTCTCCCCCCCCGGAAGATTCCCCCGATCGGCAATCCTGGATCCGCCTATGATAGATCTGTATATTTAGTATTATACATATGCAGTGCATGGAGTCAGTATAACTACCCAAGTATTCAATAAAAGTGATCTACGCTATCACCACGTTTCATAATTATGTGATGCTACGGTTATTTTTATATCAAATCTACATTACAGAATAACGTTACGGTATTTTGTGTAGGTTGCATTATTATGGAATTTTACCTACGGATACGATAAAGAAAATGGTACAAAATCAATGGCTTAATAACTAGAATAAATCTGGGTATAACAGAGTTCAAAAAATGGCAGAAATATTTGCGCTACTGAAAAATGGAATAAATGCTCGGCAATGGCGCAACGCATTCACTTTTGAGCAAACCACGCCATCCGAAAAAGTATGTGCCTGACGCTCACATTTTTGAAAACTCATCACGTGTCTTTTAGCTGGTGGTGTCAATGAGGTGCCGGTCACCGAGATCAATTGCAAAGTCTCTTATGACTATGCCTTTTGATGGCTTAAAATCATCACAGTCAAAAACGTTTGGTATGAGTCTGAAACTAGTTTCGCGGGATGCAATTTTTAAGACGCGCAATGCCAGGGGTCTGAGCCACCTTCACCATGACGAGGGGTGGGTTACGCCCCTAAAATCTAATAACTACGCTAGTTAGCGGAAAAGTAAATGACGTTAAGCAGCACAACCTAAGCTTTAAAGGAAGTGTTCTATACATTCTTTTGTCGGGTAAAATCTGACGGCATTGGAAGCCAAAAAATGGTTTAATATGGATATGGTGATATAACTGAAATACAGTTCTTCAGTCCTACCATCTGATGTAAGACATACACTATATAAGGATTCACTATCTGAAGCTTTTCTGCATGCGACGTCGAATGATTAATAATGTGACTATTCTAGGTTAAAGCTAAGATTTGACCTGGCCTTGGATCAGGTCAATATCGAATTGGGTCAGAATGTATATCATTAGAACTGCAGAAACAAGACAACCCCAATGATACCAAAATATACAATTTAGCTCCGTTCCCAACAAAATTATTATGTTTGAACCATTTTACTGATACTTTTCCAACGGTGTCATCATGACTCATAATTGACCTAAGGTCATCGACTTCAGAAATCCTAAAAAAATTATGTGTACTCAATCGGCCCTTTATTCAATACGAATTTTAGATTGATAAATCAAGCTGTTCCTTGCTCGTGTTTTTTCTTTCTTTTTGGAGATGAGGTCACTTAACCTGCACAGATGTCCTGACCTGAAATGACCTGAACCGAAAATGTTGACAGGAGTTGTAAAAGCTTCAGGAAAAACTGTACTGGGTAAAGCAGCGCTGTGCGTAGCCGTTTTCAAGACTTGTGAAAAACCCAAGGGGTATGGTTCCCAATCCCCGCCCCGGCCATGCACGTACTCGGTACGAAGTCGGTCAGGTGCACCAACTGTAAGTACCATTACAGACTAAATTCT
The DNA here is from genome assembly GCA_034440635.1 of Lepas anatifera. Lineage (NCBI taxonomy): Eukaryota > Metazoa > Arthropoda > Thecostraca > Lepadidae > Lepas > Lepas anatifera. The sequence continues at coordinate 516,415 of JAOTON010001249.1, forward strand.
GAAGCGTTTCTTTCCAACTCACTTATCCCGCATCTGCGAGAGATCATTATCATATCACAACCCTCATTACTACACAAAGAGAAATGCTACTTATCTGATGGCCATTTCGTATACAATCTGGGTAAGGAAAATACAATAATGCTATATTATTTTCTGCATTAAGTTCATTAATGTATTCCAAAACTTTGGCAGTCTTTACTCGGCCATACTAAGATAAATTTTCAGAGCTGCAACAACGAAATAATTATTCTGCAAATTAACTTAGACCATATCTCTGTTTTCAGTTTATCAGCATACCAGAAGCGTTATACAGTTTCAGCTATAGCTGAACATAAGCAAGCTGACAACTATAGTTGTCGGCATAAACAAGATACGGAATAAAACAATTGTTACGCATATTTGTCATGTGCTATCTCATTGCCTGTTGTCATGACCGTGGCTGGAGCACTTAGCTTGAAGTGCATTTGCTAGCCCGCCGGAATCGACAATAAAATTTCTGAAAGCCTTGGCAATGTTCAAACGATGACAGGCGTGCCGCTTCTTACACCAAGAGCTTTTTCAAGGCCGACACTTCCTCCTGAATCAAAATATTGTTATTGGAAAATTTGTGGACGTCCATAGTACATTCCAACATAGAAATAGCTAAAATAGACATTTGTGAAGTATACCAGCTCTTTGTCCGTTTCTTTCGGCCAATACTTCCCATCAGGAGTTTGCTTTGTTAAGGAATCAAGATATTCATCACAGATGACAATGAAAAAGTAGTGGCATCTCTAGTTTGTTTTGAGCCCCCTCCACACCTACGGTAATATTGCATAAACCATGCACCTCGAGGAAGGCTAGTGACCCGAATAGTTTGTCAGCGGGCACAAGGACCCGGTGTGAGGTAGAGCTGAGGGTGTAAAATTAATTTTCAAAAATAAACATCAAGCAAAAATAAACTCAAGCAAAATACATCATAGAAAGAGAAAACATGGACGGGGAGTGTAAAACCAGATCACTGAAGGATCAGTTCTTCGGATTTAAACTATATGACATTTTGGCATCAAAGCATTCAGGTAGTTCGCGAAATCACGAAGTTTCAGTGAGTTCGCGAAATCCCTAGGGAGTTCGTGAAATCCGTTCCCTTTCCTGTAACGTATATATATATATATATATATATATATATATATATATATATTTCAAAGCCTGGGGCTTTCAAGAGCACCTAAATTTTCAACTGCTCTTCTCAGAACTTACAGGTACCAAAAGAAATTCGCAGTGCCTTGCCAAAAAATATTATTCCATTCTTTGAGGGCAATTACGTAATCATGTAAATGAATGCTTTAATGGCCAAAGTGAATTATTTTCAGCATGGACGGCCACGAAAACCATCATAGTCTGCAATTTCATCAAGGTGACACATTCCCTTTAACAAAACTTGTGGTACTTGGAGATGCGTCCTTTTGTCCTTGGAAGTCATTCTTTATTACCTCCTTATTTACTCACTTAATCGTAACCTAACACTCAGACATTTGTTGTAAAGATGATCTAGAATTTGTGCAAAACACCGTCCGATCCTAATTAGCTGTTTCCTTTCTTTGTACTGCGTTGCTCTGTCATCAAAAAGGTATTAGGTACCATACGTGTAATTGGTATGTGACATGCCTTAACTATACGGGGAGGGAACTCTGACAAGCTAATCCTTTCTGTTCCTTCCCTACTCGAACTTCTATCTTATACCCTAAAAAAATAATAAAAAGGTACCAGATGGACCTATGGGTTAGTCAAACCTTCTCTACCCGTTGCCATTGGGAATCTTTTTGAGGTAAGATATAACGTAGCCTGTAAGCTAACACAAAAACTGATAGTAAGCTGACCCGAGATGAACCAGTTTAATTCTTAAAAAGCCGCAGAAGCAATCAAGTATGAGACGTACCGATTATGGCAGCTAACCGTTTCGCCATTTTCAGATTGTCTCCAAAAAATTCAAGGGTCGCTAAAACATCCTCGCACTATAATAATTTTCTGAACCTGATCACGCTCTAGGGCACCAAAGCGAAGGGAAGAACACATTTAGGAAACACATGCACCAGACTTCTAGTGCTCTTCTGCACACATTCTCAGCTGAATACTGAGGCCAATCCTGTACAGGGCCTTCGACTGGTGACAACCTTGTTGCTCGGCATTGACTCCAGCCAAGCAAACGAAAATAATTTGTTCAAACAACCGTCAATTCCCGTCACCCCGTGAGCATGACACTGAGCAAATCCGGCATAATCGGTATAAAGATGGCAGGTAGCGGCCATAGCATCACAGTTCTCGGCAAACCAATCCACAGCCAACATGAAGCTTCTGGTAAGTATTTCGCTTACCAAAAAATCATTAATGAAAATCCAACGTTATTTATAAATCAAATATATGAAAACAGCTCAAGACAAACTAACATATTTCGTGTAATACGACAGTAATCTGAAAAGGCAAATGAAAGAAATGGCCATAACAGAACACGATTCAAAGTGTGGCCGAGCTATAAGGCAGCTAAGTACTAGCGAAATAAAACTCGTGCTATCGCTGTTCTCTGTTGCAGGGAGTCGCCGTGTGCGTAGCAGTTCTTGTCGCTGTGGCCTGGGCTAGCCCCACGGGTCACAAGGCATCCAGCAAAGGAGATACCAAGGGATACAGCGCACCCAGCAAAGGATACAGCAAGGGCTACACCGCGCCCACCAAGGCTTCCAACAAGGGATACACCGCGCCCACCAAGGCTTCCAGCAAGGGATACACGCGCCCACCAAGGCTTCCAACAAGGGATACAGCGTACCCATCAAGGCTTCCAGCAAGGGAGACAGCGCACCAACCAAGGGTTACAGCAAGGGTGGATATCATGGATAAAGCCAATCTCGGACTAGCCTCCAAAAATGAGGTGATTTGATTCAAAACAATGAAAATTTAAACTTATTTCCGACTATGATTTTGTCCAATACCACGCCATGTACACGCGGAGAATATACATCCGTCTGAATAAAGTTATCGATCTGATGCAAGAATCTCTACCTAACAGGCGTCACAGATCAGATCTCCCTGGTTTCACCTTATCCAATTTCAGCTTTTGGACACACGAAGCCGTGCTTCAGATTCCAAGTATTTCGGCGATGTCTTAACTTCACATTTCCAAGAGAGGGTAACAATCACAGCACAAGACCTTAATCAAGGTCTTTATTTCTATGTACATTAATTTGAGCTGAACTTACCAATATACAATATTTACACGCATCTATAACATAGACTAGGTGACCGAGTTAAGCACAATCATATTCCTTTTCTATATTTGCTGATCAACACTCAATATTTCCACAGTATTTCCGGGCCGAAACACAACAGCATTGCAAATAAATTAGCAACCCATTAAGAAATAACAAACTGTTCAAAGCCGTTTCCTTCCGGCAAGGGCGTCTGACTCAGAAACGGTGGGTAGAGGAGGGGAGGGGTAACGTTCCCCTGCTAGTTTCTCTAGAACAATATGCTATGTCTGGAATGCATCAATCCTTTCTCGTCCCCCCTAGTTGGACCAAGTCCTCCCTCCCAGGTATGTAAAAGGCCCGATGAGGTTCGGAGAAACGGTGTAGTGACGCACATGACAAGAGCACACTGGATCTGGTGCATCAAACAATAGCAATGGTGCAAAATAAAACTCAACACCAAAGTTGGATCGTCAATTCTTGGAAAACTAAAGCATATGCCTAAATCAGAGCCTTCTTCACAATTACCTGAGACTGAAAAGATAAGAACATTCTTGCTTTTCAAACGCCCTTGTCTTCAACAATCAAAAAAGAAAGAACGCGATAAAAAGCAAGAGATATGGTCCACATATGAATGCTATCAATTTTTCACAGGGCAAAGATTTTATCGACGCCTGAACAAAGCGCGCCAATCTTAGCCGTAACACCCCGCGTCTTTGCTCCCTCCGTGCACTCCCGGGCCTCTAGGTGTATGGGTACGCGGTGGGTGCCAGAAGCTATGCCCCGGCGCCACAACGGGCGCCTCCCAGCGCGGCTTACTACCCAGTACTGACAGTGGCCTGTTTATTGTTTGGCTGTTTATTCCAACTACTTGAATCCTGATCTCGAATTTGCCTTTGCTGCCTTTTTCCACATTGATACTTCGTATCCTTAGTTGCATCTATCACTTTATTCAGCGTTGCCTAAGGCCGCAAAATGACCATAAGCGTCCACTCGTCCGAAAACCCCAACGATGATGACCACTCACCAGTCTTCAAATATATATTGCAAACGGGGCTTTTCAGCCCTGTAGATTTCCAACATATGTCGTTAGAACTTACAGGGACAGAAACGAAACTTTGATTACCTACATGTTAAAAAATACATTTTTCGCATACTTTTTTAAATAATTTTGGGTTGTGTCTCTAAGTCATGGACTTGCCCCCCACCCAGCCCATGGGGTGTAGGTTTCGTCCGCCGCCCCCGGCCTCGGGGCCTTGTGGTCTTGGGCCGCCACCCCTGCCCTCGGCTTTTAAAGCAATCGGAACGAAAACCTTGCGCAAAATTACCAACAGTGACGTCAAATTGGTTCTCACGAAAGTGTTACCCTTTCCCTTGTCTTCCTTTTCGGGGATAATGAAAGAATACTTTCATAAAGGCGTTTCATCATCTGATGTAACAGCTTCATCAATCTCCTTTACGTCAATATCGAAATTCTAAAAGGATCATCGTTGATATTTTTTGTGAACTGCGTTCTAATACGTTTATCACAGCAAATATTCGTCCAATTCATACATTTTGAAAAAAATATAGAAAAAAGTTCAAAATGAACCCAGACAGTGAAATCAACCCAGAAAACAACCAATGACAGAACACCTACCCAAATGGAGTTTTCCAAACGACAATAATACTCGGCGCCGACAACTGCCTATGCGCGTGTTAACAAAGATGTACCACAGAAATTGCAAATGTTTTGTTCAGAACTTAATTCTGCATGTCCTAACACAAATAAAGATAAAACTAGCTTCTCTTTGGCCTAAAAGCGACCCAAACAAAATAAATTATGGAATTATCTTTCAGTTACGGAAACCGCTACTATAAGTCCACAAAGGGAAGATGAGACCGGCCAAAAAAACGTACAATAAAACAGCGAAGACAAAAGCAATATCAATACCTGGCTTCACGTGCACTCTAGAAAAATTCAGACCAAGCGTTTTACACCAGGCGACAGGGGCGACTCAGTTTGTAGACAAAAATCTTTCGAATACAGCGTCTTCGAAGAACACTGAAAGGTCAGTGTCTCAAATTCGAGAACAGGGAGGGACAGGGTTGAAAAAACCCGGGTTTTTTATAAAAAGCCCGTGGGTCGGGTTTTTGCGGTTTTTTGTGGGTTTTTCCAGGTTTTTTTTTTGTGTTATAGCATTCTCGTCACCCCGTTTCTAGAATGATGCCATTGTTTGAGCACGCATTAAGACTGTGATGCTTTCAATATCATCGTTCCTTATCAGTCTTTGCCTCACGTGGCGGAGGGGAGAAGAAGCTCCTATTCCCCAAGCTATTCTGAACTACCCGATTGACGGCTGCGTGCAGAACCCTTCATAGTTTTATGGGCACCCATGGATAAGAAAAGTGTACCGACTTTTGACCAGAATAACAATTTTTTGGGGTTATCAACTCATCCACTGCTATGGTTATACGGCGTTGTCGACTCTTATTACTGTTTTCTCATAGGGAGCCGGGTTCTCCGTACTCAAAAATCAACCCGAAATAAACCCGGACGACCCCGTAGAAAGCAAGTGCGACAGTACCGCACCACTGCGCCCCACATGAATTTACTTTCACTTTTCTAAATCAGCTCATATTCCTCAGGGACAAATGCTAGCGCTGGAAATCTTAGTCTGGTACATCAATAAGGGCCAGATCACAATTCTCAGAGCAGAGCAGGGGTGTATCCATTATTTGCTCAGGGGGAAGGGGAGTGAATATAGACTCGGGGGCACTGCACGGGGCTCCAAGTGCAAAGATCGTAATGAAAATAAAAAGAATGTCAGCGGTGGCTGATGTGATTGCGGAGTGAATCGGTGTGGTTCACGTGACTTTTATTGGCTGTTTTTACCTCCCTTGCTTGTCTTTGCTTATCTAGCTGAATAAAGCGTGGTATCCTTTGTATTATTTTGTGAACTGGTGACCAACTCTGAGGTGCCCCCAACACGAATTCTTTGGGCAGACTGATAAAAATTGGCCGGCGCCTTGAGACAAAACCTCCCCTCCCGCCAGAAAAAACTTTTGAGTCACCCCTAAACGAGTCTAGGGATCCCAGAGACCACTCTGGGGGCCCCACGAACCAAGACAAACTCTTCAAGGCTCTCGAGATCAACACTGCGGGCCCCAAGAACAATTATTGGGGTCTCCCGAAACCACCTCGGGGGACCCTAAGGACCGAATCTAGGGACCCCGAAACCAACTTTAAGCCAGGTTCGAGATAAACTCGATGGGCCGACGCGACAAAACCTCGAAGGCCTTGGAGACCAATTCTGAGGCCACCGAGACGAATTCTTAAAGGCCATCCGAGAGCAGCCCTGGGCTCCCGGAGAAAACTTTTCAGATCCCCAAATCAGACTCTTGGGCCCACCGAGACCAACTCTGGTAGCCCTCAGAGACCAGGTCTGGGCGCCCCCCTGTGACAAGCTCTTGAGGGTCCTCCAGGGCAACTCTGGAAACCCCGAGAAAACTTTTGGGGCTGCTTCAGAGACCAAGTCTGGGGGCCCAGAGATAAACTCTGGTATCCTGATAGCTGAATATGGGGGCCCCCAATTCAAAATTTTGGTGGGCCCTGCCAGACCAGCGCTTGGGCCCCTGAGACTTGCTATTGAGAGTCTCCGAGACAAACATTGTGATGGTGTCCGTCTTCTTATAATCAACTTGGGGAACATAAATCAGAAAACGACAGGAGGCCGCGTGGGAAGCCCTTTACAGAGCTTAAGTTCAGCCAAGGGGAGAGGCGGTCGCCCACCTTGGCTGCGCGCCTGGAGTACAACACGTGACTCCACCACGATAACCCTTAGAGGCTCCATGAGCTGGACAATGAAACTATTCGTGTGTCTCAGGCCAAAGTCAGTCAGAGTCACAATCTGAGACTGCACTGTTACTTGGGCATATTTTGAACCTGCAGAAATGTTTATAAATTTGTTAAGATATATATAATATATACATTGAATTCTGGAAAAACTGCATCATACAGACAAAAACTAACGTCATATTCAGAGACAGTATTGGCCTTATCCAGTGACTTTTACCTGTTGTAAAAAATCATAAAATTTGTGTTGCACAATGTGCAATTTATATGACATGTGGATTCTTGGGAATTATTTTCCTGGTAATACGGCAAGGATTTCCAAATGCACTTTTAAGGCAGTTTTCCAGTGGGTTGTATGAGGTGGCATATGGTACTAATTCTTCTAAACTTTGGCATATTCTACACATAACAAGGCTTAGTAGCTTTAAAATTGATGTGAACAGCAAAAAGACAATATCTTTACTCAGGGGCATCCAGAAAACGTTTTATGAAAAACCCAGGTGGGTTTTATCGACTAAAAACCCACTAAAAAAAAAACCGGGCAGTGGGTAGTGGGCAGGCCAACCCTGGGGAGGGATGAGGTATAAGCTTTCAGCCAAGCAGCAAACTGGAGGCCAGTCTACCGCAACGATCCACCACTTCCAGACTTCTTCAAGACCAAAAGATGGCAGATCACTCTGCCCCAGCTATCCACCAGTTTCAAACTTCTCCAAGAACACCAAAAAATGGTACGCCGCTCTGCTGCAACTACCCACCAGTTCCAACCCCCTACAGGACCAAAGAGTGGCAGGTCACCCTACCCCAACTATCCACCGGTTTCAGCCTCCTCCAAAACCAAAGAATGGCACGTCACTTTGTCCCATGGCTATCCACCAGTTTCAACCTCCTGCAAGACCAAAAAATGGTACACCGCTCTGCTGCAACAGTCCACCAGTTTCAACCTCCTCCATCAATAAAAGAAGGTCAAACCTTTCTTTTTCAACCACAGGTATCCCCTGAAATGGCGGCGTACCTCCCGTCGTTTCTCCATCAGTTGTTCAAATGATCCTGTCTATTGGACCAAACAAAAGCAAAGCGAATATCAATCATTACTACCAATGTTCAGTCACCATCACAACATTCTAGCCCAGAATTGTACTTACAGTTTTATATGATAATACAAATGTTTTTTCGGATACCAGACAACACGAAATATAACAAGGGCGTACTTTTTAGGCTTATCTATTATGTAATTCAGAAGACATTGTTTGCACAGAAAACAGATGAAACCAGCCTAGGCATATCAAACTGTATGAGTGCGGAAAAACAGTTGTTTCTTCGAGGTCTCAATATATGCCCCTACTTTACTGAAAACGGACCAACAATAATTTTTAATAGACGCGTTATTTACCAGATTGTGGGGACTACGTGACCAGCACGTTTGAGGTGTCCCAAAACACAAACAATGGTTCTTAATTGAATACTTGAAGCTTCACTGATCCCTCCGGAAGAGTGCACTTATATCGACATTGAAACAGTTAAAAAACTATGCAGTACCCATACCATGTATGGCCACCACATGGAACGCTCAATTAACCAAGCCATGCAAACACAAAAAAACAGGGGAGGGGTACTCTTCCCGGCACCGCTAGCATTAAGCTCGGAAATTACGGTATAATCTGTATAAAAATGCCAGACCGCCACAGAAGAATCACAGTTCCCGCCAAGCAGCACAAGAGTCAACATGAAACTTCTGGTGAGTACTAATGCTCAAATATGAGGCCACAGATTCATCATTCATAAAACGAAACATTGCAGTTTCTATTTCACACTGTCTCGGTCGTTTCATATAGATTAAGGTCAATTTTCGTCCCTATAGGGCACATCAACACCCAGTCAACTCTTGTACTAGCAGGACGTCATACCTGTTTTATTTTGCAGAGCGTTGCCGTGTGCGTGGCAGCTCTTGTCGCCGTGGTTTCGGCCGATCCCACCGGCCACAAGGCATCCAGCAAAGGATACAGCAAGGGATACAGCGCGCCTACCAAGGCTTCCCCCAAGGGATACGTCGCACCCATCAAGGCTTCCCCCAAGGGATACGTCGCACCAACCAAGGCTTCCCGCAAGGGATACGTCGCCCCAACCAAGGCTTCCCGCAAGGGATACGTCGCCCCAACCAAGGCTTCAAGCAAGGGATACGCAGCACCCGTCGAAGCTTCCAGTAAGGGATACAGTGCATCCAGCAAGGGCTACAATAAGGGCGGCCGTTGATACCCTGGTTAGGTTTCATCTCTTTTGGAAGGTATCAGCTCCTCAAAAAATCAATAAAGCTGGCGCCTCCCAAGAACACTCCTCCGCAAATATCTCTCTCCCTATGAAGGCTTGTCTGCCCGCAATGTACTGAAGATGAATAAAAGCTTCACCCCAGGTGTATGGTGCTATATGTGAAGTGACAGAGAGGTGGCAGCCTGGCCACAGCTAAAGGGAGATCAGCTCAGAGGAGGAGCTGAAAGTTGTTGATACCAACACTTTCGGCAGCCAAAACGAAACCAACTGACATGTTGGCACACACAAATACCATACAGATGTAAGAAGTGAGTCCACACTCCACCAGACTATTTAACTATTAACACGCGCATTGACGGGGGTCTGAGCCACCTTCGCATTGACGGGGGGCGGGTACCGCCCCTAAGATCTCGAGAACCACGGTAGGTACCAAAAACGGTAAACGGCGTTGGGCTGCCCATCCACTTCCCATCGAAAACATTGGAACCATTTTTTGTAGGTAATTTAAGGTACGAGAGGTCAAACATGCCCGTCATAGGGATAACATGTAAATTCAGTTTTTCGGCCATTAAATCTGAACAAGTAAAGATAGAGCAAAACGACTTGAACTTATGAATCCTCTTGAAGCCGAATCGAATGATATATAATTTGACCTTGCTAGGTCAAATCAGGATTTGACCTGACCTGAGGTCGGTAGGGTCAAATTATATAAAATGCATATCATTAGAACCGCAAAGCCCAGGCGAGTCTAATGCAGCTAAAATAAATGCTCTTCACCATCCGTTACTGAGTTATTCCGTAAAACCATTTTCCCATGTATTTCCAATGGGAGGTCATGCCTCGTACCTGACCTTAGGTCATCGATATCAAAATACCGGAACATTTTTGAGAACTCGGTGGGGCCATTATGTGATATGAGTTTCAATCGGATAGTTCACCCTGCTCCGACTTATGCTATCTTAAACTTTTTTGAGGTTGGGTCCTTGACCTGTATGGTGACCTGACCTGAGTGACCTAACCTTAAAATTTTCCGAAGTTGTAAAATGATGAGGGAAGGTATAGTACGGCGGCGCTCGCGCCTTTTTGCTATTCCGAAAACCCGGGGGCGGTGTTTGTTAATATTCGGCCAAGAGAGATTTAGATAGGATATAATTCCTAATCCACTTTTCAACTCCAATCGCGTAATGAAAGCAACTATTCGAAGGAGAAATCCGCCACAGAAAAGAAGGCTTACCATATGGACATTCGAATCAAGCTAAAGGCCTGTTACTTCATTTCCTAATAATAATGTAAAACTCCTTCGGTGTTACTAATGAAACCGCGCCTGGAATTCCTTCACTAATAGACCCACACTCCTAGTTCTATTTTTTGGATTTTTTGCAGCATGCTTTTCCATGAGGAGAGATAATCCCATGTCTCCGGCTGGAACATATTTCCACTGAGCATTGTCTACGGCCAGCCACCTTTCTAGGGCAAATTTCATACTTGGGGGAAGATGCAATAGGACGCTTTTTAGCCATTAAATGACTCGGGCGAGAGAAGCTCTGGTTTGGCGGAGGTAGATTTTCAATTCGTGAGTGCAAACAGTCTTCCTGCCAAAGCTATTCCCAGTACTAATTTTGTCCAACAGACAGATTTTTACCCACAAACATATCCTTTCAGTCTTCTATACCTCCTTCTCACCTGCCGCTAATTGGACCGTTCCGTATAAAAGTCAGGACACGGGACGGGGAAGGCCAGGGCAATGTATATCAAAAGAGCGTGAAAAATCTTTAATATTAAACAATTCTGGTGAATGTGAAATACAACTTCAACGTTAAGGTGGGGCCATCATTTCCTCGGAAATAAATTTATCGAGGTGAATCACAGACACCAAGTCGGGAAATTCCTCGGAGGCACAGGCACAAATTAGGCATCGCCACAGGAAAATGTTATGCTGGTTTTTGTGGGTGGAGGCTTCCAAACACTACACAAATGTTTACATAGCTACCTCGTCGCCAAGGTTAACAGCATAAGAACAGCGGATACTCCTTCTATAGGAGAGACACATGGGCTGATATCATCCAATAGTAAGGAACAAATATGACGTGAGGGGCTAGTCGGTGTGGGTTGTCCATGCTGAAATAAACACTCAACAGCAGAAATAGGGTATCCTGAGCATTAGTATCCCCTCCCACTGTGCTTCCCATCCACCTGCACCCCAGTGTTGAACAAGGATGGCATTTCATGCTTTTTCAAACGTTGTTTCGAACCTGTATCTCATGTTCTGCTGTGTATCATCAACACCAGTTTAGTCACCGGCATCGTCCCAAAACCCTGGAAACTCTCTGTCATCAACCCATTTATAAAGCGGCGGGTGCACTTACCGACCCCTCCTCTTTTCGGCCGATATCTCTCGTTCCCTGCATTGCCAAAATTGTTGACGCATCGTTCACGGACGCTCTATTCGTACTTCGCGTGCACCTCTTTCTGAATGCCAACATGGTTTCGGCTCAACCATTCTACTGAAACAGCACTAGTTGAGTAACAGATACATTTTGAAATCCATGGATAACGGTGAAGTCTCCTTTTGGTACTTTTGGATCTCGCAAATGTTTTGACGTTATTGATCACTCAAAATTGATAGAAAAATTGGAGCTTTATGGCATTGACTCCAAATGGTTCCGAGTTATCTTTCCGATCATTACCAGTACGTCCGTATGGCCGCTAAAACACCTCATCAGTTCAAACCATCGTGCGGCCCGGCCATTCGCTCATGTCGGATACAAAATTCTAAAGCCGCAAAAATCCTATGGGCGTATATCAGGTACTTGTTTAGGCCCCCTTCTCTCCATCTTCTCCAATGACCTCAATCTGTATGTAAACACTAGCGTCAAATTGTACAGTATGCCGATGATACCCAGCTCATCATTTCCGGAAAAACACACCCTTCGAACATGATTCGGAAATGGAGGCGCGCTGGCCACACTCCATAATTGGTTCACTCAAAATTCGATGAAGCTAAATTCGCAAAACCCAACTTTTGGTCTTAGGAACTCGGCAAGTTCTTCGCGATCTTCCCCAGTAACTCTGTCCGTGAACGGTGCACAGTAACCGAAAGTCAAGAGTAAGAATTTAGGCCTATTTGTGGACAAAACTCTTTCTTCGAAACCCATTGACCAGATGGTTGGTAGTGCACCGGCCTGCTCATCGGACTACACCATGCCCGGCACCGTCTACCCCTGGTACTATCAAACCACTCGTCGGTCTGTTTTGTCCGTGCTGCGGTACTGCTAAGCGTGTACGGTAGCTGTACTGCTCGCGTTTGCATAGGTGCGAAGTTATAAACTTTGGCGCTCGTGTGGTTACCGGACGTGAAAACGAGAACACATCAGCGACGCCGTGCGGTCTGGGATGGCTGCCTGCGTGAGCTCGGCTACCACTCTCTGTGTCTGCTAAGCGAGTGATGGTAACGGGCGAGCCGCTTACCTGAAGCGTCGCTCGTGACTGGCGTGAATTCGAAACCGCACTACTCGCCAGACGTGATTTATGCCTCCGCCTAGAACTGAAACTGGGGGGGTTTTGCACCGTGCTGCGCGATTCAACGGACTGCCACCGGCGATCCGGGTGGCTCCCTCTCGCTTCAAACGACGCCTAAAAGCATCTGCTCGGTTGATGGTGTACCCGTTTTGATCGACTTTTCTTGACTTGACTTGTACCATTTGACTGTCGCGTGTCTGTCCCATCCCTTTTTGACCTGGGCTCATTAATAGCCATTGATATGGATGAGCACCGTGTGTTGAAATAAATAAATAAATAAATAAATAAAAACGCCTCCATCTCAACGCCAAAACAAAATTCAACCAGAGAGATGGAAAAACGCAAACCAAGTTATTCATGGTCTCTAAATAGTCCCCAAGAAATGATTACACAATAATATCCGACATCCTATTTGTTCAAGAAAATACTTCGTTAATGACTGTTAGAAGACGTATGATAAGAATATCGCATTTGTGGTTCAAATACAGGTTTGGCTACGCTGCCATAGAGCCAATATTTAAGCATCACTTTTGTGGTGGAAAACAAATGATATACCAAACCAATGTGGAGAAATGGCCCAATCCAAGGCTTCATTTATTGACGCTGTATATAAAGTGAGCAGGGAGAACAACGCAAACAAAATGGCAAAAAATATAAACTCCATCACAGATTCACAATCTCCAGCAAAGCTATCGACCACATATTGAAACTCTGCTTAAGAAACCGCATCAAAACAAACATGCGACATCCTTCGACTTGATCATGCAATCATTTACACCACTGCAGTAAGGGGATCAGGGCTCCGATGGCTCAAGGTATTTGGAGCGCATAATTCTGATAAATTTACGCATTTAAAGCTTGGAGCGGGTGAAGTGGTGAACAGTCCAAAACTGAAACCTTTAAAATTTCGGAGGATAAGTTGAGGTCACCAAAGCTAACAATACGCTACTTCATTCTGGAGAGAGTCCAAAGGGATCACAATTTTTTGGAGCAAACGTTGCACTGAGCTGTATATAAAAATAGACATTTTCAATTTATATTTCCCGTTTTTTATATGCTTTACTAACCAACGTTTTAGGGCATGTATCAGATACTACGCAATGTATACAACAATCCGTTAAAGGAATTTGGTACCGTAACAATGGGATTTGAACTGACATAGCCATCTACAGAGCATACCCAAATACCACTTAATCGATGTTTCATTTGTCCAGAAACTTACCTTCAAAGAAAAAGGTAACCTAGCCCCTATCGAGTATCGACCCAGTCTTCCCTGGTCATGTTTATGTACTATATGCACCATACTAGACGTGGTAACCTTCCGTATGTACATTCGATTATAAATGGGTATAACATGCTTTATCAATTGTCTTGAAACGCAACATATTCTTTAATAGATCCAGCAAAATAGAGGGAATCGATACAGTTTATTTGCTTCTAAATGATAAACTCTTAACTCGCACCCCACTGGGGTCCCTGGCATGACGCGTCCCGCTGGGGGGGGGCGTTTTTCGCCCCCCTCCCCCTCCGTATCTCATTCCCCACGAAAGCTAAAGGAAAATTACGGGCGGCGTTCAAAAGCTCTTGACAAGACGAAGAGATTTTATAAAAAAGTATTTTTATGTCAGGTCAATATTGAGGTCAGCATAGGTCAAAGAAGGCTCCATAGGCTTACAACAGAACAGGGTACGTTTCTCTCTCCAGATCTGCCCTCAGCTAGAGCAAATCTCTATGCATCATTGGATTCCTCTCATTGCGGCGAATCGAATGATGTATAATATGACCTTGCTAGATCAAATAGTGAAAATGACCTGACCTCGAGCTATGTCAGGGTCACAGAGTGACCTGGTATGGTCATGTTGCATATCAATCGACTCAGCATGACAGTATAAGCACAATGCAAGCAAAATGGGAGCTTTATCTCAATTCAGTGGGAAGTTATTGGCAAAATAATCACTCTACGCTCCCGTGACCTGACATAACCGTTGAGAGGTCAGATGCTCAAAAACTCAACTTAATGGTCAAGATCGTGGTAAGAATAGACGGTTTGAGGATTTTTAGCTTTATCTATCCAGTATTTACTGAAAACGAGCCCATTATATTTTTCACCATAGACTTATAATGGGGTGACCAAAAAATTGATCCCACCTTAGGTCAACAATATCAAAATTCCGAGAGCAGATTTGTAGGCCCTGATGTCCTTATCATATTGTGGAAGTTTAAAAATGATCGGTTCGCTGATGTTCCCTGGGCGCCGCTTCAAACTCGTGATTTTAGGTTTTGAGGTCGGGTCACTCGACCTTGAATAGCTCCTTGACCTAACAGAACCTTAACTCAAAAAAGTCAGATGTGTAAAATTAATCAGGGATAAGGTACTGTAAGTTTCGTTGTTCTGCATCTCTTCGTTTTTTTAGCTATCTGGGGAAAACCAGAAGGGGGGCGAATTCCGCCCCCAAGCGGGGCACGTGGTAACTAAGAACACTTCATTTGAATGCGTATTTATTTCTTGCGCAAATCAAACAGGTCCAATCTGGAACAACGCATTGCCAGCTTATGCGCCGATTAGAGGTCCCACTAATTTGGAGCCTTTTATTCCTAACACAGGAATATGACATCAAACAAGAGCCCTGTTCCAGCTGTCAGCACAGTTTTGTCAGCAGGACCTCTAACCTCTCCTCCAGAAAAGAAGCATCAGCGCCATAATCGCCTCTTGTTTGTGCTAAGGAAAGGGAACTTAAACCTTTATACCATTAAAAAAATATTAGGCTGCCACTTCATGCACTTACAATTTTTCATCAGCGCAAACAGCAGGTCATCAGCCCATAAAACCTCTAGAACTAGTTCCCGGGAAGAGGCTACAGTCCTGTGACGTAGCTACGTCACAGGACTGTAGCGTAGGCGCGTAGGCGCAACGCGACCCGCTGATTGGTGCTGACAAAACTGTGCTGACAGATGGAACAGGGCTAGGGTATTAGCCTTACCAGCCCATTTTGAGCAAAGATAAGACCAAAGCCCAAAAATGTTATTCACGGCATGGATTGCCACTAAAACCACCACTAGCTCGAATTGCACCAAGGTGAAACATTTGCTTTAAAAAAAACTTCTGGTACTAGATGGACGAATAAATTGATCAAACCTTCACTCCCCGCTGTCACTTGTAAAAACGAACAGGCAAAAGCAAAAGATATACCGAGTATAGCGGGGCACTCCTACGCCAATTTCTGGTTATCTGCAACAATCAAAGGGACGGTGAGAAACTCTCAGACTTGAGCGAAGGGAAGAACACATTTAAGAAATACATACACCAGACTTCTAGTGCTACAATGTACAGTGTACACATTCTCAGCTGAATAATGAGGCCAATCCTGTACAGGCCTTCGACTGGTGACAACCTAGTCGCTCGGCATTGACTCCAGCCAAGCAAACGAAAATAATTTACTCAAACAACCGTTAATTCCCGTCACCCCGTGAGCATGACACTGAGCAAATCCGGCATAATCGGTATAAAGATGGCAGGTAGCGGCCATAGCATCACAGTTCTCGGCAAACCAATCCACAGCCAACATGAAGCTTCTGGTAAGTATTTCGCTTACCAAAAAGATCATTAATGAAATCCAACGTTATTTCTAAATCAAATATATGAAAACAGCTCAAGACAAACTTAACATCATTTCCGTGTAATACGACAGTAATACTAATCTGAGTAGGTAAATTTAGGAGTCACCCGTAGCTCAATACAACTCAAAGACTGGCCGAGCTATAAGGCAGCTAAGTACTAGCGAAATTAAACGCATGCTATCGTTGTTCTCTGTTGCAGGGAGTCGCCGTGTGCGTAGCAATTCTTATCGCCGTGGCCTGGGCTAGCCCCACGGGTCACAAAGCATCCAGCAAAGGAGATACCAAGGCATACACCGCGCCCACCAAGGCTTCCAGCAAGGGATACACCGCGCCCACCAAGGCTTCCAGCAAGGGATACACCGCGCCCACCAAGGCTTCCAGCAAGGGATACACCGCGCCCACCAAGGCTTCCAGCAAAGGATACAGCGCGCCCACCAAGGCTTCCAGCAAGGGACACACCGCGCCCACCAAGGCTTCCAGCAAGGGATACAGCGCGCCCATCAAGGCTTCCAGCAAAGGATACAGTGCACCCACAAAGGCTTCCAGCAAGGGATACAGTGAACCCATCAAGGCTTCCAGCAAAGGATACAGCGCACCCACCAAGGGATACAGCAAGGGTGGATATCGTAGATAAAAGCCAATATCAGACTATTCGTCTAGCCTGCAAACATGAGCTGATTTGCTTCAAAACAATGAAAATTGTTTAACTATTCCCGACTATGATTTTTCCCATACCGAGCCATGTACACGCGTGGAATATACACCGGTCTGAATAAAGTTATCGATCTGACGCAAGATTCTCTACCTAACAGGCGTCACAAATCAGGTCTCCCCCATTTCACCTTATCCAATTTCAGCCTTTGGAGACACGACGCCGTGCTTGAGGTTACAAAGGATTTCGGCGATGTCTTATCTTCACATTTCCAGAAAAGAGAGGGTAACAATCGCAGAATAAGAACTTAATCAAGGTCGTATATACATTCGTTTGCACTGAATTTATCGATACGCATAATCTACACGCATCTATAACATAATAGACCAGGTGACCAAGTTAGGGACAATCACATGCTTTTTCTACATTCCCTGATCAACATCCAATATTTCCACACTATTTCCGTGCGTAAAAACAACAACAGTAAAAATAATAACAAAAAACTATAAAGAACTAACTAACTTTCCTTCCATCAAAAACTTCTGATTAGGAAACGATGGATAGAGGAGAAGTAAATTGTCCAGTGCTAGTTTCTCCAGAACAATATGACATGTCTAGAATGCATCAATCCTTTCTCGTCCCCCTGGTTGAACCAAGTCCTCCCTCCCAGGTATGTAAAAGGCCCGATGATGTTCGGAGAAACGGTGTTGTGACGCACATGACAAGAGCACACTGGATCTGGTGCATCAAACAATAGCGATGGTGCAAAATAAAACTCAACACCAAAGTTGGATCGTCAATTCTTGGAAAACTAAAGCATATACCTAAATCAGAGCCTTCTTTACAATTACCTGAGACTGAAAAGACAAGAATATTCTTGTTTTTCAAACTCCCCAGTCTTCAACAATCAGAAAAGAAAGAACACGATAAAAAGCAAGAGATATGGTCCACATATGAATGTTATCAAATTTTTCACATGGCAAATATTTTATCGACGCCTGAACATAGCGCGCCAATCTTAGCCGTAACACCCCGCATCTATGCTTCCTCTGCTTACTCCCGGGCCTCTAGGTGTATGGGTACGGGGTGAGTGCCAGAAGCCATGCCCCGGCGCCACACCGGGCGCCTCGCAGCGCGGCTTACTACCCAGTACTGACAGTGGCCTGTTTTTTATAATTTTTGTCCAAGTTGTTCTCAGTTCGACTGCTGGAGTCGGAGTCTCACTAAAGTCATCAAGGGACTTGTCGCGGAGGCCCCGACCCCACCACCCGAACGAGCAACTCCCACAATGAAGGGTTGATGTAGAAGCCAAAGTTAAACATCCCACAAAGCACAGGGACGGCTGCCCCGCAGTTGGTTGTTTATTCCAACTACTTGAATCCTGATATCGAATTTGCCTTTACCGACTTTTTCATATTGCGATTTATTATTGGTAGTTGCATTGTCACTTTATTCAGTGTTGCCTTAGGCCGCCAAATGACCATAAACTTCGGCGCGTCCGAAAACCCAACCGATGATGACCAGTGTTAAAAAATACTGCACACGATGGTTTTCAGCCCTCTTAGATTTCCAACATGTTCTTAGAATTTACAGGTACAGAAACGAAACTTTTAGTATATTCCAAAAAAATCATTCTAGATCATAAATCATTTTGCATACTTTAGAGGCAATTAGACGAAAATGTTGCGCCTAATTACTTGACAGTGACGTCGAATTTGGTTCTCACGAAAATATCACTCTTCCCTTTGTCTTTCTTTCGGGGATAATGAAAGAATATCTTAAGAAAGGCTTTTCATCCGCTGATGTACCCTCATCAACCTCCTTTACATCCACATCGAATTTCTAATAGGATCATCGTTGAATTTTTCAGTGAACTGCGTTTTTATATGTTTATTACAACGAACATATTTATTCACTCAACTCATACATTTCGAAAAACATGCATCAGTACTGCCGGCCCCTGGGTGCATGGGTGCGTGTTACGTGCCAGAAGCCATGCCCGTGCGCACTGCGCTGGGCAGCTGCCAGCGCTGATTACTACTACGCACGGATATTTCACTGTTCCACTTCATTGTTTATTCCAAATATTTAAATTCTGACTCATAATTTGTGTTTACCGCCTTTTTATATACACTGGGACTTATTATCGATAGCTGTATCCCTCACTTTAGTCAGCGTCAGCTGAGTGTGCAAAATGAGCATATCATATAAACAATAACGGGCCCAAAAACCCTACTGATGATAACCACTGGTCACTGATTGATCCTTCATTGATAAGTCTTGTCACATAGCTTGCACTGAGAGGTTTCCAGTCCCATCCCTTTATATTTTTTTCTCATAACTTACAAGTGCAGAAACGAAACTTTCCGTACCTTTCTGAGCATCATTGCTTCAAACTTCAAAAGCGATTAGACGAATATCAAATTACCTAACAGTGACGTCAAGTTTAGCTCTTCCAAAAATGTTATTTTTTCGTCTTGGTTCCTTTTTTGGAGAGAATGAGAAACCTTTCTTTACAAACATTCATCAGCTGATGTAGGCTCACCAATGACCTTTATGCCCATGTAAAATTTCTGCTCCGGTCATCCTTGATTTTTGGTGTGAATTGCGTCCCTATATTTCTTTATCAGCTCAAATTTGTTTATTCGTGGGAATCATACACTTCGTAAGAATATTTCCAAGAAAGTGCACGATAAACCCCACCATCCGAACCAGACAGAAAATCTACCTCAAACTGAGCTTTCCAGTGAACATGAATACTTGGAATCGACGCCTGTCAATCCGCTTCTAACAAACATATAACACGCAAATCACACATGACTCAATCAGAGCCTAATTGTGCAAACCACAAAACTATTAAGAATATAATCCACTTCTCTTTGGCCTAAAAACGCATCACACTACACAAATTATGGTACTAGGTTTCCGTTACGGAGAGATAACCCGCTAAATCGGTAAAAGGGAGACGACAGCGGGCGGCAAACATGCAAAGAATAATTTAAACCCAGAGTTTTACACTGAGCGAACATGAACAACACTGTTTCGAGACAGAAACATTTAGGAGACACAGATTTAAAAAAACCGACAGGCCGGTATGCTAAATTTGAGACAGGAGAGGGGCGAAATACATGCTTCCAGCCAAACAGCAGATTTGAGGCCAGTCTGCCGCAACTATCCACCAGTTCCAGCCTCCTCCACGATAAAAAAATGGCGGGCAACTATGCCGCAAGTATACACCAGTTTCAGCATTCTACAGGCCAAGAAAATGGCAAGCCATCCTGCCGCAACTAACCACTGGTTCCGAAATCCTCCATGATCAATTGACCAAAAATGGCAGACCATTTTGCAGCAGCTATCCCAAAAAATGAAAACAAATCAATTAGAAATTTCAACAACAAAAAAATCCAAAAAATAGATAACAATCATTATTATGCAACCAACCCGAGGTTAAAATGTTGTCTACCCCACACAAAAAATAGTAAACACATACAATGTCAGATCTATTCAAATATAACTCATAAGCCATTATTTGTACAGAACACAGACAAAAAAAGCTTAGGGATATTATGCCGAAAGAGAGCAAAGGGGCAGATCCTTCCTCGAGGGCTCAAAGCATACCCCTTTTTCTGAAAACAAAACATCATATTTTTACCAAATACCCTACTCAGACTGGTGACTTCGTCACCAGAGCAGGGCACCACCAATACCTTTCCAAAAACATGATTTCGTAAAGGAATCCCAAAACAAAAACAGCAGTTCTCAATTACATCCTTGAAGCTTCATTGATTCTTCCACAAAAGCGCACTCATCTGGAACTTCAAACAGAAAAAAATATGTACGCAACACCCATGCATGTCTCGCTGCGACATGAAACGCACAATTAACCCAGCCATGCACACACAAAAAGATAGGGAAAATACTCTTCCCCGCTCCGCTAACATCCGCCTCGGAAATACCAGTATAATCTGTATAAAAATGTCGCATAGTCACGGGAGAATCACACATCCCAACAAACAACACAAGAGTCAACATGAAACTATTGGTAAGTGATAATGCTTAACTATGAGGCCACAGATTCCTTATAATTACCATATATTGCCGCCTTCCATATTGTTTTCGGCATTTCTTGAGCATGAGAAATTACCGCAAGGAAGCAGCTTTTGAGTACAGATCAACAATCAAGTTAGCTTTTGAATTACTAGAATTACAACCACCAACGCCATGTTTTCTTTTGCAGAGCGTTGCCGTGTGCGTGGCGGTTCTTGTCGCCGTGGTTTCGGCCGATCCCACCGGCCACAAGGCATCCAGCAAAGGATACAGCAAGGGATACAGCGCGCCTACCAAGGCTTCCCCCAAGGGATACGTCGCCCCAACCAAGGCTTCCCGCAAAGGATACGCCGCACCCACCAAAGCGTCCAGCAAGGGATACGCCGCATTCACCAAAGCGTCCAGCAAGGGATACGCCGCACCCACCAAAGCGTCCAGCAGGGGGTATGCCGCACCCACCAAAGCGTCCAGCAAGGGATACAACGCACCCACCAAGGGTTACAGCAAGGGTGGATACCATGGATAAATCCCGGTTTTGGACGACTTATTTGCCCTAAAAATATCAGCTGATGTGACTGAAATAATGAAAAAATGTTACCGCCTATGATTCTACACAATGTCAAAGCATGTCTACGCGCGAACTATATTGCATAAATATATGGCACATATATGAATATATCAGCTTCTCTACCCCAAAGACGTTACGAATCTGGCCTCACCCGATTAAACATGACAAAAAATTCAGCTGGCAAACGGAATTCCTTCCTTTGGAGACGAAACACGTGTTTGAAACTGCAAAGCTTTAGGCTAATATCTTCCTCTAGCATTTCCGGATGAAAGAGCGAGAGTGAGAGCGAGAGCGAGAGCGAGAGAGAGAGAGAGGGGAGAGAGAGAGAGCAGCAATCAAAGAACAGGAGACTAATCAATGCGGTCACTTCAATACACATTCATTTGAACTGATATACCACTGCGCATAAGACAAAACGAAAACCTAGACGAGGTTAGTAAGCAATGGAAAATCGCATTCCTTTTCTAATTTACTTATATGGATTCTGGACAATAAGCTCAAGTAGAAAAAACTGTATAACTGTAAAAACTGTATAACTGTAAAAACTGTACTGTACTGTACTGTACTGTAAAACTGTAAAAAAAAACTGAAAAAGTAGAAAAATCAACTTTTGACTTCGTATTCTTACTTTTTAAACTGATTAGTCTTAACCAACAACAATCAAACGGCGGCAACAAGATGCAGGAAATACTTTCCAAGGCAAAAATAGCAAATTTTTATAAATATTTTTAGCTCAGTAACTTCTGAGCATTGAAACACGCTCAAATAATAAACAATCCTACTTAGAATGGTAAAAACAGGCTATATTTGGAATTTCGCTTTAAAATTATTTTAATTTTAGTGTTTTTCGCATAAGGTACTCCGGTTTCCAAGAGCTTTAAATAGTTCAAATAATACCTACCAAAACAGATAAATCAACAAATCAAGACCATCCGGTAAAACAACTGAGATTTGCCAGCATTCCAATAAAATGTATACTCAACCAATTACCGAAAAATAAAAGTTCATGTTGTTTAATACAATATAATGCGACCACAAGTGCTTTCCGCAGGGTGACATCCGAATCACAGTACTACTTTACCAAGACCCATACCCTCGTCGAAAAGGATAAGTCAGTCTAAGCCTTCACGCTCCGTGTCTATAGTGTCCATTGGGTCCTATACCGCCTATGGGTCCATGGGTACGGGGTGAGTGCCAGCAACTATGCCCTGGCGCCATGCCGGGCGCCTCCCAGCGCGGCTCACTATTGAGTACCGAAAGTGGACTGTTTGTCCTATCCCATTGTTTATTCCATCCAGTCAAATTCTGATATAGAACTTTTCCGTTAATGTTAGTTCTCTACATTGAGACTTTGTATGGATAGTTGCACCTGTTTCTTTCTCCAGTCTTTGTTATGGGCGCAAAAGGACTATAAAGCGTCCACGCGCACAAAAACCCCACCGATGATGACCAATCTTAGCCCAGATCTTACACAGCCGGTTGTACCTGCATGTACCCTTTTTTAACTTACAGCCGCAGAAACAGACCTTTCAGTAACTGACCAAAAATAATTTCTTTATACTTTAAAGGCAATTAAACAAAAAACTTCCATCCCATTGCCTAACGGTGAAGTCATAAATGGAGGTCTCATTAAATGTCACTTTTTACCTCGGTTTTCCTTTTTATTGGAAAATAAGGGAACATCTATTGCAGCTTTTTATGAACTGTTCACTTTAAAATGTTTTGCGGGTTAATCGTGGATTTCTGGTGTGAATTGCTTTCTGATATTGGTATTTCCCTATACTTATTTTTGGAAAGAAACGTAAATTTTTCAAACATATTGGCGAAAAACTGTAGGCACACCATCCGTAGAAGTAACGGAAATCTACGCCATATCGCAATTTCCAGAAGCCAACGACAATTTCCCCCAAATACCTGTCAAGGTGCAACGTAAAAATGTAAACCACATAAAATTGCAAGTGGTTGAACCAAACCCTAACCGTATACGACATAAAAGAATGTAATAATTTTAGCCCTTGTCTTCGGTCTAAAAATGACTCACACCAAACAAATTATTGAATTATGTTTAAGTTACGGGAAGCTTAGCTGCTAAGCTGGCAATGGGGAGATGGGGAGTGCATGACAACCATGCAGCAAATGTATTGTACTTCGGTCAAATGTCTCATTACAAATGAATGTATTTCGACAAACATTCCGACATGATACAAAAGAGATAAGCAATTGGTGAAAAAGCAACGCAGTGTTCAAATAAATCGCCGCTTGCAAAGCAAAACAGAGTTACAAAATGGCAAGCATCGCCCGGTCATCGACCACCCGCACTAGCCGTCTATTCTATTATGCTGGAGGTTCACTCTACAATAATTCAGAGCCAGGGCTTAGCACCGATGCAGACACCTCGAAACAAAAAACTTTAGAATACACTGATTCTGAAACAAGTCAAAAGGTCGGTGTCCCAAATCCGAGACAGGGAAAGGGTGAAGTACAAACTTCCAGCCCAGCAGCAGGTTTGAGGCTACGCTCCCGCAACTATCCACCCGCTCCAACTTCCTCAGTGACCGAAACTCAACCACTGGCATTTAACTTAAATAGCTGCGTACCATCCATGGTTTACCACCGGCTGTTTAAATAACCCTTTCTGTGGGACTTAAAAAGACTCGTAATTGTTACCAAGGCTGTATCACCATCACCCACTTCCGGCCCACAATTCCATTTACAATTTTCTTATTAAACAAAAATGTTTCCCCCAGTACGTGCAACTTTGGCAGTATACCATCTCCAAAGATTTCACGAACAAACAATTACTAAGGCAAAAAATAAGCAATGAAGCATTGAGTCAAAAAACCTACCTCCGCAAAATATATTTTCCTATATTATGTTCCACTAACGCACGGCGAGAGAAAACCTCTCTGGAAGAAAACTCAGTATTCTTTGTATAAGTTAGCTAGGAATTTTTTGGAGCCTAACAAGGTAGCTTTTCATGCGGCGGATGGAGATTGGTTTCGTGGCCTCGTGAAAATTTTACCTATATTAATTTTTCCCTAAGTAATGTTTCGGTCAAACGCTAGAAACTACCTAGTTAACTATTCGCCTTCGCTTTTTCTTTTCTTTTACCTAGGTAGCTTTTTTGTGCCATAGGTTACAACTTATTATGCAGCTAAGCCAAGGTCAAAATATTGTCTACCACACAACAACAAATTTAAGAATGCATACCTATTAGATAAGTATTTTTGCATATAACTCAGAAGACATCATTTGTACAAAAAAGATAAAAAGCTTAGGGATATTACGCCGAAAGAGAGCAAAAGGGTAAGTGTTTCGTAGAGGGCTCATATCATAAATTTTACTGCTTGAAGACTATCAGGGATCTTTTTAACGAGACACCTTATTTAGAAGATTTTCTAGGCTTCGTTGTCAGAGTAACACCTTTCCATAAACATGATATCCTGAGGGAGTACCAAAAAGAAACAACGATTCTCAGTTCCATCCTTCAAGCTACATTGATTGTTCCAGAAGAGCACACGTGTCTGGACCTTCAAAGAGTAAAATAAAGGCTGTAGGCAGCACCCATGCTATGGTGAGCCGCCACATGAAACGCATAATCATCCGAAACATCCACACAAAAAGTATGGGACGACTACTCTTCCTCCTACCGCTTACCTTAGCCTCGGGAATTCCGGTCTTCTCCGTATAAAAATGGCAGACGGCCACAGAAGAGTCACATTTCCAAACAAACACCACAAGAGTCAACATGAAATTCCTGGTGAGTAATAATCAGAAACTATGAGACCACATATTCCTTATAACAAACAAACATTATCGTTTTTCTTCCACACTACCTCGGTTATTTCTCCCGTATAAGAAAATTGAGGCCAGAAAAGAATATTTTGCATAAATTTCAGTGATAATTTCTAAAGGGAACAGCAGCATTCAGGTTAACTTCAGCATTACCTGAAGCACAATCATGACCCAATATTGTCTTTTGCAGAGCGTTGCCGTGTGCGTGGCGGTTCTTGTCGCCGTGGTTTCGGCCGATCCCACCGGCCACAAGGCATCCAGCAAAGGATACGGCAAGGGATACAGCGCGCCTACCAAGGCTTCCCTCAAGGGATACGTCGCCCCAACCAAGGCTTCCCCCAAAGGATACGTCGCACCCATCAAGGCTTCAAGCAAGGGATACGCCGCACCCACCAAGGCTTCAAGCAAGGGATACGCTGCACCCACCAAAGCTTCAAGCAAGGGATACAGCGTTCCCAGCAAGGGATACAGCAAGGGTGGATATCATGGATAAAATTCCAATATTGCAACGACCTATTGACCCTAAAAATATTAATTCATGTCACTGAAACAATGAAAAAACAATTTTACCGCCAATGATTCTACACAATGCCGAAGCATGTCTACAGGCGAATTACATTGCAACAATATATTGCAAAAATATGAAAATGACTCTATATAAAATACGAGCTTCTCTACCCCACGGACGTCAGTTATGCATCAGACCTACCCCGTTCACACATGATGCAAATTCAGCTGGAAAACAATATTCCATCTTTTGGAGACGCAAAGTGTGTTTCAGCCTGCAAACCCTTAGGCTGATATCTTGTTTTAGCATTTCCGCATAAGAGAAAGACCGAGAGCAAAAGCTTAATCAATGCGGTCACTGCAATACACATGCATTTGAACTGATATAGCACTGCGGATAAGACACAACGATAACCTAGACGAGATGAGTAATTAATGAAATGCACTCGTTTTGCAATTTCTTTATACGGATTCTGGGCAATGTGCTCGCGTAGAAGAAATGCAGCATAATAAGCATAGAACAAACATGCACGTTCGGCAACAAACAATCCAGCAACGGTGGGTAGACGGGAGTGGAACTTTCCAGTGATAGTTCGACTGATAAAACTGCATCATAGAACCGAATCAGGGGCTTCTAAGCACAGGCCCGAGGATGACAGAAGATGAAATTAATCACACCTTTGACTACGTAGTAATTATTTTCACACTGAATAGTCTTAATCAACAATAATTAAATGGCGGCAATAAGATGTAAGAGATACTGTCCCGGGCGAAAATACCAAATTTTCATGAATATTTCTAGCTCAGTAGCTTTAAATGCATTGAAACATGCTGAAATAAACCATCGTAGTTAGAAAGGTAAAAATAAGCTTTATTAGGGAAGATCGATTTAATATTATTCTAATTTTAGCGTTTTCACATTAAGGGCTCCGGTTTTAAGAAACCGTAAATAGATAAAATAATAGCTCCCAGAACAGATATATAGACAAATCAAAACCAATGGATAGATTTGTCAAGATTTCAATAAAACGTATACTTAACCAGTCGCAGAAAATTAAAAGTTCGCGTTGTTTTGCTGTTTCCGAGTTCCTCGCTGAATACAAAATAATGCGACCATAAGTGCATTCCGCAGGGTGACAGCGAAAATAACACGCCAATCGAAAAGGACACCCCAAACTAAGCCTTCACGTCCGGTGTCTATACTGCCCAGTACCCCCGGCCTCTGGGTCCATGGGTACGGGGTGGGTGCCAGCAGCCATGTCCCGAAGCGCAGCTTACTATCGAGTACTGACAGTCGACTGTTCATTCTATCCGGTTGTTTACTCCAACCATTTAAATTCTGACGTCACATTTTTTCTTTATTTTATGTTATTTCTCTGCATTGAGACTTTGCATCGATAGTTGCAACTGTTAGTCTGCTCAGTCTTTGTTCTGGGCACAAAATGACCATAAACGTCGACGCGCACAGAAACCTCACCATGATGACCAGTCTTAGCCCATACCTTACACAACCGCTTTCCCCTAGATGTTCTTTTTTAAACTTACAGACACGGTAAAAAAAAAACTTTCAGTAACTAAGCAAAAAATATTCGTGTATTCTTTGTACTTTCAAGGCTATTGGACTAAAAACTTGCATCCCATTACCTAACAGTGACGACAGAAGTGGGGGTCCAATAAAAATGTCACTTTTTTACCTCGGTTTTCCTTAAACGGGAAAATAAGGGAGCATCTATTACAGCCTTTTATGAACTGAAGTAGTATCAACTATACCTATTACGTTCATTTCAAAATATTATGCGAGTTCATCGTGGATTTCTGGTGTGAATTGCTTTCTTATGTTTACATTGCCACATACTTATTTTTGGTGCGAATCGTACATTTTTCAAACATATTGGCGAGACAGTGCAAAATGAGACCCACCATCCGAATTAGTAACGGAAATATACGTCACATCACATTTTCCAGAAACCAACGAAAATTTCGCCCAAATACCTTTCGATGTGCATCTTAAAATGTAAACCACGTAGATTGCAAGTGGTTGAACCAAAACCTAACCGTATACGCCACAACTTTTTATTACAATTTCAGCCCTTCTCTTCGACCTAAAAATGGCGCATACAAAACAAATTTTGGTATTATGTTTCTCTTACGGGAAGGTTGCCTGCTAAGCTGGCAATGTGGAGATGGGAGTGGGCGACAACCATGCAATACAGCGTGACACCATAAGCGGTGTCAATGACTTTAGATGATATGTATACGTCCGTGTATTTCGACAAACATTCAGACATTGTACCAAAGCGATAAACAATTGGTGAAAAGGCACCCAAAAACCCGAGACAGGGAAGGGGCAAAGCACAAACTTCTAGCCAGGCAGCAAATTTGGGGCTAATCTCCCGGAACTATCCACCAGCTCCAACTTCCTCCGTGACAAACAATTTCGAAATTTTCTTTTTCAACCACAGGCATTTAACTTTAAATAGCTGCGCATCACCCATGGTTTATCATCGGCTGTTTAAATAGCCCTTTCTGTGGGACTTAAAAACGACTCGTAATTGTTATCAAGGCTTTATCACCGTCACCCACATCCAGCCGACAATGTCAATTACTAAGACATAACAAATAAGCAATTAAGTATTGAGCCAAAAACCTACCTCCGTAAAATATATCTTCCTATATTCTGTCGCACTTACGCACGACGAGAAAAACCCTCGCTGGAAAAAAACTCAGTCTTGTTTGTATAAGTTAGCTAGTACTTTTTGGAGCCTAACTAGGTAACTTTCTTATGCGGCGGAGGGATATTGGTTTAGTGGCCTCGTAAAAATTTTACCTACAAAAAAGATAAAAAGCTTAGGGATATTACGCCGAAAGAGAGCAAAAGGGTAAGTGTTTCTTAGAGGGCTCATATCATAAACTTTACTGCTTGAAGACTATCAGGGATCTTTTTAACAAGACACCTTATTTAGAAGATTTTCTAGGCTTCGTTGTCAGAGTACCACCTTTCCATAAACATGATATCCTGAGGGAGTACCAAAAAAAAGAAACAACGATTCTCAGTTGCATCCTTCAAGCTACATTGATTGTTCCAGAAGAGCACACGTGTCTGGACCTTCAAAGAGTAAAATAAGGGCTGTAGGCAGCACCCATGCCATGGTGGGCCGCCACATGAAACGCATAATCATCCGAAACATCTACACAAAAAGTATGGGACGACTACTCTTCCTCCTACCGCTTACCTTAGCCTCGGGAATTCCGGTCTTGTCTGTATAAAATTGGCAGACGGCCACAGGAAAGTCACAGTTCCAAACAAACACCACAAGAGTCAACATGAAATTCCTGGTGAGTAATAATCAGAAACTATGAGACCACATATTCCTCATAACAAATAAACATTATGGTTTGTCTTTCACACTGCCTCGGTTATTTCTTCCGTATAAGAAAATTGAGGCCAGAAAAGAATACTTTGTATACATATGAATGGTGATTTTTTAAGGGAAGAGCAGCATTCCGGTTAACTTTCGCATTACCTGGAGCACAACCATAACACCATCTTTTCTTTTCCAGAGCGTTGCCGTGTGCGTGGCGGTTCTTGTCGCCGTGGTTTCGGCCGATCCCATCGGCCACAAGGCATCCAGCAAAGGATACAGCAAGGGATACAGCGCGCCTACCAAGGCTTCCCCAAGGGATACGTCGCCCCAACCAAGGCTTCCCCCAAGGGATACGTCGCACCCATCAAGGCTTCAAGCAAGGGATACGCCGCACCCACCAAGGCTTCAAGCAAGGGATACAGCGTTCCCAGCAAGGGATACAGCAAGGGTGGATATCATGGATAAAATTCCAATATTGCAACGACCTATTGACCCTAAAAATATTAATTCATGTCACTGAAACAATGAAAAAACAATGTTACCGCCAATGATTCTACACAATTCCGAAGCATGTCTACGGCCGAACTACATTGCAACAATATATTGCAAAAATATGAAAATGACTCAATATCAAATACGACCTTCTCTACCCCACGGACGTCAGTTACGCATCAGACCTACCCCGATCACACATGATGCAAATTCAGCTGGAAAACAATATTCCATCTTTTGGAGACGCAAAGTGTGTTTCAGCCTGCAAACCCTTAGGCTGATATCTTGTTTTAGCATTTCCGCATAAGAGAAAGACCGAGCGCAAAAGCCTAATCAATGCGGTCACTACAATACACATTCATTTGAACTGATATACCACTGCGCATAAGATAAAACGGTAACCTAGACGAGATAAGTAAGTAATGGAAAATTGCACTCGTTTTGAATTTCTTTATATGGATTCTGGGACAATGTGCTCGCGTAGAAGAAATGCAGCATAATAAGCATAGAACAAACATGCACGTTCGGGAACAAACAATCCAGCAACGGTGGGTAGACGGGAGCGGAACTTTCCAGTGATAGTTCGACTGATAAAACTGCATCATAGAACCGAATCAGGGGCTTCTAAGCACAGGCCCGAGGTTGACAGAAGATGAAATTAATCACACCTTTGACTACGTAGTAATTCTTTTCACACTGAATAGTCTTAACCAACAATAATTAAATGGCGGCAATAAGATGCAAGAAATATTGTCCCAGGCGAAAATACCAAATTTTCATGAATATTTCTAGCATAGTAACTTTTAGTGCATTGAAACATGCTCAAATAAGCAACTGTACTTAAAATGGTAAAAATAGGCTACATTCGGGAATATCGATTTAATGTTATTGTAATTCTAGCGTTTTTCATACTAGGGGCTCCGGGTTTTAGAAACCGTAAATAGTCAAAATAATACCTCCCAAAACGGATATATCGACAAATCAAGACAAATCGATAAACCAATAGAGATTTGTGAAGATTTCAATAAAATTTATACTAAAATAGTTACAGAAAAATTAAAACTTCATGTTGTTTTGCTGTTTCCGAGTTCTTCGCTAAATACAAAATAATGCAACCATGAGTGCATTCTGCACTTGCATTCCGCAGGGTGACAGCGAAACGGACACGCCAGTCGAAAAGGACAGGCCAGTCTAAGCCTTCACGCCCGGAGCCCATACTGCCCGTACCCCCGGCCTCTGGGTCCATGGGTACGGGGCGGGCGCCTCCCAGCGCGGCTTACTATCGATTACTGACGGTTTTTATATCTGGCTGTTAACGCCAACCATTTAAATTCTGACATCCAATTTTTACCGTTATTTCTCTGTATTGAGACTTTGTATCGATAGTTGCAACTGTAAGTCTACTCAGTCTTTGTTCTGGGCACAAAATGACCATAAACGTCGGCACGTACAGAAACCTCACCGATGATGACCAATCTTAGCCCAGACCTTACACAGCCCCTTCCCCCTACATGTTGTTTTTTAGAAGCTTACAGACACGGTAAACAAAACTTTCAGTCACTAAGTCAAAAAATCTTCGTGTATTTCTTTTGTACTTTTAAGGCAATTAGACTAAAAACTTGCATTCCATTACCTAACAGTGACGACAGAAGTGGGGGTCTCAATAAAAATGTCACTTTTTACCTCGGCTTTTCCTTAAACGGGAAAATAAGGGAGCATCTATTACAGCCTTTTATGAACTGAAGCAGTCTCAACTATCCACATTACGTTCATTTCAAAATTGTATGCAGGTTGGTCGTGGATTTGTGGTGTGAATTGCTTTCTGATATTTGCATTGTCACATACTTATTTTTGGTGCGAATCGTAAATTTTTCAAACATATTGGCGAGAAAGTGCAAAATGAGACCCACCATCCAAATTAATAATGGAAATATATGCCAACCACATTTTCCAGAAGCCAACGAAAATGTCGCCCAAATACCTGTCGATGTGTATCTTAAAATGTAAACCACGTAAATTGCAAGTGGTTGAACCAAACCTAACTGTACACGGAACATTTTTTTATAATTTCAGCCCTTCTCTTCGAAAAATGGCACATACAAAACAAATTATGGTATTACGTTTCTCTTACGGGAAGGTTACCTGCTAAGCTGGCAATGTGGAGATGGGAGTGGGCGACAACCATGCAATACAGCGTGGCACCATAAGCGGTGTCAATGGCTTTAGATATGTATACGTGCGTGTATTTCGACAAACATTCAGACATTGTACCAAAGCGATAAACAATTGGTGAAAAGGCACCCAAAAACCCGAGACAGGGAATGGGCGAAGTACAAACTTCTAGCCAGGCAGCAAATTTGGGGCTAATCTCCCGGAACTATCCACCAGCTCCAACTTGCTCCGTGACAAACAATTTCGAAACTTTCTTTTTCAACCACAGGCATGTTACTTAAATAGCTGCGTACCATCCATGGTTTATCATCGGCTGTTTAAATAGCCCTTTCTGTGGAACTTTAAGATAGACTCAGAATTGTTATCAAGGCTGTATCACCGTCTCCCACTGCCAGCCGACAATGTCAATTACTAAGACATAAAAAATAAGCAATTAACTATTGAGCCAAAAACCTACCTCCGTAAAATATATTTTCCTATATTCTTACGCACTAACGCACGACGAGAAAAACTCTCCCTGGAAGAAGACACAGTCTTGTTTGTATAAGTTAGCTAGGAATTTTTTGGAGCCTAACTAGGTAGCTTTTTATGCGGCGGAGGGATATTGGTTTAGTGGCCTCGTGAAAATTTTACCTATATTAATTTTTCCCTAAGTATTTTTCGGTCACACGTTAGAAACTACCTAGTTCACTATTCGCCTTAGCTTTTTCTTTTCTTTTACCTAGGTAGCTTTTTGTGCAATAGGTTACAACTTATTATGCAGCTAAGCCAAGGTCAAAATATTGTCTACCACACAACAACAAATTTAAGAATGCATACCTATTAGATAAGTATTTTCCATATAACTGAGAAGACATCATTTGTACAAAAAAAGCTAAAAAGCTTAGGGATATTACGCCGAAAGAGAGCAAAAGGGTAAGTGTTACGTAGAGGGCTCACATCATAAATTTTACTGCTTGAAGACTATCAGGGATCTTTTTAACGAGACACCTTATTTAGAAGATTTTCTAGGCTTCGTTGTCAGAGTAACACCTTTCCATAAACATGATATCCTGAGGGAGTACCAAAAAAGAAAACAACGATTCTCAGTTCCATCCTTCAAGCTACATTGATTGTTCCAGAAGAGCACACGTGTCTGGACCTTCAAAGAGTAAAATAAAGGCTGTAGGCAGCACCCATGCTATGGTGAGCCGCCGCATGAAACGCATAATTATCCGAAACATCTACACAAAAAGTATGGGGCAACTACTCATCCTCATACCACTTACCTTAGCCTCGGGAATTCCGGTATTGTCTGTATAAGAATGCCACACGGCCACAGAAGAACCACATTTCCAAACAAACACCACAAGAGTCAACATGAAAATCCTGGTGAGTAATAATCAGAAGCTATGAGACCACATATTCCTTATAACAAACAAACATTAGCGTTTCTCGTCCACACTGCCTCGGTTATTTCTTCCGTATAAGAAAATTGAGGCCAGAAAGGAATATTTTGCATACAAATCAATGGTGATTTTTAAAGGGAAGAGCAGCATTCCGGTTAACTTTCGCATTACCTGAAGCACAACCATAACACCATCTTTTCTTTTGCAGAGCGTTGCCGTGTGCGTGGCGGTTCTTGTCGCCGTGGTTTCGGCCGATCCCACCGGCCACAAGGCATCCAGCAAAGGATACAGCAAGGGATACAGCGTGCCTACCAAGGCTTCCCCCAAGGGATACGTCGCCCCAGCCAAGGCTTCCCCCAAGGGATACGTCGCACCCATCAAGGCTTCAAGCAAAGGGATTCACTGCATCCACCAAGGCTTCAAGCAAGGGATACGCCGCACCCACCAAAGCTTCAAGCAAGGGATACAGCGTTCCCAGCAAGGGATATAGCAAGGGTGGATATCATGGATAAAATTCCAGTCTTGCAACGACTTATTGACCCTAAAAATATTAATTGATGTAACTGAAACAATGAAAAAAACAATGCTAAAACAATGCCAATGATTCTACACAATGTCGAAGAATGTCTACGGGCGAAATATATTGCAAAAATATATTGCACAAACATGAATATAACTCTATATCGAATACGACCTTCTCTACCCCACAGAGGTCAGTTACGAACCAGACCTCACCCGATCACATATGATGCAAATTCAGTTGGAAAACACAATTCCATTTTTTGGAGACGCAAAGTGTGTTTCAGCCTGCAAACCCTTAGGCTGATATCTTGTGTTAGCATTTCCACATAAGACAGAGACAGAAAGCAAAGGCCTAACCAATGTGGTCATTGCAATACACATTAATTTCAACTGATATAGCCCTACGAATAAGACACAACGATAAGCCAAACAAGGTGAGCAAGTAATGGAAAATTGATTTCCATTTATAATTTGTTTATACTGATTGTGGACAATGTGTTAGTGTAGAAAGGACCGCAGTATAATAGGTAACTATGAAAAACACGCACGTTCGGAAACAACAAACAATCCAGCCACGGTGGGTAGACGGGAGTGAAAGTTTACACAGCAAGTTCAACTGATAAAACTGCACTATGAACCAGAATCAGAGGCTTCTTAGCAAAGGCCCGAGGTTGACAAGACCAAAATAATAACTCTGTATATTTACGATTTACAGAAAGTTAAAAGTTCATACTGTCTTTCTGTTTCCGTGTCCTTTGCTCAATACAATACAATGCGACAATAACAATAAGTGCTTTCCGAAGGGTGCCAGCCGAATCAGTGTTCCCTAACAGAGTCCCCCTCCCCCAACACGTCGAAAAGGACACGACAGTCTAAGCCTTCATGCTCGGTGTCTATAGTGCCCCGTACCCCCGGCCTCTGGGTCCATGGGTACGGGGTGAGTGCTAGCAACTATGCCCTGGTGCCATGCCGGGCGCCTCCCAGCGCGGCTCACTATTGAGTACCGAAAGTGGACTGTTTGTCCTATCTGGTTGTTTATTCCATCCATTCGAATTCTGAATAGAACTTTTCCTTTAATTTTATTTCTCTACATTGAGACTTTGTATGGATAGTTGCACCTGTTGCTTTCTTCAGTCTTTGTTATGGGCGCAAAATGGCCATAAACGTCCACGCGCTCAAAAACCCCACCGATGATAACCAATCTTGGCCCAGATCTTACACAGCCCCTTCCCCCTACATGTTCCCGTTTTTTCTAGAAGCTTACAGACACAGAAACAAAACTTTCAGTCACTGTCAAAAAATCATTCCTTCATACTTTAAAGAGAAATAAACAAAAAAATGACATCACAGTGCCTAACAGTGACGTCATAAATGTGGATCTCTCGGAAATGCCACGTTTTACCAATATTTCCCTTTTTAGGGAAAATAGGGGGAATTTATTAAAACTTTTTATGAACTGAGGTGTCCTTACTTATCTCGTTTACATTCATTTTAAATTTCGTGCGGTGTTATTGTGGATTTTTTATTTGAATTGCGTTCTTACATGTTTATTGCCACAGATCAATTGTAGGTGGAAAGGGTAAATTTTTCCAACATATTCGCGACAAACTATACACTGAAGCACAGCATCCGAATAAGTGACGAAAATCTACCTCAAATTTCATTTTCCGGGAACTAACCAAAATTTCGCCCAAATACCTATCAGTGTGCCTCTAAAGAATAAGTACCACGTAAATTGCACAAAACAATTTAACGATTTCACCCACTTCTCTTCGGCCTCAAAATAACCGCCACCAAACAAATGATGGTGTCATGTTGAGGTTACCGGATGGTTTCCTTCCAAATTGGTAAAGTTGAGATGGGAGTGGGCATAGCAGCAAATTTGATGCCACTCTCCCCAACTATCAACCAGTTCCAGCCTCCTCCAACAACAGAACATGGCAAGCTATTCTGCCGCAACTATTCCACAGTTTCAACTACCTCCAGGACAAAAAAAGTGGACACTTTTTTTCAACCAAGGCTATTCAACTGAAACAGAGGTGCATCTTCCATGGTTTAGTATCGGCTGTTCAAATGGCCCTTTCTGTAAGACAAAAAAAAATCGAATACTAGTTATTATCATGGTTCTATCACCATCACTCACTTCTTGTCCACAATGTAAATTACAATGTTTCTAATGTTGAAAGGTGTTGGAGTGCTGAGCAGGGGCGCCGCGACGGAAGTTTTACAGAGGGGGGACGGACCCAAGCTGGTGCTGACTGGGGAGGCGAATTTTGCGCATGTTCGGTATCTGACAGCATTAATGACGATGGACCCAAAAAATTGGGGGGGACGTCCCTCTGGTTGGCCAACAGGGGGGACGCGTCCCCTCCTCCCCCGCTTTCGGCGCCCATGGTGCTGAGGCGAGGAGGGTGATTATAAGTTAACAAGCTGTATACTGGCCTGTCTGCTCGAATCCTGAATATAAAATCCGCTTAGATTAACATAGTGCATTTTATATCGTGGATTCTAGGACCCAGGCCAGTATATACTTGTCGACTTAATAAAATGCACTTTTCAGGAAACGCACTATATAAAAAGCACAATATTAATCAAAGTGCAGTTTGCATCCAGGATTTGAGGAGACAGTCCAGTATACACCTTTTAAAGCTACAATGTTCCTATTAAAACAATAATATGTCCTCGCTACGTGCAAATCTCACCGTCTACCAGCTCCAAAGAACTCCAAGAACAAGCAATTCCGAAGACATACAAAATAATCAACAAAATATCAAGTCCACAAAATTACGTACATAAACTGCAAAAAAAATCCTTCATATTTAAAAGATCAATAGACGAAAAAATGTTCTTCACAGTAATTCCGAAGACATAAAAAATCAACAAAATATTAAGCCCACAAAATTACGTACATAAAATATATTTTGTATAAATTCTGCCACACCAACATGCGAGCAGAAAGACTCCCTGAAAAAAATACCAAGGAATTTTTTGTATAAGATAGCTAGTTTTTATTTATCTTGGTAGCTTTTAATGCGGTGGAGGCAGATTGGTTTAGTGTCCTCGTGAAAATTATACCTATATTAATGTTTAACATGGGTAATTTTTGGGGTGAACATAAAAAAACTAGCTAGGTAAATATTTGCCTTATGCATTTCTTTTCCATTTACCTTGGTAGTTTTTGGGCAATAGGTTACACATTATTATGCCGCCAACTCCAGGTCAAAATACTGTCTACCGTAAAATAAGAATTTAAGAATGAAATACCTTTTACATAGATTGTTTCGCATAGAAATAACAAGGCATCATATCTACAGAAAACAGATGAAAACAGGTTAGGGATATTGAGCCGAAAGAGGGCAAACTAGCAAGTGTTTCCTCGATGGCTCAGATGACATCCAGTTCTTCCTGCAGACAAAACACGAGGGATTCTTTACCAGATACCTTATTTAGGAGATTTTTTAGACATCGTTGCTAGAGTAACACGTTTCCATAAACATGATATTCTATGAGAGTCGCAGAACAGAAACAACGGTTCGCAGTTGCATCCTTGAAGCTATACACAGATTGTTCGGGAAGAGCACACTTGTCTCGACCTTAAACAGTAAAAAAGCTGTACGCAGCACCCATGCCAGGTCTGTTCGCCACATGGAACTCACAATTATCCGAGCCATGCACACACAAAAACAGGGGACAACTACTCTTACCCGCTCCGCTAACATCAGCCTCGGAAATCCCAGTATAATCAGTATAAAATGGCGGACGTCCATGACAGAATCACAGTTCCCGACAAACAACACAAGAGCCAACATGAAACTTCTGGTGAGTAACTGTGTTTAACTATGAGGTAACGAAGTTCTTTCGAGAACACACCATTGAAGTTTCTCTTCCACAGTGCCTTGGTCATTTCTTCTGTTTGAAAAATAACCGCACGGAAACATATTTTGCAGAAATATCAACTCGAATTCTTGAATTGAACATGAACTATCAGGCTAGGTTCCGCATTATTAGAAGTAAAACCATAACATCGTGTTTTCTTTTGCAGAGCATTGCCGTGTGCGTGGCGGTTCTTGTCGCCGTGGTTTCGGCCGATCCCACCGGCCACAAGGCATCCAGCAAAGGATACAGCAAGGGATACAGCGCGCCTACCAAGGCTTCCCCGAAGGGATACGACGCCGCCCCAACCAAGGCTTCCCGCAAGGGATACGTCGCCCCCACCAAGGCTTCAAGCAAGGGATACGCCGCACCCACCAAGGCTTCCCGCAAGGGATACAGCGCACCCAGCAAGGGTTACAGCAAGGGGTATAGTGCGCCCAGCAAGGGCTACAGTAAGGGTGGCCATTGATACCATGGTTAATTTTCATCCCTTTCGAAAGGTATCAGCTACTCTAAAATATTAACTTGGTGGCATATCCTAAGAAACCTCCTTCGCACATGTTTATTTTTCCACAAAGCTCTGTCTGCCCACAATGTAAGGAAATATGAATACAAACTTCACCCCAAATGGATACACTACGTATTTTTATGTTTGTCTTACGTATATACACCAACAGCGCGTTATAACACTGGGTGCACGACCGTATGAAGTCAACAAGAGGTACCAGCTTGGTCACAGCTGAAGAGATATAAAATAGAGGAAGAGACTCCAAGCTTTGGACAGTCTACCAAGGCTTTAGATCTACTAAGTCTAAAGTAAAACAATCTCGAGCGTTGGTTTACAATTTCCACACACAAAATACAACACAAATGCAAGATGAATTAACCCAGAATTGATAGATAGATAGATAGATAGATAGATAGATAGATAGATAGATAGATAGATAGATAGATCCTACCATAGATGCTGAAAAAGACAATATATATATATATATATATATATATATATATATATATATATATATATACATATATATATATATATATAGTTAGATGGCTGGCTAGATAGATAGATAGATAGATAGATAGATAGATAGATATATATATATAGATAGATAGATAGATAGATAGACAGATAGATAGACAGGCATATAGATATATAGATAGATTGATTGATAGATATATACATAGATAGATGCATGCATATATTAAATGTATATAACAAATAATTTTCGTCAATAATTATCCCACTATGCTTCGGAAAAGATCAGGATGTAGCCGAAAGCAGCTGCCTCCACAGCAGCCCAAATATGCTCAGCTGTCTTTGATAAAGCACTGACAGATTTCGTCGGAAATAGATCACAAATGGTTATCCACATAACAGCAGGTCACATTTTACTTTCCATTTAGCAATTTACTCGTTCCAACAACCATAAACCGTTCGGTCCCGCAACCATTAACCGTTAGACCCCGCAACCATTAACCGTTAGACCCCGCAACCATTAACCGTTCGGTCCAGCAACCATTAACCGTTCGGTCCAGCGACCATTAACTGTTTGGTTCAGTAACCATTGACAAGCTGAACCAATCGAGTCGTGGCGCCGACCGTTCCCCATATTTGCCCCATCCCTTTGGCATATTGTCGCAACACGTTATTCATATTCAATCTCTTCATGAAGATCATCATTTGATGGCCCAATATACTACAGAAAGGGAAGAGGGCACAGGCACTGTTCAGAAGGCCGTGAGACCCTCCAAGGTCAACAATAGGTCAACAGAAGCATGAGAGTCAAAAGCGGGGGCGACACGTCCCACAACTGACGAGCAAGGAGGGAGGTTCCTAAAAAAATGTCAGCACTCGAGCGATTATCTTAACCGTTTCTCATGCTTATCAACGCCGGAATGGACTATCAAGGTGGACAATGTGTTCACGCTGCTTCTAGACGAGCAGTCTCGATACCGCTCTCCCCGAAAGCTTTAACTTTTCACCTCTGCCCCAACCCACCAACACCCCAGTCTTCGCCGGGTTGTAGCACGTCTCCCAGCTGAAAAAATGTGGCGGTGCAAATGAAAAGAAGTAGCAAAAAAGTGTCCGAATATGAGGAAGATATCTCAGTTTGAGTATTAAAAACATCTGCATGAGTATTACTAATATATTCATTCTGGAGTCGGCAGAAGGATTGTTGGAGATGCGACATTTGCTCTAAATGATTTATGATTATGGCGAATTACGAATAATGACCGTTATTGCGGCAAAGGGCCATAAGTATAAATATATTCATTTTCGATAGGCCGTTTATTAGACCATTGAACATTGCAATACAGAAAACAACACTAGACTTCTCATTAGACTCATCCCTCACTTAACGTATACAACACATCCCCTAAATCTGACTAAACACTGCACAGTCAGATGCAGCACCAACTGCATAACAGATTGGTGTTTCTATAGTTTGGAGCATCCATTTTTAGCACAGCGGCGAAAGAAGAAGAACTGAGCAGATTCACAATGTGGATCACAGGCGAACACCGCTGTTGAAGCAGATCCCCAACAAATTAGCTTCCAAATACATCTGGCTCGATTCTCCGAGCATTTTAACCTTCAACATGGTCTTAATCATGTCTTCATGGAAAAAATCTAGAGGAAAACGTACAGTCTTCATTCTGTTTCAAATCCCTTTGACACCGATCCGAAACAAAACGAAGAGAATGTTGCTGCTCGGTTGCAATGTCGCCCGACAGAACACACGCATATCGCCGAACCTGCTTGCGTGCGCGCACCCAAGGCCTTCAATCGGTGAAAACAGCAAAATCCCCGTCCGTAACAGGTTAACCACTAATTCGATGAGCCCAATTAACCAGTCGCGCACACAAATTCTTGTTTTTTCATAAAGCAGACCACCCAAAAGTCAGCAATTTCCGGTAGAGTCAGTATAAAAGTGGCCGGTTGCAGAGTGGATATTGCAGTTTACAGAAAACAATGCAACAGTCAACATGAAACTTCTGGTGAGTAACCTGATTTATGCACACTGCACGAGTCAAGTGTCCCGTATGTCTTCATAAAATATGAAAAATTATTATTTTTCTGTGTCGGCCTGCACGGTTTCCCACAGGAAAAAAGCAAACAAATTCAGAAATATGTTGAAAGCTGAAATTAAACTGGATATCAGGTTAGCGGCCAGGATTTGTAGCATCGAAGGAGTTAAATTCATGTTTCCGCCTTCTTTTGCAGAGCGTTATCGTGTGCGTGGCGGTCCTCATCGCCGTGGTTTCGGCCGATCCCACCGGCCACAAGGCATCCAGAAAAGGGTACAGCAAGGGATACAGCGCACCAAGCAAAGGATCCAAGAAAAAATATAGTGCGCCCAGCAAGGCATACAGCGCACCCAAGAAGGTATACAGCGTACCCAGCAAAGCTTCTAGCAAGGGATATAGCGCGCCCAAGAAGGTTATCCGCAAGGGGTATAGCGCGACCCGCAAAGGATCCAAGAAAAGATCCAGGAAACCCAGCAAGGGTTCCAAGAAGGGATATCGGGCCCCAAGCAAGGGTTCCAAGAAGAAATATCAGAAGAAATATCGTGCCCCCAGCAAAGGTTCCAAGAAGAAACCTCAGAAGAAACGTGCCCCCAGCAAGGGCTCCAAGAAGAAATCTCGTGCCCCTAGCAAGGGTTCCAAGAAGAAATATCGTGCCCCGAAAAAGGGGTCCAAGAAAGGAGGGTACCGCGGTTAAAACATGCAATGCCCTTTGAAAGGAGTGGGCGGGTGATTACACAAACTGTGCACGGCAACTGCCCTCACCTCTAACTTTGTTTGGAAACTACGGAACGTTTATGCACAATATACAACGGCACGAATTTCGAAGTTTTTTTGTCGAATGTGAATTGCTGCTTTATAGATAAGTCACCATGTCAGTAGTTTCCGCCGGGTCAGGGCTACCAGGTCTTCAGATATAATTGAAATTCCGCTTTTGGAGACAAATAGTGAGCGATGCGCATCAACTATTTTTGCTCTGCCATGTATTGTGTTTCCTGTCTTATTACTAACATGCTGAGTATGAAAGTGAGATGTTT
The DNA here is from genome assembly GCA_034440635.1 of Lepas anatifera. Classification (NCBI taxonomy): domain Eukaryota; kingdom Metazoa; phylum Arthropoda; class Thecostraca; family Lepadidae; genus Lepas; species Lepas anatifera. The sequence continues at coordinate 558,321 of JAOTON010001249.1, forward strand.
GCAACATAAGTTGTTTCAACCTTTAACACGCGCCCCGCTGGGGGGGCGAAATTTGCCCCTCCTGGTTTTTCCCAAATAGCTTAAAAACGAAGAGACGCAGAACATCGAAACTTACGGTACCTTATCCCTTATCAATTTTACACATCTGCCCAAATTTTTTAGTTAAGGTCATGTCAGGTCAAGGAGCTGTTCAGGGTCAAGTGACCCGACCACAAAACCTAAAATTACGAGTATGAAGCAGCGCCCAGGGAACATTAGCGAACCGATCAGTTTGAAACTTCCACAATATGATAAGGTCATTAGGGTCTGCAAATCTGCTAGCTCGGAATTTCGATATTGGTGACCTAAGGTGGGGTGAATTTTTTGGTCACCCCATTATAAGTCTATGGTGAAAAATAGAATGGACTCGTTTTCAGTAAATACTGGATAAAGGCTGAAAATCCTCAAACCGTCTATTCTTACCACGATCTTGACCATCAAGTTGAGTTTTTGAGCATCTGACCTCTCAAAGGTCTTATCAGGTCACGGGAGCAGAGAGTAGTTGTTTTGCCAATAACTTCTCACTGAATTGAGATAAAGCTCCCATTTTGCTTGCATTGTGTTTATATTGTCATGAGGAGTCGATTGATATGCAACATGACCATACCAGGTCACTCACTCTGTGACCCTGACCCAGGTCGAGGTCAGGTCATTTTGACTATTTGACCTAGCAAGGTCATATTATACATCATTCGATTTGCCGCGATCAGAGGAATCCAATGATGCATAAAGATTTCCTCTAGCTCCCCTGAGGGCATATCTAGAGAGGGAAAAGTACACTGCTCTGTTGTAAGCCTATGGAGCATTCTTTGACCTATGCTGACCTCAATTTTGACTTGACATAAAAGTTCCTCTTATAAATTCTCTTCGTCTTGTCCAGAGCTTTCGAAAGGCGCTCGTAATTTTCCTTTAGCTTTCGTGGGGAACGAGATACGGAGGGGGCGAAAAACGCCCCCAGCGGGGCGCGTCATGCAAGGGGCACCGGCGGGGCGCGTGTTAACACTGCAATAAATTACAGGAAACATCGCCAGTCACGACAGAGTCTCGCTCACCTTGTCTCGTTTCTGGTCAACTCGCGACAAAATACCTGAGGAGATTTTCCACGCATATTGAAAATTACCGAGTAAACTTGAGCAAAAAATGGAACAAGGTAACCTAAGGGATGATTTGCAACTTGATTAGAGCCCTGGTAAGTTGAAAATCCAGCGTTTTGGAGTACAGCGCAGCCAGCCTAGGTTCCAGCGATGGGCACTCAGCGGCCAGTGGCCGTTACAGCAAGGCGAGCACAATTGGCAACCATAATTTCCCCGCATAATAATTCCCTTTTCCACCGGTAGAGCACCGGTAGAAAATATGATGATGCATAATCATTCCCTTTTCTTCCGATTCACAAACGCTCCACGTTAGTCTGAAACTGTAAAACAGTGAAGTTTCTTTTACCTTCCTGCTGATACGAAATACTGAAAGGTGAATGCATTTTATATCAATATATATTCAGAAACAATCCACACAGAGGCGGATCCAGAACTTCATTTCGGAGGGGGCTCAAGGGCTCAAGCCAAGGCTTGGGGGCTCAAGCCTCCCTCGCCATTGCCTCGAAACAGCCTCCGGCTTTACATTTACAATAGGCACTCTGTCATTTAGGAGGAGGGGGTTTGAGTCCCCTAGCCCCCCTCCCCCTTGAATCTGACATTAGATCCACATATTGATAAGAGGCTGTTCCTAAATTATATCAATCACCGAAAGGGGGGAAGTGGGCGTTGGCCAAAAAGTGACGCGCCATGACGTGGTCAGGTGGGAGGGGGTGTTGGCCGAAAACTGGCGTGCCATGATATTGCTGCGCTTTGGCCCCCAGTGATTTTTTTACTGTTGAGTCTTGAGCCGTGGTTTGGTTTAACAGCGAAAGGGGACTTGCCTTGAATTAGGACTGAGGTCGAAGGTAAACGCAGCGTGTAATCCTTGCCCCGCTTCACGCCGCCAACGTTAAAGCAAGCGGAGAGGGATGCCTTTAAAGGGAGAGGTTCACTCACAAGTAACGCCATAATATTGCGGAGGGGGATCAGCGAAAAAGTGATGCCATGACATGGGGAGGAGTGGAAACTCGGGCAAAAAAGCGTCATGTCTTACGAAAATGGCGTTCTGAAAACAGTGCTGTTCTGCATTCTTTGGTTTTCCACTCATCCATCGGAAACCAAGAGGCAGAGGCGGGTGCTAAACGTTCACAATCTCGAACTTGTTTGCTTGCCAAAGCTAGCACGCCAAGAAATCTAGCAATTCTAAGAAAACTGAGTTATTCAAAGAATCTCGCGGACCCAGAAGCCAACCAAACGGATATAAAATGAAAGGTGCTGGGACCAACACACTGGCAAAACATAATATAGTCCCAGTTTCCGCCTTCGGAGGCAAAAACTATGAACCAAGAAAATCCACGGGCACATCACAAATGAACCAGAAAATGTGATTTTTAATTCGTATGATAATCAATTTTTACAGTCCCCTTATTTCTGTCATTTCCATGGAGGTCAACAAGCCAATCGTTCGCAAGTCACTTCTCCGCCACAACCTTAACAAATCGTGCCAACTCCGTGGCCTCAACGAGACCCGACATCACGAACGGGACATCAACTGAATGACACAATTAAACGCAACGCCATGTGGCGATTACTGGTCGGAGATACGGGCATTATTTGAAGCAATGGACAGCAGCTGTGCACAACGCCACCCCCCGGTTGGCCATGGGCACCACAGAAGGGAAAAACCACGCCAATTTGAATAAAAGGCACCAGTTGCAAGCGTTGGGTACAGTTCTCCGCAACAGCTCCCACAGCCAACATGAAGGTTCTGGTAAGTTTTCGTTCCTTAAAAGCGATCTGTTGCTAATACAGGAAAACACATGGCTTCTGCAGTCAGAATTTGGAGTAGGTGCTCGCTTTAAAAAATTCGTTCAATGAGCACTGAATGACGAAAAAAGCAAAAGCTCACCTTTGGTGCCAGCTCCGCAGAGGCCGTCACATTTGAGTCAAACGCAGCCTTTGTTTTGACGCCAGCCCTTCTTTTTCAAAGCCGCCTGGTAAGCTTTGTCGGCGAGACTAGGGCTGACATCGCCCCTGCGCCCTCCGAACAAGGCGCCGTACTCCCAGTCGGTGGATGAGGCGGCGCCGTTTCTGGTGCATTAATCCCTCAGATTATTTTTAAAATTCGCTATCATACAGGTTCAGTGTACGTCATCGGTTTAAAATCAAATTTGGCCCTCCATATAAACATTTTAAAAACGGAGCTAGGTAGAAAACTACTTTTTCTCCCTTGAGAGCCATAAACAATAACCTTAAAAAATATTTCCATAATCTTTCAGTGAAACTTCTCCCTGTGCTGGTCTTCAATTTCAAAGATAAAAGACTAACCCCAGTTGGGTGTTCATCCCAGTTTCATCTACTTAGGCAATACATATAAAACAATCAATTCAGATGCATCTTAATTTTGTTAGGGCACGAGTCTAATTTATTTCTTCTCATAGCTGACAAAATACGTTTTTTGATACAGCACCTATTCACACTCGGTGCAGTTAGGGGCGGACGCAGGAACGCTATTTGAGGGGGGGACAACTCGGAAGAAATCGAAAAAACAGTTTATTATAGAAAATCGATCAAATTTCGTCATTTTTGGGGCCATGCCCCCTCTCTGCATCCTCCACCGGGTGTAATCCACACTAATCAGAGCTGTTCTGTCGCAGAGTCTTATCGTGTGTGTTGCGGCGCTTCTGGCCGTCGTTTCGGCTCACCCCGGCGGGCATAAGGGGTCCAGAGGTGGATCCAGGGGAGGATTCAGCAGAGGATCCGGCGGAGGCTACGGAGGATCTAGCGGAGGCTACCGCGGGTCTAGCGGTGGATCCAGCAAGGGATCCAGCGGAGGTTACGGTGGATCCAGCGGAGGTCACGGTGGATCCAGCGGAGGCTACGGTGGATCCAGCGGCGGTTACGGTGGATCCAACAAGGGATCCAGCGGAGGTTACGGTGGATCAAGTGGAGGATTCAGCAAGGGATCCAGCGGAGGTTACGGTGGATCCAGCGGAGGCTACGGTGGATCCAGCGGTGGATCCAGCAAGGGATCCAGCGGAGGCTACGGTGGATCTAGCGGAGGTTACGGTGGATCCAGCGGAGGTTACGGTGGATCCAGCGGCGGATTCAGCAAGGGATCCAGCGGAGGTTACAGAAAAGGCGGATACCATGGATGAAGTTTCAGAGCTTTGGTTTGATCACATCTCCGAAAAACCCTGGCCAAATGAACGATGATACGACATTGAAGAAGGCTTCACATAATCTTCTGTATATTTTCATAGCATACTAGAACACTTGTGCAACAAACAATATTGTCTGGTGCATATCGTAAACCCGTAAATATAATTTTGGTCCCTGTTCAGTCACGGTTGTTTGCCATGACTCCTCAACATAGGCACCTCCACAAACGTAACTAACAATACATCCCATGTGAAAATGATAATGTGATATAGAATGGAGTGTGATTGTTCAAATCAGGGGCAGCTCACCGAACCAAAGTTCGACAGCAGCTCATATTTCTAGGAAAAACATTCAACGCAAAATACCGACACAGGGAAAGAAGGATTCTGAGCGATGGGGTGGGCATACATGCCTGGGTTTGCAATCCTTCAGGGTTGATATATCCCCATCTTGTCTACTGCAGGGTTGATAAAAGAACTTGTCACAGAACTCAGAGCCAGTGCTCAGATAAAAAAGAAAATAGATTGCTAATCACCTAGTTTTGCACCACAAAACTCCAAATCAACTGGCAAACTAAATAAGAGTTGTTGTCATAATTGTCCAGCTCGTTTATCATCGAGCCACCCGGTTAGACTTTGGCATTAACCATTATTTTACAAGTATTTACCGCGGCAAAAACTATGGAAGCGTCGAGGACATGGTCTATTCAGACCTATTAATTCCATACATATTCAGACAGGATATGAGTGCCTCCGACCCCGGTGCTAAAGTAACAAGAAAAAATCGTGACAAGAACAGCCAAATGGGACCACACTGCGATAATTCAAAACAAGGACTCAAGGAAACGTGACATGACATGATTTGAAACGATATACCAACCATGCAGCAGATGCCCAACAGACGTTTCATTTTACATTTGATTCATCCTCTCTTCACCATTTGCAAAAGAATCGGCGTTTTCAGATGGGAATATTGAATCCCACCAGCCTGCCGTGACCAACCAACGCAGAAGGACACACCACACACAGTTGCAAAAGCCGCTCATTTTCCGCTTATTTTCGACGAGCTATAGGTTTCGGGACGCACAGATTATGGAGCGGCCCTTTTGTAGTCAGCAGAACTGCCGCCTGAGTTCAAACTCTACAAAGGTGTCATATTGCCGTAAAAACAAAACCGATCAAACTAAGGTGCAGTGGAATCCACTAATATCGTCTATGGCCATATTCATCTTCCCATATCGATAAAATACTCAGCTGCAAAATGTACGCGAGTCGATTCGGTGCACCCACTGAGGTGGTTTTTGTACGCAAGATCGTTGGAAGCCAAGTGCATGCATACCACTCGTATTCTACCGCAGGGGACCTGACAGGCGCAAATAGGAGGTCCCCATTCTTCCCCATAGTTGAGTAATAGACCGGAATTCAAGCCAGAGGCGAGCAATCTGTATCATATGCAGATCCAGAGGGGCAAAGCTGGCAGGTACCCCCCCCACTGATCGACCCTCGGGGCCCCTGAAATGTTTACACGGCACCCCCTGAAAGGTCCATGGCGCCCCCTGAAATGTTGCTTCCCACCCCCTCCCCCAGGATACAAAAATCGGCGCCCACGTGACAGGTTTTGCCCGTTAAAAATGGAGCCCCCTGATCCGAGTGGCAACCACCCTCCCCCAGGAATGTGCCCCCCTTGGCAATCCTGAATCCGCCTTTGACCAATACACCAAAATAGCGAATTATCGTAACTGCACGAGCATTTGCGCGCGCAAGACCTCGATTCAGTATGGTTATGTAAGGTTCCTTGAAGCGATGTTACGCAGGTGTATGTGGGAGAGCAAAAACCGGAGACCGCAGACGCCCCAAACCGTTACCGGCCTTGAGTGGCCGACTAAAGCGGCTTCAATGCCAAGGCCGTGCCGCCTCAACAAGCTGTTTGGGTGGTTACAGTTTTGAGACGTCTCCGCACACTTCCTGCGACATTCACGGATGATGCGGCGCCCAAGACACTAGCTAGTTATTTGGGCTTTGGGGCGCAGCAGCCTGCTAAGGTTATGTAGCGCCCATGAAGACCGAAGCCGAAGACGCACAACACTGGTGGTTTTACCGTTCCGCGGGTGACTTGCCCTCGCTCTGCCACCAGACGTCAAAAGAGAAGACTAAACGCACACACCTTCTCCTTCTCATAACGTGCACAACGCGCACATGGTCGTGATTTCATTTGAAGGTCTTATTCTTCTCGTAGAAAAAGTTATGCTTTTGATTATAAAAGTGTTCAATAATGGGACACATGCACAATTGCACACGTGTTTAATATTTTACCGCTAGGACTAACCATACCCACTTAAAAGATACCAAGGCCGAGAAAGTGCCCCAAACCAAATAATCATATTTTAAGCCATTATATATCCGCAACCATTTCTGATAAAACACCAAACATTTACTATGTAACCGTATATTTCAATATGTTTTGCATCGCAGTAACATGGTTAGCTTCTCCAGTCTGATCATCTTGAAGCATATGAAGGCGCATGCGCCAGACGTGACCGTTTTCAGGCAGCACGTACTTCTGCCCTCTTCATGTAGATTGCCAGCACGTTTTCTGGGCACCGCCCACAACCGCTAGAGTTCAGCGATGTAGCGGTTGGAGTTAACCGCTGCAGCCTCGCAGTCGTGAATCGTGAAGAGAAACTACCAATGATCCCACCGGCTGCTGAATGTGCACCAAACCTTCGCCCTCGGTAAGAATAAGGGGGTCTCCAGGACGTTATCGGCAGGGTTGGGAAAACCCCGATTTTTTTGTAAAAAAAAACCGCAAGTCTCGGTTTTTTGCGGTTTTTTGTTTTTTGGGTTTTTATTTTTGTTTTGCAGCATTCTCGTCACACCCGTTTCTAGATCAATGTCATTGTTTGAGCACGCATTTAGACTATGATGCTTTCAATATCATCGTTGCCTATCAGTCTTTGCCTCAGGTGACGGAGAGGAGAAGAAGCTCCTATTCCCCAAGCTGTTCTGAAGTACCTGACTGACGGCAGCGTGCAGAACCTTTCCTAGTTTTATGTGCACCCATGGATAAGAAAAATGAGCCGACTTTTGACCAGAATAACAATTTTTGGGGCTTATCAACTCATCCACTACTATGGTTATACGGCGTCGTTGACTCTTGTTACTGTTTTCTATTAGGAGCCGGATACTCCGTACTCAAGAAATCCACCGGACGTAAACCCGAGTGGCCCCGTAGAAAGCAAGTGCGACAAGCACCACACCACTGCGCCCCACAGGAATTTTCTTGAACTTCGTCCTAAACCAGTAACTCATATTCCTCACGGACAAATGCTAGCGCTGAAAATCTTAGTCCGGTACATCAGTAAAGGCCAGATCACAATTCTCAGAGCATAGCAGTGGCGTATCCATTATTTGCTAACAGGGAAGGGGGCGTGGATATAGGCTCGGGGCGCTGCACGGGGCTCCAAGTGCAAAGCTCGCCAATGAAAATAAAAATAACGTCAGCGGTGGTTGATGGGATCGTGGAGTGAATCGGTGTGGTTCACGTGACTTTTATTGGCTGTTTTTACCTACCTTGCCCGTTTCTTTGTCTATCTAGCTAAATAAAGCGTTTATTATTTTGCGACCCGGGGACCATCTCTGAGGTGCCCCCAACACGAATTCTTTGGGCAGTCTGAGAAAAATTGGCCGGCGCCTTGAGACAAAACCTCCCCTCCCGCCAGTAAAAAACTCTTCGAGTCGCCCGAGAACGACTCTTGGGGTCCCCGAGACCAACTCTGTGGCTCCACGAACCAAGCCAAACTCTTGAAGGTCCTCGAGACCAACACTGGGGGCCCCAAGAGCAATTCTTGGAGTCCCTCGAAACCAGCTCTGTGGACCCCAATGACCGAATCTAGGGACCCCCGAAACCAACTTTCAGCCAGATTCGAAACCAACTCCATGGGCCGATGAGACAAACCGTCGAAGGCCTTGACTCTTGAGGGTCCTCCAGACCAACTCTGGAAACCCCAGGAAAACTTTTGGCGCTGCTCCAGAGACCAAGTCTGGGGGCCCAGAGATAATCTCTGATGTCCCGTTAGCCGAATCTGGGGCTCCAATTCAAAATGTTGGTGAGCTCTGCCAGACCAACGCTTGGGCGCCTGAGATTTCTTATTGAGAGTCTCCGAGACAAAGATTGTGATGGTGTCCGTCTTCTTATAATCAACTTGGGGAACATAAATCAGAAAACGACAGGAGCCGTGCGGGAAGCTTTTTACAGTGCTTAAGCTCAGCCAAGGGGAGAGGCAGTCGCCCCACCTTGGCTGCGTGCCTGGAGTACAGCACAATGTGACTCCAACACGATAAGCCTTAGAGGTTCCATGAGCTGGACAAAGAAACTATTTTTTGTCTCAGGTCAAAGTCAGTCAGAGTCATAACCTGAGACTTGCAATGCTACTTTGGCATATTTTTAACCTGCAGAGATGTTTATAAATTAAAGATAATATATATGTATATATATACATATATATATATATATATATATATATATATAAGGTTGAATTCTGGAGAAAAAATTGCATGATATGGACAAAAACTAGCGTCATATTCAGGGACAGTATTGGTCTTATCCAGCGACTTTTACCTGTGGGGAAAAATGATAGAAATTGTGTTGTACAATTTGCTATTCGGACGGCATGTGGATTCTTAGGAATTGTTTTCCAGGTAAGACGGCAAGAATTTCAAAATGCACTTTTCCAGCGGGTTGAATGAGGTGGCATATGGTACCAATTCAGCCAAACTTTGGCATATTCTACACATACCAAGGCCTAGTAGCTTTAAAAGTGATGTGAATAGCAAAAAAGATAAAATCTTTACTCGGGGGCATCTAGAAAATGATTTATGAAAAAAAAACCCGGTTGGGTTTTATCCATTAAAAACCCCACTAAAAACCCGGGCAGTGGGTGGTGGGCAGTGGCAACCCTGGTTATCGGGTGTCATTTTCCCCAAAGGCGAAGGTTACGCCGATCAGCCAGGCCATAAAGGTGGCAATGGGTCTCATTAGAAAACCAAACTGTGTTGATGAACGCGGCCAACCAGATGCATTGCAGCTTTAACCAGTCACAAAACTCACTCGCTGCTCCTAAAAAAAATTGTAGTGAGCCGCTGGTGAGTCATATTCGTAAGGAGTAAGGCCAAGCTCGGATTCGAATATTCTGTGGACTGAAGAGTTACTAACCTCCGCCCCCAAAGACTCGCAAAACGTCGTACATATGCCTTCGGCTTATTTTAAATCTTCGGCTAAATATTACCGACGTTTTAAGTGTTGACGATAGATCTTTCCTGCTCCCGTTTCCATTAAGATGGTACTGCACTGTTCCAAAGGCAAAAAATCAGTTAATATTTTAAGTGTCTTCTTGATTAGAGCCAAGCATTGGTGATAGGTTTCATCTGTCCTTCCGTTGGAATAATTGATTCGGTTTCTAGCTATATAAATGCATAATACTGCTTTTTCCTTCTGTATTCAGCAATATCATATCTGAGAATAAAGTAGACGGTTCCAGGCAAGAATCTCATATTTGTTATAGCACGTGTAACATTAATATGCATGATTCTCTGTGGAATATGGCACTGCGATGAAAGAGTAAAATGTGGTGCTTTTTTGAGCACCCGTTATTTTTCCCTGCAGAACGGCTTGGTGCTTCAAGAATCTTGGCGTAACGCACCAAGAAGCGCGTGCTGCTGACTTAAAGATACAGCATTAAAGGCAGTTGGCACAGGCTGATGTGTGCGGCCCCGCGCGGTCCGGCCGATTGCAGCGCCCCCACACACGCTGCGTAACTTACCGCCGCCGGGACGGCGACGACGACCGTCCAGTGCCGCATCGTATCAAACGCCAAACGATACACATATTGGTTTGGGAGATTCACTGAAGAGGAAAAGCCACTCCTGACCAGGAAGCCGCCACCTTCCAAACACAGGGTTCGCAGGTACTCACCGAGTTGTTTTGTTCGTACTGTTCGCACAAGCTTTTGAGTTTTTTTCGACATCTCGATATTCTCCTCAGTGAGCCGGGAATTCTTCTGGTTGTTCTCGTTCATGGTGCCTGTGATGTCACTGAGTGTGGTCTGGAATTTGGCCGAGACTTCGCGTCGTTTCTCCTCCTCTTCGCGGATCTTGGCCACGCTTTCCTCCTGACAAGCGAGCATGCGTTACTAGTAGATGTCAAGCAATGGCTTGATGCCAACTAAATCCCACTAGAAGGAGGGTCAAGTCTAGGGATATACGCCGAATTATAACCCCGAGAGAATTTGCGTGAACCAAAAGTTATACATTACTGAATCAACCGTTTCTCAATGAACTAACGTCACACAAAACTGAACGCAATCCACGCACTGAGGTGCAAATTAAGATTACGGAAAACCTATATGTTTTCCTACACCAAACCGACTGATAACATTTATAAAAAATTATGGTCTGATATAAAACAACGATTCATTTGTATGAAAAATACTATCTAATTTCCACAGTATTTAGTAGAATATCTGAATGTTATGACCACCTGACCTTGATGAGCTTGTTCTGTTTCTGCAGCTCCCGGCACAGCCCTTCCAGACGGCTCCGCGTAAGCAGAGCCTTGCTTTGCTCGCTCTCCAAGCTCATCTTCTCCTTCAACAGCTGATCTACTCGTAGCTCCAGCTTACGCAGCGTCGACTGTAGCCATGACAACATGGGTTAAAACAGCAGACAGTGAGTCCAAGAGGAGCTTCAGTTTCTACAGCGTCCACTGTAACCATGGCAACACACGCCCAGCAACAAACAGTGGGTTCACGCCCGTCTCCGAATCCCGCAATGTCTATTGCAACCGTGGCAATGTCAGCCCAAAGATATAAGGGGAGACAGCACAAATCCCTTCCTCCTTAACGCCTGGCAAAATTGTAGTAACGCGCGCTGAAACGAAAGATAGCCCGTAAAACCACGTGGTTTTGGTTGGTTAAACTGTAACTAAGGCAGCACGCTTTCCAGAGAAAGATTCACAGCTTCAGCTGCCATACTTATTATCCAGCTAGTAACAATGAATCCTATGCGGACAAAATGTATGCAAAACCTCATGGAATCATGAAAACACTCACGCTAACTTACACTCCCGAAAATATCACACTGAGATAGTTGAACACACAAGGGCACAGCAAATAATGTAAGAAAAAAACAGACGCACCTACAACAGGTGACTTTTGAAGATCTCGCCATAGAAGTGCATAAGTCCCAATCAGCATGAAGGCTCATTTTTGCAAGAGCTACACCCAAGCTTAAAAACGTTGTAAAACTGAACACTTCATCCATCAGCCGGTATCTTACGACAAATATAACGAAAGGTCTTATACACTTGTGATCAGACGCGTCGGCTCTCCACCGGCACTGACCGTCAGACGTTTGTTCTCCTCCACGGCCTCGGCGTGTTTGCGGCAGACGAAGGAGAGCCTCTGCGGCGGCTCTGCGATCTCTCCGGCCGCCGCCAGCGTCTGCTCCAGCGTCTTCTCAATCCGCTTCTGGGCCTTGCGGTCCCGCCTGCTGTGCTCCTCCTCCGCCAGCTGGGCACAGGACGGTGCGGTTATAGGCTGATGAGTCAGCTCTGCTCCAGAGGAAGTGTGGCAGAAGGAGTAGGTAGGTGTAGAAGATGCACAGTCAGCCTCGCAGATTGGAAAAGTTTAACAGCTGGGGCTACAATTAATGCTTCATCTCCAGTGTAGGATTTCGGCTATGTCACAATACACAGCATGCTATGAACTTGCTTAGTTTAGACAGACAGATGCAGTTTATTATAGTTCACTCTAGTTTTACAGACTATCTTCCGCATTTACTAGCTGCATTGGTGCCAGTTTTCCAAGAACATTCACATATTAGTCGAGTTGTGGGTGGCTCCATTGAGGAGCTGGGCATACCTCAGTGTTCTTAGCACCACTGTTGCCATCCTCGTTAGACGTCATTTTAATCGACAAGTTGCTGGAATGAAAAACCTTCCACTTAGATTTTAATCACCTGAAATAAAGGAGAAATGTTAGCCATAAATTAATAAATTCATAAATAAATTCCCTTTTGCTCCTCGGGGAACAAAAAAAACAAGGAGGGGGCATTGGGGCCATGCTCCCTTTTTTCCAAGGAGTATCCCTGTCAGGGGCAACAGCACTTGGTAACCAGGTTACTAGCTGAAAAAAGTTGTGCATGCTTCCTGCAAGCTTTTGCTAGGGCAATTATTTCATACACTGATGACTCCCCACAAAAAAACTTGATAAGTACTCCAAAGCCTTTTCATACAATTCCAAGATAATCCTAACAGACTCTGCAAAATATGCCAGGGTGCAGGTTGATTCCTAAGGAGTGCAATGTCTTGTGCCCAGAGAGTTATGTTAATATCTTGTTTAAGGGACCCTTGAAAGCTTGGGAGATGCCCCTAATTCAGAAGACTCTTTCAATTCCATGAGTTTCTCCACCAAACACCCAGCAAAAGACCTTTGAAGCTTCTTTTGATTTCTATGAATCCAGGCATCTTGAGACTGGCAAAAGTACTTAATGGTCATCTGAGTAATGGAAGAGAGTGGAGGAGGATACAAAAAGCCTATGGAGTCAGGCCCCAGCAGACTTCTTATCGCGTCTAGTCTAACCATACTTGAGACACTCCGGCGCTCAATAGTTTACCCGATGTACAGGTCGGCTGGCAACTGACTGGCAAGAGGGTGACCTGAGCAGGGTGGCCATCCCTGTGCTTTGTGGGACATTAAACTTTGGCTTCTAAATTAACCCTCCATTGAGAGAGTTACTCATTCAGGTGGTGGAGTCAGGGTCTCTGTGACAAGTCCCTTGATGACTTTAGTGAGACTCTGACTCCAGCAGCCTTACTGGGAACAACTTGAACAATTTTTTTAAGAATTGAGTGGTCAGAGTTGCATCCCCCTCTCTATGAGGTGCTTTAGGGAGTGGATGAGGTGCACATGGCTGGCTGTGGATAAGATACTGTGCTCCCTTTTTGCTGTGCACTTGTGTATTTACTTATCTTGGTGTTTTCAGATGTATTGTTTCACCTTGTTTTTAATAGGTTGCTCCTGTGTCAGTGACTGCCCTGGTGTTATCCTAGAACTTGAAGGCAGTGATGGATACAGGACCTTGGGGTTATAGGATAATTCAATACATGTACATGGATCTTAGGGTAGCAATGAAATTAAAAAGGAAATATGAAATAAAAAAGAAAATATAAAAGGTATTCTGATGATCATAACATCCAAATTGAAACTGTACATGTTTATTATACATGTCATATACATCAAAAGGCAAAGAATCCACACAGTTTTACCCCTACAAGTCTTTAAAGGCAAAAAACATAAGAAAATACAAGTGGGCTGCGTCCCAGCAAACCTATGGATCGCCCAGGGCAGCCGGGGGCCGGCGGCACAGCGGAGCGCTCCCAACCCCCCGCGGAGGGAGCGTGACACAGTGATGGAGGGAGCTAGATGCAGCAGCAAAGGGACACAGCCACAGAGGGAGCTGGAAGCAGTGGTGGAGGGAGGGTTGCACAGCTGCAGAAGAAACGGGACACGGGACACGTGGGCAGATGGCATGTCAATTTACTTTGGTCTACGGTGCAAAAGTCCAGATTTCTAAGGGGCATTTAAGTGTTCGGGGCAGGATGGGGAGGACAACTTATTTAATTTTTTTGTTTTATCAGATGGAAAATAGACAGTGTGACTCTATCTCGAGCTGTCAGTTCACCTGAAAGCCATAAGCCATTAACCTCGATGTAGGTACCTATTGCTATCTGTTCAATTTTACCCAATGCTGCTGGAAGTCCTGGAAGCTTAAAAGGTGCCCCCCACTTCAACTATTCATTTCAATCATATTAATGCCTATACAAAACTTGAACTTGAAGGATACGGACTTAATGAGGCTCTAGGCCTGCAGGTGTCCGGTCTTAGTGAGCTCGTGTAAGTGTGGTTTCACTACCTAATCCGTGTCAGGTATGGTATACCAATAGTCCTCCCAGTGTTTGTCAAGCCTGGTCTTGAATGTGTTGACAGTAGGTGCAGTGACAACATGACTGGGGAGACCATTCCAGTCGTTAACAACCCTAATGCCGAATGCATTGCGACGGATACGGGACTCGGCACGAGGTTTAACCAGGAAACTATGAAAACACTATGAAACACTATGCAAAACAGTTTGCCTCTAGATCACTTCTTGATTTATTAAAGTGGAGAACAACGTCTCCAGGCAAAAATTCAGTTTCTGTATTAAATAAGCCAATCTAACGTTGCATTACTTGAATATTTGTCTCGAAATACATAATATTTCTCTCCCTCCCTCTGATTCAAAGTTTAAGCAACAATCTATCTATCTATCTATAGTTGTCGGAATTTTGGAGGCCACGTCGGCCTGATTGGATCCGGTCTTCGACAAGCTCAGTTTCGATGAGTCTACACTCAGTCTTACTCAGGCCATAATGCCTGAGGAGTTGACTAGTTGGTGAGAGCAGTTGAAAAGAAAGTAAAGGACCTTACTCTGAGCATTCAGGGACAAGGTACATCAGGGATGACCAATGAGAGTCGAGCTTGTTCTTAAACTCATTGACCGTGGTGGTTTCTACTACTGATGTAGGCAACGCGTTCCAGTCATTCACCACGCGGACTGAAAATGACGAACGACGCGCTCTAGATGTAGCGCTGGGTTTCGCAAGTTTCCACTGGTGTCCGCGGGTACGGGAGCGATCAATGAGGTCGAAAAACTGGGCTGGATCGATATCAATGGAGCCGTGAAGCAGTTGGTATACTTTGATCAGGTCTCCTCGGCGTCGCCTGTAATACAAAGAGGGAAGCCTAAGAGCCCTCAGTCGGTCCGGGTAAGATAAACCCCTCATGGAGGGGACCATACGAGTGGCCCTTCGCTGCACCCTCTCAAGCAGCCTTTGGTCAGCCCTATTGAATGGTCCCCAACAGATGTTACCATACTCCAGTAGAGGACGCACCAGTGCCTTGTAAAGAAGAGGCAAAGTGAAAGTGTCAATGTTAGCGAAGGATTTTCGGATGACAGCCAAAACCTTGTTAGCTTTTGAGACTGATGCCGCTGCTTGCTGTCGGAATTTCAAGTCCCTGTCGATGATTACCCCGAGATCTCGTTCTTCATCTAACTTCCTGAGATAAGCACTGCCCATAGTGTAATCGTGACAAGGATTATTATTGCCAATGTGCAACACTACACATTTACCTTCATTGAAGGGCATCTGCCACGTTGACGACCATTCCAATATCCGATTTAGGTCTGCTTGTAGCATTTCTGATGAGTGGAGGTGCCTAATTCCTGTGTAGAGTTTTGTGTCATCAGCAAAAATTTTTATGCCAGAAAGTACACAATCAGGGAGATCATTGATAAACAGAAGAAACAAGATCGGGCCAAGCACAGAACCCTGCGGAACACCACTAGTGACCTTTGTCCATTCTGAAGCAGCGCCATCAACGACCACGTACTGTTTCCTATCCGATAAGAAAGCGCGGATCCACCTAAGTAGCTTGCCTTTTACACCATAACTCTCCAATTTCCTCAGAAGACGCACATGTGGGACCGAATCAAACGCCTTCTGAAAATCCAAATATATGGCGTCGACGGGTACGCTCTGTTCGAGCCTCCGTGTCCAATCCTCCAATGTCTGTAGAAGTTGTGAGTCACACGAACGTTTTGGCCGGAATCCATGTTGGTGGTCTGAAAGAAGATGGTGGGTGCCCAGGAACCTCAGAAGCTCGTCTTTAATCAGGGACTCCAAAACCTTGCAGGGTATAGAAGTCAAGCTAACTGGTCTGTAGTTGCCAGGATAGTGTTTGTCTCCCTTTTTGTAGATTGGGACCACTCTCCCCAACTTCCATTCCTCAGGGATGGCTCCAGTGTCTAGGGACTTCCTAAAAAGAAGGGACAAGGGGACACAGAGGGTTCCGGCTGCCTCATTCAGTATGCGGGGATGAACAAGATCAGGTCCAGGAGAGCTGGAATTTCGAAGAGATGTAAGTTTGGAAAACACTTTGTGAGATGAAATTGGAATGTCCTCTAGAAAATGTCCAAGACAGCGGTCGTCGAAGTCAGGTATGTTCTGTACATCCTCGGTAGTGAAAACGCCTGCAAAGAAATCGTTCAGGATCTTAGCCTTTTCACCAGCATCAGATTCAAGGTCACCATTTCTGTTCCGCAGGTCTTCTACTTTGGAGACAGTTTTCAATCGTGTTCCCGCGTAACTCCAGAAGCCCTTGGGATTTGTTTTGATGCTGGTTGCCAGGCCCTGCTCAAAGTCTCTCTGAAGCTTCCGGGTCAGTGTGCGCAGTTCATTTTGGCATATCTGGAAACGAGCACGATCAATCTCGTCTTGAGTGCGGTGGTATGTTCGTGCCAGGTCATTTTTCTTTTGTTTGAGTCTCATGGCTGCCCCAGTCATGTAAATATTCTTACGGGAGGCCCTGATTCTCGTTTTGGGGATACATATATCAACCGCCTCGTTGAGGTTATTCATGAAAAAGCTATAAGATTCTACTAAGCTAAGGCTGTCCATGGTAGTCCAATCAATATCACGGATAATCATGTTCAACTGCTCAAAGTTAGCACGACTAAAGCTGAGTTTGGATACCCGGTCCAATCTTCTCTCCACATAGCATTTGATATTAAATTTGAGAAGTAAATGGTCACTTAGACCAATACCTGGAAAGTGTTCCAGGTTAGTCAGCATACCCTCTTCGTCTGTGAACAAGAGGTCGAGAATGTTAGCCTGCTGGCCATGACGGTGACGTGTGGTTTTTGAACATGTTGAAAGAGGAAAAAGTCATGCATAATGTCAATGAGACTGTGTGAAGGGTGACCTAGGGAGGCTGTGGAGAATTCCCCAGACCAGTCTATTTGTGGGAAGTTGAAGTCCCCGGAGATCAGAAGATGTGAAGGCGAGAAAGCCTTGGCTTGTGTGACAATATCAGAAAAATCACTCATGTTTTTATGGCCGTCCCCTCTTGGACTTCTGTAAAAGCAGCCCAGGAGCAGAAAATCCTTCCTGTGGAGCCTGATTTTAACCCATAAGTGCTCAATTGAGTATGTACCAGGAATGGGTACCATCGAAGACCAGAGGTTATTCCTGACATAGATGGATATTCCTCGTTCACCTGTCCGGCCAAGGTTCAAGAGGGTATGGTCAAAGCTAGTAAAGAGGTGGTAATTTGGAATGGACAAGAGAGCCAAAGCCAGTGGGGAGCATTGAGCCTTAGGGATCACCTCTGTAAGCATTACAACATCTGGGTCTTCACCAGCAATCAGCATGCAGAGATCCTCTCGCTTGTTGATAAACTGATCACAATTAGTATACCAAACTTTAAGGTGCTTTACATTATGGGCCACTGTGAGTCAATTTTGATGTGCATGCTGTGGTGCTGTGGGTGCCAAAGGTGCAGAGGCGTTGTGAGCATAAGCATCATCAGTGATCTGGCTCCCTGGTTGGTTTGCCACACTGGTAGTCATGCACACCCCATTGGATAGGGTGGCGGTGAGATCCCTGGCAGTCTCGTGACTGGAGGCGCCCTCTGCATGGATATCCCCTCGCACACTGCTCAGGTCAGCTGGGGAAGGACAGCTTGCTTGATGGGCATTCTCAGTTGGTGCATGCACATTGATCATGTTATGTGCAGTGTGTTGGGGAAGTGTACCCTCTTCTATGCCTACCCCAGAGCTGGCAACTTGCCCACCCTGAGTTGTGGAGGCAACTTGTCCTGGCAGGCACCTACCTTCATCTGCCTTCTGGTTTGTAGGTATAATGCCAGGAGTGACAGATGCAGGAGCATGAGTGGTCCCCAGTGTGATGATTTTGCCCCGTTTGATGACAATATTTCTTTCTCCAGCATCCCTCCTCTTCATCAACTCTTCCCGCAGTAGCTTCTGCTCCTGTCTCTCACTGAAGGTAAGGTCAGGGGTGATGTACACTCTCCTCCACCTTTCCAGACTCCTGAGGTGAGAAGCCATTCTCAAGATGTCATGCTTTGCTTCTTCATTTTCAAGTGTAACAATAAGTAGTCTGTCCCTACCAGGGATGACCTTGCCTGCTCTGAAGGATTTTAAGGTCTTGACATTGATGTGGAGTGCCTCCCTGATCATACAGGTGAACAAAGTCATGTCAGCCTTTGATCTCTCAAGTTGTGAAGCTGATGCTCCACCTTGCTCTGGCAAGTTGTGGATGACAAGGTTCCGAGCCCTCCTATTTTTGTCCAGAAACAATAACTTGACAATAAGACACAGCAGCATATGTATTATAATTATATGTTTTATTATAGGTATTATATATTGCAGCAGCCCGCCAACCAACCAAACCAACAACACTCTTGAAATACCTACACAAAAAAACACAAAGCCAAGGCAATACCAATAGCCTTGATGTTCTGCCGGCAGAAAGCATAATAGTGTGCTGCACGCATGCGCAGTATGGTGTCTTGTAGTCTTGATACAATACTGCGCATGCGTGCAGCATACTAGTATGCGTTCTGCCGGGCACAATAACACGGCTACTATTGAAATTCGCTGTAGGTATCTATGGAAGGAAGGATTACACAAGTCACATGTCTAAAGATAGATAAAATTATCATAAATAACTTTTCAGATAGAAATCACGTGTTCTACCTCTCATTATTTCTACCTTTAGTCTCTAGTGCGTCATCTCATTCTTATTTGATGAAGAAGGTCTCAAAAGATAACAAATTTGGTCATTATCGTTTTCACTCGTGCTGGTGTGAGGCCTTTGATCCGTTTTTTGGAAAAAAATTTTAGAGGGACTTGGGTGATACATCATTTATTGCAGATCATCATGGTGTGTCTGAAACCAACTACGGATGCCTTAATAGCAAATTTGCAGATGCTCTCGGGGAATAGGTTATGAAATTAGGGAATGGTATTATGGTAGTGGGCAGATCACATCTCAGTTCAAAGGATCACATCAGAAGGTCCACTGGTCATAGGGTCTAATGTTCATAGTTTCTACTCTTTGAAAGTTAGACCTTTTGAATAAGAAATCCAACGTCACCTATGGTACGAGGTCCCTGACTGACCGACCCCCATCCACGGGCGACTGCCCGTGGTTTCCGACTCAGTGTCTCCGGCTGAGAAAGACCAAATGAGGACTTCTGTTAATTTGAGCTCGTCATAGAACGGAACCTGCAGGCCATTTGGCCTCCAAAATTCTCCGACAACCGTAGTAGTAAAGTAAAGTAGTAAATGGTCTAACTTTCAAAGGGTAGAGCCTATGAACATTAGACCCTTTGATCAGTGGACCTTCTGATGTAATCATTTTGAACCGCGAGATGTGATCTGCCTACTACCATAATACCTTTTCATTGTGATTATGTAAATATCTACGACAAACCTACATGTCAACAAACACTATATTGATATAGTGTATAGATTCAAGTGACACAACTCTGGTGTGTTGAGTTCTGGCATGCTAGAACTAAGTCACACTCTCATCTCTTCTACACCAGTTCCCTTATTGTCCATTGTCCCTGTTATCAGTCTGACATTTAGAGAATAGGAACCCTACAGGTGAGCAGGTGAGTTTTTTTCTACATGATACTCGAAACAGTTTGCAGCAGGATTGCTTTCAGTTGAGTTGTAAATTGTAATGGCCACTGCACCGCTACACGGTTCCAAGTGCAGCCAACCAGCTGACCTCGCACCCTCAGCCGCGGCACGGTCAGCCGACCATTGCTGCCAGCACAGGCGCACGCCGGGTCACTGCCACCACACCAGTGACCCACCCAGCCGACCAACCAGAGCATGACCTGGTCATGTGACCACTGCCAGCCGGTATAAAGGCGCACTGTGTGGTAACAACACCTGTCAGTTTGCCAGGGCTGCTCTCGGGGCTGGTCCACTCCTCCACCTCTGCATTGCAATCACTCGCCAGGGCCACACCCTGGAGTGTTTCGCTTCACCTCAGTTGCACTGACGATACTGTCGTGTAATTGGGTCTGCACTCGTGACTGAGCAGATCCCTGCTTACTGCATGTCTGATTTCGGCTTGCAGCCATCGCTGGATATACTGTCGATTACGGCATCAAACCTGCCAGCAATTAATTCCTTGCTGTCGCACTCTCTCACAACCACTCACGCTCTAACTCACTCTACATTTGTCCATATAGAGTGTCACATATTGCTCTGGGATTTTGTTATTTCCCATTGGAATGGGTATATTTTCCCATTTGTAAATATTGGCGCTGTTGTTGTCGGTTATAATTGTTGTCTCTCATCCGCTGTTTGGCCAGTGCATCAATAAATTGGACATTATCATCGTCAACTTCTTTCCTTCGACTGGTAGATTGACTAAGGCCTTGCATGGCCAAGTTGAATCCTACATAGTCATATTAACATGATTAACAAGGACTCCAAGCTTTTGGGTGTATTTTACAAGCCTTTGTCAGCATTTAGTTGAAATGAGATCAGAAAACATGATAAGGCAGCCAGATGCACAGGACTCTCAAAATACATGCTAGAAAATACTATGTACTGGAAAATGTCATTTAATAACCCATAATTACTATTACCTATGAATTGATAAGTACTGCTATGTATTATCATGTACAGTGGACTGGGGTCGGATGTCAGCACTCAGTGAAAGGAGTCCTCAAGTGTTCCCCCTGATATCTTACCAACCAAGAGGGATGGAATATATCCACTGCCTCTGTCCCAAAATGAACAGCCTTTCCTTCTCTCTTGTCCCTCTAATGCTATCCGAGCAGCCCAGTTGCTCCTCACACTATTTGTTTGCCGCACCCTCAATGCTGCCTCAGGCACTTCACTCCATGATGCTCGCGCCCGCTGCACTATCTATTTTAGCGCTTCTGTGTCAGTTGCGGAGTGTACCGTCGGGGGCCCGCTTGCGCTCGGCCTGGCCGTCACTGCTAGGAGTTTTCCGCCGTCGCCCCCCGCCCGCTGCCACAGGTCTTGCTGTCGACTGTGGAGTGGGTCACATTGGATCTGCGCTCTACCCCTTGCTCATGTAGCGTGCGGTGCCCGTACTCCGAACCGTGCTGACAAATTATTTACTCCATTCATACCTTCCCCCTTTTTATTATTCAAACATTGGGCGCTATATAACCACTAAGGTTGGTGGCTTAAGCCAATAATCAATCAATCAATCATTATTCAAACAAAATTCCAATGTCCACTCCTTGTGTGTTATGAGTTTTGTGTTTCCTGGCTCTCCCATTCATTTCTCTTCCTTTATTTAGAAATGTGTGCAGTTGCAGATTTTTGAAATCGAATATATGTGTATGGATGCAAAAATGTGTGCTGGGGTGTGTGGGGGTGATGCTGATGGCAAAGTTTGATTGATCTAGCTCATTATTTTCAAGGTCGAATGAGGCTGTAAGGCTCAAATCTGGGCTGTGCTGGAGACTTATTGGGAAATGCTGTGATTATGCAGAAAAAACCGGGAATACACCAAAAGTAGACTTAAGTTCACAGAGGTAAGGCCCACACAATATTCTCTGAAATTTCGAGTTCTAGGCCTTTCAAGGTCAAATACTTATGATGTAACAGTATTATATATTCCTCATAATGTACAATATAACTGGCAAGAAGCAGCCTGTTGGGTGGTGAATGAGGATTTGACCTTGAAAAATACCTGTGACCTTAACCTGTGACTTTGGCATCGACCTTAAGTAGCCTTAAGCCTTAACCATCTTATCGACGGTTAAGTAGCCTTAACCGTTAAGTCACAGCATAACATATGTCTTACAGAGTGATGGCATTTGATTGGAACACTGGGGTTAGTGACCTTGACTTTGACCTTAATATGGGTTGACCGTGACATATAACCTGATATGACGTTATGACGTCGCTGCTCCGTCTACAGTGAAGGCGAACTGGTGTGACTGCGCGATTGCGACAGTCTCAAAATACAGGTCAAACTTTGAAAGCCTATCATTCAAAAAGGTATCGACCGATTTTTTTCACCAATCGATGCGCTCATGAATTTTCTCAGTTGTGGCCAAGTTCCGTTTTCCGGCAGCGAACGGTTGTCCGGCCACCCTGGAAAAATAGGTGGGGGTAGGTACATTTAGCACGCGCATTGACAGTGGTCTGAGCCGCCTTCAGCTTGACGGGGCGGGTACCCGCCCCCCTAAGATCTCGAGAACCGCGCTAGGTAGCGAAAAACGGTAAACGGTGCTGGATAGCCCATCCACTTCTCCATCGTAAATATGTGTACCATTTTTTGTCAGGTCACATTTAAGGTCACTAGAGGTCAAAGCATGCCGTCATAGGGATAACATGTAAATGAAGCTTTCGCCCATTACATTTGAACAAGTAAAGATAGAACAGAACGATATGAACTATATGAATCCTCGCAGCAAGGCAAATGGAAGATATATAATATGACCTTGCTAGGTCAAATCAATGATTTGACCTGCCTTAGGTCAGGTCGAGGTCAAATTAGATAAAATGCATGTCATTAGAACTGCAATGACGAGGCAAATCTAATGCAGGTAAAATAATTGCTCTACCTCTTTTCGTTACTGAGTTATTCAGTTAAATTATGATATATAAATTCTGAGTTATTCAGCCCATGCATTTCAATGGAGAGGTCATGGCTCGTACCTGGCCTTAGGTCATCGATATCAAAAATGCCGGAACATATTTTAGAGAACTCGGTGGGGCCGTTGTGTGATATGAGTTTCAATCGGATAAGTTCACCCTGTTCCGACTTATGCTATCTTAAACTTTTTTTAGGTCAGGTCACTTGACCTGTACTGGTGACCTGACCTGAGAGGACCTAACCTTAAAATTTTGGAAAAAATTGTAATAAATGATGAGGGAAAAAGTATGCCAAGTACGGCGGAGCTACGCACACTGGGGCAAATGGCCTCCAAAACCGGCCAAAACCTCCAATTTTGACATCTTCAAAATCGGACTTAATCGTTTGGCTCTGACAGAGAAATGTCCAAAACCTTGGAAAAACATAATTGTATCCATTTTTCTTTTCTTTAGCCGCTTGCACAGATGCTGGAACACAGCGCATTAAACACGCTGCAGCTCGGCGTCAAGTTGACTCGAAATGAGGTACACTTTCTGATGCATTATCAACCATGGTCGCAGTCACAAAACCGTTATCTATTTATATCAATGGATAGCTGGGAACCTCCTGAAGACACTCAATGTTGAAAAGTACGAAATTTGGCAATAAGAGCCTGATAGTACTTGTAACTATTAGGGCATGTAAAGCTTCTAACTTATTCTCAAATCCTAAACTTCGTTAGACCTGCGAAAAAACGCACAGCGAGTTTCACTAGAAATTTATATGTAGTGATGCAATGTTGTGTCCTCTAACCAGCCGTGAAAAATTAGCTCGGCATCAGTTGTCCCAGGGGAGATATGTCACTTTTGTGCGGCAATGTAGTCCAAGTAGCGCGGTGAGGCCGGCGGCTACGGCGGCCGTCGGCTCATGTTGCGCGGCAAATTGGTAAGGACGGCTGACAGGGCGCCGTGGTCGAGTCGTGACAGGGGAAGGCGGACTTGCAAGACGCTGGGCAGAGAGTCAATCTGTGCAAAAACCGATTTTAACACGCGCACTGAGGATGAGGGAATATCGAGAAGAGTCACCCATTTGTTCATGGAGAGCTCAAAACTACGACCAGAAGGACGCTGTTAAAAAACTAAAGAGATTTACAGGAATGTTTTCGTGCTACCATGAGTCTGGTCGTCGATCAGCCAAAGGCGGGAGGGGGGCAACGGCACAGCTAATGAAGGAAACACAACCCGCGGTTATTTCGGGAACCTCCGACAGTTTAGCGAGGCTACTGGGTAAGCCTGGATCTGCTACAAGGTTTTCGGTAATATTAGGCGCACTATCATCATCAGGGCGTAGCCAGGATTTCACTCGGGGTAGGGGGGGTGGCGCCCTAAAGGGCCCCTGAGACAGCGCCAAGGGCCCTGATGGGGTAAAGGGCCATGCTTGTTACAGAATCGTGTCTTAGGGGGACCCTTTGGGCCCTCAGGGGCGGCTGTCCCTGCTCCCCCTTGGCTACGCCCCTGATCATCATCATCAAGAACCAAAATTGAGAAGTATCCGGCCTACGCTCTAGAGACAGCGAGGCTGTTTGTAAACGTGTACCCATGGTACAGCATACCGGCAACCATACTTAAGGTGCAAATGCACGGGGAAGATGTTACTGAGAGCAGGGGCGTCGCCACCGGGGGCCAGGGGGCTTGGCCCCCACTTTTTGGTCAAAAATTTTCTGATCTCAGTCAAAATGGGAGAAAACCGGACATTCTTATAACCAGCCGCTGCAGAAGGCAACGAGGAGCCCAAATTCGAACAGTATTTGGTCCTTACGTGGAAAGTTTTTGTCAGCGTCAGTTTGAAGTTTGGCTGCCCCCCACTTCTTTTCCGGTGGTGACGCTTATGATTGAGAGCCTGAAAGTTTCCATAGGAGCATACATGGAGGAGGCCCAGGAGGCAAGGAATAGAGATCAACTTGCATTCAGGCAATATCATACCAGAAAGACATCCATAGTTGACAATCACTGATCAGTACCAGTACCTGCTTATCACCAATGACCTCGTGGGAACATGATCTCCGATGATATAAAATAAATCCAGAAGGCCCATGACAACGGAGGTTTCGAGCCCGGCAGTAACCCTCTTTATAAGCGGAAAGATAGTGGCACTAACCATTAATAATTCGATGGTGCGTGAGTGGGTACTTGGATGTGAGACTGCTTCAATAACTTAACTAGATTTCAACGATAATTCTCGGGGTTAATGGATAGCAGACTGGATAAAGGGACGCGGGATATTAAATAGGAGGGTTACACAAAGATGCAAGAGAGGTCGCATGATTTAATGAACATTCCTGTGAGTTTAATGTGTTGTCTGTTTCCGCATGTTTGTGCTCATTTTATGGGAAGAGTGACGGTAATCATTCCTGGAATAGCGCTTAACATTATTGTGTCAATAAATGCAGCTCACGCACATGACCTAGAAGATTCGATATGGTTCGGTACTGGATTTAAAGATGTCAAATAGTGAAAGAGTGAATTTGTGCCATTATTTATCATGTGGTACTTAATAGTTAAACCAGAGTGAAGGCTCAGCAAGACCTCTGACTTATGATGACCTTGAATATGTCGGATCGGTTTTCGAAATATTACTTGTGTTTTTTCTTACATTTCAACCGTCACTGGACCCACCTTATCTGATTCTGTCTCATTGAGTGTCTGCAAAACTGGAAAGAACGAAATCGAATTCCGATATTTATAAACCTTGAAAAATAGTTAATCTGATATGACCTGGTGTAGATACCCAATTTTTTATGGCTGGATAATGAAGTTCAGAGCAACAGCTTTCATTTCAGCACAAAAAGTATTGCTAATCAAAGTATTTTTTAGTTACGGGTTTTGGCTATTTTGAAGCCCAGTTGCCCCGTGTGCTACGCGCCGCTGTTTTTATGCTATCTCCGAAAAACCCGAGGGGGGGCGGGTACCCGCCCCCCGTCAATGCGCGTGTTAAGGATCCCTTTCTCTACCCAATGATGTCTCAGTCGCTGTTGGTGTTTGATGTTCGCCTGCCCCTCGCCGAAGTCTGCCTTTGATCTAGTATTTTATTGTTTAATATTTTAGCAATGGTAATTGACATGACGCTTTGTGCTGCATTTGCGTGTACAGTTGTATGATTATGGGGTTGGGTTAATTGGGGAGCAGGGGGTGGGGGTAATAAACTAACCCCGCAAGTGGGGACAACCGAGAATACAAATAAGTTTCTTAAAAAAGAATTTCATATGTATAGGCAACAGGTAAGAATGTTGAACAATTTCCAAAGGCACAAGTTCTAAATTATTTCTTTTTAAGCGTCTTTTCACACGTTGAAGTTGTTGTTTTTGGAAAGAGTCCTTATGGTAGGCCTGTGACTTCATTACTTGTCTTGGAAGGTAATCTGGGTAAACTTGGAAGGATCTGAATTTATGACTAGATGTGTCTAGACATGCCTATTCATCTAAAACGAAGTGTTCTCTTGCCCAATGTTTGTGCAGTCTTGTCTTAAATATTTTTAGGTTCCTTGAAGTGACAACGTCTTCTGAGAGGTTGTTGCAGGCATCTACAATGTGTATTATGAGATGGTTTCTTCGCTCCTTTTTTACTCTGTCTGCTTGATAAGTCGAAATTGGACCTCGTGTTATGTCTTGGAGTCGCAGGTTTAATTATGCTTTCAGATTTCATGAGACCCTGCACCATCTTAAATATTGCAATCATATCCCTCTTATCCTCCTGTAAGAAAAGCCGGCTAGGTATAGTCGCTTCATCCTATCTTGATATGTGTGGCGTCGGTGCCCAACAGAAGATTTCTGACCTCTATACCAAGTTTAGTTGCCCTCCTTTGAATTTATTCTATCATTTTTTGTCGCCAACGTATGAGGAACCTCAAATAACGTTCCCATACTCTATGATTGGTCTCATTAGTGTCTGGTAGAGCTGTCTGAAAACCATGTAGTCGATGAAACTGAAACTGGATAATAGCAAGCATCCTCGTTGATTTATTGACTACCTACTTCTGATGTCTGGTTATGGAACTTCAGTTCTTGGTGTACAATGATGCCTGAATCTCTTTCATTTTGAGTCTGGGTCATCAGCTGCTTCTCTCCTTGGTGGTAAATATATCTAGCGTTTTGTTTTCTCAGATCAGGATACATTGTGTAATCGTCGAGTTCATCAAGTGCTACCGTTTGTGGTCCCTGGAGATTGTCACCTGGCGACCTTGTTTGGTACCCAGACCTTCATATTGGTTTTTGGCTCTTTGGACTGTTACCAGTGGGGACCCCTCCCTAAGGCAGAATAACCACAGACCTGTTTTTCGTACGGCAGGAGATATTATGCCCTTGGATGGAGATCATCGGTGCCTCCTTACTGGCTCGTTTATGCCAAAAGGAAAATTTTCTTTCGAATTTTAGAGATATCCCATCAAGCCCTTTTCGTCCTTGGTGTAGAATTTGGCTAACAATGCACCTACCTATAATACATGTTGATTCATCTTTCAGCGTCCATATACTACGCGCACTAGACACCTGCCTCTGTTCATCTGGTCCCTCTGCTTGGAATAGCAATTCCGCCTAAGAAATGGCCGAATCTGTGTGTCCGTTCGTTTACTGGTCACAAACGAAGTCGACGCTTCACCTCAAGATTGACCTGCGAGAGGTCGAGGTTAGTGGCTTTATTTATATTTAATAGTTGTGAGGTGTTTACGTATGTGTGCGATTTCCATATTGTGTGCGTTGCCATTTGATATCCAAAGGGTAAAACAATTGCAAAGTTCACATACATTTTCAGGTAGAAAATGGTGTGAAGCAGTGTGGGAATTTATCCCCATTGCTCTTCACAGTCTACGCTGATGAACTGTTTGGTAAACTGCGGAGGCATAGCGCTGGATGTCGTATTGGAATGAGCTCAGTCAATGCACTAGTCTACGCTGACGATATTATACTGCTAGCTCCTTCCAGGTCTGGACTTCAGTTATTAGTGCACGAATCCGAGCTCTTTGCCGACGCAATGGACATAAAATTCAATGTGAAAAAACTGTGTGTATGGTATTCAGCCCCAGCAGACCTTACAGTTCTGGCCACCTGCTTCGCTCAAACCCACCTAGTGTAAAACTGAATGGGGTTAATCTGAATTGGGTTGATACATTTAAATATTTTGGACACGTGATTGAAAATTATTTGAGCTGTAGTGCTGACATGAGACGGATAACACGTTCAGCTTATTACAGTTTTAACATGCTGAAGGCTACTATGGGGTACGCTGGTCGCTGATCGACGTATCTTTACGTAAGGCGTAATACTATTTCAAACGTACTGTTCAAACTTTTATGGTTGTGAGCTTTAGGCGATATGGAGTGGTAGTGCTCTTCGGGAGTTAAGCTTAGCATATCATTCTAGCATTAAGAGGCTTGTTAAGGTTCCCAAATGTTCATGAAATCATCCGTTGTGCCATAAATTAAAACTTCTGACTTGCCCAATGCACATTGAATACAGACAACTTTTATTTATTAGAAGACTTCAATTCAGCAACAATAATATCATTCGGAGCCTACAAAATAGTGATGTTGTTCGCACTGGACTGCTGCACATCAACCACCTAAATATAAGAGAAAAATATGGAATATTAGGCATGGACTTGAGCAGGACATCAAAGCAACAAATTTATAATGTATTTTGGTCTCACCTCCAGCGCATGGTTAAAATGTTATTTAAGCTTAAGCTTCAGCTTGGTCTCCTCTATTAGTCAACAATATCTATGTGGTATATCACCATAAGTTCAGATTTATGAAGAATGTGTGAATGTTGTGTGTACTGTGTGTTTCTCTCTTATATGCTGGGCTTGTATATGTACCCAAGTGGTATGAAATAAATGGCATTATTATTATTTATTATTATTAAACAGGCAACGTCCATTCAAATTGTGATTCAGAACTAGGCAGCTGCTTCTATTTGATTAGTATAAAGGATTTTCTTTCAGCACAAATAAGCCATTGAATTCAAAGTATGTTTTTTTAAATAATCAATAAGTTCGTAAGTTATGTTACTGAATAATCAACAAGACTGTTACTGGTTACATTGGAGAGTAGCACAGTGCGTCCGTCTACTACGCCACCGGTCCCGGATTGAGGTCCAGGCGGAGGCTCTGAATTAGTCGATCTGACCCCCAAAACCCTCCCAACAGGGTGAGAGTTGGCGACGCCGTATAACCTTAGCAGTTGGTGCGTCGTTAAACCCCAACAATCCTTGTAATCCTGGGGATCCTGGTGTGTAGCTCTAGTAACACTCTTGTCTTGTGCTGATCGCCTCTCCCCTCGGGGGATCTTGGTGTGCAGCTGTATCACGTCTCTCCCTCGGGGGTCCTGGTGTGCAGCTGTATCACATCTCTTCCCTCGGGGGTCCTGGTGTGCAGCTGTATCACATCTCTTCCCTCGGGGGTCCTGGTGTGCAGCTGTATCACGTCTCTTCCCTCGGGGGTCCTGGTGTGCAGCTGTATCACGTCTCTTCCCTCGGGGGTCCTGGTGTACAGCTGTATCACGTATCTTCCCTCGGGGGTCCTGGTGTGCTGCTGTATCACGTCTCTTCCCTCGGGGGTCCTGGTGTGCAGCTGTATCACATCTCTTCCCTCGGGGGTCCTGGTGTGCAGCTGTATCACGTCTCTTCCCTCGGGGGTCCTGGTGTGCAGCTGTATCACGTATCTTCCCTCGGGGGTCCTGGTGTGCAGCTGTATCACATCTCTTCCCTCGGGGGTCCTGGTGTGCAGCTGTATCACGTCTCTTCCCTCGGGGGTCCTGGTGTGCAGCTGTATCACATCTCTTCCCTCGGGGGTCCTGGTGTGCAGCTGTATCACATCTCTTCCCTCGGGGGGTCCTGGTGTGCAGCTGTATCACATCTCTTCCCTCGGGGGGTCCTGGTGTGCAGCTGTATCACGTATCTTCCCTCGGGGGTCCTGGTGTGCAGCTGTATCACATCTCTTCCCTCGGGGGTCCTGGTGTGCAGCTGTATCACATCTCTTCCCTCGGGGGGTCCTGGTGTGCAGCTGTATCACGTCTCTTCCCTCGGGGGTCCTGGTGTGCAGCTGTATCACGTCTCTTCCCTCGGGGGTCCTGGTGTGCAGCTGGAGTAGCACCCCTGTCTGATGCTGAGCCTATCTCCCCCCAGGAGCCGGACCTGACGCTGGAGCCGGAGCAGGTGACGTTCCGCGCCCGTGCCGTGGGAAACTCCGGAGCCAGACTTTACGCCTTCACTGTCGACTTCTACCAAAGCGTCCTGCCCAAGGTGGCGTCACAGTTCTGGCGGTAACATTAACGGATACAGGCCAGTGATGTAAAGTGCTTTGAAGGAGGCAGTTCAAATGGCCAAAATGGTGAAATAGTGATTTTTTAGAAAATTGTTAAAAGTGACATGCATTCTTACCTCTCCCCTGGACATATTATTGGCCGCTAACGGTCACCATGGAGCTTTTATCTAACAAGTGCAACTCTCCTTCCATAATGAACGAGACAATTATTTCGGCAGCGAGTTAATATCCCCCTCAATAACTGGCGAAACCGTTTGGTAAAGAGTGAAACTCATCATACCACCAGGGCTTTCAATCAGATAGTATGTTATTATGTCATCATGCGCAAACAATCACATTGTGACATTTCCGTGCTGAAACGGAAATATTTTGCTAAAGTGGATGAGTATGTGGCACTCGCCTGCCATCGGAGACGGTTGCTGGTTTTAGCCGTGGGTTGTTGGTCCAGAGCCCTCATGCTGCTGCCTTCTGCCGAACAGGAGACAAAGTACCAGCTGGGCGAGAGGTCCGTGGAGATGACGTTCGTCAAGGAGGGAGATGGCTGGTGGCCCCACGTGCAGCGCGAGAGGTGCAAACTGCCCTGGCTGAAGGTACACTGGCCACATCGGAAGTGCGGAGATAGGAGTTTGGGAGGTCCGGCACGGGCAGGAACGGGACAATGTAGTCTCACCGCAATAAGGCATGAGGGGAACGCGTGATCATTATCTTTAATCGTCAGGGCTTGTTGGGAGTCTGCGTGATTTTTCTATGCTAGTATATTACCAAATTGTTTATATTGTTAGAATTTGAATTGGTCTACCAAAAATTATCTGATGAATGATGAAAAATGGTAACTTCTCTGATCACGGCATTTTCAAACATAAGTCGGGAATATGATGATGGTTTGCGGATAGTCTGGCCATTAATGCCTGTGCAATTTTGCTTGGGATCTAAGCAAATGCGACAATAGCCCCATATGGCCACTTCTCAGTATAGCTGTGGCGATAGCGTTCTGAAAGCAGCCTCAAAATCATGCTATCGTGCAAAGAGAACAGTGCATCTCATTCGCAATGCTCTGGAGATGCCCTTTCCTTTGTACGACAGCCTTCCTCTTCCTGATAAATACTATTAAAAGAGGTGTTGGCAGATCTCGATGTACAGATCATATTTTTCATTAGTTGTATATATGGAAAGAACAAATGCTGCCATGCAATCACCATCTCCCCCACATCATAGCCTGGTCCAATTTTCAGATGCTGTTGATGAGATCGTTTGTGTTTGAACGGGCTGTAGAGAGCATTACCAGTCATCCATTAAAGTATTTATATTATTGCTTACATCATCATATATATGTCTATCCGAACGAGCTCTGCGCGCCGGCAAAGCGGATTAGGCTATCGGCCTGTTCACTGTCGAGCAGTGTAGTGCCTGGTGAGTAACAGCAGCACTGTCAGTTACGTGTGTAACCGCCAGGTGGACTTTGAACGGTGGCGGACCGAGAGCGATGATGAGGGCGATAAAGGAGACGTGGTGGCCGACTACCCGGGAGTGTATGACCAGCTGCTGCGCGAGGAGACGGGACGCGACCGCCGGGGCAGGCGTAAGCACCTCCTCCCTCCCCTCCTCCCTTTTCCCAGACGTGTGCATCGCTGCTGCTGGGATTCGTCCGTAATATAGATATTACGGGTAGATCTATCAGTGGATCACGCACCGCTGCAGAAGCGGTTTCCTGGCTGTCGTCTGGGGTGACGTCCGTCAAAGGAAACGGATGCTTCTATGGGGCCGGAGTCGATTTTTTAATATTATAGAGCTTGCTAAGCCGTGCTTTCACCATTCGTTTGTCCCAAATTTGGGTGTGTCGGGAGAAATTATACTGTGGAATTCTTTTGAATTATTTCTGAGCGCAATCATGCTTCACTTCTGCCTACCTCCATGTGTAAGGCTCAGCGGAGGCGGGTGACGGGGAACTCCCGAGGATGGGCTGACTTCTGGTCGGGAGACGCTTATTGGTCGGCAAATGGTGACATGAGACACAAGCCAAGCATGAAACCAGGTGATTTTCTGCGCGCTCCCAAGTACTTGCATATAGGTTCAAATCACCTAAAAGTGTCAGATTCACATTAAGGGAATGTGACGTCTTATAGAGGTGTCGATCGGCAATTGGTCCCATAGCGGACTGAGGAGAATCAAAGTCCGATTTGGTAATCGGTTAATCGGTTGAACAGGCCAGGGATTTTTTGCAATTTCCGTTTATTTTGCGCTTTAACATGAGAGACATCGGTGAAACCATGGTTCGTTTTTCCGACTCAAAATTACTCTGTATCCAGTTCTGGTAATATGCGTACGTTTGTTTTGTTTCCACATTAAGAGTCGATTATTTCCTTCGAAGTGGAATTGAATTGAATAGTTCATTACTTGTTTCAACTTTTTTGTTCAGTGCGTTCTCGGATACATATCCGGTCGCATACTCCTCCCGAATCCGTGTCAGCATGAAAATCTGAACTGGACCAGTCATCAGATTTGAGATATCGAAACGCAGCACTACTTGTAACTGCAAATGTTTAAATGATCGTGCCTAAACGGGCATCAGAGTGACCTTGACGTTGGTGGTAGGACTTTCCCGCGCGGGCGATGGTCGCGGGACGTGCTACTGATCAGAAGACGTGGTGGACATGCGCGTGTTCAACTGAGCCTTATCTGTATCCTGTGTATATTTTTCTCAGAGACCCCTCCCCTCCCCCCACCGCTGAATCTCTGCTTCATAGCCATAACCAGCAGATTTGCTTTCGTCTGTGTATTCTGATTCCCGAAGCTTCACAAAAAAACTGGTTGTATCTCTGTCGTGTCTGGAGCTAAGGTGATTAAGTCACAACGCTGACCTTGTAGCTGCCATGTTGCCGCGGCGGGCCACCTCTGCGACGCTGCCCGGCTGCCGGGCAGACCGGCCTCCCGCTGGTACGCCCCCTCCCTCCTCCCTCCTCCCGGCCAGTTTGTGGAGGTGTCGGCTGGGCTGTTTAACGCCTGTCGTGACTGAGCAGTAAGCGCCGGCGGTGGCCGGTAATTTATTGCTTGTGACATTGTGACGCTGCGTTATACTCGTCTCGCCATGGTGACCAGAAGATGTGAGTTTTATTTATTCTGTTGTAATCCTGTTTTGCTGTTTTTCACGCAGTTAGATTTTTTCCTGTTGTGTCGGAATTATTGGTAATGACACCTCACCATTCAGCCTTTTAAAAAACTGCTAACTTGTGCCTTCTATATTACTCCGCGTCCTTGCATCGTCAGAAGCCGATGATTAACAAAGTTAGAAACATTTTCGATGGTATTCTCCAAGATCATAAAGATTGACCCGTTATTGTTGCATTCATTTTTACGTTTGGGTTCGTTCTGATCCCAGGTCTTTTAAAATAAGCGACTCTGCCCTCGCCTTACGCTGGTCAGACACCAAGGAACGAGGTGTCACCGCTGGTCTACACCAAGGAACGAGGTGTACGACGTTGCCCTGTTTAGACACAAGAGAATGAGACGTACGACGTTGCCCTGGTTAGACGCAAGGTAACGAGGCGTACGACTTGACGCAGTTTAGAAACAAGTGAACGAGACGTACGACGTTGGGCTGGTTAAACAACGGAATGAGGCGTACGACGTTACGCTTGTTAGACTGAGGGGCATGAATCTCTCGCCCTCGTCACATTTCCGTAGGAGGATAGTGGAGAACTCCCTGCAGAGCTATGTGCGAACTGCGGAGGCTGCTCGACTGCCTGCTACAGCTCTGTACTGCCTGTTTGTGTTAGCGTAGCTGAATTGAGGCGTGCGTGTTTCCCAGTGGAGAACTTCCGAGAGAGCTACCTCATCATGTACAACCTGTGGCAGCTGCTCGGCTACGCGGTCATCCTGGGCAAGCTGGCGCTGCGGTACCACGTGGAGGGCGCCGGTACGTGGCACCGCACAGTGGTGCAGCAGGCCTGAAAAACGGGACGAAATTCATAGCTCAATAAATAATAATGATAGAACAATGATTTTGGGTGCAATTTGAAGCTCATCATCAAGACGGCTCAAACAAGCACGCCAAATTTCGTTTTTCTTCTTAACCCTCATTTTGCCAGGGGGTTGATTATAACCCCTCTTAATTTTTCGCGATGGGAGAAAATCTGCTCGCTTTAGCGCAATGCCACGTGGCAAGCGCGAACCAACATCAATTTGATACATCTTGACGAAATTTTCAATCCAAGGTCAGGTCACGTCACCGAGTTATGATATCATTTCTAAACCGATGTAAAGCAATGTTGGTTCTCATAACAAGGTTGGCAAAAGCCGGGAATACCTCAGCTTCTAGAGGAGTTAGATCGAGTTTCTATATACTATTCGAAAGCTCTTGTAAAGAAAAATATAGGGCGGACATCCATGTTGAGGTCAGGTCCATAACGAAGGCACCAGAGCACCCTTTGGGACCCATTGGGTGCGCTACTTTATGCAGAGGCTATCCAGGGTTTTTAACGGTTCTGACAGTGGCAGTAGCTTTATGAAATAATTACTTAGTCGCAAATCTGGTCATGCGATAAGCTGAATAAAGGTAATAGTAAGAGAATCAATTCATATGATTGATAGTTAGATTGAATGATTTGATTTCCCCAGTTGTTAGCCGGCAAACATTGGAAGTGAAAAATGCATTCTCGCCTCGTATTTATTAGCATTGTAAACACATTTAGGGTAGATCTGGGTAATAAAACATCATCAGAAGATAACCACTGTTAAGCTTTAACAGCCGGCAAACGCAACAAAATGTCGACAAGCGACTCTCTTCAAAATCCAAGAGAGGTAGTATATACAGACGGTTCGATACTGATTGGTAGGTATTAGGCTGCGGTCGTTTTTGCAAAATATCTCTCAAGAGATGGTCTTTACAGGGACCATTGTTGCCTCACCTGCTGCGTTTTAACTGAATGCATGAACTGACGTGCGAAATACTTCATAATGTCCAAGATTAGCAAGTTATTGAGAAAAGGCAAAGAAAATAATCGGGATCGGGGATCGGTGAAAACAATTTTCTGTCCATAATTTTACAAATTTACCTCTCATCCAGTTTGCAGGGTCCCAAATTTAAAGAGCTCATCAAAATTCATTGCTAAAGACGAAACGTTTGTGAGAAGAGTAATCGTTTTTAAAATATTTCTTAAACGAACTGACACTAATACCTACCAATCACTGGGGAACCGGCTGTATGTATGTACGTACATACATGACAGTCAGTTTAAACAGGGGGCGGAGGCCAAAGATTAACGGAAAATCGGTTTAAAATAACATTTTACAAAAGGAAAGAATGTGAGCCAAAGTTAAAATCTGAATTTCCTTATTTAGGGCCTGATCTCGCTATGACCTAATAAGTATTGAACTAAACCTAATACCTACTGAATTGACACCAATACCTGCTTTCGTTGTCTCAATTTACCCTCCTGCTTCTCAACTTTATTGCCTCCTTCAATTAGAGGCCCATCAATAACGTTACCCATATTTTTATTGTTTACCCCCTTCTCCCATTTAAATGTGTCATTTTATTGGAGAAAGGAAATAATACACGGCGATTTGTGGATGCCGCGCGCGTCATTGCCACAACCACCCGCCGACTACGGGTAGAACATGAGCTCACTAAAACTGTCATAACTTTTTTCGGCCGTCGGTTGCCGACCTACGGATTCCACCAATGCAAAAAAGACACTTCGCAAAATAAATGGTATGATTTTCTAGCTGACCCTGACTGCCTTTTTATCGCCAGTCTAAGGAAATATTATGTATGTTATGAATTTTAGTTCCGAAACATATGTTTATTAAAATTAACTCACTGCATTCTCTGGAGCAGCTAGAGCCGTATTTTTGTGACCAGAAGATCAAAAGCATCCCAAGCTTTACGGTAGTATACGTTTTTTATGGATGACGAGCTGGGAGCACCTGTTATTAACGTTTTAGATCACGCTATTATTTCTGGCCAGATACCCGTTTTAAGAGAGGCAGAATAAGTTTCAAGTTTCAGCTCCTGTGAAACCAATGTGGTACGCTAGAGGAAGAAAATAATTATGGTTTTCCGGGTTCCAAACAATTCTCAAACGTATCGCATACATTTGATATTAATTCTAGAAAGTCATTTTTGGCATTTTCGCCCCGTTTTTAGGCCCGCTGCATCACTGTGCACCGGCCCGGCAGCGAAAACGCGTCGCTTATGTCCCTGGATGGCTGCCATGGTAGCATGCACAGTGGATAGTTATGGGCCGCTGATATGCTGAAAACAGCGTCAGGTTTGTTTGTTTGCTGCAACAGCTATGTTAAGCTCGTGTTAGAAGCTGGCCCAACTGATGTGTCCGGTGTCCCTCTCGCGGAGTCTCTTCCCCGCTGTGCCGATTCCACGTAACTTGTGTGCCCGCCCCCGTGCTGCAGACTCCATCATGAAAGCCTACGAGACAGCCGGCACCAACATGAAGTTCGCCCAGGCGCTGCAGGTGCTGGAGGTACTGCACCCGCTGCTGGGAATGACGCGCGGCGGCGCCCTGGAGCCCCTCATGCAGGTGAGCCAGTGACGTCCCATTACGGGTCAGGCTGTGTGGTCACATTGTAGTTGAGATAGTTGGCGTCACATGGGTTGCCCCTTTGTCTCTGAGGGTCCTTAAGGGTTAATAAGAACTGTAAATTGACCGTGTGCAGGCGTAAGTGGGACTAGAAGGGACTGCTCTCCAGCGGCCACCTACGACCTTGAAGGCTATGCTGAGGCCCCCGACGACGGGACTCATTCCTGCGCGCTGACAGTGAAGCGTGGCTCAATGAGAGAGTCTGATTCCTGAGCTCTAGGTCCCGGGTTAAAGTCCCTTCGGCTTCTCGAGATAAGTTTTATCTGATCTCCAAAATCCTTCCCAAGAGCGTGAGTTGGCGACGCTGTGTTCGCTCAGCAGCTGGGATGTGTGAGTCCCAGCACTGATCCGTGGTTGGACGCCTGTCCTCCTGCGGCAGGTTGGCGGCCGGAACCTGATGCTGTTTGTGCTGCTGGAGGGCGAGCCGCGACTGCAGACCAAGCCCGCCGTCTTCTACCTGTTCGTCGTTTGGAGTCTGGTGGAGCTGATCCGGTGAGCGCGGCTGTTCTCTTATGGTGGCGTGGGTGTCCTGCTGCCGGTTCGTTGTCTGTTAGAGGTGGTTAGGTGAACGCAGCTCACCCCGTGTGTTCTCTGGGAGAGTGGCCAGGTGAGCGCATTTCCGCCGGCGTGGCTTATGCTCATTTCTACTGGGTCGCTGTCTGGTGGAGGCGATGGGTGTAGAACACCCGTGTGTTGCGTTCTGAATTCCAGTGGCGGTGGCAGTCAAGCGAACAGTGCTCCGGACACTGGGCCGCGATTCCCCTCACTAAGTCGATACGAAAGCCCAGGCGGACTGCGCCAGCGGGGGCGGCTCGGTGGCGGTGTTGCGCTGAGCACGGGGGTCTGTGCGGCAGGTAC
Organism: Lepas anatifera; assembly: GCA_034440635.1. Lineage (NCBI taxonomy): Eukaryota > Metazoa > Arthropoda > Thecostraca > Lepadidae > Lepas > Lepas anatifera. The sequence continues at coordinate 595,902 of JAOTON010001249.1, forward strand.
CCGTTCTACGTGTGCAGGCTGGTGCGGCGCGACCTGGGCCTGCTGACCTGGCTCCGGTACACCGTCTGGATCCCGCTCTACCCCGCCGGCTTCATCACCGAGGGAGTGCTCTACCTCAGGTCAGTGTGCGCCCTGGCCAGACCCCAGGGCGGTAATGTCGCAGCAACATCGGCACGGGGACATTGAATTCTGAATGTTTCCGAAACATCAGCTGAGGAAGTAAATCACCGATATGTATTTGGTAGCCTCCAAAACGTTTATACTGCTCGGTTTTGCGTTGTTACGGTCTACAATCCCAATATATCGTGGTGATGCCCGCGGGTGGATCCCGTCTTTGACGCCGGTTTCCAGGACGAGTCCGCCCTGTTTTGCAGTGCTTGTACGCTCAGTCGATAGTAGTGGCTTGTTACACGCTTGTTTCCCCGACAGGAGCCTGCCCTACTATGAAGAGACGGGTCGGTTCACCGTCTCACTCCCCAACCCGATCAACTTCGCCTTCCACTTCCCTACCTTCATTCAGGCGCTCATGATGTGCGCTTTCCTGCCAGGTCAGTGTTAAGACCATGAGATTGCGGTTTGGGCGGAAATGCTTCGTGAGCTTGTTCATGTGCACGAAAATGGTGTGCGAATTGGTGCGCATCCGTGAGGAAGGTGGAAGGGCGTGGGAGCAGGGGGAGCGGTCCACGGCTGCCGCCCCTTCCCTCTCCCTTTGGAAAGGAGGGAAAACCATGCTCCAGCCCCCAACTGTGTGATAACAACCGATCGATTTTGTTAAACCGCTGCATGGTTTACTCTGTTTTGACCTTGTTTGCATCCCCGGGCAGCCTCGCCATGAGTTTTTCTACCGAATTGTTTTCCCCATTTTGAAAGTACGTCCATGTTTTGCCATGTGTATTCCCATCACTGGTGCTACCTATAGAATCTGACGGTGGGCGCCTCCTAAAGCCCAGATAACTTATCACTGCTGAAACTGTATCGACCTTATACAGAAGGCTGTTCACATTGTTTATTAGGTCAGCTCTGCAAGCAGCTAGCTTTATTGCCATGTGTTTGCGCTTAGTATGACGCCACATGGGCGTGTTCGCGGATAGCTTCGCATTTCGACCCGTTCGCCTGAAGTCATTCAAGTTGGGTGCTTTGTCGCGTATTCACTGGGTGTGTCAGGTGTTTTGAAAAGGTTTGGTGAAATCTGTGTGTTGGTGAAGATGCTGCAGATGCCTCAGCGTCTGTGGCTAGTCACCAGGACCTGGTGCCGTGTAGTACTCCAATGTGATGTGATGATAATGATGGTATGATTTGGATTCCGTATATGTTCTTTGTTTATTTATATATTTATATATATATAATATATATATATATATATATGTGATATATATATATATATATATATATATATATATATATAGAGGCAATGATATAGCATCAGCATGTTTTCTAAGGGGTGATGTGGCATCAGTGTTCGGGGTTTCCTGGTGATTGTGTGACGTCCTTGTGTGTGTGTGTGTGTGTGTGTGTGTGTGTGTGTGTGTGTGTGTGTGTGGTTTGTTGTTGTTTTGTTGTTGTTGTTGTTTGTGTGTGTGTGTGTGTGTGTGTGTGTGTGTGTGTGTGTGTGTGTGTGTGTGTGTGTGTGTGTGTGTGTGTGTGTGTGTGTGTGTGTGTGTGTGTGTGTGTGTGTGTGTGTGTGTGTGTGTGTGTGTGTGTGTGTGTGTGTGTGTGTGTGTGTGTGTGGTGTGTGTGTGTGTGTGTGTGTGTGTGTGTGTGTGTGTGTGTGTGTGTGTGTGTGTGTGTGTGTGTGTGTGTGTGTGTGTGTGTGTGTGTGTGTGTGTGTGTGTGTGTGTGTGTGGTGGGTGGGTGGTGGGTGGGGGGGGGGGGGGTGGTGGTGAGTGGGAGGGTGGGGGGGGGGGTGGGGGGGTGGGTGGGGGGGGAGGGGGGGTGTGTGTGTGTGTGTGTGTGTGTGTGTGTGTGTGTGTGTGTGTGTGTGTGTGTGTGTGTGTGTGTGGTGTGTGTGTGTGTGTGTGTGTGTGTGTGTGTGTGGGGTGTGTGGGTGTGTGTGTTGTGTGTTGTGGTTGTGTGTTTGTGTTGTGTGTTGGTGTTGGTGTTGTGTGTTGGTGTTGGGTTGGTGTGTGTGTTGGTGTTGGTGTGGTGGTGGTGTGTGGTGTTGGTTGGTGGGTGTGTGTGTGTGTGTTGTGTGGTTTGTGTGTTGTGGGTGTGTGTTGTGTGTGTGTGTTGGTGTGTGTGTGTGTGTGTTTGTGTGTGTTGTGTGTTGTGGTTTTGTGTGTTTTGTGTGTGTGTGTGTGTGTGTGTGTTTCTCAGGCCTCATCAGTGTGCACGTTTGTTTCGCGGATTTTTTGGCGGTGATCGGCATCGGCGCATCTGTGTGAGTCGGATGTATTGGTGCTGATGCGGCATCACTGTGTGCATCTGCTCCCCAGGTTTTCTGGTGATGATGCGTCACATGCACCAGCAGCGGGACAAGGTGCTGGGAGGCGGGCGTTCCTCCAGCAAGGTCAAAAGCAGCTGAGCCGGCGGCCGACAGAGGTCAGGCCGGTCTCTAACGCACCTCTCCAGTCTCTCTAAGGCAGCGGCCAGTCTCCTGTCTGTACTGAAAACACCTGAGTTCATTCGGAGTCGCTGTAGCTCAGTGGTTAGTCGAGTAGCCAGAAGTGCCGCCAGTCGGGTCTCAGTATACCGCCGAGTCGACATCCAGTCATTCAACCAAATTAGGGGAATTATTGGGAGGATGGTGTCGGCTCCTCTAGTTCCATCACCTTTTCTTCTGCTGTGGATTCGTGGTGGATATCAGAGTATGTACGTTTCGGTGGTTCGTTGAGTACTGGTACTGTGAGAAATACCTCCCAAATATGTAATTTTGGATATTTTCCTGAAAAAGACACCGTCTGGAAAAAGGAGAGATATTGGAACAGATCCGACAATTCCTAACGAACCGTTATCGTCCCGATTCCGAGATGACACATTATTACTGTTAGATAGTGGCTTGGCAGCAGTGGAAATGTTTCGAAGCCGGCGACCACGGACTCGTCCTCCGCAAAATCCCTGAACAGGTTTCTGAACAGTGTGACTGGTTCTTATTGCTGGGTGTATGTAAATCTTTAAGGCTGTAAAAGTAAGCTTAGCTTCACTGGTGGGTATCACTTTGCAATTTATTACATTATTTACGGTGCGCTATTTGATTCCATTTTCGCAACGTATTCGTTTTTCAGCTAAGCACCCAGTAGCCCATAGATGTTTCTATATTTCGGATGTCCTCGGCCATCCATTCGGAGGTTGCCTAGTACAATAGTTGTACAACCCATCAGCTTCTCGCGCTTCGTCGAGGGACCGTACTCGTCGTCGGACAGTCCGTTTATTATAAAGTATGAACGGCCATAAAGCTCGACTGTGCGCTGGTCCAATTCATCACGGCTGGCGTCCTTGCCGTCGATTGTCTACTTCAAGTATCAGGCTCTACTACACGTGTGCCGACTGAGACAGCGCCGCTTGCCGACGGGACGAGGGCTGGGCAGGGGCGCGGCCGGCTATCTGGCACTCCACGCTGCGCGTGACCACCGCCGGAATCAGAGTCCCAACTCACCACCGTCGGCATGGGTGATTGTATAGAAGTACAGAAGTATAGAAGTGTAGGTAATGTGTTTAAGAATCACACCGAGTTCGAGGTCAGTTCTGAATATTCGTTAATAAATCACATATAACTCTGTGTTAACTACAATAGATAGTGGTTGTGACATTGATCGAGTTACGAAGTCCGTGTTTGCACTGCACCGGTGGCGGGGCGGTCACGTGACTGGTATCGGCGGCGTCTGTACGGTAGCTGTCTGCCCTCCTGGTATCAGAGGTCCGATATGTCCGGTCACGTGGTTCACACCGAGTCCACCGTCCCGAACACTCGTCCAGGACTCCGTGGCAGGTCACGGTGTGGCCCGGCAGTCTGATGCCCGTGACGTTCCGACGTTCATTTGGGCCACCTCGCTCAGACATCGACTGATGTCTGACGCTCACGCTCCCAATTCGCACTCAACAGGCAGTCCTCTCCTATGCTGACCCCACTGTCTTCTACCTCTAGTGTAACCGAAGGGGGACATTATACACAGTTCACGAGTGACTTAAGAATACTTATACGGCGGGAATCGGGGATTTTCAAACGGCAGTCCACTTGTAACTGTAATGATTGGGAGGGGTCCGTTTTCTTCTGGGATGGATACGTGTAGAAGAGGCCTTTACCTTCATCAACGGGGAACGCGGGCCGCCAGGAGGGGAGGGACAGCGCTGTTGTAAAAGCAGGGTCTGTCTGCGACCCGGCCACTGGTGCATACCTGGTCATGGGCCTTGCGGCAACCGTTATTATGTGACGGCACGTATACTTCGACTTCGTAGCAGAAGAGACCGTTCCGTGTCGAAGTGTAGGGGGAATATCAAAGTGCCGTTTGAGCTTAAAGGATATCCGAGGCAGTGATGTGCTGTATGAACTCTGGCAAAACCGAAAAGCGGCGGGCGATAGCGTGAAATGGTGCACCGCACGCCAGGCTTACGCGCTGAATGGTGTCATTTCCATCCCCGTATGTCCCAAACATGGTGTCAAAACAAAGCATTTTAGAACCGAGAGACCTAATGCTGAGGTCTAGCCTTCCCAGAGAGTTTCTAAAGAAATAGGAACCTCGAATAAGTCAAAAGCTGGCTCGAATTGATGACTGTTTTCATTGTGAACGTTCAAAAGCAAGGTGACATTTTGTCCAGCTAAGTGGTGATATTAGCATGGAACACAGTTGATTTGTGGAACAAAAGTCCATGTTCACCTGATTGATATTGACTGAGTTCATGTTTTGTCCCATCCCACTGCCAGACTTTTTCTTTGGTGATCAATTGTGTCCTCATATACAAGAGAAAGTATGCCATTTTACTACTAATTCCAACTAACGTGATTTCGCTGTGTTGTGCTTAGCTTATTTTAAGCCTTGCTCTCTTGCTCTCTGCACTTTTGCGGAAGCAGCGAGTGAAATGTAATTTTGTGGGCAGTACTTCCTTTCCTTTCCTTTCTTTCCGTCAACGTTGGGTCGATGCATCCTGTTTTGCAGTAGCCCGAGACAAAGAAAGCTGAGCCGACCATGCCTCACCTGTCGTTACGCCATTCCAAGTTGCACCGTTTTCGAAACAGCAGCGAAATTTTATCCAACTTTGTTTCAGTTGCTGTCGGCCATAAGCCGATTTTCAGGGCTGATGTTTTTGGACTGACAAATATGTTTTGTTTCTGCTGGGGATGATTTCTCGTGATGTAAAATCTGAATTGTTTCTGGTGATATCTTCATATGATTAAGGTGCTGACTTTTGTGCCTTTTGCGTGTCATACTATAATTGTCTGTATGTTTTACTCCTGTGGTGGCTATCCCGGTACTTTCCTTTCTTGTTGAGGTGCGGTGCATTCGTTATCGGGTTTATAATTTGGGAACATAGTCATGAATGCCCAGATGTGTGCGCTGAGGTAATCTTCGACGACCATGTGCATGATCTCAATGATTTTTGTTTGAAATCTGCCGTTTTCTGAATTAATTCGAACGAATGTTGTCATATTGAAGGCAATAAACATTGAGAGGATCTGATCTTTTTCTAACGTCCTCAGAAGCGGGGACTTAAATCGCGCCGCTTAAGCAGTACTCCCAGCCCTTAGTTACGGTCACTGACGTGCACGTGGTGAATTGAAAGGGTACAGTTAGCTTACAGACATACATATATTATATTATATTGCTATAAGACAATTCTAGATTATTGATTATTAGATAGTAGAGGAGGTTGCAATTAGTGGTAATCAAGTGGGCGGTGTGAATGGGACGTGCGTAAGTGGGGTCGATGTTTGCGTTCTGCCAAAAAACGCCTACATATAGACACATTCACGCTGTGTGTGACTAGCCTCATGGCCGCGGGAACTCTGAGGTGGCGGGTCCGGGGCGACCTCTGTCGCCTCTGGCGTTTTATTAGACACTGGGCTGATGAAACAGGCTTTTTTGTAGATGGCAGTTATCTCAGCTATGAGTTCGCAGTCCGCCATGGATAAAGTTCTGAATATGGCTGCGCACCATACAGCATTGTCACTTGCTTATGTCCTAAAATTGTTAGTGAATTGAGTATTTAAGGATGTTTGGGTGCCAAGTAATCGAGGAGTTGAAGCGCCCTAAATCTCTAAAGAGCAAGAAACATTTAAGAATGTTTGTATGCAGAACATACTTCAGCTATATCGATGGTTATCATAAGTTTTCACCCTTGCCGTGGTGAAGCTTCTCTGCTGGCCTCCCCGTCTATCAGCGCAGATGTGCTACTGAACACCTCAGACGAGTCGGCTCAGCTATCGAGTAGGCGGCGACTCAGCGCTATCGACGCGTCCGCTGCCATGGCAACGGCGGTAAACAGCAGATAGTGGACTGTCCGGCCACCTTCGTAGTAGACACAAACACTTCTTGTTTATTTAACCTAAGAGATGATCAAAGGTGCCAGATGTGTACCCTCTCGTGAAATAGACAAGTCGAGATATATTGAATGTATGTGTTTACTAGGGCTGACGAAAATCGTCCCGGTAAAATATTGAGTCCGGATATTTTGCTCCGAGGTTTCTATCGGACCTCGACGCGTTTAGGTTAGCACCTTGTACGTTGACTCATCGACAAGGGGTCAACATGCCCGGGTGAAACCAGTTCTTCCATGATTTCTATCGCCGTTTTGTATGACACGATTTTTGGTTCAGCTGTTTTTTTTTTACATACAGTTGTTCACGTCTCATCCCACGGGCTCTCGCGCTCTTTTTGAAACATTCTAATTTCGTGCAGGATCATGATTATAGTTGACGGGTATTTCGACTGACTAATGTTCTTCTCTGCAGACTGCCAGGCCTCTAGCTGAATGAGAACAGTGTCACGATGGAGCGAGAGTATTGGAGCGATGGCATTTTCCCCGGTTACATGAACAGCTTCAGAACGCTCTCTCTACGCACCGAACGCGGGATCCGGGCTGTCGGTCACGTATTATAACTCTTCATTTTCGGTAATTAGCGCGCTGTCCCGTTTTTGTCGCCTGTTAGAACTTACTATGGCTGTGCTTTTTCAAGCGCGGAGAAACAATAATCATTCATAAGTTAGGCCTACTAGCTGTTATCAATAGCTGCAAGTCCGCGGAATCTCGTAGTGAATATCCGTGATTCGGACATGTTTTGTCAATTAATTTTTTAAAGCCCACTACCCTTTTAGTAAGATCGGCAGGAGGAAGGGGTAGTGTGAGGAAATCATTTGCGAGGTGGGATATTTGGCGATGGGTCGATCAAAGTTGTGGAATTATAAAACCCTCATGTCACATATAAATTTGCATGTAGGTGTATCTGGGGTGCTGAATTCAGCTGTCAAGTTTCCAGCTCAATCTGGTGTAGCATTACTGAATTTGACTTGGGGCATTTCTGCTAGATCTACGTACAGAGCTACCTTCGGAGGGCTGAGCCGCTGGCTTAGATCCATCAAAATGTAAAAAATACGCTCAGAAAAGATCGAACTTGATGACTCGTCGGGAAACTCTTCTAAATTTTTTTGTTCATATGACCTGGTGATATTTTCTTATTTTGAGCCAGGTCATACGAGCCCACCGAAATTTTTAAGGTTATCGCTTTAATGTATTTTTCCAATCATTTTGTGCATTATATTGAAAATGAATTTTGGGGTATTCTCCAAATTGGTAGGCCATTTCTTGGAACATTGCGTTAACATATGCATTCGTACCAAGTATACCATATTGCTGGACTCAGTTACCCACTAGCTTTAAAACCATGCACTAAAGTGGACCAAGGGTTAATACTTGCTCAGAATTAAATGTAGTGTGCGCCATCTGTGTATTTTTTAATGGCCTTAACCTCCTTTAGACTGGGAGGGAAGCTCACTGTAGCCCCCCCCTCCTTCCCCGATGATCTTTTTGGGGTGATAACACGACGGAGCTCAGTGCTGTTATGCTTTGTATACCTTATTCATAGGCATAGGAACAGGGGGATAAGGGGGCCTATTCCCCCACAATGTTCAAGATCTTAATCATTGCCCCTACGACGTTGACGAAAGAAGCGACTTCAAAATAAACCTAGGGCAAAATAAACCTAATAAACTTAGGGCCTCAAATAGTCTGAACGCTCCTAAACATATGACGTTGTGCATCATATCTCATTCGTTTCCTAGCATTATAGCATTGCAGAGCATTAAATTTTCCAGTCCACATTGTCACCGGCAAAAACGACATGATGGCACCCCAGAAGTAAGAAGAGTGCTGGAATGGCTCAGCATCTATGAGCTTATTCAGCTCTACGGCTGCTTGACGTTTCACCGAATTCTTAACGGGGCAGGTGAACCGACACCTATGAAACGGTTCATCATCTGAAGAAACGAAATATCACCCCGAAATACACGAAACTCAGTCCACACGACCCTACTCAAAAGAGGCGAAAGGAGATGGCTGGAAAAGACATGGAGACGGCTTCCCCGCAGGGCAGTGGAGAATTGGAACTCCCTCCCTTTGGAGGCCCGTCCATTAACCGACGAAAGGCCTTCAGGGGCCGAACGGAAGCTTCTCTCCTGTCACCCTGCACATAATAGCATTGTACCACTGTAAAAACAGACAGCCATTTTACATTATTCATATGACCTTATACCTTAATCATATTCATCACCAAATGATTACATCACAAAAATACGTTGTTCCGCTCCAGTTAATCTGGGAACTGTAAATGTGGGTGAAGTGCGGACTGAATGTCGTAACTTTAGTGGATCTCATCGCCGCGTTGTAAAAGATAGGCTATGAATAAGATTCTCCGAATTTGCTCAGGTCCAAGCCGCCCGGTCAGCTCACTCAACCTGCCAAAGGTGCCTGCAAAGATGCTCCACCGCTGGAATTGTGTAAGGCACAACTTCAAACTTGTATTCTGTTACGATTGCCCCAAAGACTCAATATGTAATCTTAAATTGTTATCGATGACCTAAGATCAGGTCGTTTCCCTGACACCTTCTGTCAGCATATACAGGCTATAAATAACTCTAGTTAATATGTGTCACAAGTCTGGATCCTTGAAATATTGTTTTCTTGGGAAATGAGCGGACGGAAATGGGTGGATGGGTTTGGGGTAGTCACCTTACATTTAACCCCTCCACCTCCATAGGCAAGGCTTCGGCTCCGTTCCCCAACTTTGGGACACCTGGCTAATTTTCGTCCAGTCATATATGTGCTTATTTTGGCCGGTTTACCCACCCTCTGCGTTCTTGTACCCAGCCTTCATTGTCCGTCTACCCGCTTTTCAGCCAATTCTGATTCCGCGTGAAAACCGTGGTTGCCGCGGCTCATCAAAGTAAATGAGCCCTGCAGTCAGCGAGAAATGACTATTTTCATTTCGACATCACCGCCTGTGTCAACTTCTTCAGAGTGGGTGGAGGTCATAACTTTAATAGTTATGATGTTGATATTATAAGATTGATAAGATAAACGACTAATGGGTATTTCATTGATCTTGATCTGGCATCCAGTCAGACGAAGCTTACACCTGATATAATAGGGTTATCCTGTACATCACCAAGGTTGGCCGTGACAAAAATCAGATTAGAATTTGGTCACCATCTGCGATGTAACTTTGTGCGATTACCAACTGAATATCAACTATTTTTGTACCTGGCCAATACGCCGAGACGGCTTCTGACCCTAAGCCAGGTCAATCCCACTCATTGGTTGTAGTTGCACACTGACACATACTGACTTTTAAGGTCAAAATTTACATACTTACGGTGTCGAGCTACTGGAGCAAATAATCTACCTTCATGACACCGGATTATCATTCAGACAGTCATTTGTCTTCTTTTCAGCTAGCCGGGGTCTGGGGACGACTAATCGCTGTATTGAGAATCCAAACATGAGAGACACGAGCCAACTGAAAAGAGCTTCTAGCTGTAGTCTGCATTTGCTAATACGGGGTGGTCAGAAAAGTGGTTTGTCCTTAGGTCATCGATACAGACATTAGATGCCATCTATCTAAGTCGGCCGGGCCGATTTGTAGTTTTTGGGGCGACCGTCTGAGTTGCAGGCTGGCGGCTACATAATTCTATCGGCGGTGGTGCCACCGTCCATTTTTGGCAGGTTAGGTTATCTGACCTGGCCGGGTAAACTGACCTGAGGTGCCACAGACTTGACAGGTTGGAGATTACTCGAAGATGGATGAGGTAAAGGTAGTTCGGGCATAACAGCGCTTGGCCCCATTGTTTGGTCACCTCACAAAGGTAGTCGGGGGGGATTTGGTGAGCCTCCCCCAGGTCAAAGTAAGACACAGAGGATGAGCACAACATTTTATGATTAGTAAGAATTGACTCTTGATGCACTTTGGCGCATGATTTTGAAACCATAACGGAACCACGTCCACTATTGCTACATGTTTGCTACATATTTGACTGTTAACGCAATGTTCCAAAATCTATCTAAAAATTCAAGAGAAGCACCCATCTCCAGTTTGCTTATACAATCTGCAGAATATTTTAGAAAACAAATAGAAAATAGCAAGATTCAATTTTTTGGAGGACCTGCATAGCCTGGTTTAAAGTATGAAAGGGTCATAGAGTTTGGCTTATTCTGTGTTGAATGGGGTGCATTTTCGCCAGTGGTGAGCACGTTGGTAATTTTCTACGTTGATGTTTATCTAAGTCTATGTCGTCAATAACGGTTTTCCAATTTGTGAGAATCGATTATCGACTATCGAAATCACGTTTTGAAGTCGCTGTTTTTACCAATTAATAACGATAGTTTTCTTATAACTTTTTACTAGCCCTCTCTCCCTAGGATGTCATGTTTAACACGCGCCCCGCTGGGTCCCTGGCATGACGCGCCCCGCTGGGGGCTCCCCTCCGTATCTCATTCTCCACGAAAGCCAAAGGAAAATTACGGGTGGCGTTCGAAAGCTCTTGACAAGACGAAGAGATTTTATAGGGAGAGTTTTTGTGTCAGGTCAATATTAAGGTCAGCATAGGTCAAAGAAGGTTCCAGAGGCTTACAACAGAGCAGTGTATGTTTCTCTCTCTAGATCTGCCCTCAGGAAAGCTAGAGCAAATATTTATGCATCATTGGATTCCTCTCATCGCGGCGAATTGAAAGATGTATAATATGACCTTGCCAGGTCAAATAGTGAAAATGGCCTGACCTCGAGCTAGGTCAGGGTTACAGAGTGACCTGGTATGGTCATGTTGCATAGAAATCGAGTCCCCGTGACAATATAGGCACACTGCAAGTAAAATGGGAGCTTTATTTATTTATTTATTTATATCGCCAACAGATGTATATCCATTTACAGGCGAAGTCAGAGCCTAAAAATAAACAATATGCTACAAGTAAAGACACGCATCACACATGAGAACACTACAATGAATCACCCCAGGCTAGGATGTTCCTCCCCGAGGATAAATGATACTGGTAAAACATGAATTGAAAGCTTAGAGAAAATACATGGTCTAAAATTACCTGCTGCGGCGAGAGCGTTAGCTCCCAGCAAGTACACGGGGTGAACATATGTATTTTAAAACATTGACTTTAAAACTGCTAAAAGATTCTAAAATAGGTCGGAACCGGAACATGATAAGAAGGCATTCATTGCCCGTGGGATCCGACACAAAGCCCCTGGCCCACAGTGTTCACACGCCCGCGGCTCCGCGAAAAGAAGCTCTTGTCACAATTCAGTTTTATCACAATTCAGTGAGAAGTTATTGGCAAAACAATCACTCTATGCTCCCGTGACCTGACATGACCTTTGAGAGGTCAGATGCTCAAAAACTTAACTCAATGTTCATGATCGTGGTAAGAATAGACTGTTTGAGGGTTTTTGGCTTTATCTCTCCAGTATTTACTGAAAACGAGCCCATTTTATTTTTCACCGTAGACTTATAATGGGGTGACCAAAAAATTGACCCCACCTTAGGTCAACAATATCGAAATTCCGAGATATCAAATTTGTACACCCTAATGACCTTATCATGTTGTGGAAGTTTCAAACTGATCGGTTTGCTGATGTTCCCTCGGCGCCGCTTCAAACTTATGATTTTAGGTTTTGAGGTCGGGTCACTTGACCTTGAATTGCTCCTTGACCTGACATGACCTAAACTTAAAAATTTGGTCAGATGTGTAAAATCGATCAGCAATAAGGTACTGTAAGTTTCGTTGTTCTGCGTCTCTTCGTTTTTGAGCTGTCTGGGGAAAACCAGGAGGGGACGAATTTCGCCCCCCCAGCGGGACGCGTGTTAACATCCCTTGCAGACACCCATTTCATGTACGAGAAGCGCACACTTCAAACGATTGCTGAAGATTCAAACCCGCAGTACAAATGTTCATCTTCCGTAACCCGTAAGCAATCGTCGCGAGAGAAGTGCGAATTTGTGCCATCTTCGTTTCTAATCACAAGCGTTTATAGTGAGGTGGTATTCAGCATGTGTCGGAGACAACCTAGCTTTACCTGAAGTGTTCAAGCCATCGCTGGCAATCTGGCAGATGTTCTGCTAGACAGTGCCGAGTGCATCACTGATTTCGACGCAGGGTTCGGCAACTTAAAGTACATATGTAGGTATCATTGGTTCTGGTTTTTCCCTGCTTGATATTATTCAATGGAAATTCGCTGAGGAAAGTGGAGGAGCATTTGACGGTGATTTGTGTGCCAAACTTTCTCGCTCCGCTGTTTCTGTCTCTGAAGTCAGCTGTTGAACTGAGCTGTCAACATTGCTGTTTTTCCTGTCGCCTGGGTGTGCCACGTGTCAGAAACTTGTTCTCACCTCTGATCAGGGGATCGGTCGCAAAACGCAGCGTTTCATCGCCGTAAAAACTTAGCACAGGGGGTTACTGGAGTTGCGTCAGGGGTACCAAAACTGTAACTTTAGTTTGTGTTCCAAAGCTGATGTCTAACATTTTTCGTTAAATCCAGCTCTTATTTGAATATTGTGCTTTATCTTGCTCGAGCTACTTTAATCACGCTATTTGTAAAGGTAAAACAGCTGCTAGTGGGGAAGTCAGAAATCTACAGAGCAAATGTATTAGTTGGAAAATTATTTCTCTATGATAAAGTAATTTAGAAATACTGATGGCATGTAGAGACAGCTTTCTCAGAAAGAGGAAATAATGCCAGCAATTATGTTCTTTTCAGAGGTCTGCTCGCATTACTCAGTTTTACCATTCTGATGCCACACTGAACATGCGAGGTTTTACGACTTCAACAGATGGTCATGGTGCTTGTTTCCTTAATGGTGTGAATCCGTTGCTAACACCCGCCCCGGTGGGCGTCCGAGCCACCTTCGCCCTGGCGAGAGGTGTTCAAACACCCCCCCCCTCGAGCTCGAATCGTATGCGGGATAGCAAAAAACGTGAACCCTGGTGGATAGCCCATATAAATTCATGAAACGGCTACATTGGTAACTTTTTGGCCCAGGTCAATATTGAGGTCATGACAAGTCAAAGAAGGTGTCATGGTACAGTAGAGTTTTTGGGCACTAGCGTCTGACAGAGTTGAGCTAGAATAATTCTGTAGACATAACTCGCTTCCTCTCGTCACGGTGAATCGAGTGATTTATGGTATGAATATACGAGGTCAAAGCACAAAAATGGCCTGACCCGAGCCCAGGTCAAGGTCACTATCTGATCTAACGTAGTCAATATGCACATCAATCGACTTGTAATAACAATCCAAACGTAATGGTACCAAAATAAAAGCTTTATCGTCGTTTCCTGCAGAGTTATTGACCCAAGTTTGAAAACTTGTTTAATTAGCCCAGGTGACTTCTCAGAGGTCACAGGTGAACAAATTGCAACATGAACCTAGAAAGAGGCCCAGGATACTACAATTTGGAGAATAGGAAGGCATTCTGGGCTGTATCTACACAAATACGGTCCAATTTCTGTTTTTCCCATGCATTTCCAATGGAGAGGTCATGATCCGTACCTGACCCTAGGTCATCGATATGAAAAATACAGGAACATGTTTTGTAGCTCTTGGTGGGCCCATTATGTGGTAAAAGTTTCAATCCTATAGATTCACCGTTTTCTAACTAATTCTACCTTAAACATTTTTGAAGGTGAGGTCACTTGACCTGCACTGGTGACCTGAGTTGCCTCTTGGAAAAAATCCGAGGGGGTTTTTAACCCCCCCCCACCGGAGCGAGGGTTAATGGCTAGAGAACTGTGATTTCCTCAATACAATGACATTGGTGGGAGACTTGTTTGCCCACAATTATGCACAAGGCTACCTACTGAAAAATTTGGTGAAACCTAAAGATGAAAGAAAAGAAAGGAGGAAAGAGACCCTGGATTTGCATATTAAGATGAAGAGAAACATGCTTGCTTGATTGGGCAACAGGTACTCTGAAAGAGGTGAAAAAGACGTGAAAATATGCCAAGAGGCTTCACTTGTGTCAGGATCGAAGCTTCATTTTCATAAAATGATGCCCAATCTTCTGGAGAGGAGCACGCTAGCTCAAATGAGAGAAGAACACAAACAAGTGCGGGGAGATCACAGAGCGGCTCTGTTAGCGCTGCTCGCCGTGCTGTCCTTCCGTCGGACCTCGCCGGCGGCTTGTGAGCGCGGCAGATGTAGCGGATGTACGATGCAGGCAGCGGAACTGGACGGGCCGGCCTCGACACCCATCTCCCTGCGGAGAGGGGTGGCCACGCCCGGCCCGCCGGAGACTGCGCCGGGAGAGCGGCCCGGTCCAGAGCCCAGCACCTGAGCTTCTCACCTGCCGCCAGTTCTGCCGTCGCCGCCGCCGCCGACACATCTCCTCCAGTTCGCAGACATGTGAGTGTGTGGGCCGCGGGTTGGTAGTGAGTGTACAGAGTGAGCGTGTCAGACGGCGCTGTAGCTTGTGGGGGGTGCTGGTGGTCAGGTTGGAGCGACGAGACCAAGAGAATGTGGCCTCCCGGACCAGCACCGTGCCGCTAAGTTATTAATGGCTGGGTTATAGGTGAATTTCTGTGGTTCTGTCAGCCGTGATTCCCTTTACGATTCAATTTAGCAGTGAAGCTGTAGCTACGGAAGAACGCTGACGTTATCCGTTTTCATCTGATGCCCGGTTTCTATCCTATCATGCCACAGAAGTTCGCGCTATCACATAGATGTTAATCAAGTTGCGCCATTTGACGTACTTCTTTCTTCACTCGAGGAGGATCTGCTAAGTAATTCTTGTCTCAGAATAGTAGAAAAACAGCCGGAAGGAAACAACGTTTCGTACTCCCGATGTCTTCTTGTTCAGGTGTCGCATTCACCATGAGTTTGAACGCGCCACAGGACGGCATCTCGACATTGAGTACCTGAATGTAGACAAGTAGTCTTCACATACCTGCTGCTGCATGTATCTGGATTGTCTGAGCCTTGTTGGAAAACATCCTTGTTTTCCAGTAACGTTGCCAAGAATTATATCGGTAGATAGGTACATCACCTACCTTTCAATTACAAAGGATGATAAGCTTTCATTTTCATCGACGAACTCGCACGGAATCAAGTAAATGCTCACAACCGGTACATATCATGAATGTTGATCTCGCTCTTCCTACTATCGCAAAGGGCTTGTTCTGGAGGCTATGACGGGGCAGATAGATGTTTTGATTGGCTGAAACTGAAGCACTCGGAGAGGTAAATACTAATCTTCTTGTGGTGTGCGAGAAAAGAGCCCGGGTCACCTAATAATTAATTCATATGAACGGAAGTTGTTGTGATAGCGTTAAACACGAATTTTCAGAACGAAAAGAGACTGAATCGGATTGAGGCTAAATATGCCTGCTCTTGACATGGTGTTAGGACACTTTCAAATTTCGTTAGACATCTTTGTAGGTTCCTCAGCCGGATGGTCTCATTCGGCAGCATTCATAGCAATATTCAATCAACCACATTTTTAAACGTTCTAGAGGCGAGAGTGAACGCTTCCGTGGATGAGCGTCCAATGAAAATCTACGGGATGGGAACCAATTGGAGAG
Source organism: Lepas anatifera (assembly GCA_034440635.1). Taxonomy (NCBI): domain Eukaryota; kingdom Metazoa; phylum Arthropoda; class Thecostraca; family Lepadidae; genus Lepas; species Lepas anatifera. The sequence continues at coordinate 611,904 of JAOTON010001249.1, forward strand.
GAAACGCTTTTGTAGTGAGTGTTCATAACAAAATGTTAGGTACAGCTCCTGACGTTCATCTAAAATGTAATTGTCTAGCCAAATGCCGAGAAGCTCCTGGGAGTATATGAGCTTGAACCAATTAAGCCAGATGAATAAATGAACGAAAATGCTTTAAGAATTAAGTGATAGCTTATATTGTGAGAATCTCATGGTTCAAGGCCTGGTGTGGGAAGATTTCATAGACGAGTCCCACCCTAAAAACCTGTGAGGCTTTAAGATGGCGTGAATATTACGGAGATAACTCATTCCAGGTGTCATTAAAGCCGTTCAGTTTCCACTCCTCGTCAATGAATTGATCTCGCTGTAATCATCAGATCTTAATCTCGTTTCTGGAGAACTTTATTACACCCCTGCCTCCCTTACATGGCCTGCATGGACTATTGTCAAATAGGACACCGCTACATGGCCCATTTCCATGTAATCTTTGGACACTACAATTGTTTTCTTCTGGAGGCCCGCTATGATGAAAAGGTGTTTCATGCTCCTGTTCATGTTTAAGTGCTTAGCTTTTCAATCATAAGACTAAGAGCTATCGTTTATGTAAATGTACCGTACCATGACGAAGGTCTACTAGCTTTTTGTTTGTTTTTTTGTGGTGTCTTAAGTGCTCACTGTCTGGTTTGTTCGCTTCATATCTTACTAGATTTTTTTACTGTGGTGTATCTCTAAATGTATCATTAATGTCGATTCGTGTCCTACAGTAAAGGTAAACATATAGATGAGTTCAGATTAGCTACGGCAACCCAGTACCTATCAATTTTAGCTACCCGACTCGATCACTAGCATGTCAGTGAGCGGGCAGTTATTTTCTTTAGTGACAATGTGAGCTGGAACCTACCGGTCAGTGCTGTAGTATAAGAATTGCTAAACTCTGCGAAATTGTCAAGTACGTCCCTGCTTAGCACCTCTCTTGTTGCCTGTAATCGTTGCTATTAACGTGCAGCTAATAAGAAAGCAATTGTCATAATTATCCATCTGAAAGCACCCGAGGTACTTTTATCTCTGCTTTTAATATGTTATGGCTGGTCTCTCCATTTGTGACCCGTCTAGACGGGTGATACAATGTGGAGTTGTTCCCCGCTTGCGAAACACACCGTTATCTCTCAAGCCGACTTGCCTGGAGGTTTTACACATTGTTTTTGCCCGTTTTTACTTGTCACTTGTTTTTAATCTACGCCTTTGTATATGTGTGTATCATTCATTCATTTTGTGTGTTTGTGTGCGAAATACATGTATGGACTGAGCTGACTTCTCCAATGATCGGCAGGTCTATCAGGTGGTTGTCGATCTGTGCAGTCTTGGCTGCAGCACGTGCCCAAATCGACCACGGCGACTTCGGGCTAAAGATCGAGTTCAACCAGACGGCTCTCAACCAGACTAATGTAAGTACTCTCCGGCATTCCAATCTGAGGAAGTCAGTGGCCAATGAAATTCAGATCTATTCCGGTTCACACCCGAAGTTTCCTGATAAAGCCAGATTAATTCGCTTACATAACAGGATTATCAATCGAAATCTTATCTGTATGCGAAAAATACGACTAAATCAACCAAAAATTCCGTTTAGATCCATAGTTCCAGCTTCAAAACTTACCGACTTATCTGGAAAATCCAGCCTAATCTGATTCATAGATGGGATTACCCAATCCATGACGGTTTGTAGTTCCAATCGCTCCGAGATCGGCCAGATCCTCTCCTACTGTTTTGTAAATATTTTTGAAAGGCTGCGGCGATATCGGTGGGCCTACAGGCGAAAGTCGTCAGTGTTTGAGCACTAAACTCAGGGTTACTGCCTCTGACACACTGTCTTACGCGGTCGTCGGAATCGTTTGAACGGTGTGTGCATGGGAGCTCACAGTTAACCAAGCTCCTTTGAAACAGAGTAACGCTCATACACGGTTTTTATTAAACGTATGCATTGGTATATGATCAATAAGAGCTAAAGTTATCCTGCCAAAGTAAAATCATCCATTTTTTGCTGATTTTATTGTGTAGGCATTTGGTTTCGTAGATTTAAGAAACAGTTATATATATATTATATATATATATATATATATATATTATTTTTATATATATATATATATATATATATATATATATATCTTGTAAGTTATTCAGGAATATATCATAGTTCAAAACATATAGCGAAGCAAGGTAATAGTTAATACCATAGAATACCATCGTGAGTATTTCATCACTTTGGCATATCAGCAAAGTGCGATTCATAATGGGTGCGTGTCACGTGATCGTAGTTTCTATAGGCTTCACACAGGGTGGCGATGCTTCACTGTGCTTCTCTTTTCCCGTGTGACATCACTGATATCAGCATGGGCTAATTTAGTCCATAATCGCATTACAATTTCATTCTGGTGGGGACCAACTGTTTGGTTTCGCGACACGTCATGTCACCATGTCACCCCAGCGTTGGATCATCCAGTCCGTAAGACTGAAAAGTAGCCGCGTTAAACTCCTGCTTCTAGACTAGGGTCTCTGATTTTAAGGGTTGGATATCATGTATATGTAATTGGAAATATTTTATGGAAGGTTTTTAAAATGCGTCAATATTTTTCCATACTGGCTAACATTTTTGTCGTAAACCTGTACCGATCTGTCTCACGCCTCCATGATAGAACTAGTATTTGTACACAACAAATACATTTTTCTGTCAAGCACAGCCATCCTTACACATTTTCTCGTGTTTCTGTCTCTTATTCTTTCTGTTATTTGTGAGCGTACCAACACAAGAAGTTTTATGGTCACTGTCTGTCACGGTATCTGCCTCTCTGAGCGGGGAGAGTTCAACCTTCCATGAACATTTCGATGGCTTTCAAATTACCCTTCTATAGTGAAATCCACCAAATACAAGGCAAACTTATCATCCCCTCTTCCCGAGGGAATATCAACACGAAGGTATAAGCCACATTCAACTGCACGTAACGCTCTTTAATCTCGGGGCTCAAAATTTGGAGAACAGCTTATATCACACAATATTTTATATCTGATCGCAGTCTATGGAAGGACCATGCGCACCCTTTCTTAGGATATTGAGGTACTGATAGCCAAAACGGCTCTTTCTGGAAACGGGACACGTGATCATTTTGAGGAATCAGGCTCAGAGACCTGCAGGAATCAGTGAGGATCATCACAGGAAAACCTCTCGTGTTGTCTTCTCCTGTTAGCTAAGAAAGGAGAAGGATATTTGGAGCATGTATCTATCGTAAAAGTCACGACCGGTCAGGCAAACGTGGTAATGAAAAAAGACCATACATTACAGTGGTAATCATGGGTGGATATCCCGGGGGGGGTTGGCGGGTCAGAGCCCCCTGTTTTTTTTTACTTCTCATAAGATTTATATAGAGCTTGCGTGCCAGCGTTACCCCATCCAGGACAACCCCCCTCCCCGCCCCTGGATCGAGAAATATCTTCAGCCCTGGTGGTAATATCACTGGTGCAGGCCAATAAGGTTTTCCAGAAAATAATCTACATGCCGATGTCAAATCTGATGCGGGGGGCCTGGAGTTGTCAACCCGCTTATGCAAATGAGTCAGTTCAGCAGAAAGCTGATTGGTCAATCAGAGTTGGCTTAAACGCCTCGACCCCGTCACCGCGTGTCATCTTGCGTCACAAAGGCCGTCTGCCAGCTGTCAGAAGCCTACAGCGCGTCACCACAGAATGAAAGATGCCTCCGACCCACCACGCGAGATCCTGTGTTAAATAATTTTCCACGCTTTCTGTCAAATTCACACTTTTGGCCTCGCCTTCGACTTAGCTAAAGGGGAGTATGGCGTCTTTTTCTATTCGCCTACCCATTAATGCCCATTTATGCACATGTTGACGCGCCATCAAAAATGATAAGGATATTTTAAGAATTTTTGGCTAAAATTTTTGGGTCTCACCACTCCCGGCTAAATTTCTTTACTCCTTTATTTCTCTCCTGTTTCTCAAAAATTTGATATGCTTACAAACAAAGGATTCCCTCCTACTTTCAACATTAAATCAAGTATCTCCTTAGACACCAAACAAAACCAGAAGCTAGCTTGTAACGTTTGTATATTGTCCAAAGACAGTTGGGTAAAAGTTTGGGAACAATTTTGCTACCGAAATAGTTTGGGAAGGCTAAGTAAAAAAAACATACAAAAATGTAAATGTTCATGTGCATGTATAAATGTCCCCAGATTTATGGGACATAAACTGAGCTATCACTCACAGAGCATAACACAGCCCCCTTGGTTGCACATGTGGCTTCCCTCAGAATTCACCTTTTATGGAGCAACGCACTTAATGAGTGTACTTCTTTTAGAACGCATTGCTCTCACTCCTCCCTGCACTTCCCATATTAGCCTAGCGGCCGCTGCCAGCGGTTCGGTGATAACTGGGGCCGGTGCGGGGCTGGTAGGAACGGATTCTGCTCGCAACACATACTATTTCCGAGAAAATTGAGAGTTCTGAGAGAAATGGAAGTATGGTGTCTTTACAGCGTGCTCCTGGCCATAGGCGGATCCAGGATTGCCGATCGGGGGGGCACCTTCCCGAGGGGGGGCGCCATCCGGTCCGGGGGGTGCCACTTTTGACCGGCAAAACCTATCAGATGGGCGCAAAATCCTATCGGTGGGCGCCGATTTTCGCATCCTGGCGGGGGAGGGCGGGTGGAAAGCGACATTTCAGGGGGCGCCGTGACCATTTCAGGGGGCGCCAAGGGTCGATTTGAAGGGGGCACGTGCCCCCTTGCCCCCCTGGATCCGCCTATGCTCCTGGCTATCTCAGTTCAAATCCCATGAGAAAGGTGCCACATTCCCTTTGCCTGCACTTTTGGGCTCTAATCTCGAAACCACGTGGCAAAACGTAACGCGTGCTGCCCCCCAAAAATCACTTTTGTCTTAGGTCAGGTAAACTGCCCGTCTATAACATGAAATCGTTTGATACATCTAGAAATGCAAACAACATATAACCTCGATAAATAATTTACTGTGGTAATAACCTACTGTGTGGGTAATAAAATGATTAACTGAAGCGGTTATGCAAATAAATGCTTTCCTACGTATGTAAACATTTAAATAAACCTGATAAAATACCATTAAACGAAAAATATTATTAAAATAAAGTGTAAATATTAAGTAAACATGACACCTTTATGGGAATCTCACTGAACTATTAACCCTGTAGAGCACATCGCAAAATCCCTGTTTTCTATTTCTTTTTCTCGGGTCTCACCTTATACGGAGTAACAGCGCCTCGTGGGTATACTAGTTAAAGCGGATGGATGCTCACTAAGCCCCGTCCCCCTACGGGCCTAACGGCTGGTGGTGGCGGTTGGTTCGGTGATGTCGGGGCCCCGCGCACGGCCGGTGCCGGGCCGCAGTCCGCTCTAAACGCACACCACTTCACTGCACACGGCGAGCTCTGGGATGAATGAAATATCGATCTGAGGATTTTCGGTTTGGTCTATCCCATGGCTATCACATTTTCTGCTCCAAATTTTTAAGGTGCCATATTCCCTTTAACGCTCGTTAGTGCATGACGGATTATTGTTTTACGGGTCAGAGGCAATGCTGTAGAAACCGTTTGTGTTTATGCACGGTTGATGTGTGTTTACATAACCCCTTGCACATTCGATTTCTTCACCTTTCAAAAAGAATTATCCCGTGCAGTCGTGCACTGATTCACTTTACGTACTCGCACTCAGATATCCACTATCTACGACTCCGTTTTCGACTCGGTGATGAACTGTCGATTTTAAAGTGTTTGTCCATGAAGCTGTAATAAACAGTGGGTTTTAAGCAGTTAGACTTTAATGTTTTATTCTTAAGCTTGGACTAGTGTTTGTTTCCGATAAGAGAACAGATAATGCTCCCAATCTTCATTTAATTATTCTTCTGGGTCTCTTGTTTTGTTGACTGCGTATGGGCATGCGCATTTCTTTACATGTTATGCATGTTTTAGTTAGATAAAACCTCGCATCTCCATTTAAACATTCTGAAATTGAGAGCAAGGTTTATAGGAGCTTAACTTTGCACTGCTGCTGACTTTGACGCCACGGGCTGCCACAAGTAATCTGACCATGTCAAGAGTACTTCAAACCAGACCCGCAGCTCGTTTTCTCCCGCAGCTCCCGGCTTGGCTCCGCCAATAGCATGTTTGTCGTCTGCTGCCCAGCATTTGCCAACCAGGCTCTCGGCCAATCAATAACGCCAGTGTCAGCTCGACATCGACTGCCACGCGGGGCATTCAGGAGGGCTCGCCACACAAAACGTCAGCCGATGGCAGCGTTGCGCAGCCATGCCAGCCGGCGGCGGGTGCTGACCACGCGCCTCCGCTGGCACCCGCCGCCGCGTGACGCCTGCTTATACTCGTGCGGGGAGGGAACTCCGATCGACGAATAACGGAGCAGGTTAGGACGCTGCGGTAAACCTGCGGCTTTACAATATCAGCAGGACATAACATTAATCCGAATAGATTCGCAAAATGCTGTGTCTGATAGTTGAAACCTTTTGTTGCTTGCATATTCCCGGTAAGGTTGTATCGGATAACCGATGTGAAAAATATTGTTTCACAAACAATCCTGCTCATTCTTCTGTAGTACTATGTCAAGGTGGGTTTCTAAGACAATATTGGTGCCTTTGTGTTTCACAAAGCAACTATCTGGCTGGATATTTTGGATTATTTGGCAGAACATACTTTTTGTTATATTCGGTACTTGCCTAATTCTATAGTTCTTGATTCTTTTGACTGAACTCGATAAGGACACGCAGACTACTGGGTATCGACTTTTTGTGTCCGAAAAAGTCGAGGCCCATGCACCATGTCAGCATTGATAGCACATTAGGAACGGCTCCAAACATCCTGCGAGGTTTGAGCTGAGAACAATTTTATTTTGGATGTGCCAGCTCAGATCAACAACTAATCCAGTATAATTTTAACAGATGAAATTCAGAGGAGAATGATAACTATAGCCATTCCAATGCCGCGGCGCAGACACAAATGTGCCCGGAACCGAGCCGAGTACGATTAGAGCGGGTGACCTTCGCGACCCGGATATGGAGAATCTGGGCGGGGGCCGACAGCAGTCAGTCGGAATCTGTGCCGATAAATCGTCCGAGAGAACCCGCCTCCGGGGCTTCTCAGCTGCGTCGGCAGGAAGTGAAGCTGACTGCCCCAGACTGATCTCTGACTGGCCGTCACTGTCGAGCCGCCTCTCGCAACTTCAGCTCTGACAACATCTGCCTGCTCCGGTGGGAATTCTCTGAGCCAGTGTTTCAGTCCCTGAGCAGTCTACATGTCACTGTGTCGAAAGCCGGCGATGGCGCGCCCCGTCTGGACGAATGGAGGGAGTCGGCGCCGGGCGCGGTGTCGACACTTCCCTACAGACGGCAGCGGCCGACTGCTGGTACTGTCCGCCGTAATCCGCCCCGCGTACCTCTCAGGATTTCGTCCCGTACTGGAAATGCTCGCTGTACCCCTCACATGGGTACACTCTGTACTGGTACTGTCCGCCGTAATCTGCCCCCGCGTACCTCTCCGAAGCTCACCCCGCACTGGTACTGCCCGCTGTATCCCTCACAGATACAGGGTTACACGTTGTGCTGGCACTGCCCGCTGTACCCCTCACAAGGGTACATACACCCTATGCTGGTACAGTCCACTGTTATCTGTCCAGTACTTGGGAGGAGCCTGTGTGAAGCGATGGTGATGTAACGCACCGTCTCCGGCCGCCGGCGCCGTGACAGGGGGTGGTCCGTCACGGCGGGGAGGGGCGACCCGTCACGGAGGGGGCGACCCGTCACGGAGGGGGCGACCCGTCCGGGCCCTGCGCCGCGCACCGCCGCAGGGCCTTCAGATACAAATCGAGCAGGGATGGTGCAGTCCACGGCTGGTAATGGTGGAAGGACGCTGGTGATGAATGAATGAATCAGATAATCAATCAAATGAAGAGGTAAGAAATAGTCATGCATTAGCTTTCCACTTCGACGATAAATCAAACACCGGGCCGAAAATTGAGAGCATTTGTATAGATTAAAGCTGAATTAGCACAGAACCATGCCCGCATGTGCCGCTTGATTTCATGGGATAAAATGGGGGATGGTCTACAGCTTTCTGTTCTTCGCTTATTGCAAGATTGCGTACTAATGGAGAATTAGCTAGTTGCGACGCCGTCGCGCAACAGCACCGGCTCTAACTCAGGTGCGAAGCTGTCGGACCTCACGCAACATCTTTTCATCGCAGTTAACAACACAATCTAGACTTCCGTTCCCGTCCCGCCACATCGGCCCGTAAACTAATCAGTGGCGTTTCCACGGCACAAACGAGACGGTGGGCGCCCCGCCGCGCCGGTGGTCTGCGGTCCCTAGCGCCGGCTTCCCGTCGTCGAGCCCGCTAATGGATCGCCACGATGCGCACCGGGACGCCGTCATTGCGACACGCGCCGCCTGATGAAGCGCCGCGCCGCAATCGCCGCCGCCGTCCGTCTGCGGCGGTCACGGCGCACTGCCAACACGGGCACACGCGTGACCTGACCCGGGGTCACACTGGTGAGCCCAGGACGGGAGCGGTTGATATCGCTGAGAATATCGTGACAACTGCGGGGGATTCAAATGTGGAGAGGTGTGAGTTTATTCCACTGCTGGAGACATGCGGTCTTGGTAATGTGCTGAGTTTGTGTGTCATTACTGTAACACTGAAGATTTGCGGCCTCAGACGACCCAATCCCAGGAAACTAGCCGTATGCATTTGCCTGGGAATTTGATTGACGTGGATCGACACACCCATATGTCGAGGCCACAGTCGCTGCTGCGAGCATTCATCACAAGGCTTACCATCAACGGCATCCGCGGAGACACCGGTCTCCGCTGATTATTGAGCTTGTTCGATGGGGTATTGTGTCCAGATCTCATTTTCGACTGGTCTGTCTAATCCAGAATGGAAAGCGTATTGAAACTAGTGATCATATGGCCGCGCTGAATAACCCCGGACAACAAGGCAGACTGCAAACAAAAAAATCACAAGTTATTTGGCCATTGTATATATCTGCTGATAGGGTGAACCCGAATGCATAATCAGCCGTTTGGTTTTATTGCCATCTCACATTCGAGGAGCACTGCCAAAGCAGCGCATCATCACCGTGTAACCATGCTGGTCGTGCCGGTACAGCGCAATCAATCAAAGTTAGTGTCGCGTGCTCACTCATCCAGCAGTAAGCTCCTTCACCCGTTCTCAAACGCTACCCACGGCGAGTGCATCTCTCATCTCCGGTCCGGGCCCGCCCTGCGGCGGCGGGTGAAGCAACGGTGACCCGTGTTGCGGTGGTGGCCCCCAGCGAAGGATCGATCTGAACAGACCGCGCTCGGGCTGCCCTCCCAGCCCAGCGGCGGAGCAAGAAACCCTGTCTAATACAACTCGTCACGGCAGACGGGCATTAACCACAACTGGTAACTGAGGGCTCACAAATTAAAACCGGACATAGAAGGAAGAGTGAGTATATGGACCATGTGTACAGAAATTCGAGCCTACAATACTATATACAAGACGAGAAAGATGTAGCGGCAGATGTAAGAAAAGCTCAACCGATGAGGACCCTGGCGAATCGCCTCCACCAGGCTACACTTCGTCTGGTCGGCTCTGGTTTTGTCTGTAACTCCCAGGGACTGGCTCTCCGTCGGCCTTTCGGTGAACTGTCGGTGATCTCTCCGTCGGAATTTTGGTGAACCGTCGATGACCTTTCGGTCAGATTGGCGGTGAACTATCGATGATCTCTCAATCGGTTTGTCGATGAACTGTCGATGATCTCTCCATCGGCGGTATGGTGAACTGTCGATGATCTCTCCGTCGAGTTGTCGGCGAACAGACGATGATGACACTGGAATCCCGCCGTGGGAGTCGTCTTTCTGTCACAGACAGACGCCGGCGAGAGGACGAAAGTGGCCGCTTTCGCTGCTGGTTGCCGCAGACGGCGGCGAAGACGGGTGGTGATTGTCACCCCGGCAGCTCAACAAAGCGTCAGGTGGTGAGAAACCGGCGCGCCGGCCTGGCCGGACCTGCCTCTCGACGTCGGCTTTCACCCCTGAGCCGGGCTGAGACGGCCACCGGCCGCACAGAGGGGCGCCGCCCCCGTGCCGGAGTCACGCTTCACTGCTCATATGCAGATGTCCAGAAAAGTGGTCTTCTCTTTCTCTCAGCCTGGCTGGTCGAGAGGAACTGGCTGAGAGTGGTGTCAAGACTGATTTTGGAGAGATAGTAGCTAATCATGCATTAATAAGGTTAGAGAATTTAAACGTGACCTATATTGTCGAATACCTTGTTAATGGATTTCTGGCCCTGGACCAAGTGATGGGTACATAAGTTGTACCGGCCCTCTGAAGCGTGACGGAATTCCAGAGTAGGTATGTGACCTGGACCATGACTGCCTCCTGCACTATCGTTCACCGAGCCACATCAGTGGTACAGTTAGTGGAGGTGGTCCAGCAGCTGCTACAGCTCCTTGTCTCTGAGACTGTTCTTATATTTTATTGATTTTAGCATTCTTATATGCGAAAATAGGAAATTTTATATGAAATATTCATCATGGATGTGACCAACCACATCAGGGAAATGTCACTAAGAGCAGCATAAGAGAACGGCTAATTCTTTAGGTTGGTCTGTTTTTGTATCGGAAGTTGTGTGATCAAAATTAGTTTCTTTCATGGGATCAGTGAAGCGGCAAAATAATTTATATTTACGTTCTACCTACTGGGTTAGCATAAAACCTTACCATCCGGTAAACCCGAATAGTCTCCACGGCTTTAGTTCCGAAGAATGCTTCAGAATGAGGCCCGGGAACTGACAGGACCGGGGTTTCTGTCCTCTTTGAAGGGGCAGTAGAAACGGAGTAACGGACCGTGAAAAATTGTCATCTTTAGAGTCACTTCTGTTTATAAGGCTCACAAAATTTCCTATATTTTAGGCGACTACTAAACGTAGATATTGATCAATAGCGTATTTAAAGGGGTTAAATCACCAGCCATAAACATATGTATGTCATAAGATGTAAATATCAAACTGAAAGGATGAATAATCCCATACTTGGTGGAATGGGGGATGTCCACCCCCGCTCCCACACATTTCAATCAAGCATTTTCTTACCGACAAAATTGAGAAGAAATGTACAAATGTTGTAGCCAGCCAGTGCGGAAGGCAACAATTGGCTCCAATGCGATAAGTTTATGGTCGGAGAGGGGATGTCAGCGGCCGTTTGAAGACTGACTGACACCCTCACTTTTTCCGGTGGCGACGCGTACTGATCACGCCAAACCTGATCCACTCTGTGACGCTGACGACCTCCGGCAGTCGATGCTGAAGGACCGCAGCATCGCCACGGACCACGTGCTGCGCGGGCTGCACCCGGACGGGCTGGACGACATGCTGGACCACATCCTGGAGCTGGACCGGCTGGACGGCGACATGGACGGAGACATGGAGCGGCGGCTGGAGGATGCCAACATCGCCGACGCCTGTCCTCCCGGGCCCAAGGGCCTGCTCTGTAGACGCCGCTTCGCGCTCCGCGGCGCCGACGAGTGCTCAGGAGGTGAGTCTCATCAGGAGCCTGTCGTATAGTGTTCCGTGGCGCCGACGAGTGCTCAGGAGGTGAGTCTCACCAGGAGCCAGTCGTGTGGTGCTCCGTGGTGCCGACTGGTGCTCAGGAGGTGAGTCTCATCAGGAGCCTGTCGTGTGGTGCTCCGTGGTGCCGACGAGTGCTCAGGAGCGTGTCGTGTGGTGCTCCGTGGCGCCGACGAGTGCTCAGGAAGTGAGTTTCATCCTCACCAAGAGCCTGTCGTGTAGTGCTTCTGGTGTTGGTGGGTACTTTTTCCTAGATGTTGTGGTTGCAAGTGGTTGCTTACCTTTTTGAGTGCCGTATACCACGGGCACAGTCTAGCAGGATTTGTGGGAAATAGTTGTGTGGAAACCCAATAACGAAATGCGGCAATATTTTAGCCAATCGCCATGTTTTGCAAGTGCGAGAGATTGTGGCCTAGGACGGCACATCATAAAGACCGGCTGGTTTGTACAACCATATGGTATGACAACAGTTGCAGGGGAAGATGAGTGAAATTCAAACATATATCTGTAAATTTTAGGAGGGGCTGGCTGCTTGGAAACTTTCTTCCAGAACTCGACCTGCAACGGTCGGTGTTGGTCGGAACTCGGCTCTAAATGGTTCCAGCTCGGACCAGCACATCCGTCACGGTACTAGCTATCTCCTGGGGTGATATTTAGTCTCTCTTCGCGACCGGCTTGGGCTTTATTGGACTTCTTCATTTTCTTCAGACTGGGCAGTTTTTGCGCTCTTCATTTAATGGAAGGGTTTGTGAGTGATGGCCTGCTGAGAGATGAGGGTCAATGAATCAGCCCAGGGCGCTGAACATCTGGCATAAACGCCAGATGCCAGATATATGGTGCCTAAAGATAGTCATAACGTAATCTCAATCACCAGTATGATGGGGTCGACGCGCACTACATAATCGAGACACAAAGTGGCTCGGTGGAATTTGATTGATTTTGGCATGAAATGAAGAATAATCGTTTTAGCCTGACCTTGGCCTCAGTCAAAAGTGAAAAACTATCTCTCGCTGATTCAGCAGCTGTGGTGTATTTTATTGAGGTCTACAGCAATTAAGAAGCTTTCCCACGAACATGACAGAAGGGCAGACTGATAAAAGTTCAAGCAAAACGGAAGTCTAAAAACACGAAGAATGCAACGTTTCAAATTCGGAGATTTAATCAAGTTTAATCGATATCCTGGTTAGGTACGGCGACGTCTAGGCGTTTTGTGTCTGTTAAGAGAAACTGTGTGCCTGCTGTGTGCAACGAGAGGTTGATCTTTTTCCGTTCATCGGCATAATAGCATCTCGAGTTTGAGGCCAAACTGCGCCGCCTCGCAAGAAGCCAGCCGAACAATGTGCCGGCTCGTCAAACGCTTTTGTAAGGTCGAGCGAATGGGTGGCCGTCAAGGAGAACGCGTTTCCACAATGCCTGTGTATGGATATTACAAACCCACTAACAACTCTCGCCTGTCTGAAGAGCTGTGAACAACGACTCCAAAATGCAAATTTACGACATTCATTCAGACGACTACCCACTCCATAATGTGGTGTTCGCATATGGGGTGTTGAAACCTGAGTCACCTTCGGTCGGCGACGACTGGAAATGATTAGCATGTGCCGGTCGCCGGGCGGCTCCCCGGGCTGCCTTCTCAGCCATTCGGCGGAATCGGCGGTGTTCAGGGGCGTTGTCGACGCAGCGGCCAGGGTCCGACGTGTGGGTCAGTGGGTGAGCTGAGCCGTCCTTGGCGCAGGCTGGGTCAGCCGACCAGTAATTGCCCTGAGGCTGGGAGTGATGCCCCAATACTTCGTGCGGTCTTGCTTAACTCTGGGCAGATGCAGTCGTCCCGACGTCTTTAATGAAGACCAGAAATGGAAACCGGCGTGTCTGGCAGATATGTTTGGCAGATGTGTCTGTGGTGGGTAGGCTATAGGTTTCAGTGTTTTCAGTTTTTTTTAGTTTAAATAATTTTTTATGGTCTTTTGACCAAGTGTGGTCACTAAGTGCCGTTCTGCCGAGTTAGTGATTCCAGTCACGTAGTTGGAAGTTGCACAGCCCAGCATCCATGATTGCAAATCCCGACGTCCGTGGCACCCTATGGAATAGAAAGCTCCACGTGTATGTGCAAAGTGCACGGTCAGAAGCAGCGTTAAATGAGGTGCCCTGTGCATAAGACTTAAGCGACGTTTGCACAATTTCAGACCAGTACGGCTATGTTTGCTTATTCCCTGCATAAGGCATAACATGTTTTTAAGTTTTAATAATTGTTCCGAAAGTTTGGCTTGAGCTCCAGTCTCTGGTATTGCAGATTCAGCCTGTCATCTGCTGTTATCGTTTCCTTCATCTGCTATTGATCTGGAGCTTTAAATCAAACAGACCTGACCAAGCAAGACCATCTGCAGTGGCGGATACAAGCGGGGACAAGAGGACTCAGCCCCTCCCCATATCAGGATGCCTATAATAACGGCACAGCCGGAGGCTATTCGAGACTATGGCAGAGGAGGCTCAAGCCTTAGCCCCCTTGTGAAGTTTGAGATCCGCTACTGACAATCTGGTATGTAGGGTAAGGCTTTTCCGACCCTTCTGCTGCCGAAACTTTTGACAGTTTCTCTGATCCCTGTTTAGCCTTTCCTTCTCCCCATGCCCTCCGCTCTTTTCAAACAGACATCGGATGCCTCCTCAAGATGACACTACTTTCTTAATTTCTGCTGAAAAACGGTGATTAGAGAAATAGCAGTCGCTCTCTCTAACAACATGTTCGTGCGCCTTTTGTGAGCCGACAGCACCCCTCATTACTGAACAGTGAAAACTGGTTGGCCCGTTACCTGCCACTGTCGATTTCCTTGGCTCGGCGCGCGCTTGTGTTGGCGCGCTACAACATATGGCGCGAGATGTGTCGATGGACACCGATCCGGCCGATCCGGCCACGTAACCGTGTTCAGGCGAGCTTGCCGTAAAAGTGGCTAGCTTAGAAGACGATAAGTACACGGTAGAAGACGGCCTGCTGTCATCTCCTTCAGGAGTGCGATGGTTCCGGGCTTGGATGACGGACGATGGTGCAGCAGTTTGATAACGTATATTTTAAGTGAATATTTTTTTGATGTTGAAGAGCGTAGAGATTTGAGAGAAGTGGATGAAATAGAGACAGAGGGAGAGAGAAAGACGGAAGAGAGCGAAAGGAGGAAATATTATCACAGCCGGTCGCGCAGCTGGCGGCTGCTGTCGTGCCTACTGTCACTGCTCTGTCGTGCCTACTGTCACTGCTCTGTCGTGCCTATTGTCACAGCTCTGTCGTGCCTATTGTCACTGCTCTGTCGCGCCTACTGTCACAGCTCTGTCGTGCCTATTGTCACAGCTCTGTCGTGCCTACTGTCACTGCTCTGTCGTGCCTACTGTCACTGCTCTGTCGTGCCTACTGTCACTGCTCTGTCGTGCCTACTGTCACTTGCTCTGTCGTGCCTACTGTCACTGCTCTGTCGTGCCTACTGTCACAGCTCTGTCGTGCCTATTGTCACAGCTCTGTCGTGCCTACTGTCACAGCTAAGCCATCAGCCCCACTGAAGGACTGTATCGCGCAGGTCAGGCCGCATTATTCACAGCGTATAACAACATTGCGCTCTACAACAGCTTCCCCTCCCCGCGTAGGAGGACTATACACACCTGCTCCTTGATATGTCCGATGCCTTCTGGAAAACGAGTTCGGTTTTTGGTGACTTTTCTTGATCGTTTGTTGCACGATCAGTTTAGAGGAGAAAATCCCACTCGCAGTCATTGCAACTATGTTGCAGTTCCTAAAATGTTCAAAACTTCTTGGACTGACACCGGTAACCGCGTCGAAATTTTATTTCACAGTAAGATCACCTGGTATCCCAACAGGAATTACTTGCTGCATTTTTCGCTTTGTGTGTAAGCAGTTAGCATATTTCCATGTTCATGTCAAGCGTTACAGTCTCGGTTAACATCATTCGGAACAAGTCACCGGCCAGGCTCGGCTAAGGCAGCCTTATATATTCTTATCGGCATATCGTCCCAAAATGAAAGCTTTCCACGCCATCAAGTATACCATACAACGCAGAGATACCTTCGCGTTCACGCGTCCCACACTTGGTGTGGACCATCTCCTCTCTGGCCTGATGCCGGTATTTACCCGTTCCGCGGCCGTGACCAGCCAAATCCACTCTATGAGTCGAGTTCGCATTCTCACCCCCTATGTCATTTGCGGCACGTTGTGTACATTTCGTGCCGTTTCGACCCGTTCTCAAGTGTGTGGTACACGACACCGGCACCATTAACCTTCGTCTGAGGGGAAGCGTGAGCCGCGCCGACCTTCCCCTGTTCCGGGTGTGGTTTGTTGTACCCCCCAGCAGTGGAATTCGAGCGCGTCAGAGTCGGTCCAGAGCCGACGCTGATTGAATCGTTAGGCAGCGCTGACGGAGGACCGGCGCTAATGACCCGCCTGCAGCCATGTTCGGCTTCATCGCCACTTCCAGCGCTGCCTTCACAGACGGAGATCCGGCAGCGGTGACGCCGGTGACGAAAGGCTCGGGTTTTATGGCGGGCAACGTTTCACCCGTATCGTGATGGATATCGGTGGTAGTGGAGGTGAACCACGCTCGGCTTTTCTCGGGCTTTCCACACTGACGTTGTCGGTTTACACTAGGTATGTTCTCTCATTCCGCCCTCCGGGCGTGGCCTGGAAGCGAGACTGCAAGCAGGGGTTTGCGTGACTCAGTGGATACCGTTTCTGTCTCGTGAGTCATAGGTCCCGAGTGTAAGTCCCGGTGGCTTCTCTGAATAAGTGAAACCTGGTCCCCAAAACTCTTCTGGCGGGACGTAGTGGGCGATGTCATTTTGGCAGTTGGTGTGTCGTTAAACCCCAGCAGTTATTGGACCACGAATAGTTTAAGTATGAAGAAAGTTTTACTGGTTATTTGTGAGCCGGTTCTGACTGTGCAACCAGCTCTAAACCAATCGCGTCAACTAGCAGTTTATCAGTACCTGCGTTTTCAATGACACGGCTTACGGGGACCCAGTACAGTGCAGGGAGCCTGGATTCCTCACTCTTTGACAACGGTCCCCATCAACAACACAGTTAGAGACGCCGTCCAGATTTGTCATCCAATTATTCTTAATTGGAGCTATCCACGTCTGATGCTGCCTGTAAATGATGATTTAGTGTCGACTAGCTCAAATAAATCCTCACTCAGGTAATGGACTACATACTTTCGCCGTCAGAATGAAGGGATAATTAATTCCAGGGCGTCAGCCCTTGTAGTTCGACCTCCCATTCCACTCGGCCTGGTCCTGACAGCGGCCTGTAATGAACATATCAGGCCATTCAAGGCCTCCGATCACAAATATTCACCGGGGTAGATGACTTTCCCATGATTAGCCAACCCGTGCCACACATTTGGTGAGGAGTGGCAAATTAACGTGGTCTTAAAGGCGATAATCAACCAGTAACTGATTGCGGTACCCGAAGGCTCTTCACACAAGGCGAAAAGCTTGAATCTTGTACTGCTTTCTGGTCGATTTTGATCAGGGGCGTAGCCAAGGGGGGGCAGGGACAACCGCCTTCCCCCCTGAGGGCCTGAAGGGCCTCCTGAGGACACAGGCCGCGCTAAGCGCGGCTCGCCCGCACTATGCTCTGTGGCCAAATTTGAAGTTTCATACCAGATAGGGCCCTCTTAAGCCCTCTTCAGCACTATTCTGTAACAAGCAGGGCCCTTTTTACCTATCAGGGCCCTTTTGGCGCTGTCGCAGGGGCCCTTTTCGGGCCGCCCCCCCCTGAGCGAAATCCTGGTTACGCCCCTGATTTTGATGATGTTCAAGTAGATTGAATTTCCAGACGATCTGGTGACACCTCACGTCTTTGGGTGCGATATCTCGCTCCGGGCGAACACAGGTTGGGATTTGTCCAGGATGTGATGAAGCTGCACGCGCTCACAGAGCGCGACCACCGCTGCGGCCAGAGGTCAGTGGGCCTGCGCGCCAGTTACCGTCAGCAGAGCCAGGGGTCAGCTGTTCCGAGATGTCAGGGGTCACCCGTCTCCCCAACACAGCCCGTGCGCTCTCGACACAGGCCGGGAGGCGACGGCGGCGGCCGGTCTGACGAAACGCGCCCACCCCGGGCTAGGAAAGCGGCCACTGGGCGCGGAAACCACGGGTCGGGGCAGTTAAGGCTGATGTATCGCCCCATCTCAATGTCAGTATAATCCTTGACGTGCTCCCAGCTCCGGTGTCCATGATGGGGTGTCGGAATAGACCGAAGCGGCGACTTCCGCCCTGCCCGCCGCCGCTCAGCGGTTCACTTTTACTCGCGGCAGCCCTCTCCAGAAGCCGGTCTGGAATTTTGTGTCGGTACCGGCGGCGCACTGGCAGCAGCGTCGGATTCAGGCCAGGCGCACGCCTTTCGCGCTTCTCGAATTTCGATCATTCCTGAGTTGGAAATGCTACCCAGCCTTAGCTAGAATTAATAACGTGGGTTCTGAAAAACGATAGAATCCGTGGAATTGCTGTAGGTTAGCGCGGTAATTTATCTGGCGTGTTCAACTGTCTCCAAGGTCGGTACAGCACGTTCTGTTTCCCGACCCCAGAGCAAATAAGGGAAGTTGGCGTGGCAGTTTTCTCAGCGCATGCATGCATGCCGCCGTCTCCAGACAGCCTGATTGGACCGGAGGTATCGCGTTTCCGGGTGCGTGAGAACTAGGGTCAGGCGAGGTCATTTTGCCAACCGCATCACCCCTCCCCTTCCCTATCAACAGAGCGTGCGCCTTGATTGCCACTCTCACCACTGATGACGTCACCATGCAGGTGACTTACCCAGGGTCTCTTATGTAGATGCTGACGTAAGAAAGAGTGGCTTCTAGAGCACAACCTATGTTTAAAAATCTGTATTCTTTTGTCTCTTCGTCATGTAGGCGGTGGCGGCGGAGGGTCCGGATTAGAGGGGCACCCATGAACTTTCAGCTAATTTCTTTTCCAGTCGACGCCATAGGGTTAGTGTTGAAATTCATCATTTAAGGGTGCCGCGGTGCCCACCCCCTAGTTCCGCCGCGTATTCAGGTATACCAACACGGCACATGGACGTCGGCAAAATTAGGTCAAGTGCGCAAGCAATCTCCGCGTCAGGAGCATCCTTGCAAGAGCTTAAGTGTTTGTCCATCTACTCCATACCCTGGCCGACCGCTGTATAAATCAAGGCCTGTACCTTGTCCAAGACTTCCGAAATTTCCTCTCTGGTAGTGGTTTATCAGTGTCCAATCTATTGCCGTCCCGCTATGGAATGAACAAAGGTCTTACAGACCACAGAATTCATCAAGGACCCGTAGATGGTGTTTCCGAGATGTGATTGTCGTCCTGTCTTCGCTGGGCTCCCGGCCGTAATTGCCGCGCCGCGGGCGGGGGTGAATACATTCAAGGGCGGCGGCGGTGAGTTACGGGGCGGCGATGGCCGCGGGCCAGCGACGGCCGACAACATCGTGACGGCCCAAGGCTGCGCGCGCCCTTCTGTGACAGGCGGCGTCACCGGCAGTCCCGGCAGACAACAGCCGTGCTCGTCGCGGCCTCGTGCAGTGTCATCGTCGGCGCCTCAACTCGTTGACAGGCCGAAACTGGGAGGTGGGGAAGAATGTCCATGGCTGGAGGATTCGTAACCGGCGCAACTTTGAAGGGCTTAAAGCATACATGTTCCGCAGCCCAAGGAATCATTGGCAGATCCAAGAGCAACTTTTGGAGGGGCCAAACCAACGTTTGGAGGAGGGGGGGCTAAATCGAGGACAAGTTACAAAAACCTATTTTTAAAGAAAAGATGGCCAAAATTTGGTCCTTTTGGGAAAATATACTATTTTAGGCTTGGGGGCCACGAACCTCTTGGCCCCTCTTGCATCCACCAGTGAAAGGAATCCAAATTTTTAAAATGAATGCGAAGGGATAATGTTTCCATTAAAGAGAAAAACTGCACTATATTTATCATCAAACTCTTGCACCAAACCTCCTCGCCATCTGAGCTGCGACAGCTCGGTGGCTTGATTTGGTCGTTGATTCACCTTTATCTAGGGCTGGAATACCCCATGTTTAGTCTGGTCACGTGCACAAGTACCCACGATCGCAGTGACTGGTCATCGAAAGGTTATTTAGATCGATGACGTTGCTCCGGCCTCGGACTTGTGCAACTCTGCAACATGGGTTACTGGGCGCATGGAGGGTAATTAATACCTCAGGGTGTCCCTAGAAACGTGGGGACCATGAAGTCATCACCAACTTCACAACAGATTTTTTGATGCGCAATTTGCGTACCTATTGTATGATATATTATAGAAGGGAATTTAAAAACAAATGTCACGCTTCAAACGAAGACACGAACACTCAGACACACAGTAAAGCGGCCATAAGCGCCTGTGGGAGGAGAGTAATCGGTCAAGTTGATTTTTTTCCTTTTAGGTCTAAGTCTCATTGACCCTCTAGAATCGCTGGGTTCCCTTGAAGTTATTTCTCCGGCAGATAGGATCCCTCTGCCGATGACAAAGAAGGTAAATTTGAGTTTTCCATGTTTTTAGCCTTACAAAAGTTTGTCTATGGTTATAAGAAATTTCCCAAGGATCCTCGTTACAGTCACCTCTTGACTGTTGTTTATATTTTGTCTAAAAGTCGGTTTTCACCCTTATTCTTTGATTCATCTAGTTGCTGGGAATCCAATGCTGCGTCCACCAGCGATGCTGTCTGTACCTTACTCAATCACCAAGTTCATTGCTTCATAATGCATTCAAATCTCAGAAGCAACATTGCGACGCCTGCCCACAATCCCGGGGACTTGTGTTGTCGACTATCCTGTGCTTTAAAACTAACAAGGCCCTGAGGCGACGCGTGTAGTTTTGTTGACCGAGTAGCAGTGGGGACAGCCGTAACGTTACGGCAGTCTCTCCGCCACGCGTGGAGTTTACGGGGCTGTGAACAGCTGGAGAGGAGATAAGCCCGCCTTCTGATTCCCGAGACAAACGCGTAAATACGAGAAACCCAGTGAAACGAGAAACGCTCTCCCACGATTCCCGACGGCGCAAACACCGCCATAAGCGTTCGTAATTGGCTAAAAACTGCTGCGCTGTCATTGCGTTGCCGGCTTGTGTGAGGTCGACGTCACGTTCGGGTAACAGGCAATCGGGCCAGTCGAGCGTAACGGACGGATCCCATCTTCGTCCAAACTCCGCGGGCCGGCGCACCAGACGGCATAGTCAACATGTGCAGTCGGGGTTCAAAAACAATCTCCCAAGGTTTGTTTACAGTCTGCACTTGATTTTATATATTAGTTATTTTACTTCAGAATTCCTTAGAGCCAGATATCATTGATGGAATCCAGGCAGGTTGATTTCGTCAGGTAATAAATAATCTTCATTTAGTTAAATGTTTACATTTACATTTTCATTATATTTACGTTTAGAAGGGCTTACTATATCAAAGAGAATGTCAGGGAGGCGGCAGGAGCAGCGGGCAGAACCACAGATAAGACAAACAAATTACGAAACGCCGAGTGACTAGAGACGTTCATCAATTTTAAGGGGAATATAGATATATTCCGTACTCCCTTTGATTAGCGTCTGGCTGCAGGCATGGCTTCTATAGCTTACGACACTTCCTGCTTTGTCTTGGCTTCTTTGAAAAAAGCAGTTTCATTGAAAGTGGTTTGTGAAGAATTAGGCGAGAATGTACGGCTTGGAAGGGATTTCCACGCAGATGAAACCAGAAACACTTTCTCCCAGGTCGCGGCCGCCGGCTGCAAAGCCGGGCGAAACTTGAAACTTGTAGACGTACCTACGATCTGCTTTTGATACCGCTCTATTTTAATAAGTTTCCCATGGTATTGTCAAACAAACCGCTCTTTTATAATAAGTTTACATGGTATTGTAAACAAATACCGCTCTATTTATAATAGTTTACATGGTATTGTAAACAAATACCGCTCTATTTATAATAAGTTTACCCATGGTATTGTCACAAATACCGCTCTATTTATAATAAGTTTACATGGTATTGTCAAACAAATACCGCTCTATTTATAATAAGTTTACCCATGGTATTGTCAAACAATACCGCTCTATTTATAATAAGTTTACCCATGGTATTGTCAAACAAATACCGCTCTATTTATAAAAGTTTACCCATGGTATTGTCAAACAAATACCGCTCTATTTATAATAGTTTACCCATGGTATTGCCAAACAAATACCGCTCTATTTATAATAAGTTTACCCATGGTTTGCCAACAATACGCTCTTTTTAATAAGTTCACCCATGGTATTGTCAAAATACCGCTCTATTTATAATGTTTCCCTGGTTTGCAACAATCGCTCTATTTTAATAGTTTATGTTTTAAATACGTTTTTATATAAGTTTCTGGTTTGTAAACTACCGCTCTTTTTAATAGTTTACCATGGTTTGTAACAAATACCGCTCTTTTATAATAAGTTTCCCTGGTTTAACAATCCTTTGATAATAGTTTCTGGTATTGTCAATACCGCTCTTTTATAATAAGTTTTGGTTTGTAACAAATACGCCTTTTATAATAAGTTTACCTGGTTTTAACAACCGTCTATTTATAATAAGTTTCCTGGTTTGTAACAAATACCGCTCTATTTATAATAAGTTTCCCTGGTATTGTCAACAAACGTCTTTTTATAGTTTACCCATGGTTTGTAAAAATACGTCTATTTATAATAAGTTTCTGGTTTGTAACAAACCGCTATTTATAATAGTTTCTGGTATTGTCAACAAATACCGCTCTTTTATAATAAGTTTACCTGGTTCAATACCGCTCTATTTTATGTTTACTGGTATTGTCAACTCGCTTTATATGTTTTGGTTGTAAAATACGCTTTTTATAATGTTTTGGTTTTCAACAATACGCTCTTTAAATAGTTTCCCATGGTTTGTCAAATACCGCTCTATTTATAATGTTTACCCATGGTATTGTCAAACAAATACCCAAACCTATTTTTTATATGTTAACTATTTCATTCTATATAAGGTGCAAAATAGTGGCTACCTTAATAGTCTTGGCTGTAGGCGTGAAATTTCGTAGGTAGCTATTTTTTACTGATCAGAACCAGACTCTGGGCACCTCCCAGGACCATTTCCAGTTGCCAGCCGTCACCACCCGGCACGAGACCGCCCTGCCCCGTTCAGTAGCGCGCTGGGGTGGGAGCTGTCCGAGGGCGTGGCTCGGGACCGTGACGCACGCACCCCAGCAGCACGGCGGCCCTGCGGCCTGCCCTGAGGCGCTGCCGTTCTCACCATTACAGCGCCGGAGGTGCCGCGCCGGGCGGGTGTGGCACCGCCCCGCCTCGCCACCGCCGCAGGCTAGAGCCGGGGGTCTCAGGTCACGGCCGCTCCCCCTTCAACCGGCTCGCACCCCGGTCAGGTCAGAGGTGACAGGTCAACGGTGCGGCCGGGCCGCCGGCTGACGGCTCATGCACAGGATGGGTGTGTTAGCGGCATGAAGGGGCGCAGCCGCCGCCGATGTGGAGCGGGGCGGGGGAGGAGGGTCGACTCCTACGGCCGCCCTGCCACGACTCGGGGGCTGAACCACTAGTGAATACCTCCCGGTGACAGGCCTGCTTTGTTCGTGCATTCCCTCACGCCGTGCTCCACACATTAGTTCGAACCGACTGGTCACGACAGGCCGATCATCGTCAGACTGTTAATGAACGAGTCAGCTCCACTGGGTTCATACCTTCAATGTGCAATTCTCACGAGTGTAACCACTGGGTGTATTGTGTCAATCAGAAATAGGGAGAACAACAGCCAAATGATGCTCCCACACCAACCATTGTCGCCCCGGAAAAGTGGGGGGAACTTCAACCTGATGCTCAAAACTTTCACATCGGATAAAACTGTTCATGTTGTTGCCTTCCCGGGCTGGATATAAGAATGTCCGGTTTTCTCATTTGACTATCGTGAATTTTTGCTGTATGACACGAACGGCTCCTCCACCTTTTGGGTCCTTTTTCTAAGCAAGCCCCTGAACCCAGAACACTCAGCTAGTGGCATAGTGGTTGATGAATTTTAGTGTTGATTGCTTCTTGTTAAACAAGGGTAGTCTGACGTTGTATACCCCACACAGGTATCGCTATGACCCAATGTGCTGCGAGCCCAGACAGGTGCCACTGACCTGCGACGGCCCCAGGCGGGTGTGACCTGACCTTACACGTCCCTCCCGCAGGCCTATGAATGACCCAGTCTGTCATGTTCGCTAGGCAGGGGTCGCAATGACCTGACCTGTTATGAGTAATCGACAGGTCGTCGTAAGCCCTGTGTTGCGTCCTCAGTCAGGTGCGATTGTGACTAAGACTCATTTCGCCCCCAGGCAGGTTCCCTTATATCCCGACCTGACTCGTTGTGCCCGTTGTCCCTCTCTGAAACTTGGTGTGCTGCTGTTACCTGACCCGTTCCGCCCCCAGGCAGGTGCGTGATGTGCCGGCGATGTGACCTGCTGACCCCCGTCAGCTGGCCAATCTGCTGCAAGAACCACTTCCTGTGCTGCCGTCCGATCGCACGCGCCTGCCAGTCCTGCAACGTCACCTCCCTGGTGCCCTTCTGCAAGGACAAGTTCGGCCGCTGCCACTCCGACCCCGACCCCGAAACTGAGCAGGTGTGAGCCGCCCGTCGCTGAGCTCTCGTGACGCCTCTGAGAGGGCCTGCATCGGAAGGCTTTCGCCGGAGGGCGTGTGGACAGTGTTGTGTCAGAGAGATGGGGGACAGCAGCGAGTCGCGGTGCTCGGTCCATGATCGCCAGCAGAGCGCGGGTGGACTGTGCCTTGAGGTGTGCCGTACCGTGCTGCTCTGATGTCGAGGTATGAGTGGGATGGTTCCGGTGTCAATGCCGTGACAGGCACTGGATCCTGAGCAAAGGAGAGGAATGAAACGTTGACTGCCATAAAGAGTACCCCTGAGAATGGTGTGCGGTGTTGTTAGCTTTATGAATGAGTGAGGTAGACTAGCAACAGAGGCAGACCACGGTCCGCTCGGGTAACTTATGTACTTTATTGACGAGGACTTGGAGGTGCCGGTACGCTAAGAATGCAATACACCAGCACTGCGCCATACATCAACCAGTGGCGCTTCAGACCGAGGGAGGGGGCAGCGCCGCGATCTGTCGGCCGCACCTCAAAGTAAGGGGCGGGCAAGGTATAAACGACCTCTAGTTCTCGGCTAATTCCGGCGCTCCTTTCGAATCCACGCAGGCGTGAAATAGGGGGAGAGCTGTGAGTGTCGAAACGAATATAACACGTGTCACTGTGTCAATCAGACGTTCTTCGACCCTGCCCCAAGGCCATCTTTTGATGTTAGGATTCAGAAGGATTACAATTTGTCTGTGGGATTTAGAGCCCATGTGTCTGGTTACACACACACACACACACTGTTGCGCACGCTCTGGAACCACCAGTGTGTGCGTGTGTGTGTGCATATAACCCTTTAATCATTTCGACGAATATATATTTGTATCCCACGATCCTGAGCAGGGAGTTCGCACAGTATGACGGCCGGTTCCATTTACCGACGAACGTATTTTGATGATCAAAACTAAAATAACCTTAATAAATCGATACATTTTTCCACAGTGTGGAGCGTCTGACTCTTTACGCAAGTGCAGAAGGTCGCTGAAGTGCTTTGTTGTCTGAATTTGTGAAGTAAGTAGTGTAACCGGTAGAAGAAGATGCCGTACAGCAAATAGTTCCACAGCATCTATGAGAGCCCCACTGATGTTTACAATGATGTGGCCGTTACAGCCCTGTACATCAGTTTAGAGCCTGTGGAACCAACAGCCGCCAGGTGACGTCTGCATCAGTGGTCGGTTCGCTCCGTTCTTCCCGCGACGCCCCGAGTGTCGCAAGCCAGCGTGTTGCGTGACACTTGCAGGCCGCGGAAGTGCAACAGTTGTCGACCCCGCCCAGCGACCAGTCTTCTCACCACACCTCTCGCCCGTAATCAACACGGAAGGGCTTCCCATGACGCCGGCGGTGTCGTCTCAGTTGAGTCTATCTCATCCAGGGGCGTGCGCCGTCCACATTTACAGTTAAACAGGGTAATAATCGTACGATCAGCTCTGTAACAATCAACAAAGTAACTAGCCCTGATGCCAGTCTCTCCAGACGGGTTGGCGCGCCGTTGGCCCTGGTGGTGCCGTCGGTGACATATCTGCGGTCGATCAGTCCACCTGGCTGCACGGCCGCGTCCAGCCGGCGTGACCTGGGGCAAGGTCAGCCGCTACCGCGCCCAGTGTCGTCCCGTCCCTCCTCCTCAATACACCCGCTGATGAGATGGGCCTTCCGATGCGTCCGTCACTATGATAAATCACCCCGCGTCAGTGTGAAGAAAGACCAAGCAAAAACTGCCGCTCTTTCCAGCGTATGTTAATCATGTGAAAAATGATCCACTCCATGGTGAGCATTCTTCATTGCGTGGGAAGCATTACCTTGTGATCAGAAAATCTCAGTTGTTTCAAGAAGCCTGCACACAGCCAAATCAGCGACGGCGAGTAATTTCCTTTATGTGGAACGTCCGGTCGCTGTGCGTATCTTGTTTTCTGCACACCACCAGTCCGTTTTTTCGTAAAAAAGATGAATTTAGTAAGAATCTAATAGCTTTGCAAACCCAACAATCCACCGGGGCGGTTCGGCGCCAGTTTCTCGGCACGCTTCAATGGAGCTATCGTGGGCCGAGCCGCCAGCGACAAACCTCTCCAACGTAAATCTGAAAGGCGAGGGGTGGGCCGCGGTCCTCATCGTGGTTAAGTGTGCTTGACCTTTGACCTGTTCCCGTACTCTCGAGACAAGGACGACTCGCGCCGCGAATCTGAATAGCAACGCGCGGCCTTGATCCCGGCCACATCAGGGTACTGGGAGCAGATAACGGCTAAGCGGTTCACGGGTGGTAGCTGAAGTGTTTCACGCGCTAGTCGCCTTTTTCTTAATGGTTGTTTGAAATAATCAGAGAAACGTATTTAGCCAGAATGCCAACTTCGGTCGCTCCCAAGAAAACAGCACGGGTAGACGGTGACATATTTATGGAACATACACTTGTCTAGTTGACGGTACAGCGGGCGGTCGCCCTGTTCAGCGATCACACGAGGCCGTCTCCCGGCTGGCACGCCACTCTGTGTGTCTGTGTGTGTCTCGTGTGTGTGAGTGTGTGGTGGGGGTCACATGTAGATGTGCTCGGCGGCGGGCGCGTGTCGGTGCCGGTGGCGGGGTCGGCCGGCGGGCGGCCGGCTCGGCAGGCTCGGGAGGAGGGCGGAGGCCGCCCCGTGGAAGGCAGCGTCGGTCTCCGAGTCCGGCTGCAGAGCCGAACAGTAGAGCCGCAGCAGCGCACACGGCGCCCTCAGAAACCGGCAGCGGGTCACCACTGCAACGGAGAGCACACAGACTTCAACGACGGCAACACGGGCTGGGACAGGTCACAGGATCATCACTGGAGTCAAGAGTCCACAGCAGGAAACAGGGAGGACACGAACCCACCGCTGAAACGGATGAGACAAGGGCTCACTAGACAACCAGAGACAACAGATCCACCGCTTAAACCAGGAAACAGGCTGAAACGGAAGACACTAGCTCATAGCTGAAACAGAGAGGACACGAGCTCACCCCTAAAACCAGGCGGACATAGTCAGAGTGACGACACGGGCTCAAGATTGAGGCAGGCAGGAGATCGCAAGAGGGAAACACACGCACTGAACCAGTAATGCCACCGTTTAATTAACACTGACGTCAAAATAAAACAACACCTTGAGCATCCAACACGGCTCACACAGATGACATCAACATATTTTAGAGCACAGTGCAAAACAGGTCCAAGAAAATCAAGCCCAGCCCAGTTTTGCATCAAAATGTTTTCTGCCAATCACCACAAGCAAGGCGATAACGGACCCAGAGAACGCGAATATTACAGGCAGGATCGGGAAACAACTGCGACAGCATCACCAGCCAAGGTGGTCAGGTCTCCACTTGTCGTTCCCGTTCCAACCAAGGCTGTCCGGGGCCCACCCCAACGACGCTGCCAAAAAGGGAGCCACACCGCGGGGCGCGGCCGCTCCAGCGATCGGCCAAACTGGACCCATCAACAAAGGCGGGGCCGACTCTACATGATATTATTGATTACCAGAATGATATCAATACACTGGCATTCCTCACGCAGACTCCTAATAGGCCGGTAAATAAAAAATAAGACTGCGCCAAGACGGCCAGGAGGCATATCATGGAATGGTAAGTAAAAATATTAAGATATCTGGATCCCCAGATTATAAAACGAAGATTATATATACGAAGCAAGGCCATCAAATGTCAGCTTTTTATCGGCGTTGTCACATGGTTCCACCGATTCGCCATGCCTGCTAGCAGCAACCGCAGGAATGCTGTTTTTTCCTCGGTGACCTACTGCCCTTTTCTTTTACAACATCTACACGAATCGGTTGTGTAGCAATGGACATACCGCATTTCTAGGTTAGACAGAAATTCGGTAGCCAATGACAAATACAGCTGGCCAAAGCTGTTTAGGTGCAACAGCACAAAATACCCGCTGCGTCGGATGGTACGCGTTATCAAACTACTGAGCAGGAATGCAAAAGACAAAAACTGCGGGTGCCAAACGCCCATCCAGTAAGCCTGTGTGCTTTTGGCTTCCATGTAAAATATATACACCCTTCCCGGGACAACAAAAATGATTCGGGTCAGTGCCTCCGGGGAAGCACGGTCTCCACCTGTGACTGCTGTCGTCACAGGCGCTGCGCTGCTGGCCACAGACCGTCTCGCGTCGCCAGGCCACCACTACAGACCACGACACCCAGGACTGTTGACGTCACAGGCGCTGTGTTGCTGGCCATAGAGCCTCCTCACCCGCCAGGCCGCCACTACAGACCACGACACCCAGGACTGTTGACGTCACAGACGCTGTGCTGCTGGCCATAGAGCCTCCTCACCCGCCAGGTCGCCACTACAGGCCACGACACCCAGGACTGTTGACGTCACAGGCGCTGTGCTGCTGGCCATAGAGCCTCCCACCCGCCAGGCCGCCACTACAGACCACGACACCCAGGGCTGTTGACGTCACAGGCGCTGTGTTGCTGGCCATAGAGCCTCCCACCCGCCAGGCCGCCACTACAGGCCACGACACCCAGGACTGTTGACGTCACAGGCGCTGTGTTGCTGGCCATAGAGCCTCCCACCCGCCTGGCCGCCACCACAGACCACGACACCCAGGACTGTTGACGTCACAGGCGCTGTGTTGCTGACCATAGAGCCTCCCACCCGCCAGGCCGCCACTACAGGCCACGACACCCAGGACTGTTGACGTCACAGGCGCTGTGCTGATGGTCATAGAGCCTCCCACCCGCCAGGCCGCCACTACAGACCACGACACCCAGGACTGTTGACGTCACAGGCGCTGTGCTGATGGCCATAGAGCCTCCCACCCGCCAGGCCGCCACCACAGACCACGACACCCAGGACTGTTGACGTCACAGGCGCTGTGCTGATGGCCATAGAGCCTCCCACCCGCCAGGCCGCCACTACAGGCCACGACACCCAGGACTGTTGACGTCACAGGCGCTGTGTTGCTGGCCATAGAGCCTCTCACCCGCCAGGCCGCCACCACAGGCCACGACACCCAGGACTGTTGACGTCACAGGCGCTGTGTTGATGGCCATAGAGCCTCCCACCCGCCAGGCCGCCACTACAGGCCACGACCCCCAGGACTGCCCTGCACCAACGGCGTGCCACAGAGGGCACTGTGCCATCTTCCCACACTTTCCGGCCGCCGGCATGATAAGCGGCGTCGTGATCGCTTCAGCAGCGTCGTGATGGTGCCCGGGCATGAACAATCCGCGCCAGCGCACGTGCGAGCGGTTGCCTGTTGCTGAGCGCGAGCTTCTTGCGGCATGAGTTCTGCGGCGCATCTTTTTCAATGCTCAGCGCGCGGCCGCTTGTGTTTCGACACAATAGCTGTTCGCCGCCCGAGTGTAACGGTTGCCTGCGCAGACTTCATGCCAGACAGATGGACGAAAGATGGAGGGACTGAGACAACACTGAGCAGCTGTATACACTAGGGCTATAAGGTAGCACCTGTGCATATTCTTATCTCTACATTATAAGTTTTCAATCATTGTTTGCTTACGCAACTTGGTGCACCTGAACACTCCTGACAAATGGTATGACAAGTGGTGGGCCCTAGAGATCGCTTATCGCCGCACAACTGATGTGTACCCACCAGCAAGTCGCGCGCCAGGGTGGGGCAGGGGGAGGGGAGAGGAGGACAAATGCAAGCAGAGCACGGGCTAATAATAAGTGTTTCCCTAGAATAAGCACAATTTCCCGACGAAAATGTCCCAACCTTTGATAGAAACATAGGCACGCAGTACATCAAATTTGATTCTTCCCTCTAGAATTTCGTGCGTTGTCCCGTCATCTTATCCGGCATATATCAAATACAGCAGTGCACGCACACTGGTAGTTTCTAGGCTGCTCGTTTGCGTACCACCTCTCCGCGTGCGAGGCGGATCTAGGGTCGGGGTGCACCGTAACACCGTGCCGTGCACGACAATAGCCGCCTTTACGCGAGTGCTATCTCTCATCTGATGATGATCGTAAAGCTCCAGGCCCATTATGACTGAGCGCCGCGGTGCGTTCCGCCAGACAGATGCATACTCAGCCGTTGCAAGACCGCTGCCGTTAAATATTGTTGTGCAACCACGCGATTTGCGGTCCGTTCCTTTTTCTTTTAGGCGGACCGAAGTAAAAACTCACTCTTCCTGCACACAGGAGAAATGTGAACAAATATCATATGGCATCGACGGAACAAAAGGAGATTGAGGGGTAATAATGTCCCCCCATCCCTTCGTTCACACGTGAACTTCACTTTCCGCCCCTGCGAGTCTGAAGTGAATCGCAAATTTTTCACGAGTAGATACATCACATGAGAAAAAGCCTGCAGGAGAAAGTTTCTGGCGATGCTGATCCGGGTCAACATAGTATAATAATTAGGACATTGTTTTACAAGCTAGAACAATTTCTAGACAATGCTCAAGTGAAAACGACAGACTATAGTGCTTAATTAGAGACCCTGTATCACGTGGAATTTAGCGTATAAGCTCCAGAGAACCGATATAAGAAAACAAAACACAATTGTGCATTCGGCAATTTGTTAGCGTTGATACCTAATGGAAATCGACGTCCGACAAATCCGACGCATCTAGTCGAGTGGATATCAGCAAACAAGGCTGACAGCATTACGAACAGCTATACTCTAACACAGTTCAACACAAGTCATCTGAGACCCTTTAAGCTTGAAACACACACTTTTAAGGTTCGTATTGTCAAGACGATCCACTTTATGAAATATTCCAGAATCTTTTAAGTATCCAGAGATTCAGCCTTAAGAGAATGCTAAAATGTGTGCTTTCATTAGAGATGCGTACACAGTACAGAGTGAGTCAGGAACATTGAGATGGTACGTGAGCACGGCCAGAAATTCATCTCGGGAGGGGCTCCCGGGGGTCCTGAGGCTGTGATGACCCGCTACAGGGTGTAATGAGCTTCATACCAGCTAGAATTGGCCCTCAGTAGATATGATTCCGCTGCATCCACTGCTGAAGGCTACATTTAATGGTGGTCTCCATAAGTCCACAAGCAGTGCAACACCTCCCCTCTCTGGTTTCCACATCCCTAACATGACATGGACGTGCTGAGGTTAACTCTCCCATTAATCCCACCTATACGCCCGAAAACCAGAGCACAAAATCGTAGAAGCTGGGACAGCTACGCTAGGCGGAACTATTGGGAACTGGAGCTACCCGATGCTACCACTTGTGGCGCCACGTGTCATTCCACGCTCCCAGCACCAAACGAGTACATTCACTCCCCGATATCAGCCGGTGAAGGAAAAGAACGAAAATTTCCCCATTTTTTTCGGCTGACTTAATGCCCAATTGAATATGTATTTTCCTTTGGGGGGCCCTGACACCTACTGACTGCACTGTAACGCGAGCGGAGGAAGCTGATGAACATATAAACTGTTTAAAATTCGAGGTATGCCACGATGCCCTATGAAACAGCAAGAAATAATACACAGCACGACTCAAATGAAGATCATCACTTTTATAGTGTGAATCATGTCACCTGTATCCAGGGACAGCAACGTAGCTATCCGTAATCGAAACTTGCCAAGCAAATTAATACTTTCATTTCCTTATAATACGTTATCCTAATAATAATATAATAATCCTAATAATAAAAATAATAATAGCATTCCTAATTAATGAGTCATTTCCTAAGTTATCTCGACGAGGACACCCCTACATGAGTCACAGACAAGAGAACTTAAGCAATGCTCCGAGAGCGATTTCGGTTGGACTGCATCATCTACACCATAATGGCACCTGCCAACAATTGAGCAACTGTACTCTAGGAGCTAACCCCGCAATCAGGTACATGTTTGCCGCAAATTGAAGGTGTTATCGGGGCAGGGTCGTTGGGGGCACCGGGAAACCGTTAGTTTACTGATACAGAGCACACCCTATCGCACAGTACGCTGGCGAACGCCCGAGTTTGACAAATCCCTGGTCCTTCAGTTGATCGGGCCTAAACATCGGCACCAATGTCGTCGATAACCGGCCCAACAGCGGTGTCTGGTCGACAAAAAAAGCACGCAGCGGCAGTACCGGGTCGGTGGAGAGCACAGATCCCGGGGGAAGGGGGCCTGACCGCCCCTGAATTCCGCGCATGCGCCTCTACGCTGAACATGGGCACTCATGCCGAGCGCCAAACGTGCCTTCAACCACCTCAAAAGAGGAGAACTGGGTGGCATAAGTGGCTTGAAATTGACTTTGGAAGGTGACCATGGCGGAGGCACCCTGATTTCTGCTGTTTGCCGCCCACCCACTACCAGCCGCAGACCTCTATTCCGACTGTCTGATTCCTCCGCGAACAGCGCCTCTCCTTTGGCTGAGGTTACTGTGCTAATTCCCCGTGATACGTTTGAATCACTCAACCATTGAAAAAGAAACGTAAGAAATGTACGAGGATGGCATGCCTCGGAATGCCCAAGAGGCACACCGCACGGTCGATCCCCACCCCTTAACGAAACCCTGGGTGCGCCCCTGGTCCCGAGCTTTAACTTGGCCTCCAACACCTCCGATAACAGTGTGGCAACAAAAACCCACCCAGGGCACTGGTAACCTTCGTGTGGGCAGTTGCAAGTCTTCGCACTCTCCACTCTATTTTACATGGAAGTCTAACATATGAATATGATTAGGTTATCCTGATTATATATCCCGAATACCGCTCTTTTTTACGAAGCTGGGACATTCAAATACTTCCAAGTCCAAATCCAACTACATCATGCCTACATCATGTCATTATGCCTAGCTTTCGAGCGAGCTCCAATGACCAAAGATTCTGTTAAAAATACTTTTGCCGTGAAAAATCCACAAACTGGGAAAGAGCACTCACAGAGTACTCACGAGAGGTGCGATCCATATCCTCGAAACATATGGTACAGAGCATACCCAGGACTGCGTAGTGCGTAGTGCAAAGGGGACCGCAACCACTCGCTCGGACGGAGCTGCGCTCCGCCACGCGATTAGTCGACATAAAGCAATTATTCACATGGCTTATGCAGCCCAACATGACCAGAAGATAGGGGCACGTGCCCCCCCATCATTGCTCAGATTATCCTGCGCCCCCACGCCCCAATCTGTAAAATATGGCACATTCAACGAGATCTCGCTGGTGTGAGTGCCTTTCGAGACAGGAGCGAGTGGTGCGAACTTGCGAGACTGGTGCGAGCAATGTAATCTGGTGCAAGAGACCCAACACTGAAGACCTGAGGGAGTGGAGGAGAGAGGGAAAGCTGGCTAAAAACAAACAACTTACGAAGAGATTACGCCGATTACGCTGTGCCTGCCATATTCGGCGCAAACACGGTCGTTTTTGGTAGAAGGTTTCAATGGCGGATCGAGGGGGACATGCATTTCCCCGCCCAAACGAATAAGCTCGGGGCAAAACAATGTGTATGCCCCCTCCCCCAAGTTGCCGACCCTTTGCCCCGGCTCCTTTTTGATTTATAAACAAAGGTTTCGTACCTCTAAATGGAGCGGTTAACTTCAAAAAGAACCAGTCAACTTCGGTGTAAACATTGAACCATGGTCCTCTTGATATTTAAAATTGCATTCGAGTGAATGACCCTTGGATAGCAAAAGCAAGCATCTTGTGGCCACATATTTCACCTCATGACGTTTTTTTTTGCTCTTCGACCTGAACTAACCCCTTTCCTCTCCAAACCTACCGGCTATTTAAATTGCGGCCAAATCACTCATCGCGTAACGTTATTTTTTTAATTTGTTTTTGCTTTTTCGATTTTGGTTTGCCCCCCCACCCCAAAAAAAACCTACTGACTTGACTCTCCACTATTGGGTTTGCATATTAATGGCAAGCTTTGAGGCATTTAGAAAGTCGCAATTGAAAGAACATCAGTTTTACGGGGTTTTCACTGCTTACAGTCACCGTTTGGTAGAACACAAAACATTCTATGAATGATAGCATTTTGAGGTTGCCGTTGCGTTGCAACGTCAAGGTGACAGGCAACACACAAGTTTTGCAGGTCGTAGTATCAAGAGCGAAAACGAAGTTCAGGACACTTAAACTCCGGCAAAATTTAACATACCGCAAAATTGAAGACTGCTTCTGTGGTTGAACGCCTGGTACGATGAAGGATGGAAAGAAAGACCACTTGCAGGGTATGGGGATAACAGTTTAAAAGACAGTGGGGTGTGGAAGGGGTAGCAGTGCAGTCTGTAGGCAGGGATGGGTGCGTTTTTCCTCCCGAGTTTACTGCGGATTGGTGCGAATCTCGGGTGGCTGGTGGTGCGAATTGGTGCGAGAATTCCAGATGGCCGGTGCGTCTCGTCTCGTGGTGGAACTAGGGGGCACCGGGGCACTGTGCCCAGACCCTCCGTCGCTACTAGTCTGATCTGTAGCCATATTTGGCGTACAACCGCGCTCTGCGCCCCCAAACTGCTCTAGCGCCCCCTGAAACGTTGCTTTCCATCCCGCCCCCACGATGTGAGTACTGGCGCCCCACGAGCAGTTTGGCGACCTCTGATAGGTCACACCGTAAGAATCTGGAGCCGCTGGACCAAATGCCACTCCCTCCTAACCCAAATGGCGCCTTCTCCGGTCCCAAAATGGCGTTTTTCCTTTCCGTCGGATATCTTGGCCTAGGCAGGAAGTACAACACACCACACGCTCATCAACAGTAAAGGGGCCGGTAATGCATCAGAAACTAACCGTTATCGTCATTCTTGAGGTTTAGTGGTTCAACAAACGTCAATGCATATGACATCCATAACAATAGTTGTACAGACTTTCCCTCAATGGACAAGCAATTTCAGTGTCACACCGCGTATAATACAGACAGTAAAAATCCAACAAAAATAAATAGCGACCTGGCAACAGCGGCAGACAAACCCAACAAGTCAAAAACAAAAACGTTCACCTGGATTCAGCAGAAAGAGGTGCTACATTGAAGCACTCACCAATGCTCTATAAAACGGTGCTGGACCGGGCACCAATTACATGCCGATCTCCGCGATGAGCCTTTGCGCCAGTTTCACGTACGCCTCCATGGCCGCCTCCTTCGTCGTGCCTTTCTTGCCGCTCCACGCGTCCCACTTCGCCTTGCCCTTGAAGTCCAACATTCCGGGCCGGTCACCTTCC
Source organism: Lepas anatifera (assembly GCA_034440635.1). Taxonomy (NCBI): domain Eukaryota; kingdom Metazoa; phylum Arthropoda; class Thecostraca; family Lepadidae; genus Lepas; species Lepas anatifera. The sequence goes on from JAOTON010001249.1 coordinate 647,267, forward strand.
ACGTCCCCCACCGTCGCCTGCTTGTACAGGCTGTACATCTCCAGCAACTCGGCGTCGGCCGGCCGCGTCTTCAGCTTCTTCACGTCCTCGGCAGCCTTCTTGAAATCCTCCTCCAGACCCATGGTGATTTGTTGCGGGTTGGTTGGCGGGCGGGGCACACTCCACTGACGGCCGTTGGCGACTGAGGGGGCGGCTGTGGCACGCCGGGCTCTGCAGGGTGGCAGCGTCACGCGATCGATACCGTGACGTCACGACAGCGTCGCCGACGGAGCGCGAGAGACGAACGAGTATGGCACGCAGGTCTGGCGACTGTTTCCCGGCGTATTTATACCACGAGTCGGAGACGAGGCAGCCGCGCCTAGCACTGGATCGCCGCAGCTGCTAGGGATGGACGAGGCGGGGAGAGGAGCGGGGGCAGTGACCTTGCCAGACGCCGGCCATTGCTGTTGGCGCATGCGCAGTCGGGTGCCGTCGGAGGGGCGGGCCGGGACCACGTGGGTATGCCGGGTATACGGTCCGCGCCACGTCTGACTCACTCAGGAGATTACACCGGCATCGGCAGGAGGCCCACCAGCCGACTACACGATTCGCCCCGACAGTTCGTAAGATTGTGCGAGACCCTAGCATTTTAATTATACTCAAAATGTCAATTGCCTTTCCCGAACTAACCTATGTATAAACCTCGGGATACTGCGGGGCCCCTCCTGTACTGGGCTCACAGAGGCCTCTGAGTTTTGCAGGCCCGTACGAATTTTTGGGACCCTAAACTAATTTCAACGGGCCCGCAGTTTTGCCGTTCAGTTACGGGATTGTGCGGACCCACTACCCCAAGGTTGTAAGGGCCGTCCGAGCAACTTTGTGCGGGCTCTCCAGTTTGTGTGATGTCTTGAACTCTGAAACTGAAGTCTCTCAGAATTGACCCGGTCCTGATCAGGCACAGGCCCATCTCGAATTCTGCGACCACTTGAGTTGTCCACATCCACTCTGGTTTTTTTTGCGGGCCCCCAAGATTTCACGGGCTCTGAGTAAATTTGCCCTGGCTCAGGGGCGTTGCCAAGAGGGGGAGGCAGGGACAGCCGCCCCCCCTGAGGGCCCGAAGGGCCCTCCTGAGGACACGGGCCGCGCGAAGCGCGGCTCGCCCGCACTATGCTCTATGGCCAAATTTGAAAATTCCTACCGGACAGGGCCCTATTAAGCCCTCTTCAGCACTATTCTGTAACAAACAGGGTCCTATTTACCCATCAGGGCCCTTTTGGCGCTGTCGCAGGGCCCTTTTCGGGGCGCCGCCCCCCCCCCCCCGAGTGAAATCCTGGCTACGCCCTGCGCTGGCTCCTGGGAATTTTGTGGAATTTTTTGTTTACTCTGAAAATGAACAGGTGGCAGAATTGTGTGGGACCTACGATGACACTTGTTCCAGCCCAAGTTTTTTTGGGCCCCGGGAGTGGCGGACATGTAGTCGAACGTTGAGTTGGCCGAGTCTCGCAGTTTTGCGGGCCCTTGAGTTTTGCATAACCGCTCGTGAATCTTACGGGCCCCGAAGATGTTACGGGTTCCGCCCAAACTTTCGCTGGAATTGTGTGAAATATTAACTTTTAAGTCGCACAGCCCCCCCAAAGGGGCACGCATGGGACTACACAAGTCACCCTGAACAAGGTAAGGTATTACGGGCTCTGAGAGTGCACGGACCCCACCTACAGCATTGCGGGCTGCTGGAAGTTTCCATGCTCACACTCACGCGGGCACTCTGAACTGTGCGAGATGTATTTAACTCCCAACTTGCCCAGATCCCCATTATGCTGCCGCCCTAATAGGGAACAGGCCCCATCTGAAGTTTTGTCGGCCCCTCGGATTTTCCATACATACTCGGATTTTTGCGGGCCCAAGATAACACGGGTCCACCCAAAGTTGCATGGGCCCTAAGCAGTTTGGTGGGACCTGAGTTGGCACTGATTACATGCCACGTTTATCGGGCCGTGTAGTCGTGGAGATCTTCTAAATAATTAAGCGGACTCCAAAATATGTAAGGGCCAATTCACACTTTTGCGGACGCCTGGAGTACTGCACATCAACTCCTGAATCGTACAAGCCCCCAAGCTGTTACAGGCCCCTATCCATACTTGCCCGGGCCCTCTGAATCGTAATCGCGTGAGATTGTACCTATTGGTTCTGAAGCTGCACAGCCATGCCCTCCCCCTCCCCGTATTGTACAGGCCCTGAGAGGACACGGGCCCCGCCTGAAGTTTTGCGAGTCCTTGGAGTTGTGCAGACCTACCCCTATTTTTTGCAAGCCTCACCAAAACTTGCACGGGCCCATGGGAGTTGTATGGTGTATTCGAACAATGAACGTGGCCACTAGGCTCCTCAGTTGTGATAGTATCAGACCCCATTCGCAGTTTTGCCGGCCCTTGGAATTTTGCAAAACCAGTCTTGAATCGAGCAGGCCCTCAAGCTGTTACGGACCCCCATCCAAACTCGCGCAGGCCCTCTGAAATGTGTGACGTGTTTTTAATTCTGATGTTGCACACGTTTACTTGTTCAGGTCTTGAGGGGGCAAGGATCCCTGTGAAGTTCTAAGGTCCCCTGGGGTTTATCAATCTTGCTTTCTGCAGGCCCCACCAAAATTTGCACGGGCCCCTGGAAGGTAAGTGGGATGTTTTTGCTCTGAACTTAAACGAGCCTCAGTATTGTGCGAGTCCTCTGATCTGGTCCCGTTCGAAATTTTGCTGGCACTTGGAGTTATGGACATCCACTTCAACGTTAATGGGGCTCATGGAAATAAGGACCCCTGAGATGTTTGCAAGTCCCTGGAGTTATGCAAACCCGCTCCAAAATCGTGCAGGCCAGAGAGCTACTACAATCCTCTACCCAAACCACTGGCGGATCCAGGAGTGGGGAAAATGCATTTGCCCACCTTGACCCCCGATTCTTGCCAATTTTCTTGTTTAATCACGTCCTTCGCAGTTGACTGGCTTTTTTGTAAAGGACCAAATACTGAATGTGCGTTTTGGTATTTTGGGTAATGTACATATGTGAAAAAGTGTTCAAAGTCTTATCATAGGCGCGTTTTGTCTTTTTGGCCGGTCATTTTCGATTCAAAAATAAATGTTTTGCATGTTAACGATCTTAAACATCTTTTAATTCGTAAACATAGCCTCCAGGTCATTTTCTCTCCTAACAATCAAAAACTTGTTTCCAAGCAGCGTGTTCGAAACATGACAAGAGTATATAGCAACAGAACGAGAACTACACGGAGTGCTTGCAGCTTGGCGCTGCCGCACCGCTGATACAACAAACAAACGGGAGTTGAGATGCAGCATTTTGTTCTTCAACACTGTTGCAGCGGTCCTACTACCCGAACAATGTCGACTATGTCGACAGCTTTATAGAGGTTCTGCAAACTCTATAAAGCCATGGACATGTTCAATTAACTTCAAACCTCACCCTAGTTCTCTCCTATGAAGCAAAAAATTACTCGCAGTGGACATGCATATGTATGTACATTCCCGGTGCAGAGCTCAGGCAGACGGCACCTCCAAGAAGACACGCGGCGCGGGCGTGAATCCGCCGGCAATCTCCTTCGCCAGACCCGGAGGAGGATGGGATGCATTGAGGTAGTAGCCCCAGTAGCACAGGTTAAAAAGCAGGAACGAGCAAGGGTAGAGCACCATGGACCATTTCTCGAAGATGAAGGCTACGTGCTGCCATCGCATCTTGGAGCTGTTTCCGTCACCAGCGGCGGCATTCTGGCTAGGATCCTCCCTCGGAGGTGTGGGACTGGCCGGCCGCACCTCAACATCATCCGGATCGGCCGTCGAGGCCTCCTCCGATTCCGAGAACATAACACTCCGTTTTGACGACTCTGGGTTGGCCTCAGCGTCGCCGTTGTCGTCGGTCACACTGCGCGAGCCTTTCAGAATCGGTTTGACGGCAGGAGCAGGGTCAGTCGCCGGTGTGCTGCTCTCGACTGGCTCCCCGCCGCCGAAGAACTGACTGAAGACCTCCCTATTTTCTACCAGCGCCACTGAGACAGGCGTCAGGAAGCCCAGCTTACCCTCCTTGTACGCCTGCGACTCTACAAAGTGGATCCGGATGTCGACTAGGCAGTCAACAACTGCAGCAAACACAAAGGTGAAGCAGACGAACATCCAGACGTCGATGGCCTTCAGGTAGGAGGTGGACGGCGAGTGCATGCTGACCAGGGAGAACAGCGCTGCCAGCGTCAGCATGGTGGTGATGGTGAGGATGATGCGACCCTGAGCGTACGACGGCGGAATAATGAACGTCAGCCAAGAGATGATGACGAACAACACGGTGGGGAAGTAGATCTGCAAGATGTAGAACTGGAGTTCGCGTGAGAAGATCAGAGTCATACCGATACGCGAGTACTCTCCACTGGTGTATTTGGTGGTGTTGACGTCCAGAACGCGGACCCCGAACGAGAACTGGTCGAGGCTGTAGTCCTTGGCAACACCGACCGGATGTATCGGGTCCCACATGATCTTCTGCACGTTACTCTGCAGCCGCCAGCTCTCAATGTACAGCGGGCAGAACTGCACGTCCATCGGGAAGTTACGGAAGTCCATCGGACAGGAGAGAGTGAACGTGCCGAACATGGAGTCGGAGATATTGCCGTCGCGGTTAGCACGAAACGTCTGAGCCTCCATCAGAATCTCGGGTCGGTACACGCTTTCAATGCGGTTGATGTAAACATCGGGAAACCAGACGGTCTGCATCGACTCGGCCGGTACGTAGCTGGCAGAGTCGTTGTTGACCTCGGTGATGAGCGGACACTCGTCCAGGTACTCGGCCGGCATCTGCAGACGATTGTCCTGCCACATTTGTCTGAAGACCATGAGAAGTCGGACGACGCCGCGCTCCTCATTAATGTCGCGAATTTGCAGAATGTCCATCACTATTTTGACGGTGATCGCACAATGCTCTTTCTGTTGCTGGTAGGTCGCGTTTTTGCAGACAATACCGAATTCCTTCTTTACCCGGTCGTAATCCACCAGTGGCTCCATCATTCGATTATAATGATGGCATACCAGCTTGCGTCGAGCGCACTGAAGATGGGACATTGTTCTATTTAACTGGGGAGTTTCCGTGGTTGCATTCGCGAGCAAATGCTTACTGCTATTTGAGCCTGATGACTGTGCAGTTGTATTTTCGCTTGCATTCGTTTGAGTGCATTGATGGAACACGATGGCACAAATCCAGAAAATCAATAGAGTGAATCGTCCAGGGAAAGCATGAAACAAGAACAGTTCCCCAAACTTTGCCATTACCCACAAGTGACCGATATTTACAAAATTACTCTCCTACGCATGTAGCGACACGACAAAAAAGGCGCTCGATTTCACAAACATTGGCCAGATTTTCCTAAGCGTGTAAAATCTATCTCCCGTGCACGTGAATGATATAATCACTATCTCCACCGGCAGCAAATCGTCAATCATCAAACCAATTGAGTAAGTTAATCAAACTGGAAATTCTTCACGAGACGATACTTCACGCTTAAAATTGTAACACATCACAAATCAGGATGTTTAATTAGAAAATTACCATACTTTACAATGCCAAACATCATATTGTTCTGACCCAAGGCAGACGTAAATAATGTGACTGCAGCACATCGCAATGGTTTGGCGTGCCCTCGGTGCTTACAAATAAACAAAAAAGCACTCCTTTTCCTCCAGAAAACACGGATACATATTCAAATGAAAAAACGTTCATGGACCCGGCTACAAAATTAGCATCGTATTTACTAGACCATTATTTATAAAGTAAGATTTACCATATTGAAGACATAGTCGGCGGACGGGGAAGGGGGGCACTGGGGCATCGTGCCCCCCCTTGGACGCACCAGGGCGGCACCACCATTCAGCCCCCCCCTTAAATCTAGAATAAAAGCTTTAGCTTTGAGGTGAATGCATTTTCGGACTACTGTTTATCCTCCAAACCGAAATGCTCCCCGAGGTCATCTGTACTGTTCTGTGGAGATACGTATTAAAAGAAAATTCGAGCAGCACACGAAGTGTCTTTTACTCCTAAGATGATTTCAAACAAAGGAGGCCAACAATTTATAAATCTACATTCTGTTTAGCACCTTTTTTGGGCCTTGCCTGTCGTATACAATCAGCGAGTAGGCATTTATATATGGATGCTAAATGTGTACCCATTTAACAAATGTCGCAGCAGGTGAGCTTCGAAAATATTCGTGTCTACGACTCCACTATGCAGTAGTGTTGATTTCTGTGACATTTACATTTAAACAACTCTTTAGCACATTTCTCACTGACGATATGAACACCATTGAAGGTATCCAGCTTCCGTCTTGAACGAAAACGTTCCGCCGCCAGTGATTGAAGAATAATATTTCCTTTACCTTCGGTCTTCCATAACATGTTCACATTATTTTTCCGCTTAATGTTTCTGCTTCCCTTCCTTTTGCGTTTCAAGTGTTTAAATCTCAACACAAGAAAAATATGTGGACAACATGCAAACAAATTTCTTTCACTACCAAAGTTGTGCGACTCGCAAGTCGGAGTTTAACTCAAATTCCGACTCGTTCAACTCTGAGTTGAATTGAGTCGAAAAAATTAGACGGGTGAGTTGAGTCGAATTGAGTCGGTTCATACCACATCAATGAGTTGAGTTGTGAAGACAGCGAGTCAAATGAGTTGATGAAAAGTTGACTCAGTATGTAAACATGTTGAATAAGTTTGAATTTGCCCACCTTTTGCAAACCTCCTTTAGCCTCCTTTGAATACCTTTTCCTCCAGTGTTTCAATTGTTTCAATCAAAGTTTTAATTTGTTTCAATATATCAAATAAATTTATACGGTTCAAATGTTTATTTCAACGGCCCATCCGGTCTGAAGAGATCTCTAGGCACAAATAATGCATGTACTCGAAAAATTAAACAGGCTCCTAGATCTGGCCTTGTCTTGAACATTTTAAGAGATGGAACGGACTGCAAAATGCATTTCAAATATCTAAAAAAACTCCTCATCATCAATATCCAGAATTACTCCCTTTCAACCACCACTCATGGTTAAAAGAGACACTCAAACGTTCCACCACTCCAATAAAAGAATAAGCACAGGCAAGAGAGCGCCATTGCCGTCTTTGAAGAACAAATTTAGTCAAGGATAGGCTCAAGCTAAAGTAGCTTCAGGGCAAAACATTGTGCAAACCAGGTGATAATTCGTAAAGTGATGTGAATATTTCTAAACTACATATGATATTTTTTGTCTTAAATGCGCCACCTGCAGCTGCTGCTTGAATTTTCCCTATTAAAAGCAGTTCTTACTGTTAGCATAGAAAAGTTTGAACTCTGATTGGACAAAACATTTAAGTACCAGCATAGAAAAGTTTGAACTCTGATTTGACAAAACGTTTAAATACCATTGCTGCGCGAATCAGACGAATTATCTCTTGCTAATGATTGTCGTCCGTATTTTATTTGGAAAGCCCTATACATTGGCGATTTTCTATCAAACTGTGCTCCCATATTGAAGTGGGATAGGTAGGTGCTGTATTGGAGGTTTTCAAGCTGAAAATTGTATTGGGTTTAAAAATATGAAGGTATTAAATGTACCTCGATGATAAAATTTCCATTTCAATTGTCCTATGTTATATATTGATATGGTATTCTATTTCCTGTAGTTCTTAGAATTGGCAATTACAACTACGTACTCTAGTAATTATAGCTTAGATTTTGGTTTAGCGCATGGTATATGAATGTTTCATTTAGCAAAATTATCTGGCATAGTTTTTTTCACAGAAACAAAAATCAATGCCCTTATCATTCCTGAAAATACAGGTTAGATCATGTTTTTAGCTTGGTCCTTTTCTGATAGTATGGAGGTGCCATTCTTTCCCTATGTTGTTGTAACTTTAACCCATTTAAGTTCCTTTCCATTCCATGTACATCGTTAAACATGCAAGGCTTCTTTTAGAAATCATTGCAACATGGTGTGGCAGCTTTATCTGGCAGTGACAGTTTGGAAGAATAAAAAAGATATCCATGGCTTCTGGCTATAATCAATTAATTTTTAATTTTTCAATTAATTTATCTTCCATCCATTAATCTTCAGTTTCCTGTATGACCTTCTGTACAGCTTGTCTTTTAGTGGTTTATTGGTTTATTCATTTATTATTATTATCTACTCATATTATTAATCATTTATTATATATTTTGAAACCGAGTCCAGGATTGAGTTGAGTTGAGCCGTGAGTTGATTCGGAAGGATTTAACCTGGAGTCGGAATTGAGTCGGCTCACTGAACTCTTGACAATGAGTTGAGTCAGAGTTGAGTCAACCACTCTCAGCTCACATGAGTTGAGTTGAGTCGACTCAAGAAAATTCTGAAAGGCACAGCTCTGTTCACTACACAGATCCTATCAAAATTCAATTAATCACAAATTGAGACTCAAAATCATAAAAAAATAGAACTCGAATTCAATATCAAAGCAGCCGACAAAAAATTCTAGACAGCGACATCGCAGCAGCCCGGGCGGACGCCGACAGGTCCTTCCAGGGCAGCCTGGCCACACCACGGCAACTGCTGAAGGGATTGAACAAATCACGGTGCGAGGATTTCCTAGCGGAATCCAGAGCGTCGTACCAAGTCTACCGCCATGTCAAGGAAGCGGTAGCACGCCAGGGGGCTTCTGAGGCCAGGAAGAGGCGACACACAGGCTCTATCTGCAACGCTTGGTCTCAACTGCTGTCTAACGCGCCGCTCCAGCTGGGGCCCATGCAAGACGGAGCGGCAGCTCCTTCTGTTGCAACAACGGTGCTGTTCGACCTGATGATGGTTGCATATGACCATGATTCAAATATTCCGAGAACGATTGCGATGAGTGCTGCTTAATACAGGCAGAATGACATATCGGGCCCCGGCCAACACCCGGAAAAATTATCAAAATGTGCAAATAACATTGCCTTAGCTTCTGCAGACCCAAGAAATATACATCACCAAATGGATGGAAAGAGCGCCTACATGTCCTCCATATTCATTTCTCTTAGGACATCTTTGCATTCCTTTTTGTAGCCATGTTGATGTCACCATATATTTATGCAGTCTACACATTATAGATATCATCTTGATATTTTGCATTCGATGTTTTTCTCTGCAAAGAACAGTTTTTCTTCAAGAGGCAGTCTCTGAACGTGTGACTACCGCGGAACATTTGGGACGATCCAGGGTCATCTCACGTAATTAGAGAGACTGATAGGACTCTCCAGCGCGCGCACTAACTGACCTGCCGCGCTGAGGCCGTCCACGACGTTTGGCACTTCCAGCTGTTTCAGCTCCTCCGGGAGTTTGCACTCCCTGGTGGCCAGACAGCGAAGCAGCAGTGTAGGTCGATCGTCATAGATGTCGCTGTTACAGAAGTACTCCGCAAAAGGCGCCGAGCCGAGGACCACCACAGCCGGCTGCTGCGCAAACTGGGACAATATCTGCCGGAGTATACCTATTTTAAAACCTCGCCTCCATACTTCTTGAATGAAACAAACCAATATCTACACAGTGATTTAACCCGATTGACTGGCAAGTCAAGGATAGGGACAATCATATCAGGGACAATGTTGCAGCTCCCTGATTCCTGCGTCACTGACTCACCATGAACACTCCAAATTATTGCCAAGAAAAGCGTAGGACCAAAGGATTTCGGTCACGCATTTTGCGAGTTGGATGTCCGCCCCCTCTCCCGCCTAAGGACGCTCAGCACGCGCAACAGGCCCTTGAAACACGAGTCCATAGACACGCGTCAACTGAGGTCGCAACCTCACCCACCACCCCCCCTCCAATCTTGCCTGAAATCGTACATGCGTGACTGGATGACGAGGGATAGTACAACTCAACGCACACAGAATCCTACAGCACTGGACCGAGCATTGGCCTTAACCACACGCTTATCCAGGTGCCCGAAGCATAGCTCGAATGAGACTGACTGACTCACTACAGTTCGTAATGAGCTATTTCCCGCTTACCGAACGGTTCGGTCACCAGCCGACCCCCGCGGTCCGTACCGTGCGCGCCAGCCAGTTGCAGTGCTGCGGCTGAGGCTGCAGGTTGGTGCTGCAGCAGCAGACACACGTGTCGTCGCTCAGCCGGTGCAGGGTGGCCGGCGGACGGCGCCGCGGCAGGTGAGGCGCGCCATCGTCCTCCGGGCAGGCTTCCTGCAGCGTTGCCAGGGGTGCCGAGTCGGCCGCCAGCAGTGATTCGACGTACGCTGTGACGCGGAGAAACGCTGGTCAGAGGCCGCGTCTGTACCAGCGGCAGGGCATGGGGGACTTAGTGGATAGTATCAAAATACTCTAAACCACCGGTCCCGGCTTAAAGTCCCCGCGGAGTCTCTGAAAAGTTTATCTGATCCCCCAAATCCCTCCCAACGGAGAGTTTGGCAACATCGTATAAACCTGTCAGTTTGTGCATCGTTAAACCCCAATAATTATTATTACACGAGCGGCGGTATGGGCCAGCCCAGATGGCCTTGAAGCGGTTTCGTCCGTTCCGAAGATACCATTTGATTCACTGCAATAGTTTGACCCTGACGACCGCCCCTTCCCCTCACGCTCAACTTTTTTGTCGCATGATTTGGATCCCCAAACCGATGGGTTGGATCCGCCGCTGCCGCCTTCGCATTAGGACGAGGGTAAAAGGAATTACCTATTTACAGCAAATCATATACGCACTTATCATCAAAAAGATGCATGCAATTTAAGCTGCTGTGACACTGTTTGGATGTCCGGCATGCTTATTTAAAGGTAATTTTTTGCTAGTCTCCTCACAAAATGATCAAATATAAAAAGTAAACACTTATTTGCTAACACCGATAATAGTTCGCGTTCGACGCCAAAACAAGTAAAGAAAAAATTGGTGGCAGACAATTCAAAGTTATAGATGTCACGTTTTTCCCTAGACAAAAAAAACATTTACATGATTATTTCAACATGACCTCCCAGATCCAAGAATTATTTTCTTATATTTTATAACTTTGTGAGGAGGCCGGCCAAAGAGACTAACAAGATTCATGCGAGTTTAAGCAAACACGCCTCTATTGTTCTGCATGTATCACCGAGCAACCTTAGGGAGAGCATACCTTGCCCCCCTTCCCACCCAGATTCAGACTCAAGTGTAATTTCCGGCTTCTGAAACCGTCGGAAACAGATACTTCCCAAAGTACAGTTTCAATTAGCTTGAACTTTAAGTGGAATCATCGAATCTCAATTTTCGATGAAAAGCTTCACCAAATGCAAGCGGACCCCGCGACGATGATATATGCACTTAGCACTCACCTGTTGCAAACTGGCCACACGCCAAGATCAAGGTAGCGGCAGAAAGCTGCTTCACATCCTGATGATACGTTACAGCAAATGGGCTCCTGAAACAAACAGAACATACCTCAAAGTATGTTTACCTTCGGGAAAATGCGCTTAAAAAGACATCATATTGGCATTCCTTACAACTAAGTCTACTTAATCCACAGGATAATAAGACACCACAAGTGGAGAGACTTTGCATTAAAATGGGCGGTTTCCCGGAAGCTCTGGAACCTTCTGGATCTTAAAATACGTATTGACGGCTGGAGAGTCGATTCTGTACCCTCATTCGTGAGTGAGAAGCTGAACAAAACGGCCGTATCGCATTTTTGTGATCGACATAGAGCCATAACATGTATTCACGCATTCATACACAAAGAGAAAATATACGCCACAGCAATAGGAGAGAATTGAGATGTAGAGGAGCATGTCACCGGGGTTACGGAGCGATGGGTGCGGAGGGGGGACGCTAATGAATGAGCACGGACACGCACGCACGCGGGGTTACGAGTTCGATTTAAAGTGAACGAAGTGGACCGGCGTCGGTGTTGTGACGGAGATTATTAAGTACGGGCGGTACCGCTACTATCAGGGGGTCATACGCGCGCGTGACGGGTGAATTCGAGCGCTGACGAACGATTTATGCTAAGTGCGGCGGGCGACGAACAGCGACGGAGGTCGGGGTGGGACAGAGCGAGCCAAGGACGGCTCGCTCGACGCAGCGAGGATGTGTCCCGAGGTGAGGTTACAGGCAAGGTGAGCACTCTTTATTCCAAGGCATGTTGGTTGGTTTGGATGGGCATACATAGGGTAAGTCACACATACGAGCAATGTTCTTTCTGTTTTAGGTGAGAAAAACTGACAAGAGACAAGCTAAGGGTATGCTTATAACGGTAACAATGGAGCGCTGCTGCAAACCTTAAGTCAAGATTAGGATTCAGAAGCTAGAGTAGCATCCCATGAACCAACATCCCATGAAATAACATGTAAGTTTCACAAACGTACGTTTTAGGACTCAAAATATTTAGATGACACAACCTATTTTTGATATGAATTTTGCTGGCGATTTGGAACATTATTTTCACCTCTACAGAGAGCACAAAGTCCAATTTTTTCTTCAAAAACGCTAGGCCTATCGAGCCTACTCTGAATCGGACTCCCAGATTTCTTGGGTCTCCAACCCAGCAGGTGTCTGACTGACGCCCCTATGGCTATTGCATATCTTTTTACTCAAATTGTCACACTAAGAGAAGGGCCACCTCAGTCTTCACAAGCCCCCTGGTGCACTGGATCCCCCAGGAGCATCCTGACCCAACAAACAGAAACACCAACTTGCACTCCTGTGTCCTGTATTAGATGCATTGCCATCTGCCCATACACATATGTATTTACTATATGACTCACACAAACTCATCAAAACATGGCGGACACTCCCATTGGCTATAAAAACACCCATGGGAGCTACCAAGTGCGGGTTAGTTTCTGTTGAAGGACTAGATGTAAGAAGTAAGGTTAGGTTAGGTTAGTTTATGCTGTTTTCTTTAACCTTCTTGATTGTAGGAAATTGAAGTCTTCTATTTGTTAGCAATGAGTCTATATTACCATTAGCTCTAGCTACATGATTCAACATTCACACAAATGCACAGCTCCCAACCCCTATTGCCCATTTTCTTGTGTATATGATTTAATTCTGTCATTACTCCAAGGGGTTGGCACACCTCTATTTGACAGGTTTCCCTTCCTCTCCCAATCTTGCCACCCCCCCCCAGGAGAGACTGGATGGTGAGAAAACCTACTAGGTGATATTGGTTTAGGTTAATTACTTCATTAGGCTAGATTAGTTAAGATAAGCCATCTTAGGACCACAGCTTGGATTTTTATTAGTTTACATGCCTGCCACATTCACAAAAGTATTTCTGCTCAGGTTTAGTCACTTCTGGTCCAGTTACCATGGGGGCAGAGTCTGTATGTATAAGTAGTCTCCACTCTGCAAAGCATGACAAAAGAACAGATGAGTCGCACCGACAATCTAAAATTCCTGCACAAATTCGCACCACAATCCACCTAAAATTCGCACCAGTCCGCAATATACCAGGGAGAAAAATGCAGCCATCCCTACCCACATGATGCAATGCTACCTCTCTTATTAGTTAATTAGTTAAGGACTTTTTAAAAGGCGCCCTCCTGTGTTGTTATAATCATTCATCTCATAATTTTGTTTGGTTTTCAGTGTCGTCACCCTCGCACCAGTCTCACAAATTTGCACCAGGTTAATAAAATTTGCACCACTCGCACCTCTCTCCAAGGGCACTAACACCGACAAGATCTCGTCAAAAGTGTCATACTTTGCACACTGGAGTAGTCTACTAAAATGCATTTTAAACTCTGAATTATTGCTTCACCACAGAACCAAACACATTGTAATGATAAGCAGGGCCTACCTTTGGTACTGCAAAGATTTTCCTGAAGTGAAGAATCAGAATCTGCTGTCTGAATCTGCTTAAGAACTACATTATTTCATAAATCAACAATTTAGGTGAACAATTTGCATAATATGGCAGGTTTAAACGAGATATTGATACAACATTTCACATACTTTCTAGTTTTTGGTGCTAGTCTTCGGTAAGAGGGCAGGTATGGCAAATACTCAAGGGCAGGAATGGCAGATACTCAAGACCAGGCATGGCAGATAACTGGAACAAATTATATTGAACATGAATGATCTCTTCAGATAATAAATTATGTTATAGCTCTGTGCCGAACAAAATCTTAGTTTGTAAATATTTAGTCTTCTGGAACGTTTTCTTATAACACAAGTGCTTGGTTTCATTTTCTGCCTTCAGCTGCCCCCGCCCTGCTGTGCCGGTCCACTGTGAGGCTCTCGGGAGCACATCTGGGCGGCAGATGTGCGGACGGTGTTGGTATGGGGCCGCCATTTCTTTAGTCTAAAACCTTGTCTTACTTTATATTTTTGGGTAGTTTTTCTACGAATCGTCGTTATTTGTTTATGGATTTATCTTTCCAATTGTTTACATTATTCTCAGGAATTTCGGTTTACGTGTTTGCTCTCTGTGAACTTGCCTTTTTGGGTCTTAGAGCATGAGCTACGCACCATGTGGTGATGGTAGTCCTGCGTCGTCCACGCCTCATGACGGAGGCACGGACAGTGATCCGTGGACAGTGGGCGCGTGCGGATCACAGCCTCACATCGTCCCAGAATCTGAGTGCTGGTCACTCCTGGGGATTTGGCATTGTGGCCAATCCCATCGTTAGCCTCGGTGACTAACTCTGCTGTGCTGCTCCTAACTGTTTTGCTCTTAACTCAAAAATTTCTTACCTGATTTCTTACCTGATTGGTTTCCTTCTGGCACAGAGAAAGGAATGACAAAGGAGTAACAGAAGGACAAAGGAAACCACCCTTTTAGGGCGCCAGTCCAAGAGACCATAGCAACGCATTTAGTCATATTAGAGGACTGGAAGTGTGCGCCTTCCAATAGATCAGACACAAGAGCTAGAATTGGATACAACATATTGACAAGAAGCACATATAGCCTACCTAGTGAATCAAATCAAATAAGTGAGAATACAAGACCAGTACAGATCAGGTACGACTAGTTCAGGTGAACTCATAGAGCTTATCTCCAATGGACCTGGCCAATAGGCCCTTGAAAGTATGAAGATCATGTGCAGAAACCACTTCTTCAGGCAGGAGTTCCACATCTGTACACATCTCATGGAGAATGAACGTTTTCTAACATCATGTTGGGTCTCTGCACGAAAATTTGATGATATAGATATCAAGCACTGAGCGAAGTTTCAATGGTCCTCCGGGTTTGAACTTTGGCATAAAATTTGAGACTTTACACTGGAACAAGCTCTATTCAAACATGTGGGAATGTAATAATGTTATTAAGATCACATAGCTATCCGAACTGAAAAAAATGATGACTGATCAATAGAGTTTCAACTCTATTTGAGACAGAATTTTGGTTTCAGCAGCATCCTCTTTGGCCAGTCTGCCAAATTCTACTCATTGGTTGCAAGACCATTCTAATTAAAAAAACTCAGCACCAGCTGGATTGTGGTTACTCACATGCACTCTTCTGTTGCATCCTCCTCATCCTCTGCATCATTGTATGCACGATTTGTTACAGGAATAACTTCTCCAAAGAATGTGGCCATCTGAAAGGGGGCATGAAGTGAAAAAAAATTACAACAGTAGGGTACACAGAACACCGATCGGTATAACTAGGGCAGACGTCTCACCTTTGCCAGATAGAAACGTGGGGTTCATCACTGGAAGAGAAAATTCCCAAGACCCAGAAATTTCCCCAGTTTCCCAGGTTTTCCCCCTGAGAAAGGGAATTCAGGGAAGGGATTTGGGCCCATAGGCGGATTCAAGAGGGGGAAGTTCAGGTGCACTACAGAGCAAAGGATTCCTGGCATAGGCATATCCAGGGAAGGGATTTAGGCCATGGGCGGATCCAGGGAAGGGAAGTAGATGGGATCCGACGAGATAGGCATGCCTTTCATAGGCGGATTCAGGTAAGAGCAACAGTGAAGGTGCACTTCATGCAAGGAATTTCTGGCATAGGCGTATCCAGGAAAGGGCATTAAGGCCATGGGCGGATCCAGGGAAGGGAAGTAGATGGGATCCGACGAGATAGGCATGCCTTTCATAGGCGGATTCAGGTAAGAGAAACAGTGAAGGTGCACTTCATGCAAGGAATTCCTGGCATAGGCGTATCCAGGAAAGGGCATTAAGGCCATGGGCGGATCCAGGGAAGGGAAGTAGATGGGATCCGACGAAATAGGCATGCGTTTCATAGGCGGATTCAGGTAAGAGAAACAGTGAAGGTGCACATCATGCAAGGGATTCCTGGCATAGGCGTATCCAGGGAAGGTATTAAGGCCATGGGCGGATCCAGGGAAGGGGAAGAAGACAAAATCCTGTAAAGAAAGCAGACGTGTCATAGGCGGATTAAGGAATGAATTCCTGGCATAGGCGGATCCAGAGAAGGGATTTAGGCCATAGGCGGATCCAGGGAAGGGGATTAGGGCCATGGGCGGATCCAGGGAAGGGGAAAAGGACAGGACCCTGTAAAGAAAGCATACGTGTCATAGGCGGATTAAGGAATGAATTCCTGGCATAGGCGGATCCAGAGAAGGGGATTTAGGCCATAGGCGGATCCAGGGAAGGGGATTAAGGCCATGGGCGGATCCAGGGAAGGGGAAAAAGACAGGACCCTGTAAAGAAAACATACGTGTCATAGGCGGATTAAGGAATGAATTCCTGGCATGGGCGGATCCAGAAAAGGGGGATTAAGGCCATAGGCAGATCCAGGGAAGAAGACAGGACCCTGTAAAGGAAGCATACGTGGCATAGGCGGATTAAGGAATGAATTCCTGGCATAGGCGGATCCAGAGAAGGGATTTAGGCCATAGGCGGATCCAGGGAAGGGGATTAAGGCCATGGGCGGATCCAGGGAAGGGGAAAAGGACAGGACCCTGTAAAGAAAGCATACGTGTCATAGGCGGATTAAGGAATTAATTCCTGGCATAGGCAGATCCAGAGAAGGGGTTTAGGCCATGGGCGGATCCAGGAAAGGGAAAAAAGACAGGACCCTGTAAAGAAAACATACGTGTCATAGGCGGATTAAGGAATGAATTTCTGGCATAGGCGGATCCAGAGAAGAGGATTTAGGCCATAGGCGGATCCAGGGAAGGGCATTAAGGCCATGGGCGGATCCAGGGAAGAGGAAAAAGACAGGACCCTGTGAAGAAAACATACGTGTCAGGCGGATTAAGGAATGAATTCCTGGCATAGGCGGATCCAGAGAAGGGGATTTAGGCCGTAGGCGGATCCAGGGAAGAGGGAAAAGACAGGATCCTGTAAAGAAAACATACGTGTCATAGGCGGATTAAGGAATGCATTCTTGGAATAGGCGGATCCAGAGAAGGGGGAATTAGGCCATAGGAGGATCCAGGAAAGGGTAAAAAGACAGGACCCTGTAAAGAAAGCATACGTGTCATAGGCGGATTGAGGATTGAATTCCTGGCATAGGCGAATCCAGAGAAGGGGATTTAGGCCATAGGAAGATCCAGGGAAGAAGACAGGACCCTGTAGAGGAAGCATACGTGGCATAGGCGGATTAAGGAATTAATTCCTGGCATAGGCAGATCCAGAGAAGGGGGTTTAGGCCATGGGCGGATCCAGGGAAGGGAAAGAAGGCAGGACCATGTAAAGAAGCAGACGTGTCATAGGCAGATTCAGGAGGGTTGCGGTGCACTATTGAGCAATAAATTCCTGGTATAGGCGGATCCAGAGAAGGGGATTTAGGCCATGGGCGGATCCATGGTAGGGAAGTAGAGGCAGTGGCGGCGGATAAAGGGGGGCAAGGGGGCAGTTGCCACCCCCAAAATTATCAGAGGGGGCCCCTGTAAAAAAACGCAATTTTAGCTTGGTTCTTTTCTGAAAGTTCACGAATGACCTGACTGAGCCCTCAACAGTTTCTCGATTTGGACAGTGTCCGAGCTTTATCTTGGGGGCCCTGAGCTTGGGCTCGGGACCCTCTAACTTGGCCTTTAGGGGCCCCAAGATTAGCGTAAAGGGCCCCGAGACTGGCCTCAGGGGGCCAGATCTTGGTCTAAAGGTCCCCGAGCCTGGAATCAGGGCCCCCACTTTGTCTCAGGGGCCCTGAGCTGTTCCTCGCCCCCGAATTTCGTCTCAGGGACCCCCAAGCTTAGTCTAAGGGGCCCCCAAGGCTGGTCTCAGGGCACACAAGCTTAGCCTTAAGGGAGCTCCCTGAGCTCGGTCTCAGGGCCCCGGATTGTCTAAGGGGCTCCGGAGCTTGTCTAAGCCCCCCCCGAGTTTGATCTCAGGGCCCTCCAAGCTTAGTCTCAGGGGGCTCCCGAACGTAACCTCATGGAGGTTCCGAGATTGGTCTTAGGGCCCTCCAATATTGGTATAAGGGGGCTTCCCAGATTGGTCTCAGGGGCCCCCGAGAATGGTCTTCAGGGACCTTTAGCTTGGTTTCAGGGCCTCCAAGCTTGGTGTCAGAGGCCGCCAAGCTTGGTCTCAGAGGCCCCCGAGCTTGGTCTCAGGACCCCTGAGCTTGGACTCGGAGGCATTCCAGCTTGATCTCTAGGAGCCCCACAAGCTTGGCTGCAGGGGGCCCCCGAGCTGTGTCTCAGGGCTCCGAATTTGGTCTCGGTAGCCTCCGAGATTGGTCTAAGGTGGCCTTGAGCTTGGTTTCAAGGGCCTCCAAGCCTTGTTTCAGAGGCCCCCAAACTTGGTCTCAGGGGCCGTGAGCTTGGGGGCTCGGTGGCCTTCGAGCTTGATCTCTAGGAGCCCCCAAGCTCAAGCTAGGAGCCCCCCGAGCTGTGTCTCAGGGCCCCGAGCTTGGTCTTGTGTGTGCTCAAGTCAATATGCCTGTCATTAACGTTTTTTTCTGTGCCGATATAGACGACAGCATCCACCGCCCCCAGTTCTCATTCTGCAGGAGACGAAATTTAAAAAAAAAACGTATATAATAATTCGTGTTACCTACCATGTTTTATGACGTAGATGCATACGAACAAACAGCATTCACTTTTTAAAAGAACTATTTGCCTCGGAAGGCCGTTGTTGTACCGTTATTATAATTTTGCTAAACTCCTAACGTGACGCTGGAGCTTAAAGCTTTGACGTCCAATGTCCGAGGCTTACGTGAACCTATAAAACGCAGATCCATATTTCGACATCTACATGTCAAATACGCTGCTTATTTTGCTGCACTACAGGAAACATATTCCAGCCTGGAATCCGAGATCGTGTGGAAAATCGAACGGGAAGGCAAAACCATTTTTTACACGGGCCAACTAAACAACAGGGAGGAATAGCCATTTTTGTACTGGGCCAAATATAACTTTTACCATTTGTGACGCTTATGCAGGAGCGGAACCAGGGTTTTGCTGGGGGAGTCACTGAGCTTTGAAAAATGGCGAAAAAGGGGGAATAGGGCGAAAAATTGCGAAAATGGAACAAAGTGAGGCTGAAGCCCCCTCAGCCCCCTGGATCCGCCCCTGCGCTTATGCCTCTGACCTCAGGCAGCCATCCCAACCAATCCATCGCAGTTTTTAGGGGGCCCTTGCTGCCGAGGGGACCCCATCGTCAAGGGGGCCCCTGGAAAAATTCTTGCCCCCCATCCGAAAAGAGCATCCGCCGCCACTGAGTAGAGGGTACCCAAAAATATAAGGCATTTGTTGGATAGGCGTATCCATGAGCGTTGCGGTGCATTACAGAGCAAGGAAGTCCTGGAATAGGTGCATCCAGGGAATGGGATCTAGGCCAGGGGCGAATCCAGGAAAGAGAAACAGACTGGATACTGTAAAACCAAGTATACGAGTCATGGGCAGATTCAGGGGAAACTGCTACGGTGCACCACAGAGCACGGGATTCCTGGCATGGGCAGGTCCAGAGTAAAGATTTTAGGCCATAGGCGAATCCAGGGAATAGAAGCAGACGGGACACGGTAAAAAGGATCCGCCCATGGCCTAAATTCCCCTCCCTGGATGCGCCTATGCCAGGAATCCCTTACCCTGTAGTGCACTGCAACCCTCCTGTAGCTGCCTGTGACTCGTATTCTTTATTTTACAGAGTCCTGCCTTTTTCCCCTTCCCTGGATCCAGCCATGGCCTAAATCCCTATCTCTAGATCCCCTATGCCAGGAATCCCCTGCCCTGTAGTGCACTTTAATCTCTAGATCCCCTAGGCCAGGAACCCCCTGCCCTGTAGTGCACTTAAGCATTATCTACTCCTGAACCCGCCTGACACGTATACTTTGTTTTACAGGGTACCTCTTCTTCCACTTACCTGGATCCGCCCATGGCCTAAATCCCTACCCTGGAAGCGCGTATGCCAGGAATTCCTTACTCTGTAGTGCACTGAAACCATCCTGAATCCACCTATGACCTGTATGCTTTGCTTTATAGGGTCTGCTCTTCTTCCCCCTTCCTGGATCCGCCCATGGCCTATATCCCCTTCTCTAGATCCGCTGATGCCAGGAATTCCCTGCTCTGCAGTTCACCGCAACCCTCCTGAATCCGCCTATGACGAGTGTACTTAGTTTTACAGGGTCCCGTCTCCTTCCCTTGATCCGCCCTTGGCCTAAATCCCCTAACCTGGATGCGCCTATTCCAGGAATCCCTTGCTCTGTAGGGCACTGGCACTCTCCTGAATCCACCTATGACAGGAATGCTTTGTTTTACAGGGACCCACTTAAATCCGTCCCCTGGATCCGCCCATGGCCTAAATCCTCTACCTTAGATGCGCCTATGCCAGGAATCCCTTGCCCTGTAGAGCACTGCAACTCTCCTGAATCTGCCTATGACTGGAATGCTTTGTTTTACAGGGACCCACCTAAATCTCTCTCCTGGATCCACCCATGACCTAAATCCCCTAGCCTGGATGTGCCTATGCCAGGAATCCCTTGCTCTGTAGAGCACTGCAACTTTCCTGGATCCGCCTGTGACTGGAATGCTTTATTTTATAGGGATCCACCTAATTCCCTCCCCTGGATCCGCCCATGGCCTAAATCCCCTAGCCTGGGTGTGCCTATGCCAGAAATCCCTTGCTCTGTAGAGCACTGCAACTTTCCTGAATCCGGCTGTGACTGGAATGCTTTATTTTATAGGGATCCACGTAATTCCCTCCCTGGATCCGCCCATGGCCTAAATCCCCTAGCCTGGGTGTGCCTATGCCAGAAATCCCTTGCTCTGTAGGGCACTGGTACTCTCCTGAATCCACCTATGACAAGAATGTTTTGTTTTACAGGGATCCACTTAAATTCGTCCCCTGGATCCGCCCATGGCCTAAATCCTCTACCTTAGATGCGCCTATGCCAGGAATTCCTTGCTCTGTAGAGCACTGCAACTCTCCTGAATCCGCCTGTGACTGGAATGCTTTATTTTATAGGGATCCACCTAATTCCCTCCCCTGAATCCGCCCATGGCCTAAATCCCCTAGCCTGGGTGTGCCTATGCTAGAAATCCCTTGCTCTGTAGAGCACGGTAACTCTTCTGAATCCGCCTGTGACCGGAACAGTGGCGTAGCCAGGATTCGGCCAAGGAGGGGTCCGACTACCGTCGGGGGCCCCCAGGCCGGGGGGCCCCTTAGTAGTCGGGCCCATCTCCTATATGTGTCGTATAAAATTTTGGCATTATAACATTTACACGACGGAAATTCGTCTATCCTTTTTAAGTGCTTGTTATTATTTTTTCATAGTTTGATTTTTCTCGATCCGACCAAGTGTTGGTAAATTTAGGTCACCAAATATTAAGGCTGGCCCATACCTATATGACAGCGTGGCTATAACAGTTTTGTGGCACTTTTCTGGAAATCAAATTTTACTGCGTGCATGATGTTCAACGTGACTTTACCTCAATTCACTCTGGTAATCAGGTATGAAGTTATTGAAGGTCAGTCGTTTTGAGTACGAAGAAATGGTCTTCTACGGAAAATGATTACCAATTCTTTTCGAGTGTCGAATTCATGAACTCTTTCATCAGAAAGTTTCCAAAGAAATGGAAAAAATTAATACAAATACAAGGGATATGGTGGATGGTGGTGTGTTCTGGACGTTATATAACGTCTATTCCGCGGAAAGATCCTAATGAATTCACCACAGTTACTTTCTTACCCTTGCTATGTTGTAAATGAGCAAAAAAAATGACCAAAACAATAGGCGCCTGAGATAACTATCGCCTTGAATTACTCTGTCATTGTTATTTTAAACCTTTCATACCTATTTTTCTTTTTGGGATTATGCTCATCAATGTGTGTCATTTTCCTTGTTTGTTTGGTTTCCTACGAAAATATTTGAAAATTGTTTATTTCAGAATATTTAGGAGGGTAGTTATTGGAACTAAGCTAATAGATTGAAAACCAGCTGAAGTTCCAAATTCCCTGTTCGATTTGCTATTATGGATGTTAAAATTAGATTAATTTTTGCCTTTCCTTCAGTAATGGTGCCTGATCGACATGTTTCAATTTGTCTTTTTGGTACGCAATAGGAAAATATAAATTTTTCCGAGGCATATGATTTTTGAAAATCTTCTTTGAGCCTAGGATCTCAAGCGATATCTCTGGATTGTATTCTAAAATCTAAAAGAAATGGAAAGGAAAAAGGAAACTCAATAAAAAGGATATGTGAGTGTGCCCCAGATGCTATATAAAACCTATTCCATGGACGGTCCTACTGATGAAACCGCTCACTTACTCCTCCCTAGCCATTAGTTGGAGATCCCGGGGGCTTAGGGAGGTGAGTACTTCCTTGGACTTTTGGTCTCTGATAGGCTTTGTACAAGGCTTGCATTGCTATGCCAGTGTTAAGCCATCCAGGACCATCACCCAAAACCCCCCCTTCCTGACCCCTAGCTCGAGCAGAGATCTCAAGGGGCCTAGCACTTGACACGGCGCCGAAACCAGTATCTGGGACCCCGAAAACAACACTTTTCCTGCAAATCAGTACTAACGTCCCCCAAAACCAGCATTTGGGGGTACCATGAGACTACCTACTAGGACTCCCTGGAACTTACTCTCGTGGGGCCCTGAGGATAACTTTGAGGGGAGGGGGAGGAAGGAGAGGAGTGCTCGCTGAGACTAGCTTTTGGGGACACCTGAGGGCAGCTTCAGGGGACCCCTGAAACTAACTCCTGGAGACCTCGTGAGACTAATATTCGAATCTCTGAGATTAGCTCTCCGGCCCTCCTTAGACTAGAACTGAAAGGTCCTCTGAAAATAACTCGGGCTCCCGAGATCAGTTCTTAGGGGACCTGAGACTAGCTCTGGGGCCGCCTAAGACCAACACTTGGCGCTACTCACAAGGTTAATTTCCGGCCCCTCTCCCGATTAGATCTCAGGGAGTCTCTGATACTGATTCGCGGCGCCTCTTGACCAAAATTGTGGACTCCTGAGAATCTCTCGGAGCTCCCTAGATTAGTTATCGGCAGCACCTCTGGGCTTATTTATCGGCCCCCCAGATTTGCTCTGGGGGAGGGGGCTGAGACTGACTCTCGGAGCCATCCAGATAATCTCTTGGGGTTCCCCTGAGGCTGTCTCTGGGGTGGGGCGGGGGGCTGGGAATGACTTCCGTTAGCCCTCTGAGACTAACCCTAGGGCGCCCCCTGAGACTAACACTCGAGGATGGAGGCGTGGAAGCACCACTGAGACTGAGTACTTGGCACGGCACTCCTGAGACTGCCTCTCTAAAGCCCAGATTAGCCTTCAGAGGCCTAAGGCTAACTGAGACCAAAATTCTGGAGCACCTCTGGGAATTGCTCTCAAAGCCCCAAAATTAGCTCTTGGACGAACCGGAGACTAGCTCCCAGGAGCACTCTGAGACTAACTTTTAGGTGCTCCCTGAGATTGACTCTCGGGGCCTCTTATTCAACAACTAGGGGAGGGCACAGCCTCAGGCTAAATCTCGAGGGTTCCCAAGATTACCCCTCGGGGGCCTCCTGAGATCAGCACTCTGCGGATCAAATGAGACTAACTCTCGGACCCCCAGTTTAACTCTCGGGGCCACCTGAAAGTAAATATTGACTCCTGAGAGAGACGCCCGTAAGACTATGGGGCCGAATATCGGGGGGTCCTCTAAGACTAACTCTCGAGGTCCCCTTGACCGACTCTTGGGGTTCTCTGAGACTGACTCTCATAGAGCCCCCTGAAATAGACTGTCGCGGGGCCCTGAGAACCACTCTCTGGGGGACCCTGGGACGAGCTCGGCCCCCTGAGACCGACTCTGGGGGCCCCTGAGACCGACTTTCGGGATCCCCTGAGACTAACTCTCAGGGACCCCCTGAAATCTACTTTTTGGGGGTCTTGAGACTGACCCTCAGGCGGGGCCCTGAGGCCGGCTCGGGACGCCCTGAGAACGAATCTTCAGGGGCTTCTGAGACTGATTCTGGGGGCCCCGTGATAAGAGAATGCTTTGCAGTGGTTCAGATTGGCCCAAAAGGGGTCCTCGGACTCCTAGAACCCCTTGGCTACGCCACTGCATCCACACATTCGGGGGGCCCGCCGAGATCAGCACTTGGAGGCTCCGGAAAGCATTGCTTCCCCTCCCCCCGATACCATTACTCCGGAGCCCTGGATACTGATGCGCAGGGCTCCTAAAGCTCGGGGTTCCACTTATATCAGGTTCGGGGGCACCCTTACGCCCATGCTTCTGCTTTTCTCAGGAGTAACTGGACACCGTTGTTCGGGGGGCCCCCAGATCAACATTCGGAGGCCCCCCGAGCCTAATGCTCGGTACTCTGGAGCCCCTCGATACCAATGCTCGGGGACCCTGAGCCCAAGCCTGGGCCCTTGAGACCAAACTCTGGGTCCCATGGGGACAATTCTCGTGCCTCGCCCATAAGTCCCCTCGATATTGATAGTCGGGGGGCACCCCGAGATCAATATTGTCCCCCCCCACTTCCCGAGGTCAATGTTCGCTGCTCCGGAGCCATCGATACCAATGCTCGGGGGATCCCTGAGACCAGCTCTGGAGCCCCACAAGACCAAGATCGAAAGGCCCGTGAGAACAAGCTCGGGGCCCCCTGAGACCAAGCTCGAAAGGCCCGTGAGACCAAGCTCGGACCCCCTGATGCCAAGCTTGGGGCCCCCTGAGACCAAGCTCGGGGCCCCTGAGACCAAGCTTGGGGGACCTGAGACCAAGCTCGAGGAGCCCCCTGAGACCAAGCTCGGGGGCCTGAGACCAACCTCGGGGGTCCCCTGGTACCAAACTCGGAGGGCCCCGTGACACCAAGCTTGGGGCCCCCTGAGACCAAGATCAAAAGGCCCGTGAGACTAAAGCTCGGGAGGCCCTGAAACCAAGCTCAGGGACCCTTGAGACCGAGCTCAGGGGCCGCCGAGGTCAATGTTCGGTACTCTGGAGCCCTCAATACCGATGATCGGGGGCCCCCTGGGACCAAGCTCGGAAGGTCCGTGAGACCAAGCTCGGGAGTCCCTGAGACCAAACTCGGAGGGCCCCCTGAGACCAAGATAGAAAGGCCCCTGAGACTAAGCTCGGGGGTCCCTGAGACCAAGCTCGGGACCCCTGAGACAAAGCTCGGGGGCCCCCTGATACCAAGATCAGGGGGCCCGTACGACCAAGCTCGGGGGGCACCTGGGACTAAGCTCGTGCCCCCCCCGAGATCAATGTTCGGCACTCTGGAGTCCTCAATACCGATGATCGGGGGCCCCTGAGACCAAGCTCGGAAAGCCCGTGAGACCAAGCTCGGGGGCCCCTGATACCAAGCTCGGGGGGCCCCTGAGATTAAGTTCGGAGGTCCCTTGAGACCAAGCTTGGGCGCCCGAGACTAAGCTCGGGGGCCCCTGAGACCGAGCTCGGGGGGTCCTGAGACCAAGATCAGGGGGGCCCGTACGACCAAGCTTGAGGGGCCCCTGAGACCAAGCTCGGAGGTCCCTTGAGACCAACCTCGGGAGGGGGGGCCTGAGATCGAGCTCGGAGGGCCCCCTGAGACCAAGCTCAGGGGGCCCTGAGACCAGTGCTCGTGTTTTCCAGTGCATAAGGTCAGCCCAAGGGGGGTCCGCGGACCCCAAGGACCCCCATGGCTACGCCACTGGACCGGAATGCATTGTTTTACAGGGACCCACCTAATTAATTAGGTAGGTCCCTAATTAACCGGGGAGGCGAGTTTAGGCCATAAGCGGATCCAGAGGAGGGAATTCCCTCCCCTGGATCCGCTTATGGCCTAAATCCCCTTCTCTAGATACGCCTACGCCAGGAATGCCCTGCTCCGTAGTGCGCCCTAACATTTTTCTTTCTGTATCCGCCTATGACACATGCTTAATTTTGTTGGGTCCCGTCTTCTACCCTTCCCTGGATCTGCCCATGGCCTGAGTCCACTTCCCTGGATACGCCCATGCAGGGGCACCGCCACGGAATTTTCGCAGGGGGACAGACCCGGGCTGCGAGTGACCGGGGAGGCGAATTTTGAGCATATTCGGTACCTGACAACATTAATAACCATCGACCCAGAAACTCTGGGAGATGTTCCCCCCCTGGCAGGACAACAGGGGGACGTGTCCCCCCGTCCCCCTCCCCCGCTTTCGACGCCCATACCAAGAATCCCTCGCCCAAGCTTCTCATGGGGAGATCCCGGGAATCTGGGGAAATTTAGAAATCTTGGGATTTTTTGGCTCCACGCAAAACCCAATGTCTCTATCTGGCAAAGGTGAGACGTCTCCCCTAGCAGTACCCACCGATCTAATTCCATTGTCCTTCAACTGCCCATTGGTTCCAATAACAATTAAATTACCTACTCAAGAACAAATCTTCAATTTCAATCACCATGCTGGAGCAGAATCCACCGCAAAGTTTGTCAGGCTGGACACACAATACACGCGATAGATTTCACATTTTAAAATTCAAAACCCCTGGTATTGTCACCATCAGTGTCTATTGCCGCCCTGCCTGCTTGCTTCTTGATCACCATGATAATCTCGATTTGCGCGCAGCAAATCAACACAGTGAGCAATCGTAGCAAAAGCGTCAAAGCTGCATACCAAGTTACCTATATTCTTCCAGATAGTATGGGGTATCATACCTCAAATAAACCTTTACAAACCTCTGGAAATCGAAATTGGCTCGTGTAAGCGGATCTGACCATAACGCCCAATACGACTGCCATTAGGCGGATCCAGAGGAGGGAAAATGGCGGCACGTGCCCCCTACGATCAAACCTCTGTACCCCCTAAAATGGTCACGGCGCCCCCTGAAAGGTCAATGGTACCCCTGACATGTCGCTTCAACCCCCCCCGATGCTAAAATCAGCGCCGACCGATAAGACTTTGCACCCAACTGATGGGCTTT
The DNA here is from genome assembly GCA_034440635.1 of Lepas anatifera. NCBI lineage: Eukaryota > Metazoa > Arthropoda > Thecostraca > Lepadidae > Lepas > Lepas anatifera. Next base: position 674,461 of record JAOTON010001249.1, read on the forward strand.
TCCGGTCAAAAGTGGCCCCCTTGTCCCGATAGTGCCCTCCGCGAAGGTGTCATCCCCCCCGATCAGCAATACTGGATCTGCCTATGCGACTGCCTGCCGCCTGCAGCCACCCCTTCCGCCACAAATAAATTTGAGACTGGCCGACGCTATCATATCCGACCTGCCGCGCTACAGCAGTATCGCATCTTTGACTCCTGGCTTTATATACCTAAAGCTCCATTTTCCTGGAGGTCAGTCCATTGAGAACATTGGTGAATCAGGAGCAACTTTTGGAGGGAAGTTCAAACCAACGTTTGGGGCAGGGCGCAAGTTTCCATATATTTGGGGGGCTCGAGCCCCCCCAATGCTCGGAGAAGCCCCCCAATGACCCGACGAGCCCCCCCAATCCCAAGTTGCGGGCCCCTGCGGACAGAGCCGGGCCCCTGCCACGATTCCGGGCCCCAGTGGTCTACTTGGGCTAGCTTTGGCTGAGACCAGGCTCCCTGGCATGCTTGCGGGTGCCCTGTGGGCCATCCTTAACCTCGGTGTCCGCAACCGGGCCCCTAACGATATTTTTCAGGCCCACTTTGACTGCAGCCAGGTCCCTAATTCCGGCAGTCTCGGGTCTCCTGTCATCCAACCGGGCCCTCTGTGATCCACCCGGTCCCCCTGTGGACTGCAACCGGGCCCCCTGTGACTGCAGCCGGGCCCCTGTGATCTATCCGGCCCCCTGTAACTGCAACCGGGCCCCTCTTTGATCCACCCGCACCCCTGTGACGGCAACCGGGCCCCTGTGATCCAGCCGGGCCCCCTGTGATCCACCCGGGCCCCTGTGACTGCAACCGGGCCCCCTGTCATCCACCCGGGCTCCCTGTGACTACAACCGGGCCATCTGTGATCCACCCGGCCCACCTGTGACTGCAACCGGGCTCCCTGTAATCCACCCGGGCTCCCTGTGATTACAACCGGGCTCCCTATCATCCACCCGGGCCCCTGTGATACACCCGGGCCCCCTGGGACTGGGACCGGGCCAACTGTGATCCACCGGGGCCCCTGTGACTGCAACCAGGCTCTCTGCGATCCACACGGCCCCCTGTGACTGCAAACGGGTCCTCTGTGATCCACCCGGGCTCCATGTGATTACAACCGGGCTCCCTATCATCCACCCGGACCCCTGTGATACACCCGGGCCCCCTGTGATTACAACCGGGCCCCCTATCATCCACCCGGGCCCCTGTGATACACCCGGGCCCCCTGTGACTGGGACAGAGCCAACTGTGATCCACCAGGGCCCCTGTGACTGCAACCGGGCCCTCTGCGATCCACCCGGTCCCCTGTGACTGCAACCGGGCCCTCTGTGATCCACCCGGGCCCCCTGTAATTATAACCGGGCCCCATATGATCCACCCGGGCCCCAGGTGACTCCAACCGGGTCCCCTGTGACTGCAAGCGTGCCATCTATGATCCACCCGGGCCCCCTGTGACTAAAACCGGGGTCCCTGTAATCCACTCGGGCCCCCTGTGACTCCAACCGGGCCCCCTGTGACTGCAACCGGGCCATCTGTGATCCAACCTGGGCCCCTGTGACTGCAACCGGGCCCTCTCTGATCCACCCGGCCCACCTGTGACTGCAACCGAGCCCCCTGTAATCCACCCGGGCTCCCTGTGATTACAACCGGGCCCCCTATCATCCACCCGGGCCCCCTGTGACTGGGATCGGGCCATCTGTGATCAACCCGGGCCCCCTTTAATTACAAATGGGGCCCCCTATGATTCACCCGGGCCCCCTGTGACTCCATCCGGGCCCCCTGTGACTGCAACCGGGCCATCTATGATCCACCCGAGCCCCCTGTGACTGAAATCGGGCCCCCTGTCATCCACCCGGGCCCCCTTTGACTGCAACTGGGCTATCTGTGATCCACCCGGGCCCCTGTGACTGCAACCGGGCCACCTATGATCCACCCAGGCCCCCTGTGACTGCAACCGGGCCCCATGTGGTCCACTCGGGCCCCCTGTAATTACAACCAGGCCCCCTATGATCCAACCGGGCCCCCTGTGACTGCAACCGGGCCCCCTGTGATACACCCGGGCCCCCTGTGACTGCAATCGGGCCCCCTGTAATCCACCTGGGGCCCCCTGTGATCTACCCGGGGCCCCATGTGATCCATCCTGGCCCCCTGTAATCCACTCGGGCCCTCTTTGATTGCAACCGGGCCCCCTGAGATCCACCCGGGCCCCCTGTGATTGCAAACGGATTCCCTGTGGTCCAACCGGGCCACCTGTGACTGAAACCGGGCCCCCTGTCATCCACCCGGGCCCCCTGTGACTGCAACTGGGCCATCTGTGATCCACCGAGGCCCCTGTGACTGCAACCGGGCCCCCTATGATTCACTCAGGCCCCCTGTGACTGCAACCGGGCCCCCTGTGATCCCCCGGGCCCCCTGTGACTGCAACTGGACCCCCTGTGATTACAACCAGGCCAGTTAAGATCCACCCGGGCCATCTGTGATCCACCCGGGTCCCCTGTGACTGCAACCGGGCCCTCTGTGAGCCATCCGGCCCCCTGTGACTTCAACCGGGCCCTCTGTGATACACCCGGGCCCCTGGGACTGCAACCGGGCCATCTGTGATCCACTCAGGGCCCCTGTGACTGCAACCATGCACTATGTGACTGCAACCGGGCCCCCTGTGACTGCAACCGGGCCCTCTGTGACTGCAACCGGGCCCCCTGTGACTGCAACCGGGCCCCCTGTGACTGCAACCGGGCCCTTTTTCATCCACCCGGGCCCACTATGATCTACCCGGGCCCCCTGTCACTGCAACCGGGCCCCCTTTGATCCACCCGGGCCCCCTTTGATCCACCCGGGCCCCCTGTGACTGCAATCAGGCCCCCTGTAATCCACCTGGGGCCCCCTGTGATCCACCCGGGCCCCATGTGATCCATCCTGGGCCCCCTGTGATCCACACGGGCCCTCTTTGACTGCAACTGGGCCCCCTGAGATCCACCCGAGCCCCCTGTGACTGCAAACGGATTCCCTGTGGTCCAACCGGGCCACCTGTGACTGCAACCGGGCCCCTGGAATTCACCCGGCCCCCTGGAATTCACCCGGCCCCCTGTTATCCACCCGGGCCCCTGTGACTGCAACCGGGCCCTCTGTGATCCGCCCGAGCCCCTGTCACCGCAACCGGGCGCCTGTGATCCACCCGGGCCCCCTGTGACTGCAACCGGGACCTGTGACTGCAACCGGGCTCCCTGTGGTCCAGGAGGCGCGGGTCCTCTAATGCCACGGACGGGCCCTTGCCATGAGTGCGGGGCCCCGTGGTCTATCTGGGCTTGCTGTGGCTGCGGTCGGGCTCCCTGGCATGCTTGCCTGGCATGCTCGCTTGGGTGCAGTCCCCTTTAGGGCCACCCATAATCGCTGTGTCCGCAAACGGGCCCCTAACGATATTCTCAGGCCCATTTTGACTGCATCCGGGGCCCTATTTCTGACAGTCTCGGGACCTTTTTGGTTCCTCTGTGACTGCAACCGGGCTCCTTGTATTCTGCCTTGGCCCCTTTTAGTCTGCCCGGGGCCTTTGTGGGTGGTCTGGGCTTTTTGTAGTGTGCCTGGGTCCTGTGTGGTCCGCCCGGGTCCCTGTGGTCTGCCCGCGCCCCTTGTGGGCGGTCTGGGCTCCTTTTAGTCTGCCTGGGCCCTCTGTGGTCTGATCGGGCCCCCTGTGGTCTACCCAGCTCCCTGCAGTCTGCCCAGCCCCTTGCAATTTGCCCGGGTCCCTATGGTTTGTCCGTGTCCCTGTGGTCTGCAAGGAACCACAGCACTAGCGGATCCAGGGGGGGGTAAAGGTAAAATCGGGGGATTTGATGCCCTCCCCAAATCCCCCGATTTACCGATTTTTACGGATTTTCTTCAAACAAAAACCATATGTTTTTCACAATTTGGGGCCCCGTTGCCCCCTCCCCCACCGTCGGCCTGAATCCGCCCCTGATTCCACTCCTCCCACTTCGCTGTATCCGGGAACGCTCCCTCTGGGCTACCCAGGCCTCCTCTGGCTCTAGCCGGGCTCCTTGCCTTGCTTACGACCCCCCGTAGTTCACCCCCCCCCACCGTGCGCAGCCGGGCCCCTTCCGATAAGTACTGGTTTAATACATTGACATAGGTTTGTTATTTTGGCATCTTTCCGCCGGCACTACTTTTCTTCATTGATATATTTCTAGGCATTTTTGTCAGAAATGTGCATGAAGTTTTCCATTTTTGTTTGTTCAAGTGGAATTTTAAATACAGACAAATTTAAGCCTATTAAATTTGTCTGTCAAAAATGTATCATATCTTGTCGTCAAATCCGGGTCAAATAATGTGCGTCCACCGGCGAATGGTAGCCTCTTAATTTCCCGGAATTGTCAGCGCAGCGCGAAGGAGTCTAAGGCATGCTCCTGGCTCTCTTGTCGCATTCGCCGAGGCGAATGATTTGCACAAAGTTTGCCTTGAACAGTAAAATTGGCATGCGTATGATTCAATCGGCTTGTGTCTACTCTGGAAAAGTTTCGTTAGGCTCTGATTTGAATTTTACGTTTGGGCTTTTCGTGTCAATCCAAATCGTGCTCCGATGCGCAGTGTTGAATGGCAAGTGAAGTGATTGTTTGCTATTAGCTCCTGTCGGGCTAAATCCTCAATGAGTGATGATCCCCTGTCCGGCTCCCCTGATGGCTAAATACCAAGACTTGGATAATCTTTTGCCCCCTATGGCCGCCAGTGACGTATCTAGAATTTGAGTAAGGGTAGGGGCAAAGCCTCAGGGGACAGGGTGGCATTTAGCCACCCGAAGGGCGCACTTTTCACCCAAAGGGCGACCAATCGTCGCATCCTGGGGGAGGGGAGGGTTTGGGGGAAGCATTTCGTCCTCAGAGGCTCTTGGGTTTAAGGGGTGACTGCCCCATTCGCCCCCCCCCTGGTGGCCACCCCATTCGCCCCGCCCCCTGGTGGCTGCAGCCGGGTCCCTACTCCCAGTAGTTAATACCCTGTGGATGCAGACGGGCCTGCCATGGATGCGGTTCGTGTAACTGCAACCAGCCTCTGCCATGCTTGCCATGCGGGCCCCTGTGGTATCCCGGGCCCCTATTGGTCTGACCGGGCCCCCTGTGGCCTGTCCGGGCCCCTGTGGTCTGCCCGGGCCCCAGTGTGCAAAGTATGACATTTTCGACGAGATCTCGTCGGTGTGAGTGCCCTTGGAGACAGGAGCGAGTGGTGCGAATTTTATCAGCCTGGTGCGAATTTGCAAGACTGGTGCGAGGAAGTTGACACTGAAAACTAGAAAAAAATAATGACTGAATAGTTAGGAAGACACGGGAGGGGCCTTATAAAAAGTCCTTAACTAACTAATAAGAGAGGTAGTATTGCATCGTGTGGGTAGGAATGTGTGCGTTTTTCTCCCTGGTATATGGCAGATTGGTGCGATTTCTTTTAGGCTGGTGGTGCGATAATTTTGGATGGCTGGTGCGACTCGTCTGGCCTGCTGCCATACTTTGCAGATTGGCTGGGTCCCATTTGGTCTGCACGGACCCCTTGTCTGCTAGTGCCCATTTTGTTCTGATCGAGCCCCTTGTGGTCTGCCCGGGCCTCCTGTAGTTTTCCCGGAACCCTTTTGGTCTGTCCGGGCCTCTGTGTGGCCTCTGCGGACCCCCTTTTGTCCGTTCGGGGCCCCTTTTGTCTGCGCGGGCCCTCTGTGGTTTGCCCGGGCCCCTCCCAGTCTGCAAAGTATGGCACTTTTGGCGAGATCTCGTGGTGCGGACACCCTTCAGGTGGTTCGAACTTTGGAGCAAACAAATGCCCACTTTTGCTGTATGGTGCGAGGGAGCTCAAATCAAACAGCCACAGAGGTCTGAGAAGGGAGAAACTGGTAAAAACATCGAAATTTCCAGGTCAGTGAAATTTCTCACCAATGCTTGGTGTGAATTTTAGGCTGCTGGTGGTGCAAAAAATCTACAAGGCTGGTGCGGACTCGTCGGGTCTGCTGCCATACTTTCCAGACTGGGGCCCCTCTGTGGCTAGCCCAGCCCCTGTGTTCTGCTCGGGTCCCTGTGGTCTGCCCGGGTCCTTTCATCTGTCCAGGCCCCGTGTGGTCTGCCCGGGCCCGCTGCCCAGCCAGCAATTCCGACCGGGCCCAGAGCGGGCTGGGCCGGGCTCTGCCCGAGCCCAAGACTCATAGCTGAGCCACATAGACTCGGGCTGAGCCCGACATTAGGTCGGTGGATGACAACTTGCCCGAGCGGTAGAGCCCGGTCTTGCTTGACCATGGGTTCTGCCCAGGCGCAGTGGAGCCGAACCTGGTCTGAGCCCATGTACGCGGGCTCTGCCCAGTCAAAGCCCAGCATATATCGGGCAGAGTCCAGCCAAATTGCTGGCTGTGTGTGGTCTGCTCGGGCCCCTTTTGGGCTTACCGGCGTCCTATGGTTTCTGGGTTCCTGTGGTCTGCCCGGCCCCTTTGGTGTGCTCAGGCCCTCTGTGGTCTGTCTGAGCCCCTTGTGGTCTAAGAATATCGTGCAGAAACTGAAGCTGTTGTGTTAGTCGCGTATTTGCAGGAGTTCCTTATTTGTGAGCAGTTTCGTGCCCCAGGTAGTGTATCCGTGCTCCCTGTTGCCGAAACCGGCCCCCTGCCATGCTTGCGGGCCCCCTGTGGTTTTCCCGGGCAACGTGCGGCCGGTCCCATGCCTCCTAGAACATTCGGGGAAAAATGGATGAGGCGTGAGAAATTTTAAGCCCCCCATTCCTTTTGTACTGATCCTATATGAGGATTGTAAAGGGAAATAGGCAGTACCACCTATTCATAGTACCCCTTGACCGGTACCCAGTGTTGTTAAATGTCATGAACTGGCAAGGTGAATGGATCAGAAAAAGGTGTCTTGATCATGTAACATAAATATCAGTATCCCCGCTGATAAAGGAATTTCGCACTTCGATCTCTACCTTCCAGTTGTATAAAATTATTCGCGATAATGCGATTTCGTTCCAGGTGTGAATGTTAAAATGGTTGGACAGTATAAACATAAGTCGGGTGCACAAAAGCGTAAAACAAAGAACATTCAATACCGAGGAGCTGCTCTGGCAAAACTACCCAAACTTTGTTCATTTTTCAGGTAACCTATGAATCTAGAATCTTCTTGCTAATTTTGCAAACTGTTATAAAATGACCCCGATCATATTTGCATTTAATATCTAGCAACGTACGCGTCCACTTAAAGTAGTTCATATCACTACTATTTTTGGTACTTTGCAAGCTACGTTCATTTATCGACCGCAAAAAATTAAAACCCCAATTTAAAACTAACTCGGAAAAGTGCAATGCGTATAGTTTCCAGCAAAACGGTAAAGTAAGGTTGTAATTCCAATCCTTCTTTTCCTGATCATTATCTTCCTCGGCCAACCCACCAGCCGGATCCCGTTTGCTAAAAGACCCTCCAGCATCCATCCCTCCTGCGTCGTCCGGGGCTGATCCCGTTGTACCTCCGGAGGAGAGCATCCGCGTGGACGACGAAGACGGTAAGTAGGTACCTACTTGTCCAATATCCTTACATAGTTTGGCAGCTCGTTCAAAAGATTGGGTCTTCTGACTACTTTTTGGGCTAAATAGTGCAAATCAGGAACAGTGACGAATAGCGCGCTAAAAATTGTTATTTAACCTTTGCAGTCAGTTTTCGACAACAAACGGTCAAAAATACGTCTTTTTCGGTCACATTTTCATTAAAAAATACGGGCCCCCCATCATGTACGGGCCCCCTTTCGAGCCGGGTGCCCCCAATCGAAAACATAAAGTTGCGCCCCTGGTTTGGGGGCTAAATTGAGAAAAAATCGCGAAAAACTAGTATCTTAACCCTCGCCCCACCGGGGGGGCCATCGATGGCCCCCTAAGGTTTTTCCGGGATAGCAGAAAAACGACAAGGCGCAGCACCGCGGTTGAGAGCTCTACCTCTCACTGCATCATTTTCCCATCATACCTGAAATTTTTTACCCCGGGTCACCCAAGGTCAGGTCACCAGACGAGGTCAACCAAGGTCACCTCACTTCACCTTTAGAGCTCTGTAAGAGCTACATTTCAAAGTCGATCGATTTGAAACTTCCTACACTTCATGATCCCTCCAGGGTCTACAAGGTGTATATCCGGGATTTTTCGATTTCGTGCCCTGAGGTCAGGTCACGAGGCGACCTCTCCCATTGACAAAGCATGGGGAAAAGCTATTTCATGATATAAAAGCCACAAAAATGATTGCAAATACTCAGACTGCTCAGAACAACGTTTTTGGACACCCTTTCACGGATCTCAGGGGTCATATTTGCCCTTTGACTTTTCCAAGGTCATCCAAGGTCACCAGAGGTCAAAAACAGTATTTTGACAATAACTTTTGACCTAATTGAGCTAGAGCGGTGAAACAAACACCATCGTGTTTGTCTTGTCACTGGCTTTCATTTGATATACAACAAGGTCACTTTTTGACCTTTCGTGACCTCAGGTCATATTAGGTCACGAGGTGACCTCTGGCGGTCAAACCACTGGCGGGAGGTCTTTACGTTCCACATAGCGGAAAAAGTACTGGCAATTTGCTGTCAAATGTACTTTACCAGGCCTCAATAGCTCTAATGACATAAGAGTTATGCCCAGTTTGCTTAATCATTGCATATTTGAGTGAAAATAGCCGATCTTGACCTAATTTGACCTCTGGAGGTCAAACCATTGACCTGAGCACTAAAACATGCGAAGTAATTTCTTACTGAATTCACGCGAGCTTTCTGTTGCACTTTGCAGATTTGCGCTAACGCCCATGTTTTCGGAGTTAGAGGGGGGGCCATCGATGGCCCCCGGTGGGCGAAGGTGGCGCCGGACCCCCGGTGGGGCGCGGGTTAAATAGACTGAAATTAGGATATTTTGGGGGCCAAAAATACTATTCTAGGTTTTGGAGGGGGCCACGGCCCCCTTGCTCGCCCCCGTGGTTCCACCAGTGATTCAGATCCCCGCCCCAGCGGACATTCCCTTGCCCCGGTGGCGGGTACGAGCCACCTTCGCACAGTAATGCAGCGCGCCTAAAAAACGGGACGAAAATGCCAAAAATGACTTTCTAGAATTGATATCAAATGTATGCGATGCGTTTGAGAATTGTTTGGAACCCGGAAAACCATAACTATTTTCTTCCTCTAGCGTACCACATTGGTTTCACAGGAGCTGAAACTTGAAACTTATTCTGCCTCTATACGAGTATCTGGTCAGAAATAAAAGCGTGATCTAAAACGTTAAAGGGAGATACGCCAAAAAATTTTATTGGCTATATCAAAAGGTTACAAAAAGTTGTTTCAGAAGTCCTATTCTCATTTTTGCGAATTCGGCCTGCAAATGCCTTAAAATTGCTCTCAAAGTCAACATTTCTAGACGACTTTACCGGTACACCTCATATCACTGTTTATGACGTCCACATGGCTAAGGCTATCAATTTTTATAAGAATTAGGCCATATCTCTCCTAAACAGTGATGTATAACTTTGGGCTACTCCAGAAAAATTACTTTAGAAAAACAACATTCCAAAACTCTTTTGAAACAGAAATATAGGGCTTAAAAGAAATCACAATTAACCAATCAGAAGCCTAGGAATTCTCAAACCAGGGTTACGTGACCTATCTGACGCAAAAGTTTTGTCATCCTGGGGCGGAAGCAGAAAATGGCTCAGGACCCGAGGTACGAAACCGCTGAAGACTTGAGTAATTATGTTTTTTTCCGTTTTTGGGACAAACTTATTCATTTTTTAGTTTTTGAAAGCTTTTTAAACTTAATTCAAATACAAATACAGGAGAACAGACATTTGTATTATAAAAAATTATTTTTCAACTTTAAATAGTTTTCGAAAAGTAAGTGATGGGTATGGGCATGGGCACGTGATGGGCATTTTATCGAAACTGTTAACCTATTTCGATAATAAGTGAGTGGCCTCCCAAAATTTTGCCGAAGATACAAAAATAATTGATAGTTTCGTTATCAGGATTTTTCAAATAGCAAGAAACCACAATAATAATTTTTTCGCGTATCTCCCTTTAATAACAGGTGCTCATACCTCGCCATCCATACAAAACGTATACTACCGCAAAGCTTGGGATGTTTGCGACCTTCTGGTTACAAAAAATACGGTTCTAGCTGCTCCAGAGAATGCAATGAGTTCATTTTAATAATCATATGTTTCGGAATTAAAATTTATAACATACATCATATTTCCATAGACTGGCAAGAAAAAGGCACAATCAGGATCAGCTAGAAAATCATACCATGTATTTTGGGAAGTGTCTTCTTTACATTGTGGAATCCGTAGGTCGGCAACCGACGGCCGAAAAAAGTTATGACAGTTTTAGTGAACTTATGTTCTACCCGTAGTCGGCGGGTGGTTGTGGCAATGACGCACGCGGCATCCACCAATCGCCGTGTATTATTTCCTTTCTCCAGTCAAATGACACATTTAAATGGGGGAAGGAGTGAAAAATCACAAAATATGCGTAACGTTATTGATGGACGGCCTCTTATTGAAGGAGGCAATAAATTTGAGAAGCAGGAGGGTGAATTGAGATAACGAAAGCAGGTATTAGTGTCAATTCAGTAGGTATTAGGGTTGGTTCAATGCTTATTAGGCCATAGCCGGATCAGGCCCTGAATAAGGAAATTCAGATTTTAACTTTGGCTCACATTCTTCCCCTTTGTAAAATGTTGTTTTAAACCGATTGTTTGTTAATCTTTGGCCTCCACCCCCTGTTTAAACTGACTGTCATGTATGTACATACAGCCGGTTCCCCAGTGATTGGTAAGTATTAGTGTCAGTTCGTTTAAGAAATATCTTAAAAACGATTACTCTTCTCATAAACCTTTCGTCTCTAGCAATGAATTTTGACGAGCTCTTGAAATTTGGGACCCTGCAAGCTGGATGAGACGTAAATTTGGAAAATCATGGACAAAAAAACTTTTCACCGATCCCGATGATTTTCTGTGTCTTTTCTCAATTACTTCCAAATTTTGCACATTATGAAGTATTTCGCACGTCAGTTCAAGCATCCAGTCAAAACGCAGCAAGTGAGGCAACAATGGTTTCTGTAAGGACCATCACTTGAGAGATATTTTGCAAAAACGACCGCAGCCTAATCCCTACCAAACAGTATCGAACCGGCTGTACATACTACCTCTCTTGGATTTTGAAGAAAGTCGCCTGTCGCACATTTTGTTGCGTTTGCTGGCTGTTCAAGTGGATATCTTCTGATGATGTTTTCATACCCGATGTCACTACCGCCGGGATGAACCCATGAACACGCACAGAGTACCAGCTTGAAAACCTGTATTCTTGCCACTTGCCATAAAGGAAGCTAGGACAATGACCTATAGATGCTTTAGGACACAAGGAACCAGAGCACTAGCTGTTGTTGACCTTAGGCGCGATGTACTCATGTGGTTTCAGAAATAACATGACGAGCATGCTGTTACACCACTAGCATGGACTTTTACGACAAATAAGCGTTCATGCGCACATGCAATAATCACACAACCAAGCTGCATGCTTCAGTGCGAAGAATCATAGCGTGAACATGTACAAAGCAGACAACTCAAACAAGCTATGTGCAGCAGTAACAAACTCAATGCTTTTAGTTGAAACCCACCAAAAGTGTTTCCACATGCCCGGCAGGTGTGCGGTGCATTACCCAGTAACTTGCAAAATCCATGCTCGTTAGGTCTTGACTGGCATTCAGCTAACATGCATTAACAAACAAATCTCTAGTTCTGGCATTCATGCTACATGCCCTTAACTTCTTGCATTATCTGTAAAGGAGACACAACATGAGCGGTTTCGACATCCTCCCCGCCGTTCGCCTAGAACTCTTGTCTAGAGAAAACGCGATAATCAACGATTGTCCATCTCCCTCTCACTTAGATATAAACCCACAACTTGCTACAGCAAACATCGTGCTGAAACTCCTCTTACGTAGCTCAACGCACTTTCTTATCACACCTTGATATGGGTACTACTGTTCATGGCAACAACCACACCCATTTAAACGCCACAGCACTGCTTCAGTCTCTAGAAGGCCACGACTATGTGATGTAGTTAACATTTGGAAACTCTTGGACCCAATATGATGGCGAGTCTCGACGGAAGCGCTATCAGGGAGCAGCAGCCGAGTTGGTGCAGGCCTCTCAGTCCGTTCAGGGACGACAGTAGCTCCACCAGATCCGCTGGACGCCGCCACCAGACATCAGGCACCGTCCGGACAACCAGAGCCGCTCTGGTAAGGCTCAGGTGAGGATGAAATCAGGATTCTATACTCAACCACCGGCGTTATTTTGCTCTAGCAAACACACCTTGGCTACTGGACGATGGTACACGCCAGAGGCCGCCTTTAACTCAACAGAACGTACACGTCCATTGGACCTTCAATCACTTTCACGACTCTTGCTAGCGGCCAAAAACCGCGTGGGATATCGTCTTCTTTCATCAAAACCACGTCGCCAACCATCAGATTCTGATTTTCCGTCCACCACTTTTCTCGTCGTACGAGAGAAGGAAGAAACTCCCTCCTCCATCTGTTCCAAAAATGCCTAGACAAAACTTGAACCTGACGCCAACGGCGTCGACTGCAGATTTCTTTGTCCTGGAACACACCCGGAGCAAAATTGGGATTGGCACACCCAACCAGGAAGTGATTGGGCGTAAGAGGCTCAGGGTCTCTGGAATCAGAGCTCAAATACGTCAGGGGTCTGCCATTTAGCATCGACTCAACCTCGGCTAACAGAGTAAGCAACACCTCATCTGTCCAACACTGACCTGACGAAATCGCCCGAAGGGCGCGTTTCACGCTCCCCACCATACGTTCCCAAGCTCCACCCATGTGTGGCGAACTGGGGGGGAATAAACTTCCACTCTATCTTATGGTGGCTTAACTTGTCAGTTATCTGCGCCGTGTCTAACTCTTGCAGAGACTCGCAGTTCCCGCTCTCCCCTACCATATTCGTCCCATTGTCCGAGTAAATGATACTTGGCTTCCCTCTGCGCGCAAAGAAACGTCGTAGTGCTAGGATCAGTCCATCAGCCTCCAGGCTATGTGCCATCTCCAGATGAACGGCTCGCGTCGAGAGACACGTGATGAGAACTCCGTATCGTTTTTCCGTCTTACGTAGTCGCATCACCATCAGGGGCCAAAGCAGTCGATTCCGACTTTGTTGAACGGTCTTGTGCAGTAAAACCGATCCTTGGGGAGACTAGACATCAGTGGGGGACGAGGAGTGGCTCTTCTTCTGATGCAAGTTGCACACTTGTGTATCACCTGCTTCACTACTGCTCTGCCTTTTGTGATCCAGTATGTAGATCGCACCTCTGTAAGCGTCCTCTCTAATCCTGCATGGAGCACTGCACTCGATCGCGTGATATTCTGGACTGACAGTCAGGTAGTGTTGAAGTATCTTCAGAGTGAGTCACACAGGTTCCACACCTTCATCGCCACCCGAGTCACTGAAATCAAGGAGGCGTCCCGTCCACAACAGTGGCGGTACGTTCCCAGTGCCATGAACCCCGCTCTGGATTGTCTACCAAATCCTGGAACGCAGACATTGAAGCTAGAATAAAGGAACTGAAGTTGCAACAACTAGAAAGAAAACTGGAACAAGAAAAAGAAGAGATGGAGCTACAACAGCGGAGAAAAAAACAGGAAGCTCAAGATGACCTGGAAGCTGCAAAACTGGAGGCATCACTGAGGAAAGCCGCAGTTGACGAGCTTTCTTGGGAAAGGAGGGATGATTTTGTCAGTGAGGAAGGACTTGATGATATCGACGTCAGAGGAAGACCCGCCGAGCAAAGTACCAAAGTCGCTAGTAGAGACAGAAATGCAGTAGAAGAAGCTGCCAACGACCAAGCGGAAGTTGTCATGTCAGCTCCATCTAAGGGACATGTCACGGAAAAAGAGGCTCAGACCAGTCACGTCTCATGTACTCTCTTCTCAAAGAGTCTTCCGCGCATCAACGTTCCTGTCTTCGACGGAAACCCCATTGAGTGGCCTAAGTGGTATGGGATCTTCAGAGCCCTGGTACATAATCAGGGCTGCCTCACTGATGCAGAGAAGATGATGCATCTGCAGGCATCAGTATCCGGTCTGGCTGCGCAATGCATTAATGGGATGTTGTTTGATCCTGCTTTGTACGGTGAAGCAGTGAGGACGTTGAAGGAGCGTTTCGGTCAAGAAGAGACAGTTGTGCATGCAAACCTGAATGCCGTGTTCTCAGCGACCTCCCCAAGCTACACAAATGCTGCCAGCCTAGAAAGGTATCATGCTCTCGTGAACTCAGCTGTGGTTGTTGCCATGAATAGTAGTACCCATAACAAGGTGTGATAAGAAAGTGCGTTGAGCTACGTAAGAGGAGTGTAAGCACGATGTTTGCTGTAGCAAGTTGTGGGTTTATATCTAAGTGAGAGGGAGATGGACAATCGTTTGATTATCGCGTTTTCTCTACACAAGAGTTCTAGGCGAACGGCGGGGAGGATGTCGAAACCGCTCATGTTGTGTCTCCTTTACATATAATGCAAGAAGTTAAGGGAATGTAGCATGAATGCCAGAACTAGAGATTTGTTTGTTAATGCATGTTAGCTGAATGCCAGTCAAGACCTAACGAGCATGGATTTTGCAAGTTACTGAGTAATGCACCGCACACCTGCCGGGCATGTGGAAACACTTTTGGTGGGTTTCAACTAAAAGCATTGAGTTTGTTACTGCTGCACATAGCTTGTTTGAGTTGTCTGTTTTGTACATGTTCACGCTATGATTCTTCGCACTGAAGCATGCAGCTTGGTTGTGTGATTATTGCATGTGCGCATGAACGCTTATTTGTCGTAAATGTCCATGCTAGTGGTGTAACAGCATGCTCGTCATGTTATTTCAGAAACCACATGAGTACATCTCGCCTAAGGTCAACAACAGCTAGTGCTCTGGTTCCTTGTGTTCTAAAGCATCTATAGGTCATTGTCCTAGCTTACTTTATGGCAAGTGGCAAGAATACAGGTTTTCAAGCTGGTACTCTGTGCGTGTTCATGGGTTCATTCCGGCGGTAGTGACACTGCTGCTGCTCCTGAGATACAGATTCGAGCACCTGCTTGCAGTTGCTCTTCCACTTAGTAAGGCAGAATAAAATATGTTCCGGTATTTTTGATATCGATGACTTAAGGTCAGGTACGAGGCATGACCTCTCCATTGGAAATACATGGGAAAAAGGTTTTTGCAGAATAACTCAGTAATGCATGGTGATAGAGCGTTTATTTTAGCTGCATTAGACTCGCCTGGGCTTGCAGTTCTAATGAAATGCATGTTATATAATTTGACCCTGACCTGACCTCAGGTCAGGCCAAATCTTTGTTTTTGCCTAGCAAGGTCAAATTATATATCATTCGATTTGGCTTCCTGAGAGGATTCATATAGTTCAAGTCGTTTTGCTCTATCTTTACTTGTTCAAATGTAATGGCTGAAAAACTGAATTTACATGTTATCCCTATGACGGCACGTTTTGACCTCTCGTGACCTTAAATGTGACCTGACAAAAAAATGGTCCAATTGTTTTCGATGGAGAAGTGGATGGGCAGCCCAACGCCGTTTACCGTTTTTCGCTACCTACCGTGGTTCTCGAGATCTTAGGGGGCGGGTACCCGCCCCCGTCAATGCGAAGGTGGCTCAGACCCCAGTCAATGCGCGTGTTAAGTACCCATACTCTCCTCGGGTGCTTGGAAAGGCGGCAGAATGCCCTAGCTGTCCAAAAAAGGTACTTCATTGTAAAACAAAAGCTTTAATCGCTAAATGTGATCTAATTGTACCTAGGTTCTACGGCGTACGGCGATAAATTTCGAGCGGCACAGCCCAAGCGGGGTACACCGCCTAGATATCAAAGGGCACTCCGGCACTGATGGGGGCACGTACCCCTCTGGCTGCGCCCCTGTCCACGATTGAAGTGTATCAGTTTTGTGGGGTTAAATTTTACCTTCAGTATTGCATAGTGGATAGAGATTGAAATGAAAGCAAAGGAACTAAAGGGAATGTGGCACCTTTATAACGTGATTTTAACTGAGATAGCCAAGTTTATAGCATGCCGGAAAACCCGGTACTCTCTTTATCATTTGTCTTGAAACTCAAAATTCCCGTAGAGTAAAGCTAAAAACTATCTGAAATATACCCCAAATGTACCCTTAGCAGCAGGCCACTGTCGTCAGCTGTTGGTGTGACGACATATGCTGACGTCACGGTATCAGCCAATTGAAGCCCTTGCAGCCTATTGAATATGGTAGTGGTTTCCAGATCATGCAACCACAGGGTGTGCAATTGCACACCCTGAAAAAGGGAGGTTGTGCAAAAGTATATTTTTGCACACCCGGTTTTGGCTTCGTCCGGGGAAGCGCCTCCGGATTTGGGTGGCGCTCCCGACCGGGCAAGGAAAAATCAGACCTAATCACCGCCTACCTGAATAGGTAGGGGTCTCTGTGCGAAATCAAAACAGTTTCAAATATGAATGGTGCCCCCTTTCATCAAAGCCATCCCATGGAGAGCAAATAGACCCTATTTATCGACTCAACGCAGAGAAATGATGACGGCGCCCCCTCCCCTGAGTGGGCACCCCTAGGAAGCCAAAGGTGCCCCCTGGGGATGGAGGCACCCCCTTCCCCCTGAGAAGGAAGGCGCCCCCGCCCGAAAATCTTGTACAACCGCCCGAAAATTGAATCTGCCGCCCCCGAGCTGGGGACGGCAGTCATGAGCACAGGGCGGCACGAATTCGAGCGGAGGTGATAAGACAGGGGCAGCATTCATTAGCCGAGGCGGTAGTGATGAACTGGAGGCAGCATGAAACAGGGTGGCAGTGATAACTGGGGATAGCACTGGTGAGCCACTGGCAGCAGTGATGAGCGGGGTGCTGTTTGAATCAGGGCGACAGTGATGTGTCAGGGTTGGCAAGAATCAGGGTGGCAGTGATAAGTAGGAAGCTTCAGTGATGAACCATGGCGGCATAAACCATGGTGGTAGTGATAAACCGGGGGTGGCATGATCACAGTGCTAAGACGGAGGCGGCATGAATCAGGGCAGAAATGCTGGGCCGGGGGGGGCGACACATGTATTGGGGTGCTCACATTGTGATTAGGAGTGCTCGCACACCGCAAAGAGATAAAAATTCCCCCTGGCTGACACTAAAAAGTAAAAGCACGGCAGCAGCAGTCTACAATTTACTCGGCTCGGATAATTCCTCCAATAGACAAACATATAATGATAAGACGATTGTGGGATTCTGTTTGCTTCCTCGAAGGGTGTTAGAGATTCCTCCTGACAAAACTGTTCGGACAGCAGGGCCTAAGTTTGACCGGTTTTGGGGCTATGGCCGGACTGGTCTCCTCGGCAGAGATAAACCAGGGGCAGCAGTGATCAGCCGGGGGCGGCAGTGAAGATTCGAGGGAGGAAGTGTCTAACCAGAGGTCGCTCATATATGGGCTAATTAAAAACAGGGACAGCATTGATCAGCCAGGGGCGGTGTGAATCAAGGCAGCAATGATTAATCTGGGCAGCAGTTATGAACCAGGGGAGACAGTGATCAGCCAGGGGCGGCAGTGATGAACCAGGGGCGGCAGCGATGAGTCGGGGCGGCGCGCATCTGGGTCAAAATATGCCAGGAACAACATCAATGAGCCAGAGGCGGCATGAATTAGGGCGGCAGTGATAAACTAGGGGCGGCAGTGATCAGCCTTGAGACGGTCCATCATCATATTTGGGGTTTTAGAGCGCGCTGACATCTAGGGTCATATGGCGCCCATAGCATTACATAAGATACGCAAATAGGACATTTCCGCACGAATTTTAATAAGTCAGGTGGTAAAATAGGTCAGGTTGTGAAAGTTGTATCATAAGATTGTATAAAACACAACAAATGAAATGAAATACAAATACTGAAAAATGGCACAGACAATTTCACACGATATACCAAAGTCAGAGACTATAGGTAACATGAAACTCGACGTTATGTAAAACCTGAAAGACTACTAGGATGAATATATGACATTCAAACTAACTCTCCTCAGATATAACATGACGTTAGTGATATCCACAGAAGGATGCTCCCCCAGAACGCTCACTGCCCAGATATCCCCAGGATGCTCACTGCCCCGGGAGAAGGCCGTGATGAACCAGGGGCGGCAGTTATCAATCAAGGGCGGCAGTTATCAGCCAGGGGCCCGCAGTTATCAAACAGGGGCGACAGTGATACGCCAGGGGCGGCAGCGATCAGTCAGGGGCCGCAGTTATCAACCAAGGTGCAGCAGTGGTCAGCAAGGGGCGGCAGTTAGCTGCCAAGATGCGGAATTTATCAGTCAAGCGGCGGCAGCTATCAGTCAGGAGCAACAGTTATCAGCCAGGGGGTGGCACTTGTCAATCCGCCGGGGGTGGCAGTTATCAGCTAAGGGCCGGCAGTTTTCAGTCAGGGGGCGGTAATGATCCGCCAGGGGGCGGTAGTGGTCAGCCGGGGGCGGCAGCTAGCAGCCAAGGGGCGGCAATAATCAGTCAGAGGGCGGCAGTAGTCAGCCAGGGGCGGCAGTTAGCATCCAAGGGCGGCAGTTATCAGTCAAAGGGCGGCAGTGATCAGTCAGGGGCGGCAGTTATCAGCCAAGAGCCAGCAGTTTTCAGTCAGAGGGCGGCAATGATCGGCCCAGGGGGCGGCAGTGATCAGCCAGGGGCGGAAGTGGTCAGTCAGGGGGCGCCAGTGATCAGTCAGGGGGCGGCAGTGATCAGCCAGGGGTGGAAGTGATCAGCTAAGGGGTGGCAGCTATCAGTCAGGGGACGCCAGTGATCGGCCAGGGGGTGGTAGTGATGAGTCAGGGGGCGGCAGTTATCAGTCAGTGGGCGGCAGTGATCTGCCAAGGGGCGGCATTGATCTGCCAGGGGCGGCAGTTATCCACCAGGGGCGGCAGTCATCCGCCAGGGGCGGCAGGTAGCAGTCAAGGGGTGACAGTTATCAGTCAGGGGGCGGCAATGATCAACCAGGGGCGGCAGTGATCAGCCAGGGGCGGCAGTGGTGAACTAGGGGCGGCAGTGATCAGCCGGGGGCGGCAATGATAATTCGGAGGGCGGCAGTGACTAACCAGGAGGGGCAAGTATATGGGTGTTGAAGTAAACCGGGGTGTTTAGCCAGGGGCGGCATGAATCAAGGCAGCAGTGCTGCTGATCACTGCTGATCAGTGATGAACAAAAGGCGGCAGTTATCATCCAGAGGGGAGGGGGCGGCAGTGATTAATTGCTGACGACAGTGATCAGGCGGGAGCGGCAGTGATGTGGCGTCATAAATCAGGGGGAAAGGATAAGTCAGGTGACATTGATTATCTAGAGGTGGAACCAATCAGAGTGGAAGTAATGAACCCAGGACCATAGGCGGATCCAGGATTGCCGATCGGGGGGGCACCTTCCCGGGGGGCGCCATCCGGACCGGGGGCGCCATCCGGACCAGGGGGCGCCACTTATGACCGGAAAAACCTATCAGGTGGGCGCCAAATCCTATCGGTGGGCGCCGACTTTCGCATCCTGGGGGGAGTGGGAAGCGACATTTCAGGGGGGCGCCATCGACCTTTCAGGGGAGCGCTGAGCGTCGATCGGGGGGGGCACGTGCCCCCCTTGCCCCTGGATCCGTCTATGCCCAGGACAGGAAAAACTTGACAGGGGCGGTACGAATCAGGGTGGCAGTGATGAGATAGGGTGACACTCTTCAGGGTAGCGGTGATAAACCAGGGGCGGCACATGTATTGGGGGTGCTCAACACATGATTGGGGGTGCTCGATTTGGGATTGGGGTGCTCGCGCACCCCCAAAGAGATAGAAAATTACACCCCTGAGGTAGACATGGGTTTGAAAAAAACTCTGGTCTGCGTCCACCCCTCCTCCGAAGTGGTGCGATTTTGCGCCTTTCTGATAGATTGAACCTTGAAAAATGTTTTTGCTATAGCTGAAATACAGTGGTGGATACAAAGGAGGGCTAGGGTTTCAAACCCCTCCCAAATGTCTAGGTGTCTTTGGTTAATGCATAAACGGAGAATGATCCGAGGCAATGGTAGCGAAGACTCGAGTCTCCTAGCCCACCCCACCAATAAATTACTGGATCCGCCACTGCTGAGATGGCACACCTGAACTTAAAATTGCGGCCCCTGGCTCAAATGGCACCCACTCTACAAAAGCGCCCTTCGCTCTCCCCATTACATATTCTGGATCCACAAATGAGCATTGGTGGGCGCATCCCAAAGCGCTGGATGGGGGGGGATGGGGGCAAACTATCTTTGGTCCCCAAAAACCAAATAAATTTTTGAAAAAAGTTGTTTACACTAGGTCTGTCTGGCAAAAATTATTCACTCCCCCTTCCCCCCAGGAGAGCGATCCTGTACTTCGAGAGGTAGTTTATACTAGGTCTGTCGAGTACCCAAATCACACGTCCCAACCCACCCCCCCCCTGGAGGAGAGGCAGACATGGGTTTGACCCCAAAACTCGGATCTGCGTCCGCTCCTGCAAATGAGGATTAATTGCATGGGCGTGTCACGGAATTTTTACGGGCAGGACGGACCCTGGATTCGCCATAACCAAACGGAGGGCACATGGACGGAGAAATTTTGATCACATTGGCTGCCTGAAAACTCATATTGCGCCACCTGAAAAAGTCATACGCAGATAATTATGAGAAAAGGAAAAAAACATATTTGGTGGACATCCTCCCCTAATTCTCGAGTTAGGAGACGCATCAACACCCTCCTTCCGCGCCCATGGCTAAAATTTAGGGACAAACAGCGGTTTTCAACACTTTGACTAACGGTGGTGATGGCTGGTGCTCCCGTTTGAATGTGTTGGTATCGGTCACTGGCGGATCCAGGGGGAACCGGGCAATTGCCCCTTCCAAAACCTTGATTTTTGCCAATTTTCTTTTAAAATTGTCATTTTGGGTCCCATCAACCCTCTGCCAATTTCAAAAACTGTCTGTCTGTCTGGGTCCGACCAGTGGCGGATCCAAGGAGGGGGCTAGGGGCTCAAGCCCCTGGATATGTCCAAGCCCCTATAGTCATGGGCGCCGAAAGCGAATGGGCCGTGTCTCCCTTGTTGGCCAACCAGGGGGGACGTCCCCTAACATTTTGGATCCATCGTCATTAATGCTGTCAGGTACTGAATATGCTCAAAATTCACCTCCCCGGTCAGCACCAGCCCGGATCCGTCCCCCTGTACAAATTCCATGGCAGCGCCCCTGACTATAGCTAATGAATATGCGCAGGTATCGGCTACTAAATTTGTTGTTTTTTTGCTTGTTTATTTGCTGAGTGAAAGTGGCATCTCTATGAACAGAAAGTGGAATCTTTAGAACATCTGCATCCTTCGCATGTCGCATCTTTTCGCGGGAAATTTTGGCCAATAACGGTACAGAAATCGTTGCCCCTAGCAACGAACTACGTGCTTCCCTTGGCTCGCGCGCGACTCTTGCCGCATTTGGTGGATTTGGCGCCATTCTCATTTCTACGTTGCTGGGCGTTCGCGGCGTTTCGGATACTTCTGCATTGTTTGGAGGGAGTTTGGTCGTCGGCTTCAGCTTCGTTACGCAGCAAGAAGTGACAAAACATGGTAAGTTGACACGTGTGCAAAACACGTTTTTCTGTTATTAAGCATTTGTTGCCTGGTTTCAGATACGTACCTACCTAATTGTGTCCGTGGAATATTAGGTATTGGAAGCTAGGTAGTGCTAGGCAGAAGCTGTCGGTATTATGGTAGTAGGCAGATCACATCTCGCAGTTCAAAGGATCACATCAGAAGGTCCAATGATCAAAGGGTCTAATGTTCATAGGCTCTACACTTTGAAAGTTAGACCTTTTGAATAAGAAGTCCAACGTTCAAAAGGTCCAAAAAGGCGTGCTCAGACGCATGAAAGTCCGGTACATGATGCTGCAGAGGCGTGCTAAGACATGATAATAGGAGGAAATGAGGGTTAGGTAGGCCAGGCCAGGTTAGGCCAGATTAGGCCGATAGGCCGGTTGGTTAGGTTCATAAGCGGATCCAGGGGGGCAAGGGGGCACGTCACCCCACGATCGACCCTCGGCGCCCCCTGAAAGTTCGATGGCGCCCCCTGAAATGTCGCTTCCCACCCCCCCCAGGATGCGAAAGTCGGCGCCCACCGATAGGATTTGGCGCCCACCTGATAGCTTTTGCAAGTGGCGCCCCCTGGTCCGGATGGCGCCCCCCGGTCCGGATGGCGCCCCCCGGGAAGGTGCCGCCCCCCCGATCGGCAATCCTGGATCCGCCTATGGTTAGGTTATGTTAGGTTTTGGAAATATCCCCACATTCTGCAAGAAAATCCCAAGAGGTGAAACAGACAGGGGGAGGGTTAGAGGAGTAGCATAAAGCGTTACTCAGACCAGAGGCTCACTCAGACTCTGGAAAGTGGAAAGAGGGGTTATAAACCAAGACTAGAAAATAGGGACCAAGGACATACACACCTGACCTGACCTGACGTGATCCTTTTGAACCGTGAGATGTGATCTGCCTACTACCATAATACCGAAGCTGTCTAAAGCTAGGTAGTGAGTGGGGTAGGCCGCTTAGGTTTCTTGCGTGATGCACTGGTAAATTTTCCCAGATTTGGTAACGATGTTAGCATTTGCATCAGAGGGAGTCCGACTCGCCTTCGCCGAAGTCGCGCGGCTTCAATGTAGGTAGGTATACAAATTTGGGTAGACCAGCTACCTGGGCTTATCTTGTTTTGGGAAAGTAGCGTAGATGGTCATCATCGCGATGCAGCAGGTGTTTTGCAGCTTGTAGTGTATGCAAGCTGGGTGTTTGACTTTATTAGGAAAGCTTAGCTTGCGAATGACGGAAAGACGTCAAAAACGAATTGGTTGTTAAGTTTTGTCATTTCTAGCCAGTACAGATTTCCTACGATCCGAAGCATAGGCGGATCCGGGGGAGCAAAGGGGCACGTGCCCCCCCGATCGACCCTCAGCGCCCCCTGAAATGGTCACGGCGCCCCCTGAAATGGTCACGGCGCCCCCTGAAATGGTCACGGCGCCCCCTGAAAGGTCGATGGCGCCACCCTGAAATGTCGCTTCCCACCCCTCCCCCAGGATGCGAAAATCGGCGCCCACCGATAGGATTTGGCGCCCACCTGATAGGTTTTTCCGGTCAAAAGTGGTGCCCTGCTGGTCCGGATGGCGCCCCCCCGATCGGCAATCCTGGATCCGCGTATGGTCCGAAGACTTCCCCGCAGTAATTTAAGGGGCTTTTCTCGCAACAGCGTTCCTGTGCTCTTAATTCATGATCAGCGTATCTCCATTATTCGTGTCTTATTAGTGTAATAACAGTAATTTCATCTTTCACGCCATCGCTGCTGAGATAAAAATAGACTGGTTTATAGCCTGGTTTTTGGACGGTTTTTCAAGGGAGGTGTCATTGCTACGACGAACAAATTGAGGTAGCACGCGGGCGCGGATCCAGGACTGTTTGGGGAGGAATACGAGAGCCTTCCTGCTGCCAGTGGCGGATACAAGGGACACTACGGGGCTCAAGCCCCTTCCCCCACATGTCAAGTGAAGGGCGGAGGCTGATCTGAGGCGATGGCGGCCCTGCCAAGTATGGCAGCAAGCTAGACGAGCCGCACCAGCCATCTAAAATTCTCGCACCGCCAGCCTCCGAAAATTCGCGCCAATCTGACATATACTAGGGAGAAAAATGTACCCATTCCTACCCACACGATGTAATGCTACCTCTCTTATTTCTTAGTGAAGGACTTTTTATAAGCCCCCCTGCTGTCCTAATAACCATTCAGCCATTATTTTTTTCTGGTTTAAGTGTTACCTTCCTCGCACCAGTCTCGCAAATTCGCACCAGGTTGATATAAATTCGCACCACTCGCCCCTGTCTCCAAGGGCACTCGCACCGACGAGATCTCGTCGATAATGCATACTTTGCACACTGGATGGCGGGGATGCTCGGACCTCCAGCCCCTTCCCAAATAAAGTCCTGTACCCGCAACTGTCCTCCGCCATAGCTTCCGAATAACCTTTGCTTTTACAGATACTAATTGGCATTCTGACAGTTCGGAGTGGCCTCCTCGAAATTTAGAGTGCTCGCGAGTCCCCTAACCCCCTCATCCGACACTGGTACCATAGGTCGATCCAGGGGGCAAAGGGAGTGGGTGCCCCCGATCAACCCGCGAGGCGTCCCCTGAAAGATTGATGGCGCACATGAAATGTGACTGCACGACGCAGGTCAATAATGGATCGTAAGCCGAGGTGTCGCTACGGGGGATGGGTGGGAAGAGATCTTTCGGGGGCGCGATCGACCTTTTAAGGGAGTACCGTCGACCTTTCATGGGGCGTCAAGGGTCGACCGGGGGTGTGTGCTCCCTCCATCCCTCCATGGATCCGCCTGTCACCTGGGATGCAGGAGTTTGAGGTCCCTCCTGGGATGTGATCACGTCCCCAATATCTTAAGTACCAGATACCATTTGAGAGCAAGGTATGCACATGTTACCCGTATTCTTAGATCCCGTACATTTATTCGCAAAATGCCACTATTGTCCTGCTGGTCGACATAATCAATGTCAACGTGGTTTCAATACTAAACCGCCGCCCACCACTTCCAGCTGTCGAGACCACTCCAGCAGTGACAGCAGCTGTGTGACTCCCTTAAACAATCTTAAAACAACGAATAAAGTTCGAGTATTTAAACCATCTTTTCTCATTTTAACCTGTTATTTTTCGTTTTTCAAGGACGTTTTCTGCACATTCGTTTTGCACAGTGCATTTCGATAGAGCGAACCTGTTTTCGGTGACAAAAAAACCACGAAGGCGACTCTTTCTAAAATGTCCTTTAAAAGTCCGGAGTGTATCTCGTAACTCGCGTTTGAAGCATTTATGCTAATTTCGATTATTTTTCATCAAAATATTTAAATATTGAAGGATTGCTGCTTTTTCCCATTATGCCTCTACTACTGAAAATATCCAATATTCATATATTAGGTGTTCTTAGAGAAAGTGAAATGTGAGACATTGCAGTTAACGAGATGCCATTTTCTACGGTAATCCATAACGTTCTAAAAACCTCTTGAAAGCGCCCCTCTGCGTTCACACGACGGACTGGAAAAGTTCGCTCAGCATAGTCAACATAGTAAGCTGCCTGCGGTGTTAACTAGGGCATCCCTTTACGATCGCGTGTAATTGGGCGCTGCGTAATTAGGGCAATATGCACATTAAGATAATTGTGCATAGGTGTTAATCGTCTTGCAATACGATCCATACGTAATGGTGTCGAAATGAAAACTAACGCAACTTTCTGCGACACGCGGATTCACCGGGGAGGGGGACGCGGCGGCGGCGGGGGTTTCTGCCCCCCGCCCGTCAAAACGAAGGTGGCTAAGACACCTGTCAATTAGCCTGGTCCGGATTTAAGGTTTTTTTCATTGGACATTAACGGATTGCTGCTCATTTGTTGCCTTTTTTGGTACTGATTACAATGCGCTCATGAAAAATTTTCGAAAAACTTTGGTGGCCCACTCGAGTTGAAGGTTTTTTCATTTTGCCCAATTTTCCACTTTTTGGCTCACCATCAACCCATATTATCAACGAGGTGCAAGAAATTGCACTGAGCTGGTAGTTTGGTTCGTTGGTGTTCCATTTGCTTTGTTCTTCTCGGTATAAATTGCACATATAACGGTTATTTTTACTTATATCCGCTAATGGTGTCTTATACTTATATCCGCTAGTTGAGATTGCACTGGCTCTGCATAGATCGCGCTAGCAGCGCGACATGGTAAGTGAATACTGATTTCCTCGGGGACCAGAGTTATGAACAGCAACGCGAAAGATGAGAAACAATTGCGATTTGGATTGCATAAACGCAACTTAAAGAGCTCTTTTCAAGCAGCACTAAAATTTTTAACGCTGTTTCTCAAGTACTTAAGCATGCCATGCCCAAATATGCTGCTGAAGTCCCGACCATAACCCTTTACCAATAGGCACAGGAACCGTGGGGGCGGTGGTGGTGGCTGTCGCACCCAACTTTCAGTCTGGCAGCAGCTCCAAACCTCCCCCTCCCGTTTGAGCCGATTCTGGAACTTCTCTATTAAAATTTAAGCGATATGCCTAATCACCCCCGGCCATACCAACGCGGAAGCCCCTTCCTCCAACTTACACCTTTCCTCCGACTAAAATAGTTTCTCCACCTATGCCTTCACCGACTGAGTTCTTCCGTATTTGCACCGAAAATGCTCTGCAAGACTACTTTGCCTGAAGTGCAAAGGTATCAGCTTTGAGGCCAGTGATATCTAACCCAGTCTCCTCCGACATATTTAGGGGCCGTTGTGGCCCAGAAGAGAGCGGACTCTAATTATTTGTTTTTCGTATACGGATATGATTGATAGTTTTTAACATTGTGATCTTGCAGAAAAATTTGAGTGGTTTGTCATTTTGCAAACATTCTACACAAACATGACATTTTGCGCCAAGTTTTAAGGACTGAAGAAAATATGTTGTATGAAATCTTAAAATAAGCCTTCCAACGGCTAGGCATCTTGCACTAGTCGCATTGGATGATTCACTTACCGGCATAATCCAAGTTCTACGTTATGTTCTCCTTCCAGTTTTATGTTTCCTCCGAACAAAATTGGAAATGGACGGACGGTAATATTTGCAAAAAATAAGAGCCTCACCGTGACTTTGATATGTCATAAGGCACCTTGTTATGACAATCGAACTCATGGAGGAGCGGAGCAAAGATGAGTGCCATATTCTTATGGAAGAATGCAAGAACAGGGTAACGGCTGAGGTTATGAATGTATCACTGCCTGAGGTTAAGCGTATCACTGCCTACACGTGCAAAACTGAGTTGGATTCGCTGTTTGATATCGGTAGCCGAGAAGGTGAGCCTGGACTAGCAGAAGACAGTGTTCCTGGCCGACCAGCCAAGTGCCAGGGGTCTTCGAACAGGTAGCCTGGATCAAGGAAACCACAGCGCGATGGCAGAG
Organism: Lepas anatifera; assembly: GCA_034440635.1. NCBI lineage: Eukaryota > Metazoa > Arthropoda > Thecostraca > Lepadidae > Lepas > Lepas anatifera. The sequence continues at coordinate 701,488 of JAOTON010001249.1, forward strand.
GAGAGCTCAGCGAGCGGGTCGAGCAGTCATGAGAGGAGCAGCCGTCACCTCGCCGAGTCAACAGGCGACGGCCGAGACAGCAAACACGCCTGTGGAAACTGGTGTGTCGGGTAACGCTATCATCTGCTGATCTATAATGACTTGGTAATCCCGATCAAAGGGATATTGTCTGTGTATGAGCAATGATAGTTTCAGAAACCAGTCTGCTCATCAATTCTGGCAGAACACCCACAAACTATATTTTTAAAACATTGTCCAAGTCGTTCACAGTCCATAACTCACAAACCATGAGGAAGGATAGGCCATAGAAGAACGACAAGCAATGCCTACCATTTGTTATGGTTTATGAGTTATGAACTGTGAACGACTTGGACAGTGTTTATATATATATTATATATATATATATATATATATATATATATATATATATATTATATATATATATATATATATATATATATATATATATATATATATATATATATATATATATATATATATATATAGAGCCGGTGGGTGTTCTGTTAGAATTGATGAGCAATGAGCAGACTGGTTTCTGGAAATATAATTATTCATACACAGATAATATCCCTTTGACCGGGATTACCGAGTCATTATAGCTAAACAGATGATAACGTTACCTGAAACGCCAGTTTCCACATGCGTGTTTGCTGTCTCGACCGTCGCCTGTTGACTCGGGGAGGTGACGACTGCTCCTCTTATGACTGCTGCACTCGCTCGCTGAGCTCTCCTCTGTCATCGCGCTGTGGTTTCCTGATCGAGGATGCTTGTCTGAAGACGTCTGGCACTTAACTGGTTGGCCAGAAACACTGTCTTCTGCTAGTCCAGCCTCACGTTCTCGGATGCTGGTATCAAACAGCGAATCCATTGCAGCAGTTGGATAGAAGTTTGCTTGCCAAACCTGTTGGCATTCTTCTTTTTGTCTCCCTTTCTTTACAAAGCTCTCTTAGTTCCTTCAGCATGGCCTGATTTGCACGTGTATGGAGCGATACGCTGGCACACGCATCCATGACCTCAGCCGTTACCATGTTGTTGCATTCTTCCATAGGAATATGACACTCATCTTTGCTCCTCTCCTCCATGAGTTCAATTCTTTTTATAAGAAAACCCCCTATGATACACCAAACTCACAGTAAGGCTCCTTCATTTTTTTGCAGATATAACCGTCCGTCCATTTTCAATTTTGACCAGAGGAAACATAAAACTGCAAGGAAAACATAACGTAAGCACTTAAATTATGCCGGTATGTTAATTATCCGAGGCAGCTAGTGCAAGGTGCGTAAATGTTGGCATGCTTATTTTATGATTTCATACAACATATTTTCTTAAGTCCTTAAAACCTGGTGAACATTGTCATGTTTATAAAAAAATGTTCGCATAATGCCAAACCAGTCGAATTTTTCTGCTACACCGCAACAATAAAATTTATTAATCCTATCCATATACGTAAAACAAATAATTCTCTTCTGGGCCACAACGGCCTCTAAATATGTCGGAGGAGACTGGGCTAGAGGTCACTAGCCCCAAAACTGATGCTCTCGCACTTTATCAAAGTAGCCTTGCAGAGTATTTTTGGTGCAAATACGGAAGAATTCAGTCGGTGAAGGCATAGGTGGAGAAACTATTTTAGTCGAAGGAAAGGCGTAAGTTGGAGGAAGGGGCTTCCGCGTTAGTATGGCCAGGGGTGATTAGGCACATCGCTTAAATGTTAATAGAGAAGTTCCAGAACCGGCTCAAACGGGGGGAGGGGTGGAGCTGCTACCACACTCTAAAAACTGGGTGCGACAGCCACCACCACTGCCCCCACGGTTTCTGCGCCTATTGGTAAAGGGTTATGGTCGGGACTTCAGCAGCAGCAGCATGTTTGGGCATGACATGCTTTAAGTACTTGAGAAACAGTGCTAACAACTTCCGTGCTGCTTGAAAAGAGCCCTTTAAGTGCGTTTATACAATCCAAATCGCAATTGTTTCTCACCTTTCGCGTTGCTGTTCATATTTCCGGTCCCCGAGGAAATCAGTTTTCACTTACCATGTCGCGCTGCTAGCGCCATCTATGGAGAGCCAGTGCAAACTCAACTCAAATCGGATATAATAAGTAAAAATAACCGTTATGTGTGCAAGTTATACCAAGAAGAACAGAGCAAATGGAACACCAACGAACCAAACTACCAGCCCAGTGCAATTTTTTTGCACCTCGTTGGTAATATGGGCTGATGGTGAGCCAAAAAGTGGAAAATTGGGCAAAATGAAAAGCCTTCAACTCGAGTGGGCCACCAAAAGTTTTGGAAAAAACCTAAATCCGGAGCGAGGCTACTGTCAATGCGTGTGTTGACCCAAGTCAGAAACCCGCTTTAAGGGAATTATTCTTATAATGGGCAGTGAACTAAGATAACAGTTTTGTAGAGCGTGTAAAAGAAACTATTGAGTTTTCACCCGAATCTCTTTGAGTGTCCGCAGTTTAAATAAAGGGGCGTCATTTGCATCGGAAAAGAATCCATCTATTAATCCTACTGTGGAACAATTTTATTGGTCAATCAACTACCACGTAGGACAAGTGGTAAATGATCCGAGAATTCTCGGACTTAGAATCTCCGAAAAAGTGCAATTGATAGGATAAGATGCAAAGTACGGTGACCTCCCGCGACGCTGCTTTTTTCGGCGCCGTCGCAAAAACGGGGGAAGCACCTCTCACTGGAGCAAGGATTCAATTGGCTGCAGCTCAGTTTAATGTAGCAAAGGCTGTACTTTTCCGATGTGGTCGATTGAACATGCTACAAAAGTTGCCAAAAATGTTCCCAGATCTGGGCCTGAAGTAGAAATAGGTGATAGTGCCGTGAAAATATGCATTTGTTCAAATTAAATGAGGTTTTTCAGGGCTGCCACTCTAAGGTGCTGAGCGAAGTCTTTGTTGTTTGCATTGTCCCCAGAAACGAGTCTGGTGGAAGTAAAGAAACAGGCAAAGTTGATCACGAGTAGTCGCGGCGATATTTGGCTCGGTCCCGGTGGTGCATACGTGCCGTTTCCGCGCGAAGTGATTGGCTTGTTCTGTGAGATGCAAGTCCTATTCCTTTGCTTTCAGCGTGAGTGCATCTCCATCCACGTGGGTCAGGCCGGCTGTCAGATCGGCAATGCCTGCTGGGAGCTCTACTGCCTGGAACACGGCATCCAGCCCGACGGCCAGATGCCCTCCGACAAAACCTGCGGCGGCGGTGACGACAGCTTCAACACCTTCTTCAGCGAAACTGGAGCCGGCAAGCACGTGCCACGGGCCGTGTTCGTCGACCTGGAACCGACAGTCGTCGGTAAGGCAATAGGTGTTCGTTGCTGAGCGGTGGCAGACCTTTTTCTTCTTTTCAAACTCGCTGAAAATCTGTCGATATATCATATTCAATGCTACGAAACTTTCCTTTTATCACCAGTAATCACCAGATGGTAAACGCGCCAAAGGACCTGCGGTGGTGAGGCGCCGGAAGCCTCCATGATAAGGTAGGGCGGTATCCGGGGTGTTCTCAGCTACATGCATTTTTTACCTTCCACTAGAGCCGCTCAAACCGGATTGACCCGAGGGTTCTCACAAACCCCGGGCAAAACCCAGAGCACGGCAGTGGGGCCACCCATAAACAACCAATCACAGCAGGCCAGTGGCCATTCATTCCGATAAGAAAATAACACGGCTAGACTACCTCATGCATTACACGGAGAGTAACACTTCTGGCTTCTACCAGTAGATGGGAAACGGATCCTGAGGCGTGTAGCTCGGTGGTTAGTGTTTTACTCCGTAATGCAGGTTCTGGTCTCAACTAACCCCCGAAAACGTCTGAATGGGATGAGTCAATACTATATTTAAAGATGGTGGTGTCCACAAGATTAACCACAAGATATGAATTGAAAGAACGGATTACAAAGCGCTGTAAAAGAGTGAAATATGCCCCATACCCTCCTCTTCCCCACTGATCCCCGCAGTCCTGCGTTCTGGGGCCAAACGATTATGGCGGGCTCATGTCCTTATTGCATTTGGTGCTAGTTTTTAGGAAATCTATATTTTTGTTGCTGATGGATGCTGATAAATTGTGATTGGCCTTACGGTCAAAATGACCAGATCCAACTTAGGATGAATAATACGCAGAATTTGATCCTTAAGTGCTCGCTAAAAACTAGGTTTAGTGCATTACTACCTACCCTTCGCGATGATAATCATATTTCCATGCGCAGAGCGCTTACTGGAACTTCTTCAGAGCTGTAACGGGATAGCCACATTTGCCTTCGCAGCGTACTCCCATCAGTGCAGTGTCCTGATGTTCGAAATGCTATTTGGCAAACGTACCTACCCTTTTCAGATTTTCGACCTCACCAGGAGCATATTTTGATTCAGTTGAAAATCGAATGTATTCGACGGGTATTTTTATTTGATGAGGTAGAGGCCCAGGAAAAGCTTTATATGTGACCTGTTGAAATGGTAACGAATTTTTAGCATTCAATGATACAGCTTGATTTTAGCCTCACGGTGGATTTAGATCTCACTCTCCACTTTGCGCGAAAACAATTTCATGATAAGGGCATCAGTGACATTACACACGGCGTCTACTTGACAATCAGTTTTTTAACCTGAAGGTAGCCTAACTATGTCTAGGGGCGTCGCCGAACATTTTTACCGGAAGGGAAGGTCCCGGACCGGCACGAGGAAGAGCGGACGGAAGGCTGGGCTCGAACGCATTGGATATGTGGGGATCAAAATCGGGGCATAGTGGGCCGCTCTCCAGGATTAACACGCACATTGACGGGGGCCTGAGCCACCTTCGCTTTGACGAGGGGGGCGGGTATCCGCCCCCCCCTAAGAGCTAGAGAACCACGGTAGGTAGCGAAAAACTAAACGGCGTTGGGTAGCCCATCCACTTCTCCATCGAAAATATTTGTACCATTTTTTGTCAGGTCACATTTAAGGTCACGAGAGGTCAAAACATGCCGTAATAGGGATAACATGTAAATTAAGTTTTTTTAGCCATTACATCTGAACAGGTAAAGATAGAGCGAAACTACTTAAACTATATGAATCCTCGCAGCAAGCCGAATTGAATGATATATGATTTGTCCTTGCTAGGTCAAATCAAGAATTTGACCTGACCTGAGGTCAGGTCAGGGTAAAACTATATAAAATGCATATCATTAGAACTGCAAAGCCAAGGCGAGCCTAATGCAGCTAAAATAAACGCTCTATCACTATCTGTTACTGAGTTATACAGTAAAAACCATTTTCCCATGTATTTCCAATTGAGAGGTCATGGCTCGTACCTGACCTTAGGTCATCGATATCAAAAATACCGGAACATGTTTTAGAGAACTCGGTGGGCCCAATATGTGATATGAGTTTCAATCGGATAAGTTCACCCTGCTCCGACGTATGCTATCTTAAACTTTGTTGGAGGTCAGGTCACTTGACCTGTACTGGTGACCTGACCTGAGATGACCTAACCTTAAAATTTTCACAGAAGTTGTAAAAATGATGAGGGAAAAGGTATGCAAAGTACGGCGGCGCTACGCGCCGCCGTTTTACTGCTATCTCTGAAAAACCCGAGCGGGGCGCGTACCCGCCCCCCAGTCAATGCGCGTTAAGCCAAATGTCCCCGCTTGTGGCCTGATGGCGAAATACTCTTCGGAAAAGTCCTGGTGATCTTGACCCGACCTTTGATTAGGCCATTATACGTTGACCTAGAGGGCCATATACATAATTTGATTCACTGTAACGAGGGGAAATGTAACAAGTGTGAGACATCGGCCCCGATTTGACCCATTTTGCAGGCAGAGCCAGAACACTCGCTTTGACCTCTGACCTGAACCAGAGCCGGATTCGGGACTCAATAGGGGGGGCGCTCGAGCTTTGCCTTGACTCTGTCGTTGCCTTGAATCAACCGTCGCCCCAGTGGATGGTGTTCGGACCCCCTCGGGGTTTTTCATGTGGTGATAGGCGCCGCCGTACTTGGCTCACTTAATTCTTGATTAATTCTGCAGCTTTTCACAAAACTAATGTCGGATCATCTCAGGTCAGGGTCACCAGTGCAAGTCAAGTGACTTGAGGTAGTATAAGTCAGGGTGAACGGTAATTCTATCCAATTGAAACTCATCACAAATGCCCGCCGAACGTTAAAACACATTCCGGGATTTTCCGTACCAATGATCTAGGGTCAGATACGGATCATAACCTCTATTGGTAATGCATGGGAATACGGAAATTGGGCGAAAAGGCTCTACATGAGTAGATACAGCTTAGAATGCCTTGATATTATATAAATAGTATCCTAAGCCTCTTTCCAGGCTCATGTTCGAAGTTTGGCCTTGTGACCCCTGTCGGGTTGTCTGGGGCCACTTAGGTCGGTCTTCAGGTTGGGGTCAATAACTGCGGGAAATGATTATACAGTTTTTGTTTGGACACCAGTACTTTTGGGTCGTTATTGCGAGTCCATTGATATGCACTTCGACTGCTAGGTCAGATCGTGGCCTTGACCTGAAGTCATTTTTATGTTTTGACCTAGTATGCTCGTATCCATCCCTTGAGTTGCAGTAAAGAGATGGAGCGAATGGTGCCTAACAATTGATCCTAACTGTCGGACGCTATAGCCCAGAAACTTTTCTAACGTGCCACCTTTTCTGACCTGTCATGGGCTCAATATTGAGCCGAAAAGTGACTGACGTGGTCTCTTCATCAATTTTTATGAGCCATCCGTAAGCGTAAAAGTTTTTCGCTATCCTGCATAGGAGCCGTGTTCGGGGGGGTGTTTGAACAACCCCCAACCCACCGGGGCGAAGGTTGCTTGGAGGCCCACCGGGGCGGGTGTTGAAAAGAGGCACGCTGACATGGGGGAGGCTTGAGCCGCTCTAGTCCCCGCCCCGTTGTAGCCACTGCTGGCCAGAACATATGTTTCCTAATTTTTAAGGATTATTTACCGCCGTTCGCCTCATTCCTATTTCCCATAGGAGCAAAGATATGCCGTTTTTCGAAACCACGAGCACGGGCGTAGGTAGATCGCAGGCAAAACGATGTCTTGCTGCGCGGACATACCGTAGTAACATCTTCTGTTTCCAGACGAGGTCAGAACGGGCACGTACCGCCAGCTGTTCCACCCAGAGCAGCTCATCACCGGCAAGGAGGATGCTGCGAACAACTATGCTCGTGGACACTACACCATCGGCAAGGACCTGGTGGACTTGGTGCTGGATAGGATCCGGAAGCTGGCCGACCAGTGCACAGGTAAGTCCGTGCCTCGGCACCTTTAACACCGGGTGCTCTGCGACAGACGCACCTCCAACTTGTCAAACCGTTCTTTAGTCGACGCATGAGGTGTCCTCAGTTACGGGGAGACGTCCGCCGTCTAAGGCATCTGTCATGGAGACCTCACTGGTTGGCGCTCCCTTAAACTCAAATAACAAACAGCATCTGTCATGGAGGTTGGACGACTGAGCTGTTTTCTCGCCACAGCGATTCCATTTTTACACATCCACCGTCTGGGACCGGTACAATACCGAATGTGCTCCATCAACCTCGCAGGAGAGAACGAGCAAGACAATAAAGCGGTGTACGAGGTGTGACCAAAAAGAAACGGGACTCAGCCAATACAGTTTTATTTTGCGAGATGACAGGAAACTAATTGTTCTCCCTCTCGAAGTGTTCCCCCTCGAAGTCGATGCACTTCTGGAATCTCCTCTTCCACGCCTTGAAACACTCCTCAAACTCCTCTTTCTCGATGCTTCTCAGGGTCCTTGTCACACGCTCTTTGATGTGCTCAACCCCTTCGAAATGTGATCCTTTGAGGTTGCCCTTGATCTTTGGGAATAACCAGGAGCTGCACGATGTTAATCTGGTGAGTGCCGCGGATGTTACAGGGTTGCGACCTGTCTTACGGCCAGGAACTGTCAGATGCTGAGGGTGCTGTGCGCGGGAGCACTGCCGTGGTGCAGGAGCCACTGCTTGTTCTGCCAGATGTCACGGCTCGATCGTCGGATTTGTGCAATCAGATGCCTGAGCACTTTTTGTGGAAATGTTGGTTCACAGCCTACCCTTGTGGCACAAATTCGTGCTGAACCAATACTTAATGGCTAAAGAAGGCAATGAGCATCACCTTGATGTTGGATTTTGACATGCGGGCATTCTTTGATCTGGAAGACCCTGCCATCTTCCATTGGAGGTTCAGCACTTTTGTCTCGGGGGCCATACTGGAAGACCCAGGTCTCGTCTGCAGTGATGACATTGTCCAGGAACTCTGGGTTGCCCTCCAGAGGCCCCCAGTTTAACCAAAAGCTTGATGTTAATCCTTTGTTCAAAGCTCATGTTGTGACCACGGGGCACTGCATGGGAGTAAGAGACACAACTGTGGAAAGAAAGATAATGGGTTAGCTAAAGCGGGACTTTGCTTATATTGTGTTGAGGTGTTGTGTATCACTATGATACAGTTTATCGGCATGTGGCTGCTGAGTTGTATCGCCAGCAACCAATGTCCCGTTTCTTTTTGGTCACGCCTCGTATTTCGCGTCAGTAGATGGTCCAGCCTCCAAATGTGTCCAAACATTTTCAGGGATTTCATTAGCCACTGGAGTCTCCTTTCATTCTTTGGTATCTGCCGAGAGTACCGCTGTTATCAGCCTGGTAGCTCCAGCCTGGGTGAGGAATTCAGCGGCGACACAAAACACAAACCTGCCCATATTTACATTCTCGACACTCGGTCGCTGCTACCGAGGTGACTAACCATTCCTCATCGAGGTCCAACATCTGGTTGGCTCTGATCATTTTTGCCAGGTACAGAGGCTTATTTCCGACCACGATAGCTGGTTGACTGTTCCCCGGCTCTAAGTTGGCCGATGTGAGAGCACCCGTGAGCTTCTCAACCATTACATACTTGGCATCCTTGGCCATCAGACCAAAAGGACCGACGCTAGACTCTGGAGCGGATCACCTCCAGGGCCGCCTCTGCATTAGGGTGGGTTGATTTTGCATTTTTATTTTTGATCCCCACTCCCTGGGCAATTTCTGATGTCTTGGCAGCCAGTGATCACGAATCAGGCCAAACAAAGCTTATTTGATCATTTTTCGTGCTGGCGAAAACGAATAGTTTGCAGCGGAAAAACATGATTTTTGAGCCAAATTGCTTCCTGCTGCTACGAATGATTAATTAAAAATTAGACAAAAATACATGCTGATTGACTCGTCGATTGCCTACAAAATGACACCATTTCAAACGATCTGTGCCTCTCCATAATCTCGAATCAAGAATAAATGTCGCACAAGTTGCCGCGTATTGCGTCACGCTGGCCACAATGTTACTGCCGCTGGGTGTCGTTTTAGGGCCTTCTGAGCGGCGCTGAGTCTCTAGGGCCGATCGAGTATTTTGGTCCTGCGTCCTGTCTGCATCAAACTTGAAAAACGTCTGACGGCATTGCTTGTCTGGCGGTAAAAACGCTGATTTTAATGATTAAAAATTGCATTGCATTGCATTGCAAACGGTCCACATTATTTGGAATTTTCTCTTTATTGTCCTGTCCAGGACCGTACTGAGTGAGGACAGTGTTACGACAGAACCCTACTGGATAGAAGGCATTGAGGCGGATTTTCTGGTGCCAATGCTGGCTACATCTACGGCCTCCACCAAGAAGCTTAGATCCGATGTCTTGGTCCCGCGAGACTTGCGGGATAATAATCTGGGTCGTCGCTGACGGCGGAGATAACAGCATCGGAGCTGGCTGCAGCGGGCGTCGGTGAGGCTGAGGCCAGCGGCGGCACCGGCATGGCCGGGATTTCCATCATTGCTTGCCATCAATTCATCCAGGTGACCATCTTATGGCTCGTTTAGCTGATTGGCGGCGGTTCAAGGCCCGAAAACTGTTGGTACAGGGGTTGACTGGGCATATGGCTTGGCACGGGCGGCGTTGAGTGTTGGCTCCCTTGCTGTTGTCCTCCTTGCTTGCCTTCTAATCTGCCGACGCAAGCGCTCCATGGTGACACCGTCTACTGGGCCAATCGTCATCGGGCGGTCCGTGCGCTGGTCTCTCAAGAATGCAAAACCTTCCAGGTGCTCCGGCACTTTGGCAGCCGATGAGATATCGCATAGGCTATCCAGCCTGGCGCGAAACTGGCCTTCAGAGGCCTTCCAGCCGTGTGGCCCACCTTTTTTAGTGTAGTTCATCTCCTACAGGCTGTTTTTCTGAACTTGGACCTTGTCTTTTCTCATGGTCGGGATAGAATCCGGTCCCACAGCGAGATGGTCTCATCCGCAACTTGACTGATGTTTTTTTTTACTGGAATTCGGGACTCCATTTTCTTGCGCTCTGATTTGCAAAATCCTTTTGATCCCATCTAGATTCAGAGGGAGCTTGTTGGGTAGGTCACATGACGCCTCTTGAAACACTTAATGACACTTCTCCTTCCGTTTGCGGGCGCTCATCTTTCGAAAACAACACAAATTAACTTCTTCAAACTAATCATGCTTTCAAACTCACTATATATCTCAAGAATTGTAAACACGGAAAGTATCTCAGACAGGTAAGCTTGAATATTCAGCGAGGAAAGCAGGCCTCTCTGAACCGGCATGACAAAATCAATATTTGTTGCCTTGGCGCATATCTATGAGGGACTTTTCGTATCAATCACGCTAAGGTGAACAGTAGTGCGTGTGGGACTTGTAATGCAATTTTTAATAATTAAAATCAGCGTTTTTACCGCCAGACAAGCAATGCAGTCAGACGTTTTTCAAGTTTGATGCAGACAGGACGCAGGACCAAAATACTCGATCGGCCCTAGAGACTCAGGGCCGCTCAGAAGGCCGTGAAACGACACCCAGCGGCAGTAACATTGTGGCCAGCGTGACGCAATACGGGGCAACTTGTGCGACATTTGTTCTTGATTCGAGATTATGAAGAGGCACAAATCGTTTGAAATTGTGTCATTTTGTAGGCAATCGACGAGTCAATCAGCATGTGTTTTTGTCTAAGTTTTAATTTGTCATTCGTAGCAGCAGGACGCAATTTGGCTCAAAAGTCATGTTTTTCCGCTGCAAACTATTCGTTTTCGCCAGCACGAAAAATGATCAAATAAACTTTGTTTGGCCTGATTCGTGATCACTGGCTGCCAAGACATCAGAAATTGCCCGGGGAGCGGGGATCAAAAATAAAAATGCAAAATCAACCCACCTTGCTGTGCATTCTCGCTGTTCATGCTGCTGTAGCTGGTTATAATGAATGGTAATAATGAAGAGCGTGGTCAGGCGCGTCAGCCGCTGACGAGTGTGAGCACCAGCTGATATAAACAGCGACGTCAAAAGTCTGGGCCATCGCCTCCAATTCATCACTCAGTGATATGCGCCCTAAATGACTGAAGAAAATGACTGAAGATTGGTTGTTTCCACAAAGGTTATTTCGCCATCCATCGTCTGTTGTGCATTGCTCCTGCCGCCGCTGTGCATTGCTCCTGCCGCCGCTGTGCATTGCTCCTGCCGCCGCTGTTCGGTGCATCCGAGCAGTGTCAACGTGAACTCACCGACCTCTCGGTAGGCTTCTCTTATATGACGATTTCCACGAGGGAGTACGTCACCGGACTGAAGCAGAAGCTCTGGGGAAATGAGCGGATGCAACTCTTAGTTACGCTCCCAGTCACTTCTAAATAAAAGCTGCATTGCCGAATTCCAGTTTCAGATCTGGCCCTCTACATTAGGAACCCGTTCGATCTGTCAGCACAGTTTTGTCAGCACCAACCAGCGCAACAAGAGGCACAACAGTTACTATGCAGGGCATTGGAGAAATTACACTTTTCGAAGCTCTAAATAACCTATTTTAGAACTGTATCAACAAAACTTATATGGTTGAACAGAAAGCTAAAATATTTTTTGTGAAACCATCAGACGTTTTGCAAAAACTCCAGTGAAGAATATTATTTTTACAAATTTTCCAGAGCGTGTCAAAATAAGGACAGGTTAAGCACTAACAGCTGTTTGCAGTAAGATTAATCTCCATTTTTATTGGCTGTTGATTTCTGACCTTTGATTGGCTGTTGGTGGTACCTGCAGCAGAAGACAATAAACACCGGTGATCTGTTGAGCAAAGGTAAACTTATTTCTCTCGGCTATTAAGTAGGCCTGAGTTGATCAAATAAGTGCATGCCTTTTCAACAAATTCTTTGAATTGTTATGATTTTTCATTAGATTTACGTAAAATACGCTGCTCGCCGTTGATATCAAGGTTACTGTCAAATGGGTAAAACAAGTTGATTTCGATTTATACTAGATTGCTGCCAAGTACACCCAAACTTGGTATGTTCCAGCTGATCCTTCCAAAAACTTAGTATAATCTAGAACTTAGTAGGAAGGGCGGTGACGTCATCATGGGAGGACTAAATTTAGTACGAAACTTGGTTGTACCCGTAGTTCAATTTCGTTTCAGGTCACACTCAACGGGAACAAGAAAGGTAAACACCAACTTTTAAAACTTTGTTAATTTTGGGACACCCTACTGCTGCACGTACGTGACCAAGGTGGTGATGAAGACCCAGTACTTGTTTTGTGCGCTGCAATTATCCGCATGGATTGTCACCAGGCGCTTGTCCCTGTTCTGGCACAGAAAGCGCCAGTACACTGCTGCCACATCTTCGGTGTTTCTGCCGGCTGCCTCGTGCCACAGGACTGCCAGTGGCTTGATACTGTCGGTGCGCTTCTTTCCTGCCTTTTTTACATGAGGTGCAAACGTCACGTTGGAGACAACGAGTCTTGGCGTAAAAAACGATGTCTTGTGTGGCAAGATTGGGATCAGGGATATTTTCATCATGTCTGCACTGCAGACTATTTAGTCGTCTTCAAGGACACGTTTCCGGGCATCGCTCCTGTATTCCTGTCCTGCATCCTCAGCTAGCTTAACATGCTGCTAATGAAGCTGGCACTCATGGCAGTCCTTGTGGTCAGTGATGTTCATGCTTGGCAGACCATGCGCCTCCGTGTTGGGGTAGGCCTGGCGCGTACATGCTTCGCACTCCTCGTGCCCGAGCATAGCAAAACTGATGTTCATGGTTTTCAGTTCCTCCCTGTATCGTTCATACCCCACTTTTTGTCTGGATTCTTGTCTAAGAAAATCCTTATGCATGATACTTGCTGATGTTTCAGAGGGCAGATACCGCCGACGTGGAGCGTGGACATAACGATAATGCGGCGCGCATGGATGGAAGCTTTCGATGTGTTGCTGAATAACTAACGGATCTATCCGATTTGGAGGTGCTCCACGGCCTCTGCCATCTTTGGGCTTGACACTTCGTCTCGCAGTGCTGTTCTAATAGCCTCATCGTTATTGAGCTTGAGGCCCAGCGTCGTCAGGAAAAACCCCTTGTAGACTGGGACCAGTTTTTCACTTACGGGCAGGTGCCAGTGGAGTGTTCTCCGGCGCGGTCATCCTTGCGTCGCGTCACGTCAACAACGTGCACGTTTGAACGGTACCAAAGAGACTGAGACTGCCAGGTTAAACCATTCACACTTGTTTTGATGATTGATTGATGATTGATTGATTGATTGACACATTGATTTGTTGTCTCGTGGCTGAGTTTATCTTTGACGAGCACGTCTGCCGACACCGCTGGCTTGCGCAAGCTTCCGCCATCGGGAGAACTGGGTGTTTTTCCATTTAAGATTCTCGTGGTTCCCTTTGAGCTTCAGTTTCTGGGTCTGATGTCACTATCCCCCACACTGCCTGACAAGGGTCTAGTCGGGTCTGTAACATGATCAGCATCCACATCTATGGGAAGTTGTGATTGGTCAGAGAGAACTGGCAAACCAACCTCTGCGATCACCTCAAGATTGTCTAGTAGGGTCAGGCTATCCGGATAAAGACAGCTGCGGGCTGCTAAAAACTGCTGTCATTGGGCTCTACGGACCTTAACATGATAAGACCAGACATCGAGACGTCACCACTCTCCCAGTCTCGAAACCACCCGACCGCGCTCCAGCTGCTAGCTCCTGCTCACGAGTGGGATAGGTTCCTGTAGATTGTCCCATCGCAGCTTCCTCTTCAAGCAAGTGAATTGCATATTTCACTCCAGAGCAAGAAGGCGCTGGACCCACTGGGTTCACAGAAATCACCTGCACCGGCGGCCTGCAGAGGCAGACAGACCCCGCAGCAGGGGGTACCGAGTCCACCGGGGTCACTTCCACCGGGGATGGAACCTATAGGACACTCGTTATATAATAACGAGTGTCCTATAAAATTCCATCCCATGGGTAGTGCCAAATTGAACCGGTTAGCTTTGTGCCAAAAATGAAGAATGCACAGAAGCGTTTTAGATAAAAGGCCACCAAATGGAACTAGAGTGACATGCCAATTTATTATATTTTTCTTGATATATTTAATGTTCCTATATTTTAATATATCATGTTACTGTTTTGTGAAATTTGATATAATTTATTTGGTAAATTTGTGATATTGTTTATAAGCTGATTCTTTGGCTTAATCGCCATTATTGCAGTTAAGATTGAGACGGAAAAGGACAATTTTCTAAAAACATTCCAGCTCTTAATGTGATTATTCCAGTGCCGAAACGTCTCAAAATCCATATTCGGAGGGTGTTGCAGGTTTGGGGAGAACATCCATTTTATGTATGGCTACAGGCTTGTTCCACAAACGTAATACATATAATTAAATTGAGGCTACTCACGAACCGTGCAACAGCGATTCGTAGGTTCAGCCTTTCATTGTCGTGACGGTCGGGCGGCTCACATGTGATGATGCGGCCTCGGAGAGCATGTTGGACGGGGCCTGGAACTCGTCCCACCCCGGGCACACCTTATACAAACGATTTACGGACCAAAGTTCGTATGGCTAAAGTACGTATAGATAAACTTCGTACGCAAAAGTTTGTAGGCAAATGTACGTAGGGTATAAAACTCTTATGACAAAAGTACGTACGCAAAAGTTCGTAAGCAAATGTACGTAATGTACGCCAGGGGAGGGGGCTGGGGATCGTGATGAATCCCTATGTTCACTCTAAAGTAGCATTTTCACTTGTATTTCCAACCAAAAGCGGGGGACTGGCCCCTCCCCGCCACTTCCCAAGAGCGAGAGGGTCCGGTCCCCGAGGCCCCCGGTGGCGACGCCTCTGGCCAGTGGTCATAGATATCCGCCACTGCGCTCAAGCTATGTAAAAGCCCGGCGAGATGTGGGCAGGTGACGATTACCTCTGTACTTCGTGCCATGTAATTTTCCATGCGATTTTTTTCATGGCGAATATTTTACCTCCATGAGCTTTACTCAAACGAATTTGTGTCATTACGAAACATGTTATCCTTACGAACATTTTGATCCTACGTACTTTACCCCGTATGCACTTTTCCATACGAACTTTTTACATTACGAACATTTTACCCCTATGTACTTTAAACCGTACGAACTTTTTACAATACGAACATTTTTACCCTACGAACTTTTTTCATACGAACTTTTTCCATTACGATTATTATCCACGTACCTACTTTATCTATACGTACTTTAGCCATACGTACTTTTGCGTACGTACTTGAGGCATACGAACTTCTTCCTTACGTTCTTTGGACCGCAACCCCATACAAACCGTGTCGGTCTTGGACCTATAATGGCGGCAGCGACAGTGGCCTTTCGTCAGGGCGAGCAGCACTCAGCTGAACACGGGATGCGACCATAATGAGATGCCGGTTCCTTTCCACATTCATGTGTAGGCCAAAGGTCTCACCTATATTCCAAGAGAACAGGAATGATGCTACATGGTCTCAATCGTAGTCCATGATCTGTCCTTACCCAGCGGATGCCAAACGGCCGCAATGTCTCCTTCCAGCTAAATCAGTTTACTTACGGACCGACCCGACCCGTTTAACGCTTTTTAGCGAGTTACCAGTTATGCTTACCGGGTAAGTGCCATAAGGAAGTTGGTAGCCAGGAAGCTGCATCATTGCTCCTTCGTTTCGTCCTGGATTCATTGTTCGAATAATGATTTTGAAGAGCATCAATGCTGGAAAGCGAAATGTTCGCAGTCGAAATGGGCGTGAGCTTTGAGAATAATGTAGGTCTGCATTTCCGAACTTTTTACCAACCGGAAAACGAGCTTTCACAAGTTCGAAATGAACGATCCTGACACTAACTTTTGTGTTGTTTGTTTTTCACTAATGTTTCATGTAAATCAATCCGGCAATTATTTATAACAGCCGGACTAATAGCGTGATTTCGTTATCTTTACGTGAGAGAATATTGATCTATCGATGTTCCAAAATAGTTCCAAAATAGTTCTAAATAGCTTTCACTTGCTATCTTGAATAGTCCGCTCAGATGTCGCGAATAAAGGTGTTTCATTGGTTGTCTTATAATTTGGCATTGTGCGTGTTCTTTTGTATTTACTTTTTAGTCTATAACTGTTCTCTTTCATTCTCATTTTCCACTCTACATGTTTTGCTCGTGTATATTTATCCGTTTCACAAATATTCCTTTTTTACACTTGTTCCAACGATGTTCTGCCCAATGGCATGCTAATCAGGACGTTCTCATGGTTGCAGGCCTCCAGGGATTCCTGATTTTCCATTCCTTCGGAGGGGGTACGGGATCGGGTTTTACTTCCCTGCTCATGGAACGCCTCAGTGTTGACTACGGAAAGAAGTCAAAGCTCGAGTTTGCCGTGTACCCGGCACCGCAGGTAGCTACGGCCGTCGTAGAGCCGTACAACTCGATCCTGACCACCCACACAACGCTAGAGCATTCAGATTGTGCGTTCATGGTAGACAACGAGGCTATCTACGATATCTGCCGTCGTAACCTGGACATCGAGCGTCCAACATACACCAACTTGAATCGCCTGATCGGTCAGATTGTGTCTTCCATCACTGCTTCGCTCCGATTTGATGGTGCTCTCAACGTGGACTTGACGGAGTTTCAAACCAACTTAGTGCCTTACCCTCGCATTCACTTCCCATTGGCTACCTATGCTCCAGTCATCTCGGCCGAGAAAGCCTATCATGAGCAGCTCTCGGTGGCTGAGATTACCAATTCCTGCTTCGAGCCGGCGAACCAGATGGTCAAATGCGATCCACGCCACGGCAAGTACATGGCCTGCTGTATGCTGTACCGTGGCGATGTGGTCCCCAAGGACGTGAATGCTGCCATTGCTACCATCAAGACGAAGCGGACCATCCAGTTCGTCGACTGGTGTCCAACTGGTTTCAAGGTAGGCATCAACTACCAGCCTCCGACTGTTGTGCCCGGAGGTGATCTGGCTAAGGTGCAGCGCGCCGTGTGCATGCTGTCCAACACGACCGCGATTGCTGAGGCCTGGGCCCGTCTGGATCATAAGTTCGACCTGATGTATGCCAAGCGTGCCTTCGTACACTGGTACGTGGGAGAGGGCATGGAGGAGGGAGAGTTCTCAGAAGCTCGTGAGGATCTGGCAGCCCTGGAGAAGGACTACGAGGAAGTTGGCATTGACTCCGTGGAGGGAGAGTGTGAGGAAAATGAGGAGTACTGAGGGGATAGTGTAAGGAAAATGAGGAGTACTGAGGGGGATAGTGTAAGGAAAATGAGGAGTACTGAGGGGAGAGTGTAAGGAAAATGAGGAGTACTGAGGGGGAGAGTGTAAGGAAATGAGGAGTACTGAGGGGAGAGTGTAAGGAAAATGAGGAGTACTGAGGGGAGAGTGTAAGGAAAATGAGGAGTACTGAGGGGAGAGTGTAAGGAAAATGAGGAGTACTGAGGGGATAGTGTAAGGAAAATGAGGAGTACTGAGGGGAGAGTGTAAGGAAAATGAGGAGTACTGAGGGGAGAGTGTAAGGAAAATGAGGAGTACTGAGGGGGAGAGTGTAAGGAAAATGAGGAGTACTGAGGGGAGAGTGTAAGGAAAATGAGGAGTACTGAGGGGGAGATGTAAGGAAAATGAGGAGTACTGAGGGAAGGGTATTCCGAAGTTCCTGACTCACTGGTAGTGCTGTGAACTGCGTTGCCGTCCCAAATAAATAGCTGGTTTTTATTTGTATTCTTTGTGGATCGGACTGAACAGCAGGCGTTGACTACCTCGCCGAGGTGCCCGTCGAACGGGTCAAGGTCTCAACGGACGCAGAAGCTGCTAGTCATTTTAGATGTGCACCTCTAACGGCTTGCGTGAGTCTGGAGGTCGCATACATAACTACCTGTGCGCGACAGTAGTTATGTATGCTTTTCGAGGGTCAGTGGCCTGAATTGTTGCCTCCCTCTCCCTCCCCCCTCCCCATTCCAGCGTGAGCAAGTATTGGCGTCTCCCTGAAGGAATGCCCCCTTCTGGTGAGGGTGTTTGGTGCCTGTGGGATCAGAAATGAACTGGGCGGGGTACGTGTATGGCTTCGTCAACCCCCGCTTTCCCCGTTCTCGTTGCCAAATGCCACGTGTGGTAGTAACGTTTGCGGGCGTCGACGCCCCAGAGTGTGAATGCTTCATATTAGCACGGACGAGAATCCGGCATTGAAGCCATCTAAGCTCCCATTTGACCTCTATTTCCACGGGCGCCACGATGGATGGGTTTTAATGGGGGGGGAGAGGAAGAAGATTGATGGAATACTGGATCTATTTTTTAATCATTCGGGTAGAGCAGTACAAATCTTTTGTGTCAAGCAGAGGCACGGGCAAATCAACTTTAAACTAAAACTTTCGCACTCTGGGAAATACTCGTCCAAGCACTTCCCCTCCCCTATGGAGTGCTTGTCGTGATTCTAGTCCCGGTGCCACCTTGATGCGGATTGCTTGACCCCTTGCCGGTTGGCGGCCCCTATGCGTGCACTTACAAGGCGATCACAAATCTTGGTTAATTGTAGGTCGTGGGGGGCGTGGTGGTGCAGTGGCTGGTGAGCCCAGGGGCAGATCCTAGTGGTTATTTTGAGGAGAGGGGGGGCAAACGCATGTCGGCGGGGTAAAAAAGGCGAGGAAAGAAAGAAAACGTTGAGCGGGAAAAGTGGTGGCTGGCAATTATCTGGTGCTGTAAATAAATACTTTCAACCCTTGGGAGGGTACATTACTAACGTATAAAAGGATTAAAAAATGCTCTCACTGACGGATACGTCTTCAATTGGTCAATTGTGGAACACTCGATTGCTGGAGGGGTGGGATGACCAAAAGGGAGTTTGGAACCCCTCTTTCGCATTGGGGGGCATGACCATATTGTCCCTCATGGGTCCGCCCTTGAACGTGCTGGCCTACGCAGCCGACCCGGGAAAAGGCCTGGTCGGTTCCCTGAAAAAGGAGCAATCCGACCCCTCACAAACTTCCAACAGGAAAAGTCGGCGACGCCATTTAACCTTGGTGGTTGGCGCATACATAAGCTCCAAATATAAATAAAATAATATATTATAGTATTTATAAATATATAAAATACCTGTACTAAATCATTACAGGTATCCTTGCGACAGTTCTTGTGGTACTGAGGGCGCAGCACACTAGGATCCTTCACAAGTTTTTCTCCCGTTAAGGCGGGAGGGATTTCCCAATCTTGTAAGCTTATTCTGGGATTGGGTAGTCGTCATGGCAACACATTCAGGTGTATGGTGCTTGGATTTTGTGGTAAACAAATTGTTAGGTGAAAAGGCGTGGAGAGGTGACGTTCGTGTCCGGATTTAGAGGGAAAACTGTCATTAAGGCCCTGGTAGAGCATCGTTACGCGGCTTGGAGGACCTAATTTTCTGGAAAAGCAACACTGAAGCTGAACCATGGTAAGCATGTGCTGAAAGTTTTTGCATCAATTGGCGCCTCTTGGCATGTCAGACTAGTTCTTGCTCTTGTAACCTTGTTTGGAAGCGCAGCTTTTTTCACTATTGTAACGTAGTGCAGAGCATCCCTAGTAATCAGCTGGTAGTATTAAATTTTAGATTTTACTTTTTTGCGATATTTCTAAGCCTGCCTTTAGACTTAGAAATTGCTAATCTTGACGGCACACTGGGCTTAAAGGGCCTAGATTTATAAATGGTTGATTTGTCGCTTTCTATTGAAGCAGAATGTATAGTCCATCGGATGATCTGCTTTTTCCTGACTAGGTTCCTGCCTTCCCGGCCTTTTTTAGGCAATGGTCGTGGGTGATTGAGTACCCTAGTATTAATATCCAGGATCTGCTGCTTTTGGGCCTCGGAATGCCAGACTCAAAACTGAGAAAACAAGAAAGGATGATAACTAAGTATGCTCTACAGTCATTCGGTCCATTCATTGCTTACACACGGCGTTTGCTGACGATTGAAAATTGACTTGTACTGCGTTCAGGCAATACCTGCGCTCCCATTCCACCTTGGCTGACAAAATAAGCAAAAAAAAGAAAGAAAGGAAATCCACCTTATTTCCTCTTTTCGTCGCTCAAACTAGAGGTGCACCGGATCCAGTTCATGCCGGAATATGGGGCCGGATATGCCATTTTGCCAGAATCCAAAATCCAGCCGGATTTTAAGTGAAATCCGGCAGGCTTTGCCGGATTTCTAGGTTATTACTGAAATTACTGTCATTTTACGGTGCATAAAAACATGCTGTGATGAGGTCTGTGGTCCAGAACGGAAGCAGCTATCCGTGCTGTGCAGAAGCCCAAAGCCGCAACATGCTCTCCCCACAAAATACACATGGTAAAAACTTTGGATAGGTACCAGTCTTCTTTAAAGGGAGATACGCGAAAAAATTATTATTGTGGTTTCTTGCTATTTGAAAAATCCTGATAACGAAACTATCAATTATTTTTGTATCTTCGGAAAAATTTTGGGAGGCCACTCACTTTATTACCGAAATAGGTTAACAGTTTCAATAAAATTTCCATCACTTACCAATGCCCATACTCATCACTTACTTTTCAAAAACTATTTAAAGTTGAAAAGTAATGTTTTTTTATAATACAAATATCTGTTCTGCTGTATTTGTATTTGAATTAATTTTAAAAAGCTTTGATAAACTACAAAATGAATTAGTTTGCCCTAGAAACGGAAAAAACATAATTACTCAAGTCTTCAGCGGTTTCGTACCGCGGGTCTTGAGTCATTTTCTGCTTCAGCCCCAGGATGACAAACTTTTGCGTCAGATAGGTCACGTGACCCCGGTTTGAGAATTCCTGGGCTTCTGATTGGTTAATTGTGATTTCTTTTAAGCCCTATATTTCTGTTTCAAGAGTGTTTTGGAATGTTGTTTTTCTAAAATAATTTTTTCTCTAGTAGTCCAAAGTTCTACATCACTATTTAGGATAGATATGACCTAATTCTTAGATAAATTGATAGCCTTGGCCGTGTGTACGTCATATACATCGATATGAGGTGTACCGGTAAAGTCGTCTAGAAATGTTGACTTTGAGAGTAATTTTAAGGCATTTGCAGGCCGAATTCGCAAAAATGAGAATGGGGCTTCTGAAACAACTTTTTGTAACCTTTTCATATAGCCAATAAATTTTTTTCGCCTATCTCCCTTTAATGGATCTCGGTAGCGGTAGCGCTTTGAATTTTAAGTCTGCTACCTGCTACCCTGCTAATTTTTTGTAAAAGAAACCGATGCCCCTACTCCACTACCATCAGGGGCGGCACTGCCCACTATCCACCGCACGGTTTTTTGTGTGTGTTTTTAATGGATAAAACCAACCCGCGTTTTTTATAGTTCATTTTCTAGATGTCCCTGAGTAAAAATTTTGCCTTTATTGCTCTTCATATCACTTTTAAAGCTACTAAGCCTTGGTATGTGTAGAATATTCCAAAGTTTGGCAGAATTAGTACCATATGTTACCTCATACAACCCGTTGGAAACGTCTAGTGGGAAATTCTTGCCGTCTTACCAGGAAAATAGTTGCCAAAAGTCCACATGTCCAAATTTCATGTTGTGCAATACAAATTCTCATCATTGTTTTCGCCACAGGTAAATAGATGAGACCAATAATGCCTCTGAATATGACTAGTTTTTCTGCATCTTGTAGTTTTTCCAGAATTCAGCCTATATATATATATATATATATGTATATATATATATCTTAATTAATTTATAAACATCTCTGGATGGTCAATATATGCCAAAGTAACCGTACGGTCTCAGATCGTGACTTACTGACTTTGATCTCAGACATACGAATAGTTTCTTTGTCCAGCTCAAGGAGCCTCTAAGGATTATGATGGTGGAATCACATGGTGCATTACTTTAGGCGCGCAGCCAAAGTGGGGCGACCGCCCTTCCCCCTTGGCTGAGCTTAAGTACTGTGCTTCCCGCACGGCCTCCCGTCGTTTTCTGATCTCAAGAGTTTGTCACTGGGGGGGAGGGCCGAGCTGATCTCTGAAGGCCCCCAGAGTCGGTCTCGGCGGGTCCAAAAGTCTGATTTGGGGGATCCGAAGTTTTCTCCGGGAGCCCAGGGTTGCTCTCGGATAGCCTTTAAGAATTCGTCTCGGGGGTCTCAGAGTTAGTCTCAAAGGTCTTCGAGGGCTTGTCTCGGCGGCCCATGGAGTTGGTCTCAAACCTGGCTGAAAGTTAGTTTCAGGGCCCCCCAGATTCGGTCCTTGGGGCCAGTGGCGGATCCACGAGGGGGGCAAAAGGCATTTGCCCCCTCCCCCAAACGGAAAAGCTCGGGGCAAAACTACCCCACAAAGCGATCGACCTTTTTCCCGACTCCTTTTAACCCTTGCCCCGGTGGCGGGTACGAGCCACCTTCGCCATGGTGGGGGGCTAAAAGACCCCCACGATCTCAAAACTAAGAGAGCTGAAAAAGCGCAAAACGGCAATCGAAGCTCTTCAAAAATGATATCGAAAATACTTCGGTCATTTTTCTTGTCAGGTCAATATCAAGGTCACCAGAGGTCAAAATAGGTCAAAATCGCTAATATGAGGTGTACTAAGAAAACCTCATATATCTCAGAAACTATGATAGCTGAAATATTTTTCTAACACCATTCGAAGCTCTTGAGATGCGCTTTCATTACAGTGGCATTTTTTCGTGTCAGGTCAAAGCCTAGGGAGCTACAGGTCACTAAATATTGCGCATATTTTTGGGAATGTCCATAGCCACCCATGCATAAGGGCGTTTACTTTTTCGCTAATATCTTCCAAACCAAACAAGATACAGCCATAGTTTATGACCATTGCAATCCTCTCGTCAATACGAATCGAATGATATATGATATTGCTATGCCAGGTCAAATTTAAGAATTTGACCTGTCCCAGGTCAACGGTCTGACCCAACTTGACCTGGTATAGTCATGATGTATATCATTTGACTTCCAGTGACTATACAAACACTTTGGTGACAAAATAATAGCTCTATCTTAGTTTATTCAAAATTTATGAGAAAAACACCAAAAATGCTTATTTGACCTAAGGTGACCTTTTAAAGGTCCAAGTCAAAATTTTGGTATCAGCTTCAGAAATTGGCTAAGAGCAAGTCGCAACCGATGTTTGAAGTTGATTCCATCCATACTTACTGAGAAAAGCTCATTTCGTGATTTTCCCATGCATTGTCAATGGGGAGGTCATGCTCTGCCATGACCTTAGGTCACCAATATCAAAATCCCGGAACAAATGTTATAGCTCCTGGTAGGCCCAAGATGTGGTATGAGTTTCATCTTGATCGATTAACCCTTCTTTTAGTTATGCCGTCTAAGTATTTTTGAGGTGGGTCACTTCACCTGACCTGGTGCCTGACCTGACATGACCTTGGCCAAAATTTTCAGGAAAGATGTAAAATGATGAAGGACAGCTAGACCGTTTGGCGGCGCGCGCCGTTTTTGGTCCTTCGGAAAACCCAGGGGGTCTAAAGCCCCACGAGGTTAAGTTTATAAGCAAGATTTTGGTGATTTAACTCAGCTTCAAACACAACCAGTTAAGTCCTGGGTAAATATGTAGCCTTGGATAGGAAAAAGTATCCTGAGCCCATATCTTTCAGCCCTTGACGTTTCTTATTTTTATTTTTGCTTTTTGCTCAAATAGTCAAGTTTGCTGGCAAGTCATATTGTAGCGTAATTTTTCAATGCGTGACGTTTTTTCGACTTTTTGCAATCGACCGGCTGGATCCGCCACTGCTTGGGACCCTCAGAGTTGGTTTCGGGGGGAGGGGGAAGACTTGTTCTCGGGGGACCCCCAGAGTTGGTCTCGAGGACCTTCAAGAGTTTGTCTTGGGAGAGGGAGGAGCATAGACTTGGTCTCGGACCTCGCCGAAAGTTGGTTTTGGAGGTCCCCAGATGCGGTCCTTGGGGCACCTAAAGTTGGTTTCGGAGAGGGGGCAGCAAGAATTGTTCTCGGGGCCCTCAAGAGTCGTTCTGGGGAGACTCTGGGAGACTGGAAGAGTTTTTTTCTGGGGGGGAGGAGAATTTTTTCAGGGCGCCGGCTAATTTTTCTCAGATTGCCCAAATAATAAGTGTTGGGGCCACCCCAGAGATGATCCCCGGGTCACAAGAAAAATAATAAAAAGGATACCACCCTTTATTTAGCTAGATAGGCAAAGAAACCAGCAAGGTGGGAAAACAGACAATACAAGTCAGTAAAGCACACCGATTCACTCCACGATCTCATCAGTCATCGCTGACGTTCTTTTTCTTTTCATCAACGACCCTTGCACTTGGGGCCCCGTGCAGTACCCCCGAGCCTACGTCCACCCCCTTTCCCTTGAGCACATCATGGATACGCCCCTGCTGTGCTCAGATAATTATGATTTGGCTTTTATTAAGTTAACGGATGAAGACTTTCAGCCCTAGAGTTGGCCGTGAGGGAAATGGACTACGGATTTAGAAAACGAATTGAAAGTAAATTCCTGTGAGGCGCGGTGGTATGGTGCTTATCACACCTTTCTACGGGGTCGCCCGGGCTTACGTCTGGTGAATTTCTTGAGTACGAAGAATAATGCTAATTTTTGGGCCTTATCGACGGACCAACTGCCAGGGTCATATGGCGTCGCCAACTCTTTCCCTGTTGGAAGGGTTTCTCGGGAGCCAGCTTGCTCCTTGCTTAGGGAAGCCGCCGGGCCTTGAACCCGGGTCGGATGAATGGAAACTAGCTACGCCTACCTCTCCACTACCGCGCCCCAGAGAGTACGGAGAATCCGGCTTCTGAGAGAACAACAGGAACAAGAGTCGACGACGCCGTATAACCATAGCAGTGGGTGGTTTGATAAGCCCTAAAATTTGTTATTCTGATCAAAAGTCGATTCCTTATTCTTATCCATAGGTAACTATAAAACTTGGAAGGGTTCTGAACGCTGCCGTTCATCGGGTACTTCAAAACATTTTGGGGAATATGAGCTTCTTCGTTTTCTAAACGAGCTATGAGCTTCCCTCCTTTGCCTGAGGCAAAACACTGATAAGTAACGATGATATTGGTAGCATCAGTCTTAATGCGTGCTCAAAGAATGGAATTAATCTGGAAACGTTGTAACGAGAACGTTACAGAACAAAAACAAAAACCCAGACCCGCGGGTTTTTTTTTACATGAAAACCCGGTTTTTCCAACCCTGACTACCATTGAGACTCCGCAGGGAGTGGTCTGAGCAGCGCACCGCCCGGCGCTGCTATTTTAGCTAAAATCGGTCCATTTGTATTCGCATTCATTTGTGGCGCAAATCAATGGTTCAATCTGGAACAAAACATTGCCATGTCATGGCGGCACGCACATACTGAGACTTGAGACCTTTAGCAAACGAAAATTGAATAATGCTTCTCTTCTACTTTTTAAGCATATTTTCTAGCACAAATAAGCCCGAATTCATTATTCTCAATGAAAATGCTCTTCAAACCACTCGAGCCTGAAATTACACCAAAGTGCCACGTTCCCTTTTCATGTGTGAGAAGTGATTGTTGCATCTCTTTGGGTAGCAATCCCTTTAAACCACTATTGATGGGGATTTAGTTTTCTGTCCGTTTTTGCTATTTCGGATTTTGATTAATGCGGCATGAAGAAGTTCATTTCCGGGGTAGTAATTGTCTCCATGGTGGAGTTAAACTCGCCAGAACATATGGTATTCATTAGTGTAATTACCCGTAGTGTAGCACTTAACCAGTAATTTTATCCCAAAAGTACCCCGGGCTCGGCCTTTGCTCTTGCTGCATCCATCCATTCGTAGGGCAAAATCTTTGCGACCCATTATTTTTATTCGTCTCTTCATTGCGTCGATACGAATAAACGTAAATCACTACCAAAATAAATCGAAATTGCCCCACACACTTCTTAAAAGGCGGGTAAAGGTGCCATGGGCAGAACGCCTGATAAAATAGGCACAACTATGTAAGAACTTATTGTTAAACGCAATTTTTCGCAAGGATGTTTTCATGTTTCACGGGAAACTAAACGAGCCCATTTGGCGCTTTCGAAATTTCCATACAATACTTATTCGGTGCCTTCCGTCCATACTAATTTTTATGTCAGTCTCATATCACTGTGGAAATATCGGACCTATGATATTTTCAGCACTGGCACGGTACTGAAAAACAAGACGCCCATTCATTACGAACTTAAAAGCTTTGTATTGACGGCAAGCTACCCTTTTCAGCGCGAATGCATCTCCATTCATATGGGCCAGGCGGGTTGCCAAATTGGCAATGCCTGCTGGGAACTCTACTGCCTGGAGCATGGTATCCAACCTGATGGCCAAATGCCTTCCGATAAGACTGTCGGAGGAGGCGATGACAGCTTTAACACATTCTTCAGCGAAACTGGAGCGGGAAAACATGTGCCCCGTGCTGTGTTCGTCGATCTGGAACCTACCGTCGTAGGTAAGATCCATTACTCGTATACTACATTTACAGTGTAACCATTTCCATTCTTTCTCACTGACAGCCTGATCAATTCAATTACTGACTGAACACATCCAGCATGGTTGGGGTTCTGGCAAAGCTCGTGACACCTGCCAAAATATGGGCATGTCAAAGCATCAAATCTCCGTCGCTTGTTACGTCATAAATCAATTTTTGCCCATATGAAAAGACCCAAATTTGGTTGGCGGGGAACAACGATGCTGTGAGTTACGAGTTGATGGCCAATTTCATTCTAAGTCAACGTTCGCGCACGGGTGCACGAGAAAGGGGTAAACAGATTTCACACCCGCGTTATAATAAAAAACTGTCAAATCTTAATTAAATTAGCAACATGTTCGGGGTTGATCTAAGAATAAGATAACATTAATTACATTTGAGGCCCTACACCACGTGCGCACCCCTCTTCAATATATCCGGACTATTGGCTCGATTAGACTGAATTTGTGTGTCCAGATTTGCGCCTGCAAATTAATCAATCAGCCCTAAAGTCATGCCTCACTTGCATTCACCTTCAATAATCAAAATGTGATATTTTCAAGAAAATTCAAGATTGTGCCATGATTTCCTAAGAATTTTGTACTGAACTGTTCTTACGGATGTTTGCTATGCGTTGGATACCAAATCGCATGGGCGTGCAGAGGCAGCTTCTGCGGGATAGAGGACATGAGCTTAAATTTAATTTTTGCCCATTGCTCGAAAATTATTGATGGTAGTGACACAAATACTTCACCAAGGAGTGCAGAGTCAAATTACACATACAATGCAATGCTGTTTTCTATATTTTTAGGCTTGATAATTTCATATAGTGAACAAAAAGTACGAAACAGTGCAGAAACTTGTATTTTAACCGGGCTGTGTATTTCCAAAACTATTAATGCGCGATCATGGTTATCAGCGAGCCAAATCTGCACCCATCAACCGTCTACACGATACAAATACAACCAGCGCTGTGTGAGGCACGTGCCTTCCTAAGTACAGTCCAAGTAAGGCACTGTCAATTTGTGGATTCTGCACCTTTTTGGGATACAAATCGTAAATGACAGGCGATAAGAAGACAAAATAAAAACAATGGGATTCTCACAGCCGTTTGGGAACCTTTTTTTAACTTTTACCATACCACTACGGAAGATAATTAAAAACGTAAGCGAAATGATTGCTGCATCCGACAATTGTCATCTCAAAGTGTTTATTGTTTGGTTCATTTCAAGTCATTGCATGAACTTTGTATTTTTGAGGATACAATATTCTGAAAGCAAATGTTCGAGCTACAAAACATAATCATACTTTCCCTGTAGGCAAAATATTTCCCAAATTATGGCCTTGCGGCTTTCATTGCAAATGTTCAGTTTAAACCTGCGAAGCAGCTTCAG
Source organism: Lepas anatifera (assembly GCA_034440635.1). Classification (NCBI taxonomy): domain Eukaryota; kingdom Metazoa; phylum Arthropoda; class Thecostraca; family Lepadidae; genus Lepas; species Lepas anatifera. Next base: position 729,602 of record JAOTON010001249.1, read on the forward strand.
CGTTGTCAATGCCGCGCAGATGAAAATACCACCTTAGGGGTCCGCCGCGAGAAAGATTCCGCCCATTATAATGTTCTTTTAACGTTTTTAAATCAGGTGCCCACTCAGTTTTCGCCTACACAGGATGATTTAGTGGTTTGATGTGCCGTAACGGCAGGGAGCGAATGACGCCAAAAAAATGTGCCCGCTCAACCCAGTGAGATGACAGCCAAGAAACCCTTCCCCAATCTGTCACCTTTGACTTGTTATGACCTCAATATATTGTTCTGGGCCAAAAAGTGACGCATATGGTGCCTTGATTTCTTATTGGCAATTCACCAGCCTCCGCGTCTTTTCGTTATACCGCATTGGAACCGAGGCCGAGGGTGGCGTTTGAACCTGTCCCCGCTGGGATGAAGGTGGAGCGGATACCCCCGGGCTGGGTGCTAATACTTCATTCAGCCGCTTGTTCTTGTAGGAGCGAGCGGCTTGCAAACAGTCGGGTGTTTTGAGATGTGCGTAACATCCACATAGGGGCTCTGTGAATTGGGAGTCATTTTGAACAGCGCAGTGCGAGGAAGGATCCCCGGTTTTGTAACTACCGGCTTACGTGGGATAATGACTGGGAAATGACGGGCATGGTGATTTTTCTTATTATTTGATGTCAAGATGGGCAAATATGACTCACAGAGGTGAAAAAAGCTCTCAATGGGTGGGTTTCCGAGACCGGGAGCTGGCAAAGAAGGGCACTGTCGTAACTTCATCAATCGAGAAGGATCAAATCCGTCAGCAGTAATTGTGACATGATTGGACCCATGATTTTTAATGGGGCGAAGGGCGTTTGTGCAGGGTGTTCGCTTCATGTGGAGAGGGGAAACGACATTTCGGGGGAGCCAAGGACATTTCAGAGGGGCTTGGGTCAGGAGGAAAGGTACATGCGTACCCCCTTGCCCCCTGGATCGGCCCATGGGCACGGGCCATAACTAGGCAGATCTCGAGGGTAGAGTAATACATTTCCGTGCTCCCCCATCAAACCCTAGCGCCTCCCCCTCCCCCGAAACATCCTCAGCAATATCCTCAAACGTCACGTTCAACCACCCTCCCCCGGATCCAAGTAATGACACCTCCGTGACTCTACTTCGTGCCCTCCCTTCCCCTGGGTCAGACTTTAACAAACTGTCCCTCCCAAGTCCAAACATTGGAGACGCCCCTTCCACGTGGCCCTCAACCAGAAATCCTGGAAACGTGTGTACCTAGGTTAGAAATACTAGGTTACATACACCTAAACACGAAGGCTACGTACACGTAGTCTAGACCAGAAGTAATGTGCGTCGGGAGTAGTAGCGGCGCTTGAACAGTATGACAGCCTAGGCACGATTGGTTTAGGCGTTAAGGACGTCGCCCAGGCTTTTTACCTGATAGTGGACAGGGGTGGATGCAGCAGGCCACCTGGAGAGGGGGCAAGCTCAAGTCGATGAGGACAAAAAATATTTGTTTCAATGTTTAATATCATAAAATGAAAAACAAGAATAATTAAAATATTTCGGGGATTGTGGAAGCGGATATGCGGCAGCATATGAAGGTACATACAAGGCAAGATTCAAGAAGGATAGGTTGGTAGGTAAGTAGGCCGGGACGGACAAGGTACTCACGAGAGCTTCCCATTTCAAGGATGGCTTCGGCACTTCATTATTTATGATGTCCAATTTCTCGCTGTACGATCGATTTGTGAACGGACTTTTTAAATTTCATCCACCAGATGTCGTGCCATGACTCACGTTCTTCATAGGGGTTTCCCAAATTAAATATCCTGCCAATAATTGCCAAACAACTGTCCCGCACTAGAGAAGGCTAGAAATCCGCGAATACAAGGTCAATAAATGAATCAAATGTAATCAAGGTCCTAAGACGCGGCATCGCAAGTGCTAGCAGTTACGGCAAGCCTGGGTTGCTAATTTTACGAGCCAGTACTCGCGTCCGAATGAATGAGGTATTAGAGATGTCAATCAAAAAGCACACGTTAGGTTTGCCACGGTGTTAGACAGATTCAGCGAAATCGCGAAGTGCCTAATATAACATTTGTTGAGGGTAAAAGCTGCGAACGTGGATGGTCAGAGATGCAAATCATCGGCTCTTTGACCCAGCGATCCGAGAAAGGGAATATTCTATGTAACTTAAACATGGAGTCAAGTTAGATTTCTTCTTCCACACAAAATACATACCGGCTTCGACTTTTAGAAGTGGCTAGGCAGTTCCTAATATGCCTCTAAGGAAGCGCCGCCCCTCGGTCGGGAGGTACATAGATTGTAAATGTAAATTGTATTCCACGTCTTAATTGTATTTTGGGAGGTAAAAACATTTAAAAGCCTTTTTTTGGTAGGCAACCACGGGCGATGGTGTTACTCCACCTGAAATAAGAAATAAAGCTAACTTCTTCTCGCAGACGAAGTCCGGACTGGCACGTACCGCCAGCTTTTCCACCCGGAACAACTCATCACCGGCAAGGAAGATGCTGCCAACAACTATGCCCGTGGACACTACACCATTGGCAAAGAGCTGGTTGATCTGGTATTGGATAGAATCCGAAAACTGGCCGATCAGTGCACAGGTGTGTTCTGCTTTAACTGGCGTTCAAATTGGTATGGAATCTTAAAAAAGGTGAACGCTCACATGCATCTGCGTAAAATTCGCGGCCTTTTACTATATTGTCACATGAATTCACAACACAGGGAGGCTTCAGTTCCGCTTATTGTGTTACGTCACGGAGTCGTGGAGTGTGAAATCTCAGTAATATGTCTCATTGCCATTGATATCTTATAAAATTATTTTATTTCAGAGATGCTGATCAAAAGAACTCATAACTTTTATTCCGTTGATTAGAGATATTCTTATTGTTCAGTTTAGGGTTTTAGTGCAAAAC